>BSEG01000011.1:24352500-25552500 GCA_036245055.1 Diospyros kaki | reverse complement strand
TAGTGCTCGTCTCTCTAATTAGACACTCGATAGTAAGTGTTCAAATCCTTGATGGGAAGTCAAGGTAGTAGACGTAGCCAGTTGGGTTCAAACCATTCTAAAATCTCTAAGTACTCTCTTATTTGCTCTCTTATATCTCATTTTGTTACTCGCTGATTTATACTTCAAATTTTCGAGTGAGCTTTATTCACCCATTCCCCCTCTTTTAAGCTAACTTTATTTTCACATCATAATAAAGGATGAGAGAATGACCTTCAGAATAGAATCCCTTGTTCTAGGATATAGTACACTACTTTGCTTCTCAACTTTAAAGCTTTGGCTAAAGATTCAAGCAGTGTGTTGTGCTCTAGATATGATACAATTGGGTTTATCTAGTGTTGTAGCATATTCTCTGAGAGGAAGTTCTCCAGGAAAAGTCCTATCACCTGAGAGAATAAGTTCTCCTCGAGAACTAGCACCGCACTCTGGAGAAGAGTTCTCTCGAAAGAGTTCTTTCGCGAAAGCATGTTCTCCCAAAGGGCTATCCTATGCAACATAGTTCACCTAGTGGAGCCATTCTCTCAGAGAAGTCACAAGAAGACCTGTTTCTTGCACAATTCAAACCCACATTGTCTTACACAACATGGTCTACCTAATCACAAGCTCTATTTCCTCCGGGGAACCATTTCTCCGAGGGCTTTCTCACTAGGGTCCTTTCGAGCTTAACCTCGGGACAGCTACATGCGACCAGGAGAACTGAGCACCCTACAACTCGAAGAGTCACTCGTCCCCCCACACGTGTGTGTCATGTGTCTTAGTCACAACCAAAGGGTAGAAATATCCCCTGACCCTTTGTAATACCCTATGTTTAGATAAGGCTGCCACGTAATTTTAATAAATTTAGAATACCGAAAAATGGATTTTTATAGCAATTTTAGGTACCGAATCAACTACAGGGAATGTCTCGGAGTGAAATTGTCTAAAGAAAATTTTATGGTCTCGACGAGCGTATCGAGATAGGATTTATGGTATCGAAAGAAATCAGATCGGGAACAGTTTTCAGTACAGCCAAAATACAGCTGCTGTTTAGGTTGAAAACTGAATCATTGTAAGAGGCTCCCGAAAAATCAACGGACCCCTAGGGAGGCTTCGGTTTTTGCGTAGCAAGCAACCCTTCAGTGGTTTAGAATGAAACAATAGTCTGATGAGGATACTAGGGCAAAATCGTCCTTTCCAACTAAGATTTGGATTATTAATTGTGAATTTTTGGTATTAAAATGTAAATTTAATCTATGTTTGAGGGCATAGTTGCAATAAGAAAATTACTTAGGTAATATTATGATAAAATTAGAATTTAATAGAGTAATTTTTATATTAGTATAATACATAATTATATATATAGCCATATATGTATGCGCGTATGGGCAAGAATGGCAGTGGGCGTGAATGAGCAGTGGCCAGCTTCTGTGAAGCTTTAATGGCCGAGATTTAGGGCCAGCTTCGGGACTTGCAGTGATGTTAAATGAGCCATGCCATGTTGTAATATGAATAGTTGAAGAATTATGTACATTGTATTTATTGTCAGACGCTTATGAATTAACTTTATAATAAATGTCATGTTCAGTTATTATTATATGCATTACCGTGAGCAGGTTCGATTCAACTTCCGCTTTGTATTTATTTTCTAGTGTAGATATGTCGCACTAGATAAGGTCTTAGGGAATTTTGAGATAATGTAATGACAAAAAAAAAAAATAGACCAAATTTCCTAAGGCATAACACGCCCTGAAGAAGTGGGCTGTTACAGTTGGTATCAGAGCTTAAGATTTTTGGAAGCCCTAAGTGACTCGGATATAGTTGAGATCGGAATTAAACCCTACTTGGAGATTAAGGAATAGTAATTTGGAGACTTTAGAGGATCTGGTAGAACCAGTTAGTAGAAACCCGAAGTGGAGGCTTAAGGGAAAGAGACTAAGGGTTCGTAAAATGAAATCCCTACTTGGAGATTTGAGAATAATCGATTGAAGTCTTAGAGGTTATTGATTTGAGGATCTAATCTTGCTAAGCAATAGAATGACCGATCAAGATAATCTAGCTCTTGAAGTTAGGATTTGATGATATGATTCGGGTGTAAGGTTGACTCGATAACCATTACTATAGGTCTAAGAGATTTGGAGACTGTTAATTTGAGGTCATTAGTTGAAATCTCTATAATAAGATAGGATAACTATGGTTGTCAAGGATGATTGGATCATAGATGATTAGTCTGATGTGACATTACCTAGTTAAAGGGTTAGGATCAAACAATAAAGAATTTTCGAGAACCATTTAGTGTAAGATCATAGATCCAACAGATTGGGCCAAACAAGAAACCGAAAATGGTCAAGTGATAACAGGTGAGTTGCGTCAATTGATGAGATGGCAGTGGTGCAACCAGTAGGACTCACAAAAATGGGACAAGGAACCCTAAGAGTGTCTAGGGTCTAAGTTCCAATGGTCTAAGGTGCGAAGTGTGCCACTAGAAAGAGGCTGGAAGCCTAGGGAATCAACCCGAAATGAAATCAATCGAATATGGATCGAGTGTCGTATTAGGGTTCGCAGTCATCTTCGGAGTTGACATGATGCACAGTGCGAGACTCAAAGAATAGAATACCCCAGTGTCTAGTATGGCAGTAAGATCATGAGATGGTCATGTGCCAATAGTCAACTGGGCCTAAAGAACGAAAAGCGAGAGTCAATGGGTTCTTGGTAAATGAGATTTCAGATAGTAAAACGTGGCTAGTCCAAAACTTTGATGATGAGTTGTGAGACGGCAATCTCAGTTCGAGGAAGAGTTACTTGTAGGTCGTATTGACCCGAAGGAAGGATGATGAGAAAACTAGTCAACAGAGGTTATGACTACGGTTCAGTATGTTAAGTGGGCTTAAGGATTCGCAAGCCTGTTAGAGAAGACTCATGAATAAGCTATACCTTGTGCATCAGTCTGGAAACCTAAATCGTTATTTGAGGTTTAAAGTATCATTCGATAAAGAGTCATCGGAATTTGAGATTCGGTTGTTTTTAGGAAATAATTGGAACCAGGTAACGTGATTTGAGATTTTCGAGGAGACGTAAGTACCTACCCACTCCAGTTAGCAAAATGGTTACGAATAGATGTCTTTGAGAATCTTTGGCATGTTTAAAGAGAAACAGGTGAAGACAAATGTGCTAGGATGTTAGGTCACAGTGATAAATTGAAATCTATTGGAGATCTAAGATTTGCGATAGAGCTCCTATTAAGCTAAGACGATTAGTTTGAGATAGCCCTGGTGGGCAAATCGAGGATGTGTAGCTAGATAATGAATAGAATGATGTTAGTAAGTTAAAAAAAAAAAATCCAGCAAGGATTGGAGTGCCGTAGGTGACGAAGGTACCTATTTGCTCTAGCTGGCAGTATAATTATGGATTGTTATCTAGAAGATTATGTGAATCTTAGATGGGATAGAGAAAATCAAGTGATGTGCTAGGATGACAGGTCGCAATAGGAAATGCTACAGGCCTAGATCAATTTGAAATCCATGATTTCGATTTTGGAGAATGAAACCTTCGTATGACTAAACGGTTAGTCTAGATAAGCTTGGTAGGAAAATTAGGAGATGTATAGCTAAATAACCATTAAAGTGATGTTAGCAAGTTATGATTACAAGGAGCCTATTGATCTATTGTACAAGTACTTGCAGTTAGAGAAAAGCAATAAGAAAAATAGAAAATATCAGGAGGTATTCTCGAAAGATTTATCAGGATCATTTTTTAATGATAAAATTTTCAATAATAGCTTGAAGTTATTAGATATAAGTGACTTGATTAAAGACGTAAATTATCGAGCTTTGAAAGAAGTGATAATTAAGAGTTAAAATCCTTACCTCAAATTTGATGAATTATAAACAGTTGCAAGAGGCTGGGGTAATTGCGATTGATGTGCGATCGAGGGATGAGACATTTCAAAAATCAGAAATGAAATCATGATTTGATGATTTGACCAAAGTACCATTTGCATTGAAGTCACGTGGTAATCGTGTCTATCGAGGATATATTGGTGTACCCTTCGGATAGGAAGATGCATGAGAAACATTGAGAATAATATTAGGGAACAACACTATAGATGTTAAAACCGAGATTGGCTTGCTAGGTTAAGGAAGAAATGATGAGAGCATAAGGCTCCGTGTCAGGAATATTAAATCAAGGTCAATTGTCATAAACACCATGAGGATCGAAAGTTCCGAAAAGTTAGATACTCCGATAGGTTCGGGAGACAAGCCAAATGTTTTGAGTAGAGGTTGGTTCAAGCAAAGGTCGGTAACCTGAGTAAGTTGCTCCAAAATAGGATCTAGCATATTTAGAGTCAGTTGATATGAAATGTTATCACTCGAGAAATTAATTCAAGAAATTAAAGGATCAAATGGTTAATCCGATGATATAAAATGATCACTACGAACAGTGCGAGGAGTTATTAGTTTGGCGACTAAGTAACAAAGGAGCAATGCAAGGATATTGGTATTGCTAGACTCAGAAGACAACGTAAAATTTGAAGTAATATTAAAAGTGAAGTTACGGAAGGAAGTTTTGGAGACAGATAGAATCTATTAATAAAAATTTCTGGAGAAAATAGTTACATGACATGATTAGAAGATGATTATAGTCAATTGTCAGAAACTTGAGGTCATATATGAATGAGGAAGCAATAGCGATAAGGAACCTCGAATAGGTTAGCTCGAGTAAAAAAAAAAAAAAAAATTCAAACAATGATTTAAGTTTGTGATGACTTAAGGTGAGGCGTGGCTAATTTCAAGAACAAAAATCATTTGAGGACATTTGATAAACGAAATGATATGATAGGACCACTGACTTGTTGTGGTAGTCTGGAAGCCTATGAAACAATCTAGTGATGACAAGATATGTAATGTTTGAGGATCCAAGAATACGTGAAATAGTTGTTGACATAAAAAAATAATTCTTTGAGGATCGATTTGATAAAAGTCAAGATATATTAGGGGCTTTTGTGTTAAGGTTGGAAGATTATCAAAAGCATGATTGATTAGTTCAAATGACATCATAGAAACTCGAAATTAGAAAAGTATCGTGATTAAGGATATCGATTGGATAACTTAGTGAAAAGCAAATTGAGAATTGATGATATGGATATGAGAGCCGCGAGCTCGTTACAATAATTTGTGTACCGACTTAGATAGGAGCTCGAGTGGAGACTCACAGCCCAAGGACCAAGTTATGTGGTTAGTGACTTTGAAAGAGAAGTCCGAAAGGAATGTGTGGTCGACAAATGAATTGTCTAGGAATTAATAAGTGTAGTTAGCCCAAGAGTTTTAAATTTGAGGTTTAGAATGTGGCAAATTTCGAGGACGAAATTTTTGTAAGGAGGGGAGAATGTAATACTCCATATTTAGATAAGGCTGCCACGTAATTTTAATAAATTTAGAATACTGAAAAATGGATTTTTATAGTAATTTTAGGTACCGAATCAACTACAAGGAATGTCTCGGAGTGAAATTGTCTAAAGAAAATTTTATGGTCTCGACAAGCGTATCGAGATAGGATTTATGGTATCGAAAGAAATCAGATCGGGAACAGTTTTCGGTACAGCCAAAATACAGCTGCCGTTTAGGTTGAAAACTAAATCATTGTAAGAGGCTCCCGAAAAATCAACGGACCCCTAGGGAGGCTTCGATTTTTGCGTAGCAAGCAACCCTTCAGTGGTTTAGAATGAAACAATAGTCTGATGAGGATACTAGGGCGAAATCGTCCTTTCCAACTAAGATTTGGATTATTAATTGTGAATTTTCGGTATTAAAATGTAAATTTAATCTATGTTTGAGGGCATAGTTGCAATAAGAAAATTACTTAGGTAATATTATGATAAAATTAGAATTTAATAGAGTAATTTTTATATTAGTATAATATATAATTATATATATATAGCCATATATGTATGCGCGTATGGGCAAGAATGGCAGTGGGTGTGAATGAGCAGTGGCCAGCTTCTGTAAAGCTTTAATGGCCGAGATTTAGGGCTGGAAATTTGGAGATTGTGGCAGCGATTTTGTTTAATGGCAGCGAGATTTGAGGCGAGATTTGTGGGGATTTTCTGATGTGCGTGGCAGGCAAGTATGCAACAGTGCAGTAATATATATATATATGTGTGTGTGTGTGTGTGTGCACAGTGGAGTGGTAGCCAAGGCAGGGGTGTATAAAAAGGATGCATTCGGCCGAGAGAGAAGTAGAGGGAGCTCGAGCTCGAGAGGGAGAGCGAGGGAGAGAGAGGAAGAGCTTGGGCTTAGCATGGTCGAGAGAGGGAAGAAGATCGAGAGGGTGAGCTGGGGCGGCCATGGCCGCAAGGAGCTAGCTCCCAACAGCCGCGATCGGCAGCCATAGTAGGGGTTGAAAACGGCCGCAATGGGTGCTGAACGCACGGAACAGGCGGCAAGCGAAGGCCGAGAGGCGGTCGTTGAAGGCAACAACAAAGGCCGAAGTCGGCCATGGTAGTAGCCATGGAAGCATCGCGAGGCAGGGGAGATGGCCGCATGCGTGGTGCTGCGTTGCAATGGCTGCGGCTGTGCACGGTGGAGGCGCGAGCAGCTCGCGGTGGCGAGTACGGCTCAGCCGGCGGGAGACGCCAGCAGCGGCGAAGGCAGCAACAAGGCCGGCTGGTGCAGTGTGCGACAGTCATCTCGGAAGTTGCAGGCAGCCAAGGAAGAAGAAGAAGAAGAAGAAGAAGAAGAAGAGAAGGAAGAAGAAAATGAGAAGAAGAAGAAGAAAGAAAGAAAAGAAGGAAATAAGAAAGAAGAGTGGCAGTTGCAGGCGCAAAAGAAGAAGTAGGGAGGAAGAAGATGAATAGGAGAAGGAAAAAAAAAAGAAAAGAAAAAAAAAAGAAAAAAAAAGAAAGAAAAGAAAAGAAAATAGGAAAATGATGGAGAAAAATTTTAGAAAAATCCTGAAAAAATAGGAAATTATGTTTCGGTGATATCCCGGAGATTTTGGTGAGAAAAATGGCCCGGGCATGCTTTTCGAGAATATTGCACGCATATCGAGGAAATTGGAGATGCTAAGTGAAGGTGAGTAAAATCCTCTAGAAAATTTTAGAAATTTCAAAATATTATTTTATGAATTGTCGTAGTGAAATATTCGAGAAAATATTTTAAAAATATTTAATTTAGATTTAATGAGAAAAAATAGGCAGAAATAGAGAGAAAATTATAGAAAATGCTAGAAATTATGAAAAAATATATTTTAATGTTTATTTAAATAATTATGGTGATTAGGATGCTTTGAGGAATAAGTTGAAGTAACTTGTCAAATTTTGGAGGTTGGCACGCAAATCAAGGCAAGGCACGGATATCGAGGTAGCCCGATAAGCTTGAGAAGGTAAGTGGTACTTCCTTGAAAATGTTTTCATCATATTGACATGCCCTGATATGTATCTATCATGTAGACTGCATGCATGACTATGAAATGCATAAATACACGTTGATATCATCGATCACAAGCATATGAGGCCGTAGGGAGTACGAACTGGCACCGCTGCCTTACCAAGGGTGCACCCATACACCCCGGCTTCGAAAGAGGTGGCCGCTAAAATGGTAGGTAGCATGAGGGGTGCAGTTGACACCTACGATGAAAGACATTGCATACACTCATGACATAACATTATGTACCCTTACTTAGATGGTTCATCATCTAACTTGGGTTCGCCTCTGGAACATTCAACGTTCCAGTCGGGACTTGTAGTGATGTTAACGAGGTTGAAGATGTGTAATGACGTGAGACGTCAAGAAACGAGGAAATGAGTCATGCCATGTTGTAATATGAATAGTTTAAGAATTATGTACATTGTATTTATTGTCAGACGCTTATGAATTAACTTTATAATAAATGTCATGTTCAGTTATTATTATATGCATTACCGTGAGCAGGTTCGATTCAGCTTCCGCTTTGTATTTATTTTCTAGTGTAGATATGTCGCACTAGATAAGGTCTTAGGGAATTTTGAGATAATGTAATGACAAAAAAAAAAAAAAATAGACCAAATTTTCTAAGGCATAACACGCCCTGAAGAAGTGGGCTGTTACACCCTTTGACTTCTAGATCATTTTCTTCTGGACCTCTGCATCTTCACAACTCTTCCTTGCATTTCATCTGCACATGTCACCCGCATATTTCTTCTGCATTCTTCATTTGGTCATCGTACCCGCACACTTCATCTGCACAACATCTACATTTTTACTTTGTTATGGCAACATCTGACTTAAACATCAGAAGGCCCATGCAAGAGAAATCCCTGCATGTCTTTTGCCTTGTAGACACTTTTTTGGGATATCCCAAAGCTTCTTCAGAACGTCTTCTGTGTGACTCTTTGGGGCACCCCTACTCTCCCACACAACGAATTGAGCCTTGCCCTGCACAACAATCGAGATGATTTTTCCCGGATAGGCCTTGTATCCTCATTGGCCCTGCTAATTATTTGTTGAGTTTTCCAAAAATAAATGTTAATTGTTGTAATCTAGTAACAACATCTAGATATGATACAATTGGGTTCTTCTTGCAAAGTCTTTTCTTAATTTCCCAAAAAAGGGTTTTTAACTGGCTCTCCATTAGCTTACTATTAGAATTAGATTTTTCTCACCATTTGCATTTCTATTTTTGCTCTAAACCAAAATTCTCTTTGTGATGCTTGTTTGTACTGTTTGACTAGTTTCTTGCTTCTCTTTGCATATCCATTCCCATCATCGACATTGACGAGTCTCAATGGAAGTTAAACTAGTCGCACATGGCACCTGGCAACATGAATTCCTTTTGGAATTTTGGGTTCTCATCATTAGGTCAATTATGCAAACAACTTTCATTTTTGACAGACGATTCCTATTAATGATGCAAACATTTGATTACCAATATGTTTATAGGAAGTAAACATATTAGATGATGGCAAATTGCGAAACAAAAATGATGAGATTGACCCAAGATTGGCCAAAAAAATCACTTTGATACTTAAGTCAAACATAGAGTAATAGAGAGGAAACTAAAGAGTTAGAGGAAACTTAAAGTTGGTATGAAGAATACTTATCCTAGAAGAAAGATCTTCCTTTTTTATAACCATGCAAAAATAATCCCTAGTTTAGGATTAAGTCTTCTTGTCTGATAATATCTAGGAGTTGTTCTTCTTAAAGAAGTTAGAGGAATTATAATTCCATTTGTAGACCATCTCACTAAGGTTTAAGAAATAAAATTTATCTTAGATTTATCGAATTTTAAGTAAATCACTAAATTATAACAATCTAACCTCGAGCAGGATCGACTTGTTTTGTGTCTACAAAAACCTATTTAATCAGGTCATAAAAGATTTTGGAAAATGCTATTTTGCTCGAACAAGGATGATTGAGAGGATGACCAATAGTGTCAAATGACAAAAATGCCCTCATCTAATTTGTAAATTCACCACCCTTGCCTTTAGTCGCCTCTTCTCTCCTCTATCATGACTGTCTCTAACAAATTTCGTCTCACCTCGCTTTATCGTTGTCCCCCGTTGCCTCGCCACCTTCACTTCGTCGACTGTCGACAGCTGATGCATCCTCTCGTCGCCTTGTTATAGCGCCTCGCGCAATCTCCTTTGCATCCTATCGTTGCCTCACCGCAGCACCTTCGTCGACCGTCGCTGCACCATCTTGTCGTCTCGTTGTCACTGCCTTCAGTCGGGCTTCATCATGGACGAAAGCTTGGGCTTCTCCCATCTGTGGCACCAATGAAGCCCGATCAAGCTTCATGAAACATGCCCAGGTTTCTCTTGTCTATGATGGCCTGATAATGAATTTCATCATCAATGAATTTTGATTTAATCATCCAAGTCTGTCATTCCATCCATACAAATAACACGGTCCAAAAATTTTTGACAAAGTGGCAAGACCGAGCAAAATTCATTCTCTGAACCGAGTGGCCAAGGCTAAGTGAGACTTAGCCCGTGGGCTAAGCTAACAAGAAGCCTTCAAGGGATCGACATCCTAGTTCCTCTAGAATTTCCGGAAAACTAACGGTAATAAAAATTCAGGCTATGCTTGGGTGAGATGAAGACCGAAGCCTGATTCTGGAACCTTCCACTGATCAAGCTTGCAGACATCTGCCTTCTTCTCGTCGTCATTTCTCTCTCTCTCTCTCTCTCTCTCTCTCTCTCTCTGGATTCAAAGTCCTTCCCAACGAAGCAATGCAAAAGCCCTAGTCTAACCACGCCGCACCATAGCCAAATCCACCAGAAAGCTCGATCGCTACAGCTGCCAAAGTGAAGAAGAGAAAGAGGACCAATCAGCAACAAGAAGAAGAAGAAGAAGAAGGAAAGAAGATGGGGGCGGATTACTACAAGATTCTGCAGGTCGATAGGTACGCAAAAGACGAGGACTTGAAGAAAGCGTACAGAAAGCTTGCCATGAAATGGCACCCCGATAAGAACCCGAACAATAAGAAAGATGCCGAGGCCAAGTTCAAACAGATCTCTGAAGCGTATGAGGTAACCTCAATTGGTGTTTACGTATATGCGTATATGCGAATATTTATATATAACTGTGTGTGTATGTCTGAAAGTTCTAGGTTTTCAGTAAATGTTTGTGTTTACTTCTGAAATATTCATCTTTCCTTATGTGTAACTTGAAATTTACTTGATCAGTTGTTATTTCTACTAAATTTCCAGGTTCTCAGTGATCCACAGAAAAGGGCAGTTTATGATCAGTATGGAGAGGAGGGGCTGAAGGGGCAGGTGCCGCCGCCGGGCTCCGCCGGCCCCGGCGGAGCCACCTTCTTCTCGACGGGAGAAGGGCCGACATCGTTCAGGTTCAACCCGAGAAGCGCCGATGACATATTCGCAGAGTTTTTCGGGTCGTCGAGCCCATTGGGGGGAATGGGCGGTGGGAGGAGGGGAGGGTCAAGGTATGGGAGCCTATTTGGGGATGATTTGTTTGCTTCTTTTGGCGAAGGAGGTGGCGCCGGCGGGTCTGTCCACCAATCAGTCCCTAGGAAAGCTCCTCCGATTGAGAAGACTCTGCCATGTTCACTTGAAGAACTCTATTATGGCTCTACCAAGAAGATGAAGATCTCCAGACAAGTTACTGATATGAGTGGGTAAGTACCATGTTTCTTGATCTATCCATTTCTCTCTGAATTTGACAAATGGGCTAAATGGTATAGTTCCACGACCATATCATATCAAGTCTTTATCCCATTCAGTTACATGAATTCTAGCTCGATCAACCCCTTATTTCTATCTATGGCCCCATTTAACTCATATTATACCAAAATTTCCTAGATTTTCTTATATCTCTTTTGCTAGACACTTGCTCCATTTCATCCACTCCCTAAAGAGGAGTCTCCATTAGTTTTCTTCTTACATGACTGAGATATTTTAGTCATGTCTAATGCATTTTATCTTTAATAGAAATCACTCCAATCTTATTATGAATAATTGCATTTCTAATTTTATAGTTTTGAGAAAATTATTATTTCATTGCCTGGTTAAAAAAATTCTTAGACTGGGTACTCATCCAAAACAACAAAATAAGATCACAGAAGATCTTGGGTTGGGTTCAATGTAAGACAACCCTGTTCTTTCAGATATTTTGTTGGTATAGTTTCTAACTCCCAAAAAATTCTTGTTTTGGCAGTTGGGCTTTGCCATGCTGAATTTGGTCTATACTCGGTATAGATTTTCTACATTGTTTCTTAAAAGAGAAGGAAAAAAAAAAGGATTCATATGTTGCATTATTGTTAGAATGACTGAAATTGTCTTAAATCTATTGTATTTGTGAGATTCTACTTATACAATTCCATGGCTTATTTTTAGCTCTTGTTCTTGTATTATGTAAATTTTCTTTCCATCTTCTCATTTACTTTTGCATGTTAGAAACTTCCTATATTGTCTACTCTCGAGTGCCTTGCAATTGAACCGAACCTACTTCAGTTTCCATATGTATGCTAGACACTTGTTCAAGTTTGTCTTATTGATTTTTAGATATTCCATATACGTACTAAACACTTCTTCAAGTTTATCTTATTGAATTTTCAATATTCTATGTATGCACTAGACACGTGTTTAAGTATGTTCTTAATTTTTTGGATATTGATATTTTGTTTGACGGGGCGTGCTGAATAGGGGTGCCGAGGGGGTGAAATTCCAATTTCATCCCTTGCTTGCTCTTAATAGGGTGAAATTGGAATTTTACCCCCTCGGCACTCCTATTCGGCATGCCCCCATTAAACAAAATTCATTATCCTAATTATTTTAGATCTTTTCTATAGCCTATGTCAGGACCTTTGTTCGTGTTGTGTCTTTTGTGTTCATTACTGAAACAAATTGACTAACTTTCTAAATTTATGTAATTGATTTTACAATTTTAATTTTGTATTTGTGAAGCCCAAAACTGTAGGCCTGTTGTGAAGAGAGGTTTCTAAATATACATACCTGTATGCAAGTTAAAAAAAAAATCTTGTCTATTCTATTGGGTCATGATCTGTTGTTTTTTATAACATGTTGGTGCATTTATGTTACATTTCAATGGTTTGTGTCATATTCTATGACAAAATGGTATTTGGCTATTTGCATAGAACAGGATGAATCTAAGAGTGTTTTGGATGAAGAATAAATCTAAGTATTTTTACAAGGTTTGGCAGGCATTAAATAAATTAAATGGCTTCTAAATGTACATACATGTATGTAAGTACAAAGAATAATTAATTCTTTTGTCTATTCTGTCGGGCTGTGTTCTGTTGTTTTAAATAAGGTGTTGGTGTGATCGTGTCATGCCATGGCAATGTTTCATGTCATATTGTATTGATGAAATGGCATTTGGCTGTTTGAATAGAACAGGATGAATCTAAGTATGCTTTGGATGAAGAGTAAATCTAATTGTGTTTACATGGTTTTGCAAGCATTAAAGCAATTAAATTTATATGCACTGTGTTGTTGTAGGGATGACTCCTCTTCTTGATACATAGAGGTTTTGGCCTCACTGGGGGTTCTTTTGTCCCAATTTTTCATTTTGCAATATTCTGGCACCTTTTTGTTTATTTTTTTAGTTTTTTTTCCCCAAATTATCAAGGATTGTTATCCTTCTTCTTTCGACATAAATTTGTTTTCCTTGTTTGGAGTTGTCAGATTGATTTTATATTGAACAAACCTTGTAGTCAAGATTAGATTGTGATGTGAAGATCTCTGGATATGTATCGGTATCACTGAATTAATTGTAGATCTTTAAGTAATTAGTACTTTAGAAGTTTGTGAAAGTGGCCAAGGGAGCCCAAAACCCCTAATTATGAATTGGATATAAATTTGTTCTATTAGAAGAAGTTGAGGGGATTGTAGTATGATTTTGAACTTGTGAAAGAGTTGATTCTATGAAGAAGAATCCCCAGACTGTATTGTGATTTGAACACGTGAAAGATATGATTATACAAGAAGACAGGAAGTCAAGAATTAAAAACTCTGATTTCCATGGTTGTCGGTTGCCTACACACGGGAGGAGAGGAGGGTAGTTATACTTAACTAGCTGAGAAATGAACTTGTATATATCTCCTCACTCAACTGCCATTTCGGGAAACTGTACGAGTCACTATGGTTGACACATTTTCTAGGAAACGACAAACAGCCAAAGATACTATCATGCATTGCCATATATAGGTGTCCGACAATTAATGCATTAGGAAACCTCAGGCATGTTGATTTTTGTAGAGACTTGATAGTTGATACTATTTAGTCCTTTGTACACAACCAAGCAAGTTCCCATTCCTCTTCTCCTGGGACCTGCCATCAATGTTTGATTGTTTTGTTGATATCATTACTTAAGAATCTCAGTTTGGTTCTCTAGTTTCAACCAGGGTGATCAAAATTATAGGACCTACGAAGCAAAGTATTTTTCTGTTTCATCTTGTTCAATGCTTGTCAATAAATTACCATCGACATTATTGGATGATAAAGTTAATCATTATAATTGCCTTTGTGTTCTGACCTGCCTAATAAATGTAGTTTTCCCTCTATATTGGTAGAACTTTTCTTTGTCTGGTCCACTTGTTGCTAATTTCTTATTTTCGGTGGATGCAGCAAAACAATGCCGGTAGAGGAGATCTTAACGATTAACATCAAGCCTGGTTGGAAGAAAGGCACCAAAATCACCTTCCGGGAGAAAGGGAACGAGGAACCGAATGTCATACCATCAGACCTCGTCTTCATCATCGATGAGAAACCTCACAGCGTATTCACTCGAGATGGGAACGACTTGGTCCTGACACAAACAATATCCTTGGCAGAAGCCTTGACAGGCTGCACCGTTCATCTGACTACCTTAGATGGCAGGAACTTAACCATCCCGACAAACAGCGTGATTGATCCGAACTATGAGGAGGTTGTCCCGAGTGAGGGGATGCCCATTTCTAAAGATCCGACGAAGAGAGGAAACCTGAGAATCAAATTCAACATCAAGTTTCCAACAAAGCTGACAGTGGATCAGAAGGCCGGAATCAAGAGACTGTTGGCTTCTTAAGTTCAAATTCCAGCAACCCGTTGTTGCAGTTGAAGGAAGCAGTTTTCTGTGAATACACAAACACACACATACACAGCATTAGCATCGTTCTAAAGATACAGGGGTTTTTTTTTTTTAATAATTTCGATTTAGGTACAGTTTTTAGTTTTGCATGTGATAATAGTGCTGTTGTGGGTGTCGTTTTGTCCCACAACAAATGTTGTATGAATTGTTATAGAGTGAGATTACTAAATATTGTCAATGAGGGGATGGATTTTATTCAAAGGGATGCTTTCATTTGGTTCTCCATGTCTGGGGAGTTGGAATCTCTCAAGTGTATGTATGCCTTTCCTTACGTAACGTACCGTATTACTTGGGTACAACCACCAAGTATTAACTTACTAAATAATATCAGAGCACTGTTAGGTATGAGTGTTCATGGTGCGGTACGTAGGTGATTTAAGTCATTTTTAATATGTTAAACTGCATGTGTGATTTTTCTATTACTCTAAATTGCTTGGTCTAGTTTCATTCACAAAAATCACACTGCAAATACGGCGTAGTCTGGTATGATTTTCGCAATTTATCCAAACTAAAATTAGGTTTATCCAATAGACTTCATGGGTCCATAGGGAAGAACATCAAGAAAATAACACTATAGAACCAGTAACACTTGAGTTGACACACTTAAGTGCCTCTACCTTGATTTAGTCGACATGCTTCAAGGACTTAGCACAACGGCAATTTCCTTGGGCCCCTTGGACGCCTCCGAGATGATGTCAAAGAATGGAGAACTAGAGAAGAGACTGAATAAAAGGGTCAGGGCGAGGATGTTCTTGTTGGTCTCAATGCGACAAAGGCTAGGTATTGGGTAGAGGAAATGAGATGAGAAAGATTAGATTTAGGGTTTTTGCAGTTTGGCATACATATATATATTTTATAATTTTGTTTTAATTTTTATATTATTAGACTAGTCGGGCAATTAGGTTTTTAATTAAACTAATTTTTTTTTCAAACTGCATGCTGCACAGTTTGAGGATTTCTCAAACTGTGCCAAACTATTCCTTTAAAAAAATCACGCAATGCAATACGGTCAATTCTTACGATTTGATGGTTTTTTTGAACACCCGTACTCTTAGCTTTCCTCCTCCCCTTCCGAAGAACAGCTTCGTTGCATTGGTGAAATCTATCGGTGGATTGCTTGCTGCTTGTGGCGATTTAAGGTCTATTTTGCAGTGTCTTTTGGTTGCGGGTGCCTTCTTATCTTTGCCCGAGTATGCTAACTTGCAGTATCTTTTCCTGGTTCCTTGTGTTTTGTGGCTGTTAGGTGTTTTTTCGCTTTTTATGGTTGGTTCCTTTGCAAGCCCACTTGGCATTGGCCTCTGATGTGAGGTGAGTTGAATTAGGTGAGGCCACTTTGATCATATAAATCTATTAGATAAATTAGATGAGTTGAGTAGAGTTGAGTTTTAAATATTATTGTTAGGTTAACACTTGAGTCGAGTAAGTTAAAGTGATAAAATGATTAAAAAAGATGGATGGGGAGAGGAATATGAAAGGGAATAAAAATTGTATAAATTGTGTTTACAAGGATAAAATGGAAATACGAAAAAAAGAAAAGAAAAAAGGTTTGGCTCTGCCTTCCAAGAGACTTGAACACAACCTTTGGCTTAAGGTGAGGTTGCATTTTGGTCAGCATAATTCACCTAATTCAATGCACTTTGTGTTGGATAATTTTTGCTTGTATGATCCAGACACGTAAAAAGAAGAGGTGAATTGGATGTTTTTTTAAGAAGTTTATTTTGAAAAGTGTTTTTGAAAAACAGAGTTATGAATGTTGAAAATTTGTATTTGCAGTGCAATATAATGAAAATCTTGAGAATATGTGAAAGTACAAAAGACAATAAAATTTTAGAATGGTTCAGTTATTTTCGACCTATATCCACTATTCTATCTTTCTATTGGCGATTTTCAAATCTATTATAAATAATTTGAATAAATACAACCGTTAACAATCCATACTAGTCTTCTAGCACACTCACAAGGAAACTTCAAATTATAGGATTAAAGAAATAAGAGATGCAATGCACAATAACAAAAATCTCTTCGAAATCTAACTAACAAGAAGGCTAAAAATAAAATTTATAGGAAATGAACCAAGCTTTGAGAGAAAGAAAAGCAATGTAAATAATATAAGTCCAATGAAATAGTGAGTTTTTGAAAATCAATGGCATGTTCTCTTTATTGTTTTCAATCTATTTTGAGTTTTTAATTTTTCAAAATGGTGGAAACATGTTTACTTTCATATTTTCAAAAAGCATATTCGAAAACAAAACAAAACAAAAAAATTATAAAGGAAATCCCAAATGTTTTGATTGTTTTCAGACAAAACACTCCCAAAACGCGAAAAACGACCTTTAGTCCTCTATTGCCTTTAACCCTCGACCCTTATGCCCTCGTTGCCACAGCCCTCCACTCATTGGGTCACATGATTTTGTTGTCACTGGTCTCTCGTGACCACTGCCTTTGTTGCTTGCTTTTGTCGTGGCCATGCTCGCCGATAGCTTCTCCGCCATCAACGTCGCTGCCCATTATCACTTTAACGATCTTGGTCGTCGGCTGCCTTGCTTCGTCATCTGTCGTCGTCTGCAACGTCGTCGATCTTGCTACTATCATCATTAGCAATCTCCCATGATAGTCATCTCCTACTTCTTCTTCCATGGCTTTCGAGCTTTCCCATCCTCTCACTAAGCTTCTAGAAGCTTGTATTATAATATAATATAATATGTATATATACATGGCTTTGAACTTTTCCCTTTCTATTTTTTTGTCAAGTTAATTTATTTATTTATTCGTATTTTATTCTTATAACCAAAAAAATGTTACAGGATTCATAAACTCTAAAATGTATATATTTTTTAATAATATATTAGTATTAAATAATTTTAATTTACTAAATAATCAAATTTATTGAATAAAATATCATAAAAAAATTATTCTCAAAATTCCAAACCGAACGCGTTTTCTAATTTTTTGTTTTGAGAAATAGTCTTTCAGAATAATAAATCAAACACGTTTTCAATTTTTTCAAAACAGACTACCAAAATAAAAAATTAAAAATGAATTCAAAATTCAAAACTAAAACGCAAAGAGAACGATATAAAAGTTTCACTACATTTTTCTTCTCAAATCTCTTGAAAAAACATAAATCTCTTATTTTGAACTTCAAACAGTTAGCTATTCATAGTTTTTGACCTCTCTTAATTTAATAAAACTACTGAAAGTCAAACCTGTAAGTTTCAAACCATAGAAAAATAGTCGTAAATAATTTTTCCTATAGAAATGGTTGATGGTTTTAGTAAATAGTCAACAATTTTTTTAAAATTAAAAATTAGTCAATTGTTTAATCATGAAACATTGATGTAAAAAGAATGCACTAAATTTGGTCAATTTATTTTAGGAAGCAGTAGACAATATTTCATTGAATTCAATATTTAATTGACCTTTCTTCTATTTTAGAGTTACTTTCTTTGTTTTTTAAGAATTTTGACAATGTTTGGTAATCCCCATGATTTAAGTGGTTTAAAGAACATCATAACCATTTGCACGAATTAAAAATTGTAAATAGTTCAATATTGAAATGATTCAAAACTTTGCAGTCCAAAATCTTTAACTTCAAAATACTTATTTCAAAATCATTTAAATAACACTAATTAAACTTTTATGTAAGGATATATAGTTATCATCAAAACTTCATCAAACCAAACACTTGCTATTTTTTGATTTACCAATGATTCAATCATTTGCTTTTGAACGCCAATATACCCAACCCACTTCTCAACTCAAGGCTAAATAAGTCATAGTATTTTATGTTAGTTAAAAACATATTTTTGTTCATATTTTTTTATTTAGATATTTGAATTTTTTATTATTTTAATTACACTCCTAAATTATATAATTTTGAATCAATTATACACCTCACCATAGTGACAACAGACGCATGCAATACACACGTTTGAGCTCGATTCAAGAAGCTGACATGGATTTTCCAACGTCATAACTTAACCCTTCTACTTTGACATTTTTTTCATTTAACCCCTTGTTTCAATTATACCCTTAGATTATGCATTTTTGAGTCAATTTAACCTATGTATTTTGACTTTTTTTCATGTAAAAATTTGAATTTTTCATTATTTCAATTACACCTATAGACTATGCATTTTCAAATCAATTTAATTTATATGCTTTGATATTTTTTCATGTAAACACTTAAACATTTTTTGTTTTGATTATACCATTGAACTATGCATTTTTTTGTCAGATTAACCCTTTCTCAAGAGTAATATTATGTTTGATTGGTCTATCTAACATTTTTATAGATTTAACGCATAACAAAATACACAAATTAATACAAAAGTGTTACATTAAATATCACTTTAAAGTATCCAAATATCTTTTTTTTTATTTATCTAATTTATAAGTTTACAAAATATATTTAAAACAATGATTCATAAAAAAAATGATACTTGAACACTTTAAAGTGACATTTAATGTAACACTTTTATATTTATGTATTTTGTTGCATGTTTAATTAATATAAGTGTTAGATACACCAATCACACAAAATATTACTTTTGAGGAGTTAAATTGACTCGAAAATGCATAGTTCAGGGATGTAATTGAAACAATAAAAAATTCGAGTGTCTATATGAAAAAGATTAAAGAAAATGAGATAAATTGATTCTAAAATACATAGTTCAGAGGTATAATCAAAAAAATAAAAAATTTAAGTTGCCACATAAAAAAATGTCAAAATACAAAGTTAAATTAAGTAAGAAAAAAATATATAGTTTAGAGGTGTAATCGAAACAACGAAAAATTTTGACCTAGGTTAAATTATGATATTTTAAATCGAGTTTAATGCAGGCACTGGTTGCCACTGTGGTGCAGTGTATAATTGACTCAAAATTATATAGTTTAGAGATGTAATTAAAATAAGAAAAAGTTCGAGTGCCTAAGTAAAAAAAATATATATATATATACAAATACAGGGACAAAAATATATATTTGGCCTACTTGGTTTCTTTGTGGTGTTTAGTTGATGATATATTCTAGTTTGATTTGTGTATATATATATATATTTATTTTCCGTAATTCATTTACAAACTATTTTCCTTTTGGTTTTTAACACATGTTGTACCTAATTTTCTTTTGGTGCACAAAATAGTTTTGTTTTGCATGCCTCGTAAATTCTTGACTCTTGTCATTTTATAATTAACAGTAAATTCTTGACTTAATAATTAACAATAAATTTAATTTTATAAATAATTATGAAAAGAAAAAATTAAAATAATTATGAGGTAAACAAAATCTTTCAGAAAAAATATCCATCCATACGATTTTTAGTTTTGTAGTACATAATATTATCAATTTGTACAGTAATGTAGTTGTAAAGGTACAAAAGATTCAGAAAAATGAATATTAATCAATATGATCAGTGTCATTTATTATCTTATCTGTCAAATATTCACAACCTCAATTGGGGAATCTTTAAGGTCTGGAAGACCAAAATCTGGCAATTATTATATCTTGAAAAACAAAAGATTCAGAAAAATGAAAATAGAAAAGGCCGACATCAACAAGAGTGAGTGAGAGAGAGAGGAAAAGGGGGTTGGTGATGGATTGACTAATAATCTATTGTACTTATTTAGCAGCAGCAGCAAGGGGTGGCCATTTTTCTCAACACAACCCCACCCCCTGTCCCCTCCTTTTCTACAATTTGGCTGATGCTAAAACGTGAAAACTACCCAACAGGACAGGAGAAGCAGCCACCCCTAGCACATGCATAAAAAAGGGTGCTCCTTTACTTTTAACTATTCATCTTTCTATTATAATAACTACACAACAATTTTATGAAACCCAGTTACATACATACATACATACATACATAGATATAGCTTCTACGGGTAACGATCTGAAACTAATTATGAAATACTTCGTGTGCTATTAGTACAGTTCTGGAAGATCCGCCTTTCAGTCGCTGTAATCTGAAGATGTTGACCCTGTAACTTCATCTGGCTGGTTATCCATTTGCTCTCCAACTCTATCCCCATCGTCGTCTGAGTCGCCGTTGATGTATCTTTCAACGTCTGTGTCGCCTTGTCCATCTTCCTCGCTATCATCTCCCTCTTCGTCGTCTACATCATCACCCTCTTCAGCACGGTCATCATCATCTTCGTCCTCACCTTCTATGTTATAATCGACTCCTTGAATTAGGTGCTCGGGTTTGCCATTGAAGACTCCCGAATAGTCATCGACCATTAGATCCTCGTATTCGTCCCCCATCGGTTGACTCTGATAATCATCAAATTCCGATCTTTCAGAGCTGCTAGCATTTTCAGTAACCTCCGGTTGAGTCCCGGGGGTTACTTCCCTGTTCCACTGCGGACGTGAACTTCTTACAGTGTTCTCAAAGATGACATCTTTTGGTTCATCTCTCTCGCTGCCAATCTCTGCCACCCTTTTCACTGATTTTTGCCTGCTCCTAGCAGTTCGACGACCCCTCTTACGCCCTCCTCTTGCACGTGCTCGCCCTTTCCAGGCTAGCAATTGCCCAAATCTCTCATTATTTGTTGTGGCACTTCTCTGGGCAGCCTTGGATCTGGAACTAGAGGCTTTTCTCTGAGATCTTCCTCCACGGGTTTGACCACGCCCTCGTCCACGTGCTGCTCGTCCCCGCCCTGAGCTGGAGTTAACACCCCCATGGTCAGCCCAAGGCTCTTCCTGCAGACGTTCTACTTCATGATCTACTGCCAGATCATCCTCTGCTATTTTCTTCATAACAGCAAATTTGGATAGGGGCATCTGAATGCAGAGAGCAGTCACAAAGAAATTAATTGAAAAAATCCTAGTAAATTGCACGTCTACCACTAACCTCAAACCTAACATTAACTCAGATCTGCTTGGCACACATGGAAGACATGAAAAGGACAGTTCAACTTTACACACAACACAACTAGAAAAACATAAAAAGCACAGAACAATCCGATCACCCTCAACAAGAAGACTTCTTGACTAATCAGACACTTCATAGCATACAGTCTGCAAGACAAAATATGACACATAGCTTGCCACCAAAAAACAAAGATAAACAAGAGACGCCAAAAGGGGGGGGGGGGGCAAAAAAAAAGAACAAGAAGAGTTAAAAAATAAGAACAAAATATGACACACAGCCTGCCACCAAAAACAAAGATAAACAAGAAGAGATGCCAAAAGAAAAAAATATAAAGAAAAGAACACAGCATTAATTGTTGAACTCAGTCCCAATACCACAATGTAAGTTGCCTTTGGTAGCGAGGACACTAAGAGACTAACTGATTTGCTTACCATGCTGGCCATACAACTAAGCATTGCTTGTTGCATTAAACTAAATTTATGAAAAGGACACAGATAATAAAAACCAGAAAAGCCAAGACACGACTAGAGGTTTCAGGAGAGAACCAGTAGGGAAAATACCATCATAATGGCAATCACCATCTCTGAAAGAAACATAGATTAAATTCTTCAAAATTCATAGCATGAAATAATAATACTCACAATGAAATCCCCAACTCCTTTGTCCTTCTGAGAATCAACTTTCTTTTGCAGTGTGTAAGAAATGGATGCATCAAGTTCCATAAGCCTTAGTGCAACAGCAGATGATGTTTGAGGTACCCAAGGAAGCACAGAAACCATCTCATGATTGAGTAATAAATTAGCAGCTGCTTCTGTTTGGTTATGAGAACCCAATAACTCACTAGTTGTCTCAAAATTCGAAGATAGGAAGTCCTTCTTTATGACACCCTCTAATAAAGTCAGAATCTGAAAAAGAAAAATTTTAAGTGTGGATTAAGTACTCCCGAGATATTCAATGAATTTCAGTAACACAGAAGTTAAACAAGGAAGACACTGAGAGAATCTAACAAAGCCCTTAATTATGGTAAAAAGTTGTTATTAAAAAAATGTACACCTAGAACAAGTTACTGGAAGAGATTGCATGTGGACAAAAATATGTTTCATCCCCCTGGACCCCTGCTTTTTATGTTTAAATATACATATATGTGAACAGACGCGCACACATTTTTTTTGCATGCATTTCTTATAAGGAAACCCCATCCTTGACGTCCAGACCACACTGTATATGTGGTTTTATGGTAGTCATTGCAAATGGAACCAGTACAATTTCTGCAGCCAATCAATAGAACTGATGAAAACAACAGATCTCTCTCTCTCTCTCTCTACCTATCTATCTATCTATCTATACATATGCAAAACTTAATGGGACTAGAACTCCAGACTTTCATTAGAGAGAAGCAACTTAAGCCTCAGAGGTGCCCCCTGAGGAACAGAGAGATCAGAAAATCTTTGTAAGTCCAGTCTTTTTTTGACATGAAAGCAACTTCAGCCTCTAAGGTTTCCATCAAGGAACAAAAAGATCAGAAACCCTCTTTGTCTCTCTCTATTAATGGACCTCAAAACCCACTTTTTTTTGTTAGAGGACAGCAGCTAAGGCTATCAGCTAAGGGATTAAAAGAAAAGAAATTCAGACTAATATCCAAACTGTTTATCAATAAAAAGTTACTGCAAAGACTAAATGCAAATAAAATGTGCAAAGAAAGTAAAATGACCTGGGTCAGATTGTGCTAAGTCATATATGAATCACATAAATACAAGCTAAAGGATAAAAAGAAAGAAATTCAGACTACATATCCAAACTGTTTATGAATAAAAAGTTACTGCAGGGACTGAATGAAACTAATAAGTCCAAAGTAACTAAATGACCTGGATCGCATTGTGTTAAGCCACATATGAATCACATAAATACAAACAAAACCTTTTTCTTAACCCCAGTTGGAGAACATATTTGCAACACCTGCATATCTTACAATATTAATTTCCAAAACAATTAAGATACGCAGGTAAGCAGGTGTTGCAAATACATTCTTCAATACTTACAAGTAGATATTCATGTGTCATAAATGTAAAATTCATCAATGCAAAAGCTCAGGCCGAAAAACAGTTGAGGTTTAAGAGCCACATTGTGTACAAAATAAAAGGAGGGAGGGAGACCTGAAGAAGGTCCTCAGCTGTTGATGCTCTGTACAGCTTCATACCCCAAGATTTTCTGTAGCCCTCTGACCAAGCAGGTTGAAGAGCTTCTGTAGGCATCGACACCTGCCAGACCAATATGTGAACATGGCAATAAAACAAATAAAATAGTCAAAATATCATAAGGAAAAAGATATATTAAAATCTTGAAAAGTAGAAAATGGCAGTGATTGTTGCAAAATGTTGACGTCACAGGACTTGCCTCTATCAATGCTACTAGTGCTTTCAGTAATCTGATCCTCAAGGGAGGAGATGACTCCAAGTCCCGCAAAATCCAGCTAGGATCCTTAAATTTCTCTTTACAATGTGAGACGTGTTCAGAAAAATTTATGTCTCTGTTTGAAGTATCAAAAGTCCTGTGGCAAGATAGGCAATGGTTATCCCCAAAAAGGTACAAGTCATGGCAATAGTCACAAATGGTCATCAGCTGTTCACATCTGCTCTTCCCATACTTGACAGCACATAATACAGAAGAATTGAGGCATTCTGCCCACATCCACTTTTCAAAATCTTGATATCTCCTAAATCCATCCTGTTTCTCCATTTCACTCAGTCCAAGTTCAATCTCAAAAGATGATGAGTGTTCTGATGTATCAGAATTTGGAACACAGATAACACCAGGTCCATCTGCACCGGCACTGCCTTGACAGTTAGAAGCCCTCTCAGAAATGTCTGCTTTGACACTATCTGTTCTTACTCCAGATGCCAAGTTACTTCTCAGTGTGTCTTTGAAAGACACTTCAACTTTTTGTAACATTGAATGCAAATGGAACTCCCTTAAGCCACGAACATCCAAGGATGCCAATAAAGCATCAAAATCCTGCATGTAAATTATTGAAAATGTGATCCAAGAATAAAGACACAGGAAATAAAATTCACCAAGAAAAAAATGCCATTTATTAACCAAAGGATGCCAAAAAGATGCCGACAATATCGGAAGAATTTGAACACTGTACTTTCATCTTATCTCAAGGACATATTAAAGAAGATTCAACAAGTATAAAAACGTCCATCAATATTTTGCAATAATTTTTGTTCTTGTTTTGGGTGGTAAAAGGGGACGTGAACCCCCAGAATAAAGGTTGAAAAACCAAATAGAAACCCCTGGTCCCATAAGCCTGTGGTAAAGGATTCACAATCCTATTCAGAACCTTGGACAACCATCTGACATAGCAGCAGATGTAATAGGAACACAAAACCAAAAGTAGCGGCTAGAAAGCAAAAATACAGATGGTATGTGAAAGACATGCTTCGTGACCTAAAATAACACAATACCTAGAAAAGAACCTACATTGTGTATAAGTAAATAAGGATGATACCTCTTTGGAATCAATAAGCCTCCAATAGCCATTACGTAATTCGACAAAAATCCTGCCAGACCCAGGATCATTTCGAGAAGCAGAAGCTTTAAACTGCCAGTATCGGTTCCGTCTCCGGTCTTGCCCCAGTGGCAAGGATCTGTATATGTACATCTCCTCTGCCTTCTGACCTATATAAGCTTTTAACTGTGATCGTGATCTCTCAGCAGCATATCCAGCTTGTAAGAGCGAAAGGTTTTCAGTTCCAGCAGAAAACTCTTGTATTGGTGTAATTCGTTCCGCAGTATAGTTTGAGCCATTTTGTGGATCATTAATGTAAGCATGCTGGACAAGAGGGGTTGTTGATGCCACACCATTTTTATCATCAACTATAGGCAGTGGACTTTGCCTGCCCTCCATGGTAGAAATTTGGGCATGTGGTTCACCCTTGTTAGTAACAAAAGATGGATATTGCATCTTCATCACATACTCCTCTTTGATGCGGCGTTTATCCAGTTGTGCCTCTGCCCACAATTGCTTCTTCAGAGCATTTGCAGCTTCCAGACGTTCCTGAAAATTTTACATTTTAGATATCATAACTCAAATGCAAAATCAGAAGTAATTTCCTGAACTCAGATCCAGAGCAGATAAAAAGTTACCTCTAAAACAATGCGAATTGAGTTTCCTTCATTAGCTACACCTATCAAAGCTACAAGGGCATTTAGGCGTTCCTCAACACTCAGATCAGAATACTCGCCTTCGACAAGTCCTTGCACCCATGATTCACCGAAGTTGGTTTCATCAATAACTGTATCTTCTTGATCAACAGAAGCTGGCTCATTGCAGATCCCAGCATCTTCCACAGTTTGTAGAGAAGCACCATTGTGTTTTACATCCTTGTAGGTTTCAGACTGCATCAAAGGGGAGCTATCACTCAAATTCTTGAGGCCAACTTGTGGAGTTTCCATCAAAACAGTGCTGGAGGTTTCCTTTCCGTCTCCCTGGCGAGTCTTTGTTGGAAACCTGTTTGTTTCACAAGAAAGGGGTTCACTATTTGGCTTCAATTCAGTACCTAAGTCATCAGCCTCTGGATCCTCAGCCACATCGCTCTCAGAATCTTCATCTCTTTCAACATCATCATGTTCTGCATCCTCTGCATCTTCTCCATTGAGATACCCATTTTTAAATATCTGAATTTTTTCCCTAGCAGCAGAAAGAATTGCCTCAGCATCAACAGGGTCTTTCCTATAGGGAGAGCGGACACAATATGTTGAGGGAGCTGTTCTTTCAAAAAGCTTTGAATCCCTTGACAAAGCAGCTGCAATAGATGCTTCAGGTGTCTTGCTTGTTGTAAGATCCCGGAGACCAGATCTCTGAATTAAGAGGAAAAAGTATGAAATAAGTTGAAGGAACAACAGAAAATGAAAGGGTCATTAAATACTAATCTTGAATTACCTGAATCCTGTCCGCAACTTCTAATATCGTTAGACCCTTGCTTCCCTCAAGAGACAGAACATGAAATGCAGCAAATTTAACAGTTCCAGGAGTCAATCGATGCCTAGATCTCCTTGGATTTGAGAAACCCCTTTCTTGCATAATGGCAAGAGCATTTTCAGCAGCAGCCCCATTCCGTAAATTAGAGATTATATCTTCCCCATCATTCCCCTGCATACTCAGCATAAAATATAGAAGCAAATGCATGGGCTTATCAGTTGCTTTCTATTTTCCATATTTGGGCAATATAGCCATAAAATAGGCATTAACATGAATAAATTTGCATAAGTTTCCTCAATGCACTAGGTATCCCGTTGCAAGGGAGGGTCCTATTTATATGCAGCCTTCCCCTTGCTTTTTAGCAAAGAGGCCACTTCCACAACTTGAACCAATCACCTTTTGGTCACAAAGGAGCAACCTCATTGTTGCTATCAAAGTTTTCCCTCATGTATAAGCTTTAGACCAATATTGCTTTTTTTTTGGTGGTGTATGTGTGTTTTTCTTTTTCTTTTTTTTCCCCCTTTTGTGCATAAGCTTTGCCTTCCTGCATAAGCTTTAGATTTATTTGCAAGTTTTCAACAGGCTTACTGAGAAATGATTCAAATGGTCCCAAGAACTAAAAAGAGGATATGTCAAACTAATGGGCAGCTTTCCAAAATTTTTGTGACAGCTGCACTTGGATAGATAAATAATATTATTTAAAAAACTCAAAAAATTGATGCGACACACTTTCAATATTGCAACAACAAAAGATTAAAACCACAACAAAGAAACAACCCAAATGTAGCATAGGTATAGGAATAAGAAACAACCACATTAATAGGTATAGGAATGTTGATGCCACTTCCAG
Source organism: Diospyros kaki (assembly GCA_036245055.1). Classification (NCBI taxonomy): domain Eukaryota; kingdom Viridiplantae; phylum Streptophyta; class Magnoliopsida; order Ericales; family Ebenaceae; genus Diospyros; species Diospyros kaki. The sequence goes on along the minus strand of BSEG01000011.1, from coordinate 25,525,192 downwards.
TGGTCATAAATTGAGAGGTAAAGAAATAAGAGTTTAAATAAATTAAGATAAAAAAGGAAATCAATAAAAAATTTCACTAGCTTCACTTCCTAATCATCATAATACTCCTAGAAATTTTCAAAAATAGGATTTCTTAAACATCCCAGATATATTAAACACAAGTAAATATGAACAAAAGTAAATATGAACAATTTGTCGGAAGGGATTATCAAAATAATATTTGATGCACCTTGGCAATCCTCTTGGTTAAGCAACCTGAAATTTCAATCACAGCCTTCTCATTTTCTTTTAGGTGGATGGTGAAGGGTGTATGGGTCTCCACTTCTCTTAGATGTGTACCCCAAATACCCAATGAGTGTTGCTGTGAAAAAAATAACAAAATAAAAATGTTTGGCCTGTCTAAAACGAGTGTCAATGGATGGATATCCAATAGGGACATGACATCTTCTAAGAAATTTTGAACTGCACATGCAGTTCTTTGGTTGTTTCTATTGGTTTTGAAATAATAATAGAATATTGGAAGCATATAAAGCTATTTGAAAAGAAAGAGCTGCAACATGCATAAATAATCAAAGAAATTCAACAATTAAATAATTATATACATCTTATTCGTGCACATATGCGTAAGGGTACAAATAAATTGAAAAACTAAAATTCAATGAAAACACAAACTGTTAAAGATATTTAAAGAAAATCAATTCTTACTATGCACAAGTGTCTTTGATTCTAAAAGGGTATAAAGCTCCAGTAAAACAAAATTGAAAATATTACCAGAATATTAAAAATTATAGCTATTATATTTTTTTTTATAAATAAATAATCAAAATATCAAAATTGAACAAATATCAATGTTCAAGTAATTAATCATTTTTTGCACGACTCTGCTTGATCTAACTAGTCTCCAGTGATGAAATTTATAAAGTTATCAAAAAGAAAAATTGATACTAATATTGAATAGATGTCAGATGTTCATCAAGTATAGGAGGCTCTTTGTGCAAACATATTTAATTTCTTTCTCTCTCTCTCTCTCTCTCTCTCTATGTACAACAAGATTAAGGTTCATACAAATTCAATGAATATTAGATGATGGTAGATTGAAATCATTGAAGAAAGACGTTAATAGAAGATGCTAAGTCAAGTAATCACACAAACTGAGAGGAAGAAAGTATCAAGAACGATGACATACCAAGAATCCCACTATACAAGGTCAGCTATATGAATTCTACCTCGCCATGGCCTCATATTCTGTAAATCCATTATAACTCATCATGCCTAAGTATCTCCTACCAAATTTTACTTGGTCTCCCTTCACTTTTTTTAGTAGACACTTACTTCAACCCACTCTTCTCATAGGAGACTATTGATTTTCTTTTGAGGTGACCAAACCATCTTATTCATGTCTCAAGCATCTTATCTTAAATAGGTGTCACTCTAACTTTAATCACACATAACCTCATTCCTATTTTTTTTCCTTGTGCGCAATTCATGTTTGCATATGTTGGTGCTTTATTGCCCAACATTTTGTGCCATACAACAAAGTTAGCCTCATACATGTCATATAAAATTTCTCTTTTAGTTTTAATGGAATGGAGCTATTACATAAAAAATTGGATGCACTTCATCCATTTTAACCATTCTGCCTTAGTTCCACGATAACATCCTTGTTGATATGGCCATTGTTATGGATGATTAATTCAAGATATTTGAACTGACCTTTTATTTATATGACTTATCTTCTAAATTTACCACATCATCATCTATACTCATATTTTTGTTAAAACTTTACATTCCTTATATTTGGCTTTCACTAACTTAAAACCTCTACATTCTAAAATATTCCTCCATATCTCAAGCTTAATTTTCATCCATATGACTTAATGTTCACGCTTTCTTTTGTATCCTCCACCAACGCCATGTCACTAAAAATAGCAAACACCAAAGCACCTTTGTTTGGATATGTTTAATGAGTTCATCCATTACTGAGGCAAATAGCTAAGAGCTTAATTTAGATCCTTGATGTAATTCTGCTGTAATTGGAAAAGCTTTGTATGCCCACCATATATTCTGACACTTATTTCTCCTCATGATACATGTCTTTAATAACTAGTAATATTAGCAATTCAAACTCCTTTTTCTGTGAAACCCTCCATAAGACTTTTCTATAAACTTTATCACAAGTTTTTCTAAATCTATAAATAGTGTTCTAAAAGGCGCTAGGCGCTAGTCGGGCGGCAAGCTGCCTAGCGCCTAGGCCGCTTAGAAAATTTAATATTTTTTTAATTTTTTACATTTTTTTCTTAATATATTATTTTTTTCCCCCACCCCCTCAAATTTCAGCGTGACTCCCACCCCCTCAAATTTCAGCGCTTCAGCGCGATTCCCCCCCCAAACCAAATTTCACAGCGCTCTCTCTGTCTCTCTCATACCTGCCTCCTCCGAGCACGTCGCTGCCCCCGCCATTGCCAATCGGACCGCCTACCTCCTCCGAGCACGTCGCTGCCCCCTGCCATTGCAAATCGGACCGTCTACGTCCTTCGATCAAATCGTTGCCCCCCGCCAATGCCAATCGGACCGTCACTGTGTTACCACAGGTAAGTCCGAAGGCTGTTCCAGTCCCTGTCCAGCGGCGGCGATGGCGATGGCGACGACGACGACGACGACGGAGTCGGGCGACCCAGGCCGATGCGGCAGTGGCGGCTGCGACGATCATCACTGATGGAGTCGGGTGAGAGGTCTCGAGCCCAAACCACGTCTGGGTGGCCAAGGCGCCGCCTCGCCGCATCGGCCGCCTAGGAGCCGCCCGAGCCCGATTAATTGGGCCGGCGCCTAAGGGACTGATTTGGAGGAACTCGCGGCGGCCAGGGGCCGCCTAGCGCCTCTCCGCCGCATAGGCGGCCGCCTAGGCCGCCTTTTAGAACACTGTCTATAAACACCATATCTAAATCCTTTTGTTTATCTCTTTGGCTTCAACAATTATATAGCTTCCATTGTGACCTACTAGGCATGAAACTTAATTGGTTTTCAAACATCTTGGTTTCTCTTCTTGATTTTTGCTCAATCACTCTCTTTGAAAGTTTCATAGTATCGCCCATTAGCTTGATTCCTTCTATAATTTTTAAAACTTTGAAATACTTTATTCTTGTAAATAGGAACTTAAGTGCTCTTTTTCCACTTGTCTAATATCCTTTTTCATTGAAGATCACATTAAATAATTTCATTGACCAAGAAATGCCATTTTCTCCCATGCATTTCCATCCTTCTATTGGTATATTATCTAGTCCAACTCCTTTACTATATTATTTTCAATGCTTGATTTATTACATCTAGACATATACATCTATGGAACATGAAATTTCTATTTTTTTAGAGTTACCAAGAAGTCACAACATAATACTTTTTTCTCCACCTTCATTGAATAACTTCAAGAATACCTCTTCCATCTCTCCTTGATTGCCCCTCATTTACTAGTACTTTTTGGCTTTCATTTCTTATGCAAATCTCTTGTTCTTCTCTCTCTTGCTTTAACTAGTTTATATATTTCCTTCCCTGCCTTTTCAATTTAGTCTTTTGTATTTAAGGCCTCATCACCTGCAGGCTGCAGCCATAAGTTACTTTGGTAAACAAATGATGTATATTTATTACTTTTGGGTGTTGAATGATATTTAAATTTATCTACTGTATGAAATTTTCATGGTGATGAAAATGCTAGTTTATGTTAAATAGGGTTTAGCACAACACAATGATGTTGACCACAAACACAAAAGATACAAAAGTAAGCTTGATCTGAGACTTTCCTCACAATCAGTAATTGAGCTGTGCATGTCTGCCAGGGCCAGCCACCGTTCATACAATACATTTCACAACAATTTGCATGTGCTATCTTCGCTTCATATTGAACTTACACAAGTGAACAAGTGAATAAACAGAAAAACTTGATGGTACAATTATAAGAGCTGGCCCAGATGGATTATCACTGTTCTGTAGCATGCATAATCAGAAACATTTTGAAGAAGAAAACTTTCTTATTCTATTGTGCTTGCAAGAACAAGAAGGTATGGTTTCTGGAAGATAGCAGACCTGAAAGACTAAACATTGGAGCTCTCTATTGAAAAATTTAAAACATTCATGAATCAAGAGCATTTGATATGTCATACAAAACAAGAGCAGGAACCAACCAAGCATCAGGAACCAGGCCATTAAAAGATGTAAATTACAACAAAGCTAGTATGAATGATCAAATTAGTATTTTGTTTAAACCAAGCCTTAAAAGAAAATGAAGATTGCTAAATGGCAATGAGATCCAACCTCATTTTCATCACGAAGATATCCTTGTTCAATGCTCCTTTTCTTAAGTTTTGGCCCAAATCCAGCAGCTAGAGAAAATTGCCGCAATATTTCAGGCCAGGTTAATGGATTTAAGTGGCGTTGCCAGCTGCGTATATCAAAGCCCCAAGCATACGCCTGAAACAAAGCAAAGACATTATTTCAAAAGTCAAAATGAACTGAAAGGGTACAAATGGCCACAATTAAGGGGAGAAATTTCAAGAAACAAGGATCAACAACAGAACCAGGCTTACCCCCTCAACAATCTGTGGATGCCCACCCCCAGGATTGGAAGCACTATTTTGACTTGCTGCCAGCCCACTAGATGGCGTCCTTGCTACATCCTCAATGTCTTTAATTATGGATCTCAAAAGAGCTACATGTATCTCACCTAACAACCTAGGATCCTAAAAAAATATATAGGGAGAAGCTAATAGGAGAAGAGAGAGAATGAATAAAAAAACTAACAAATTAATTAAGCAGTAACTTACATAATCATGAAAAGCTTGGATAAACTCATCTAGAGTAAATGGCCAGAGCCCCAGCACATCAGCAAAAGTTATTAAAAATCTCCAGACCTAAAATTTGATTCAGAAGGAATTATCATTTGAATAATCATCACTCCAATACAAATCAATAGTTCACATCCAATTTCATTAAGCTCAATGCTGAAAGTTTATACAGCTTACATTCATGTGGTCACAGTAATCAGTATAAAGAATCCATATTGCAATAAACTTAATCTAGACCAGAAAGAAAAAGAACAAGAAATGCACAAAGAAAACAGACTTTTGTTGGATAATGGTCTATTCCACACAAAGTATTATATGATGGGGGAAAAAACATCAAAAACAACATGGATTTGGAAAATAAGGAAAATAATTGATCAACCCAGACAGCATTCTCCTTAGTGCACTTTAATTATCGAAGTACTATCAACTGTAAAGAAGGTGCATGTCACGAACCTAGGGTTCGTGAAAGGATAGAAGAGGAATTGGGGAAGAACTGAGAAGAAATGAAGGGGGAGATTAGAAGAAGAAGGGGGAAGAAACAGAAGAACGAGAGAGAGAGAGACGGGAGAGGGAAGGAGAATTGAGAGATAGAAATCAGATTTCATTCATTCCATAATATCATATCCTCTCTACATACTTGAGGTAATATATATATATCCTCACTTTAGCTACCAAACAAGCCTCTAACAGCCTACTACAAGACAATGAAGGAAAAGATACACAAAGAAAATATCCTAACAGAATTTAAGGGCACAATTACATAGCTACCCTTTGGAATGTGAAAATCTCCTAATATTATAATACTATTACTGTAATGCCCTCTAATTACTACTTGGGTCGTGACAATCCCTTCCCCTTGAAAGGTTTCTTGTCCCCAAGAAACTTATTATCATTGAACCACTTCTTTATCTTCATCCAACTCCCACCTTTATTTTCTGTTTAATCTCTTTTTCCCTCTTTCTTCTTCTAGGCTTCTTCTTCTTTGTTCTTAGGATTCCAAGATCAATCCCTGTTGTAATTCGGCCTAGAACTTCAATAGAAGCAAGCTGATAGAATTCAAGTTTAATACCAACAGCAGTTGTTCCTACTCCTCCATGGTGCACTACAGCTGCACATTGAAAGATATCAACAGCATCCTCGAGATGCAGCAATGGAAGATTGCAGATTTGCCTTGGATACTCATACCAAGGCTGTTTGTAAGCATTAGCATTAGGAGCTGTTGCCACTTCTATTTCAGCCAACAATTCATCCTTCCATGCAGTGGACAACAACTTGGATTTGCTAGTGGAAGTAAAAAACAACACAGCAGCAGGAGTTTTGTTTCCTTTGGCAAAATCTTCGACTTCTTCAGCTATTTCCCCTAACCTTCCTGCCAAAACTCGCACCGGAGGCTGTCTGATACCTATTTTAACCCTAGCCATTTCTGTTTTCTGGTTGGTTGTCTCCATCATTTCTTCTTCTCTAAAGGAACCAATATGTTCCTTTAATCCTTCTTTGGACCACACACCTTGATCTAGACCCCCATAATTGTTGCTATTGCTGAAAATGCTGTCACATGGCTGGAAATCAGCAATTTTCATAACATCCCCTTCCTCTTTCATGGCTGATTCATCAGCTTCATGCCTCCTTGACTTCTCATTAGAACACTTGATTCCAAGGAACTCCTCCTTCGGTTGCTCCATTTTAAGGAATTCGTCGGGGTTAAAACTCCCGCGATAATCATCAAAGTACTCAGCAGGAAAGTTGTAACGATACTTCTTATTTAGTATCATTGCAAACTCCTGCAACTTCTCGCGGAACTTACAAACAAATTCCTTGCACTCTTCATCCAACCCACTGCTGGTTCCTTTGTCCCTTCGGCTAGCCTCCTTCTCCAACTCCTTTCCCCATGTTTGATGCTGCTGGTCAACTGAAAATGCAGCCTTCTTTGGCTGCCATTGAGGCTCTATTCCAGCTGAAAAGGAGGCTTTCTTCTGCTGCAATTGAAGGCTCATCTGCTCCATGTATGCACTGCCTCCCCTAGTTTCATGAGTAGGACACTCCATTGAAAATACAGCCTTCCTTGGCTGCCATTGATGCTTTATTCCTACTGAAAATGAAGAATTCTCCTGCTGCAACTGAGACTCCAATGGTCTCAGATATGCACTGCTACCCATGGCCGATTTTTCAGCAACAACATACTTCGATGGCCAAGGAATGGGAGTTATATACATACTTCTATTTTGCATGTTGTAGCAGTTCCTAGTCTCACCTGAATTGCAACTCAAGAGTCGGGCACCCACTCCTCTGTGCCTTTCCACTTTGACCCAAAAATTTACAGCCAAAATCTATTTTAATGGAGTCGGATCGTAATTACCGCAAAGGAGAGCCGCAAGTCATAGCCAAATTCCAGAGTCACCCATCCAAATTTGCCTTCAAAAATCCACTCCCAGCAGCTACGAACTTGCTCAGCTTCTCCACTTGCAGCTGATTCTTAATCAATAGCCTCAAGCACCAACAACAAATGAACTGGATAAGCTGGAAGAGTCCACTTCCCACATGAAATGCGCCGAAACCGCTGCGCCCTCTGATTTGCAGCTGAGTTTCCAATTAAGGCTGACTAACGCAATGGACAAACAGCCTCCAGAGAATCAATTGACTCCAAAATAGCTGCTATGCCTTCGCCTACTAAATTAATCAACTCTGCTGCTCTGCTACGCTTTCTCCTCTCGCTCAAGGTGAATTCAAGATCGCCGGTGTAGCCGCTACCCAATCACCGACCACTGGACCAATGGAGTCGCCTCAACGCCTTCCGACTTGGAAATTAGTAGCCCAGGGTGTCGGAACTCACAAGCAAAGAAGTCGGATCGGACTTGCTTGCTCGCCGTTGATTTCGGAAACTGGTTGCGCAACTCAGCTTCTGAGGTCACCCTCTTGAGTCGCACGCTCCCGGCTGGAATCGCCTTGCTTCCAGAAGATCCCTTACGACAATCGTTGGCCCAATCAGTCGGCAATTTGCTTAGCCTCTCGTCTCCTTCCTCCGATTTCGCTCTACCTGCGATCACTTCCAATCGCGAACCTCTTGCCAGTGATAACCCAACCAGTGATGAATCAACGCTTCCTTCCTCAGGTTCTGCCCAATCACCGACCAAACCGAGATCGCCAGAAACCTGCTGCACAACCGCGATCGCTTGCAACTCCTGCGCCCGTAACGACCTCCTGAGCTGAGGACCACTAGCCGATGGTAGCTCCTTGACTTCGTCTGGGTTGCAACTAACGGGATTCTCTGGAATTGAGGATCGATCACTGTGGAAGGAGGCTAAGGGTCGTCGCTAAGATACAATCGGCCAAGATCGTCTGGGACTATTGCACCAGCCGCTCACTCCAGTCGCGATTCCCCTGGATGTCCACGTCTCTTCCTTCGGCGGACTCCCACACCAATCGCGAATTTTCCTCTGTACTGATCGATGGTGGGCTCAAGTCCGGTGGATCTTCGCGACGCTTCAAGTATGCTCGCCTATCGACCCACTCCAATCGCCGTCCAACTCCACTTTAAACCTCTACTTGATCGATTTCACAGAGAGTCGCATCTTCCTACTCGCCCAATCACCGCCATTGGTTTCGGAATTCACTCATCTTCGCTTCGGCCCGAATTCACGAACTCTTCTTTAGCGACTCTGATATGGCCGTTGCCCGAATTCCCTTTGGAAACCGCCTTCCGAAATCGTCCAGATCTGGTTCGACAGCTGAGGACTACCGCTTAGTTGTAGTCGAACTAATCAAAGGCTTAGGACGAGCTTTGTTGCGGCCTCCTGAGGGTTCGATCGACTCTGTTGGAGCTCCCTATGAGTTCGATCAACTCTATTGCAGCTCCTCAAGAGTTCGCTTCTCTCACCGGAAATTCGTCGGACGCTGATTGCTGCTACAATGCTGGAATTACTTAACAGAGGCTGCCGAGGAACGAACAGCTCTGGTCGAGATCACCTTCCAACCCAATTGAGCAGCACACCGCCAAGCCCAGTTGGATTCGCCTCCAAATGAGAGTCGCAACAGAAACACAGCTGAAGAACGACGGCTCTAATACCAATTGTCACGAACCTAGGGTTCGTGAAAGGATAGAAGAGGAATTGGGGAAGAACTGAGAAGAAATGAAGGGGGAGATTAGAAGAAGAAGGGGGAAGAAACAGAAGAACGAGAGAGAGAGAGACGGGAGAGGGAAGGAGAATTGAGAGATAGAAATCAGATTTCATTCATTCCATAATATCATATCCTCTCTACATACTTGAGGTAATATATATATATCCTCACTTTAGCTACCAAACAAGCCTCTAACAGCCTACTACAAGACAATGAAGGAAAAGATACACAAAGAAAATATCCTAACAGAATTTAAGGGCACAATTACATAGCTACCCTTTGGAATGTGAAAATCTCCTAATATTATAATACTATTACTGTAATGCCCTCTAATTACTACTTGGGTCGTGACAATGCAATAAGTATTCAATTCACAATGCACGATTCAGGCTCTAATGACATTGCAGCTTGTAATTTATATAACATTCATCTCATAATACAAATTGAATAAAGCAAAAAGAACAGAAAAGGATATTGCTAATATCACAATAAACGCTTCTAGTCTAGAATATAAACTCCAACTAGTTTTGATCTCAATAAAACATCATTCCATGCAGAAAACCAAATCGAATACAGCAGAATGAAAGATGTTAGAAATCTGACCATTAGAAGATTCCCAATGTTCTCCTCAGAATCAGTCCATGGCTGAATTCCAAAAGGCCTTTTCAAGTGCACAGCCTTGGGTGGGAACTCAATGAGCTTATCTGAAGGAGAAAGCATTTGTTAGAAGCACAGAGTAGTAGATATAAATGCACAAAAATAAGTAAATAATAACAGCAAAGGAAAATAGAACATTGGAGAATTAGAGAACAGCATATAAATATATCATAACAGGCAGGTAATATGGACAATACTCAAGAAGATAAGGTATCGGAGTGAAATGTAGGGCATACCAATTGCAAACAACATATCAAGACTTAATTCCACTAGGTGGAGGAAGGTACATGCATTTTATCTTGTTAATTATCCCTACATGTGACCATATCTATTGAAAAGCCATTATAACATATATCATGCCTAAGAGCTTCAGGCCAAGTTTTTCTTGGTCTCCCCCTACCTCTTTTACCAAAATCTTCTTCCATTCTGCCACTCTCCTTACAAGAGCATCTATAGATCTTTTTCTCAAATGACCAAATCATTTTAATCATATTACACACATTTTATCTTCAATAGGAGCTAGTTCGACCTTATGACATATGACCTTATTTTTAATTCCATATGCTCATATTTTCCATATGATGGCACTTTATTACACAACATTCCATGCCATACAACAGAACTAATCTTAGAGCAATTCAATAAAATGGTTCTTTAAGCTTTAATGGGATTCTACTATTCCATAGAAATCCGGACACACTATTCCATTAGTCATCATGAGCTAATTTTATGAGCAACATCCTCAATTTCGAAGCTAGTCTGATTTCAATATGCCAAAACATATAGTGAATAAATATAACAACAATCACAAGCCTTAATTCCACAACATAGCGCCAATGACACAAATTTTAGACCTCCATTAATCTCTATACATGGTCATATTTTTAGCAAGGCCATTATATCCAATGTTATGTCTAAAGGTTCCATACTAAGTTTTCTTTGGTCTTACTCTCCCTCGTCATGACCCTAGGGGCACTACTGTAATTGAGCTACTATTGTTTTGTTTGTAATTCTGTTAGGTGCCATTGCGGCCGCTATTTTAGATTGTACCTTCAGTTACAACAACTGAAGAGCAGCCAGCCTATGCCTATAAATGGCCACTTGTAATAGGATAGGGATCCATGCGAATGATAATTGAATCTTTTCCCTCCAACTTTCTGTTCTCTCTCTCTCTCTCTCTCTCTCGAACCCTCTGTTCTCCCCCTCTTTCAGTCTAACTCTCCCTCCCATTCTCTCTACTTCTTGAATTCTTTCCTAAATAGCCTCTGTCAGATCTTAGGATCTGACACCTCTTTTGCCACAAACATCCTCATCCACTCATCTTGCAGGGCTTCAGTTGATTTTCTTCTCACATATTCAAACCATCTTAATTTTAATTCACTTTTTATCTTCAATAGGCACTGCTCAACTTTATTACATATGATCACGTCTTATTGTCTTTTCTTGTATGTTTGCACATCTACCATAGTATTCTCATCTCAACTATACTCATATTTTGCACATGTTGACACTTTAACTGCCCAATATTCTAAACTGTACAAAGAAGATGGTCTTATGGTCATTCAACAGAACTTCCCTTTAAGCTTTAGAAATATTTTATGATGTGAATGCAGTTTTCCACTGCAACCTTCCTCTTTGATTCTGTGAGTAGCATTCTCCACAATCCCTCCCCCCCCCCCCCTTTCTTTTTGAATAATTGATCCAAGATATCAAAATCAATCTTTTATTGGGAATTTGGGATAACTTGATCTCCAAGTCCACAGTTACAAATTGAGAATAAATGAATATAAATAAATAAGAATATCCATGAATGTTAATGGGTACTAATGATAAAAAGGTTAGAACATGGTATCATTGTATTGGTGTACATGGTGGTTAAGTACAGCAGACTGGCCATATAACAGGAGGCATAAAAAAATTAAATTGAGGAAATTTGATAGTTTTTGGGTATTTGGTAGGGATGATTCATTAAATGATTTTTAATGAAATTTTGCTTTGAGAAACATAAGATTTCTTGTCTTGAGGATGAAAAGACACTAAATCACAAGAAGCTTGTGAATTTATATTAGGAACCAAATTTCAACTCTTTTTTTTTTTTCCTTAAAAAAAATGACTCTTTATTCATAAGAATTTTGGATTTTTTTTATTGAATTCATATAGGAGGTACTCCCTTATTTACATATATGCCTTATGTAAATGACAGCAGTAAATGTAAATAGTAAATGAATAATACGTGGACAAACCAATTGGAGTTGTGCACATACTAGAAATTCTAATGCCGTGACCTTTACAGTCAACTATCTAAAGGACAATAAGTTGAGATGATAATTGGTTTGCAGAGTTGACAGGTAAAAGCAACAGCCAAAGTACTGCATGCTCTCTTTCTTGTAATTTTCATTCAAAGTCAACCCAACAATCAACTTACTGTCACGAGCTACTCTTAATACTTTTAATTTTTTCTTGTTTGTAATTCGAAGAATTGATAGAATAAGGAGTAAATAACCCCACACATGTTAGTGGTAGTTGTAGTGGTGGGAGGCACTATGAGCGGGAAGCTCTCTTTTCATTTGAATTGTAGGGAGATCAATATGAAAAGGCTGATCTCACCTGTTGAAGGCATGAATGAATTGATTCCAATTCAGAAATTCTCTTTCTCAATCTAAAACTTCTCTCTCTCTCTCTCTCTCTCTCTCTCTCAATTCCCTTTTTCTATTTGAATTCTTGGAGAAACCCGAGGGTTCTTCTCTGTCAGGCTTGCACCCTGACAATTTGGTATCAGAGCGATCCAGGCTAATCGAGCTGCAAGAAAATCCAATGATGGCAGACAGCACAAGGATGAAGAATATGGAGGCACAACTACACCAATTCAGGTCCATGGTCTTAGACTTGCAAGTGCAGGTAGACCAACTAGAATTAAGATGAAATCGTAATCACGAGGCGATCATATCCATTGACTGCAAATTGGATGGGGCGGTCAATCAGAGAAGAGAAGAGAAGAGGTAGGAGCGTAGATACAAGAGCAGCTACAAGGATTCATGGTTATGTTTGCGCAGCAACAACCGTTGAGCCTCTCCCCAAACTTTCCTCCTAGAGAAAGGGTGGGTCCGATTCTTCCCAACCATTGGATGAGTCATAGGAGACCGGGAACCTCTGAGGTTGGTGAGGAGCCAGGGGAAATGGGGGAGAACGTGATCAGCCGAAGGTAAGGAGTGAATGGAGGTCTTGGCCACCAAGGGATACCAATGCCAAAATTGGATATCCCCATGTTTGATGGAAATACACCTCAATGGCGGATTAGAAGATGTGAGAGGGCCTTTGAGTGGTTTGGATTTCTGGAGCACCAGAAGGTGGCCATGGTTATGGCCTACCTCAATGATGTTGGGGATGATTGGTATCAAGGATGGGAAAAGACGAGGGAGGAATGTCCCTGGGCAGAGTTTGCAATAGAATTCTATGAGAGGTTTGGAGAAAGGGGAATGACTGATGTGGTGGAAGAGTTTAACAAGATCAGACAGAGTGGATCAGTGGCCAAGTACTAGATAAGGTTTGAGGAGTTGAAGGCATTGATGTTCAACCATAACCCCTACCTCACGGAGGCTTATTTTGTCTCCAGTTTTATTAGTGGGCTAAATAAGGAGTGAAGGCCTATGGTGAGGGTATTGCAGCCACAAACTCTTAAGCATGCCGCTGATAGCACCCGATTGCATGAGCTGATAGTGGAAGCGCTCATCAAGAAGCAACGGTTTATGAGCAGGGGAGGAACACACAATGTGTTAGCTCCCATGGGGAAGGCTCAGGGCAAGGAAAATTGGAAAGGAGCACAAGGAATGCGGAGTCTACTACTACTGGCCCCTAAAACTCAAGGGGAGAGACTGATAGAGCAAAAGAGGCAGGCCAACCTCTGCTACAAGTGTGGGGACAGGTACTTCCCTAGGCACCAGTGTAAGAAACAATTGCCATTGCTAGATGGTGAGGAAGATCACTTGGAAGAGGAAGAGGTACTGGAGACCAACGAAGAAGGAGAGGAAGACAATGGTGAGATTTCACTACATGCGCTAAGGGGCCTAGTTAACAATAAGATTATTAAAGTGGAAGGAAGAGTGGGGGAGTGCAAGCTTATGATTCTTATAGACAGTGGGAGCACCCATAGTTTCATAGATGAAGAGATGACTACGAGGTTGAAGTGCTCACTAATTAGCACTCAACCCCTCACGGTGACAGTGGCAAATGGGAGTAAAGTGGTCAGCAAATCAGCTTGTGCAAGCTTTTGTTGGACCATACAAGGAGAGAGCTTTGAGGCAGATCTTAGACTGCTCAAATTGGGGGGTTGTGATATAGTCTTGGGAGTAGACTAGATGAAGCACGTGAGCCCTATATGTTTTGATTTCAATAGGATGGAAGTGACCTTCGAGAAGGAGGGTAGAAGGTTGACACTAGTGGGAAGCAAGGAGGCGAGCATGTGTAAAATGATCATTAGAAAAAGGTTACAGAAAATACTCAAACAGAAGATGAGTAGGGTGACCCAACTCTTCTCTATACAGGCAGTAGAAGAAGAAAAGGAGCCAAGGGAACGAAGTGAATTGCTACGGGTGGTAAGCAACCTGTACCAACCAGCTTGGGAGGTAAGACAACTTGACTCATTAGATTTACTGTTGGTTGAATATGAGGATCTATTCAAAGAGCCTACAACCCTACCTCCACCCCAAACCCATGACCACACAATTAACCTTAAAACCCAATCTGAACCTTGCAATTCCAAAGCCTATCGTTACCCCCCAGCCCAGAAAATTGAAATAGAGAGAATGATCAAAGAAATACTAAAAAACTCTCTAATTCAACCTAGCCATAGCGCCTTTGTGTCCCCTATGCTATTGGTTAAAAAAAATGATGGTTCGTGGCGCTTTTGTGTGGAACCGACAATTGAACGCACTGACTGTCAAAGACAAACTTCCTATCCCAGTTATCGAAGACCTCTTAGATGAATTGAGGGGGCAACTATTATTTCCAAACTAGACCTTAGAGCTGGCTATCACCAGATTAAGATGAGCCCAAAAGATACCCACAAGACTGTCTTTCACACCCATCAGGGCTATTACGAATTCTTGGTAATGCCCTTTGGCCTCACAAATGCACTCGCTACATTCCAATCCTTGATGAACCAAATATTCGAACCATACCTACGAAGCTTTATACTTGTGTTTTTCGATGACATTATGGTGTATAGCCGAGACTTTGATCAACACCTTACACACCTGAAGGCTACTTTTGAGATCCGTAGAGTCAACCAATTGTACATCAAAAGGTCGAAGTGTTCACTTGCACAAAGACAAGTGGAGTATCTGGGGTATGTTATTTTTGGTGATGGGGTCAGCACCAACTCTAATAAGGTGGAAGCCATGCAGGCGTGGCCAAGACCTACAAATCTCAAGGCCTTAAGGGGCTTTCTCGGGTTGACGAGGTACTATCGGTTGACGGGGTACTATCGGCGATTTGTAAAAGGGCATGGTGTAATAAGTCGGCTACGAACACAACTATTGAAGAAGGATGGATTCAGGTGGGAATCGGAGGTTGAGGCAGCATTTGAACACTTGAAGAAAGCCATGAGTGAGGCGTCAGTGTTGGGATTGTCGAATTTCAGCAAGATGTTTATGGTTGAAACAGACGCTTGTGATAATGGGGTGGGAGCGGTACTAATGCAAGAAGGCAAACCCATAGCTTTCTTCAACCAGGCATTGGCCCCAAGACAAAGAGTTCATGGTAGTTATATTGGCGATTAAAAAATGGAGGCACTATCTAGAGGGAGGCCAATTTGTGATCAAGACTGACCACCAGAGTCTTAAGTACCTGTTGCAGTAGAGACTCCACACGCAATTACAGAAAAAGGGCATGGCAAAGTTAATGGGGCTTGATTATACAATACAGTATAAGAAAAGAAAGGATAATGTGGTGGCAGACGCCCTATCTTGATGTATGGAGAAGGGAGAAACAACAGCCATTTCAGCGGCCATACCCGAGTGGTATCAGGAAGTGGCAAGCAATTATGAGTCTGATGAGTCAGTTAAGGAGATATTGGAGCAACTAGTGTTGGACCCTAACAGCAAGAAGGGGTACACATTATAGAATGGGATGCTACAATATAAAGGAAGAATAGTGGTTGGAGACTACCCATAGATTAAAGATAAGATTCTCCATGCCTTACACGGTTCTCCTTTGGGTGGACATTTAGGGATCCAAACACATACCTCAAGGTAAAACAACTCTTGTTCTGGCCTAAATTGAAAGAAGCAGTAGTTAAATTTGTTATGATCTGTGATGCTTGTAAACGATGCAAATATGAAACAGTGGCCACACTTGGGCTCTTACAACCCTTGGACATTCTAGGGCAAGCATGGGAAAGCTTATCCATGGATTTGTGGAGGGGCTTCCTAAGTCAGAGGGTAGGAATTGTATATTAGTGGTGGTCGATAGGCTCACAAAGTTTGCCCATTTCATAGGCTTGTCCCACCCCTACACCACTCAAAAGGTTGCGAGAGTGTTTTTGGACCAAGTTATCAAGTTGCATGGGATCCATAGGACTATTATCTTTGACCGTGACATGGTCTTCACTAGTTTGTTCTGGTAGAATCTATGGAAGAATATGGGAACCAAACTCAGCATGTCATCGGCTTACCATCCTCAAATGGATGGGTAGACTGAGAGGATTAATCAATACTTAGAAAATTACTTAAGGTGCCTAAGTTTTCAGTAGTCGAAGCATTGGCACAAGTGGCTAGCATTAGCTCATAGGTTGTACAACTCCAACTACCATAGTTCCATACGAAGGTCACCATTTGAAGCTCTTTTTGGGTATAAACCCCCTTTCCTCCGAGTACCCCTTGAGTTTACTAAGTTGGCAGTGGTGGATGACTATCTTCAGCAAAGGTAAGGGATTCTTCAACAGTTAAAGAAAGACTTAGCTATGGCACGTAACAGAATGAAGCAGCAGGCAGACAAAGGGTGAAGCGAAAGGGAGTTTTCGGTGGGAGAATTAGTGTACCTAAAGCTAAGACCAACACAAGTGAAGGCTATGACTGGAGAGGCCACCACTAAATTAAGCCCAAGGTACTATTGTCCATTCTCTATCGTAGCAAGATTAGGTAAATCGCTTATCAGCTCAATTATTAGAAGGGTCTCTAATTCACCCGGTATTTCATGTGTCATTGCTTAAAAGATGCGTGAGAGACCAACCTGCAAGTTCCAGCTTACCCACCAGGGCCCAGGGAAAGAGTTAGTAAGGGAACCAAAAGCTATCTTAGACCGGAGATTGATCTATCAGCAAGGGATTGCTCTAATGCAAGTGTTGGTGAAGTGGAGTTAGTTACCTACTGAAGACAGCACATGGGAATACCTCCCAGATTTGCTCAAGCAATTTCCGAGATTAGCAAGTTTGCTTTGTATTTCTTAAGGACAAGAAAGTCTTTTAAGGGGAGGGTAGTTGTCATGAGCTACTCTTAATAACAACAACAACAACAACAACATATCCAGCCGTTATCCCACTATGTGGGGTTGGCTATATGAATTCTAGACTTCTATATGGGTTACATCCCAACAGATAGTTTGTCTAGAATTTATATTTGGATCCGACTAGGTTTTACGCTGGCTGTCGGCTACCTAACGCAACCCTCCTCCTTTATCCGGGCTTGGGACCGGCAGTGGATAATATCCCCTGGCGGAGTAATGATGAAATGAAGTTTGAACACCATCTTCACATGGAGAAATTTCATGAGATGGTGGTGAATGAAGATAATTGATATAGTTGTGTTCCATAACTTAGTTGACATGGTGAAACCAACAAGTACAATATGGAAACACAACACCTACTCCTAATACTTTTAATTTTTTCTTATTTGTAATTCGAAGAATTGATAGAATAAGGAGTAACTAACTGCACATGTTAACGGTAGTTGTAGTGGCGGGAGGCACTATGCGCAGAAAGCTTTCCTTTCATTTGAATTGTAGGGAGATCAGTACAAAAAAACTGATCTCACTTGTTGAAGGCATGAATGAATTGATTCCAATTCAGAAATTCTCTCTCTCTCTCTCTCTCTAAATCTTCTATCTTTCCCTCTAAATTCTCTCTCTCTCTGCCAATTCCCTTTTTCTATTTCAATTCTCGAAGAAACTCGAGGGTTCTTCTCTATCAGGCTTGCACCCTAACACTAACTTGGACAGTTAACCTAAAGAGTTGGTCAATCAATCTCACAAACAACTATTCGATTGGTATCTTTTATAAACTCTTAAACTTGAAGAGAAAAGGTGTAAAAACTGAAGTTGAACCATTAAAAGCAAAGTGCTACACTACCTTCAAGGATTCAAAAAGTAAGCCTACATGTTTTTTTATCTAAAAAGGGTGTCCCAGTGCATAAGGCTCTTAGCTTTGTGAAAGTGGAGGAAGAGTTGTATTTATACGTAATATTGTCCTTACTTTTTTGCAAAGAGGTTGTTTCCAGAACTCAAAACTTGTAATATTCTAATCACCAATTACAAAGGAGCAATCTTAGCATTGGTACCAAGGATTACCATCTTACAAGTTTTTCATCTATTTGAGAGTATTTTGACTTTCATTGCTTTATATTCATTGAGAAAATTCCTTTATACATCTGATCTTAGAGATATCTTTCTTTTCTTAGTAGCAAATTAGTCATTGTGAGTGACAATTCCTAAGGGGATTCTTGTTGATGAGCTAGCACTGTACACTAGCAAGGATTCTTTTGAGTGTTTTTGGGATAAAACTCTAGGGTTTGTTTTTGGAGAGTTTAAGTGAATTAGAAACCAATCAACTCGAAATGGTATGTTGTGGTATCAAGATAGTGGTCTAAAATCTCTAGTTGGAGCTAGAGGAGTGGGTGTAGAATGGGGGATAAGTCGAACGTGTTTGCTCTCTCTATCCTTATACTCAATTATCTTCTATTTTTCACTTTAATTTCTATACTTTTTTAAAATATTCATGAATCCAATTCAGCCCACTTGTGTTAAACTCCGTGAATTGTGCTAACACTCAATCTCCTTAATCCTTTTACACAATTGGTCCGAGATGTCTTAATTGATCTTTTCTTAGAATGATTTGATCTTCAAGTCTTAAAATAACATCATTTACACTTTTAGTTGTACTAATTACATTCCATGTATTCAATTTTCAGTTTGCCCAACTTGAAGCTTTTGATTTTTAAGGTGTCTCTCCATATCTCAAGACATGGAACCAATTTGATGTTCAAACACCTTTGTTTCTCTTCTCAACTTTTAATCAATCACCCTCTCTCGAAGTTTTATAGTGTGTGGCTCATTATATTGATCCGTATATAATGTTCACAACTTTGAATATCTCCTTTGTTCTTGAAAATAGGATGTGTTGATTGCATTTGCCCAAAACTTAATTGGGTCTCTTCTCTCCCATCATTCTTGAGACACATTTATTTATTTTTTATTTAAATGCTACACTTTCCACAAAAGTCACCAACACACACATTCACACTTGGCCACTTGAATAACTATATGTATATATATATATATATATATATATTTTTGGGATACAAAACTCGAGAAGGCCTAGATTGATCGCCTACCCACCCATTCACACTTGACTGAGTGAATAAATATATGGATATATACATTTTTTTTATTACAACACTCAATAAGAAGAGTGTTGGACCGAATTAGAAAATTCAATAAAACAATCCAACAAGCCTTTATCCCACTATGTGAGGTCGACTACATGAATTCTAGCTCTCCAATCATTTCTATCTATAGAGTTATCTTTTGTATGGCCCTTTTAACTAATATCATACCTAAGTGTCTCCCAAAGGCTTTTTTGGTCTTCATCTACCTCTTTTGTTAAAAACTTGCTCCGTTTCATCCCCTCCTCACAAGTCTCAGGCATTTTATCTTCAATAACCACTTCAACCTACTGTTGAATGACCTTACTTCTACCTTTCTGTTTTCTTGTATGGTTGTACATCTATCTTAGCATCCTCATCATTGTTAGGCTTATGTTCTTCACATGTTTAGGCTTTATCGCCCAACATTCCGTGCCAAAGCTAGTCTTACAATTGTCTTATAAATAGTTTTAATAGAATCTTACTATCACATACAGCATCCAAGTAGACTATGCACTATCGCATGAAATTTCAAAGGATGAAGAATTTATAATCAAATAGTAGAAAACATTACAATTAAGAGCAGAGATACCGATTTAAGATTCTGCAACAGCTAAATGTTTCAACAACCAAAGATATAAAACTAAAATGTTTATATAAAGGTTTGCCTCAATAATGCAACACTCTTTTATTTTTTTTATTTTGGTGTTAAATCAATAGTGCATGGATGGTGGAGCTTTGCCTTGTTCACGTGGATGGGGTGGTTTACATAGGCACATGAGGATTAGCCAGGCCAAAGGTCGGAATACCCCATGTTACACACACACACAGAGGTAATACAAATTCAACATGTTTAAGCATCCTACAACATGTTTGTTTCCATCTTCAAAGTACTTTCAAATCCTTTGCTATATAGCAATTTTCTAGAATCCACCACAAAACAATACTTTTAATAAATCCACCACCATCACAAAAACCAGACAACAGTTAATCAGCATTTCTAGGTTTAGCACAGATTTACCACTAATTTTTATTTTCAATCATTTCTGGATTAGCACTAAGCACAAAAGATAAATAAACAACTAAAAGATCAATATAGGAATTCTTACAGATAGAACATATCCAAGTATAAATAAATAAATAAATGAATGGAAGACCATATTCAAATGAGTCTATTAGCTGTGATGCTAGTAAAAAAAATCCCAAAACAAACATAAACAAATTTCATGTACAGCTTGGAAGTCTAGGATATCCATAAGAAAGTGAAATCACTTATCAACTCTGGTGGATGGGTAGACACGAAAGTATATGTAGTCCAAGAAGTTCACTTAAGTGAAAAATCAGAAACCAACTGAACATATAAAGGAATGGAAGCTGAAAATTGCTTCTTCTTTTTTTTTTTTTTTTTTTTTTTTTTTGGGGGGGGGGGGGGGTGTCTTCTGGATGGGTTAAAGTTTTTGTGATTCTAGGCAATGCAAAAACATGGTATTCAGAAATCAGTCCATTTAAAATGAATATGTACTACATGAGGTAGTTAAACATAAGCACCTCTAAATAACTCAAGATTTTGCAGAGTTTCGCTGTCAAGAGACAAGATCGAAGGCAAACCCTTGTTTGAAGCTGCTAATTCCATGAGCTCCAGACGTTCATCCTCAACAAGTTCCATGGACTCTTTGGCAATTCTACGAGCAGCAGCCCTATCATTAGCTGCTTTCTGCCTTGCTGCCTCCTTCTCCCTGCGCAGTTCTTCTTTTAGTCTCATTTTCTCGGCCTGAGGAAAAAAGAAATGATTAGCTCGGCAGATTTATTTAAAAACAACTCAATAAAGCATGCACCAAGTCTTGTTAACAATCTAATAAGCAAAAACAACTAGACAAAGCTTGCAGTACTATGTCCAAACTCACTCTGATAGATTCTTTCTGCAAAAACTTCTCTCGCCGTTCCATCTCACGTCTTTGCTCCCTTTGGTACCTCTCCTCTTCACGCTGCTTTTCACGCAGCAGCCTTTCTTCTTCCTTCCGCCTTTCACGATCCTGCCTTTCCATTTCTTTTCTCATTTGCTCCTCTCTCTTTAGATAAAAGTTCAGTAAAATTAGATGACAAACAAAAAGCTTTAGGGAAAAAAAAAGTATTTCTAAGGGAAAGACCTTCCGTCTTAAGATATCTTGCTTCTCAAGCTCCTTTCGAATTCTTTTCTCATGGGCTTCAACTTCCCTAGCTATTCTTGCCTCTTCACTCTGCAGATAAACTAAGCACATAAAGTACTGATCTTTCCTTTAGTTGAAATAGTATACAATATGAAGTGAAAAGTAGAATACCTTTCGTTTCCTCTCAATGCGAGGCACGTCCTCATCATGAGCAATCCTCCTATCAGATGGAACAAATGGATTTTCCAGTCCGGTTATTGGATGAGCACCAAAATGAGTATCTGTACTAATGTTTGCAATGGGGATTTTTCGTGGACCAATGTCATACTCTGCTGAAGTTGCTGGTACGAGATGACCTTGCCGGGCTTGGTGAGGGAAAAGACTTAAACTTGGCATTTGACCTTGAAAACCATAAGAAGAGGGCACTGGCTCATTGCCATGACTGAATGAGCGGCCAGTGGACAATGCACCTCTGGCACTAGGAACCTCCATTGCTGAACCAAAGTAGTGAGATGAAGCAGCTCTTTCGTATGTATCATTTCTAACAGATGGCTGCTCTGGCAGAAACTGGTATTCATGGAGTGCCCTGGCAGGGCCCTGAGGATAAATACACACACAAAAAAAAGGCCATTGAAATCATTCGCTTGCAATAAATAAATTGGCACCACATATACTTTCAGCAAGTACTTGAGTCAAAAGAAAATAACAAAATAATATCACTTCTTGCAAGTATCATTCAGCTGGCTTATAGTATGGCCACAAAGAGACAAAGAAAATCGAAAGGAGGGGGGACAGCAGAAGTTGATTGTCCAAGTATGGCTCAAAATTGATAGTCCTGGTGGAGAATTTGGAATGGAGGCAGGGAGAGAACTGGGATGTGAAAATGGTATAAAAACAGTGGAAAGGGAAAAAGGGTAAACAGAAAAGGGTAATAGAAAGAATAAACAAGCCCCAAAGTTGTTTATCAAATAGTTAAACTAGGCCAACAGTTTTAGGGTGCAAACAGATTGCCGACAAATTATTTTTGCATGCAGGAAAATATGTAAAAAGCATTTTATTTATTAGACATCAAAAGGGAATCAGGTGTATCCTAAACGTTATTCATCAAATACAGTCAAGAAAAATCTAATATTTCTAGAGGATCTAAATTTGAGCATGGTCAAAACTGACATGTTTATCCTACACAGGACAACACTGAAAGGACCACCTTTAAACATAGCATCTGCTTTGCTCAACAATGTTCAAGGTGGGCTTCTATCTATTATCAGTAATAACACGTTCTGAACTTAAAATTTAAGCATATTGCAAAATTAGATAGCACTTCATTGGAAGAAGATGGGACATCTAAAAATCATGATAAGTCGATGAATGTCTGTAATTGTTTACTGTCTTACAATCAATGGAAACCACCATAAAAAAAAATGTTATTAATGACTATAACATTGGATATAAAAAGAGTAAACAAAACACGACAACTACAGACTTACCTTGATTGGTTTAGCATCAGATCGCTCGTATATGTTGGGCTCATAAGGTATTGTGGCTGGTTTCTGCTGCCCTACTGTCACTGCAGAAGAGAAGAGTGAGGCATATCTAGCATTCAGTGAATAATGAGACAGAAAGGAGGACTCAGAATAAAGCAACCCTAAGACAACAAAATCATGCATGAATTTAAAAAATCTTTCAATGCCCCACTCACTTAAGAAAGGATAAAGGCAGAAGTAGCTCAACCATTACAAGTTAAACACAGATTTTGTGCACACAAACAGATGGTTTAAACTTTAAACATGTGCTAAAGTCTACCTCAAGAAGAAGGAAGATAGAAAAAGAAAACCCGCAAACAAAAAACTTTGTTTTGGGGGAAGGGGGTGACAAGAAAAAGACCTGTGTACCCCCACACAAATTTTGTACACCAAGATAAATGTCTCAGAGAGGCATCCTTCAATATTCTTCTTCAACAAAGTTCAATAATTTCAAAAGCTCTTACAAATCAACAAAACCCCAGTAATTGAGCACATCTTTCATGTATCCCATCTATGCCTTTGTGATTTGCCCATCTTTAAAACCCCTTAATAGCAACCATTTCTTCCAAAAAGAATGTGCTTTAAGGTAGGAAATGGAAGTGAAACAGCAACCATTTTTTCCAAAAAGAATGTGCTTTAAAGTCGGAAATGGAAGTGAAACTAGTCATGCTACAACACAAACAATACCACCAAAAAGATTCAAAACAACAAGAGTAAAAAATGGAGAGAGATTTTTATTCAGTTCTCTCAGAATTTTATTGCTTGGAAGATCTTATTAGCAGCAAGATGCAGCTCATAAATCTAGCAATCTGGTGCTGAAATAGCCATATCTAGCAAGACTAGCACCGACTCTATGCTGACCAACTATAGCAGAGGCAGTAGCAACAGCTGTAAGGATGTCATAGTGCCACGGCGAATACATGCAGCTGCAGAGCCAATAGTAACAAGCAGCCACAGAAGCAATGGTGGTGGTGCCACGGGTGTGGGTGTGTTTTTTTTTTTTTTTGGGGGGGGGGGGGGCAACAAAGTGACACAAAGCCAAAGTAGCGTGATGGTGGTAAAAGCAATCATAATGCGACCATAAAGGGAACTGGAAAGGCACTATACAAATGGTAGTAGCTGTAACCTAGTGTTACTAGCACTGATGACCCTAATGTGACATTCTTCTAAATGTATGCTCATCATCATCATCAGCAACTGCATCTCATCCTAACCAAGTTAGGATTGGCAGCATAGCATTCCTAATGTCAATGCAAAAGAAGAATGTAGAAAAACTTTATAATCGATGCCCTTCCTAACAGAACCCTTTAGCAAGGAAATGATGAGGTAAAGTTTCAACACCATCTTCATATGGAAAAGCTTCATGAGATGGTGGCGGTGAATGAAGATGATTGATATGGTCATGTTCCATTACATAGCTGACATTGTGAAACTGACTTATACAACAAGGTCATCTTTCGAATGTACGCTATTAATCTCAATTTTCTACTCTTGTAACATTCTTCCAAATGTATGCTATTGGTTTCAGTTTTCCACTAGTGGACACTAGGGACTCTGATGTCCAAACATAAGTAAAATTTAAACTATAAAACAAAAACTATACAGATTTATATTTGCTCACCATCCCCCAGACTTTTTCTTTAAATCTTAAATTCTAAAATTTTTTATGATGAGAGTTTCTTATAGTACATATTAAAACTCACTAGTCATACTTACTTCCCACTATGTAGAATATGAGTTATTTTTTGTATATATGTATAAATATATCAATTGATGTATGCCTATTTGTCCTATCCTAATTTTGTTGAAAAACTACTGTGTTAAAGTTTCTTTGCTGCATTTTGTCTATCTCCTGTGTCGTATATGTGCTTTCTGGCTGTTGACCTCATATAGCATCTTCATATCTACCCCCCCCCCCTCTTCAATTCTAAATGTGCATTAATCACACACAACTTACATTAGATGACCAGGTTCAGCTTTGACCTTTTGTTGTTGTATGGCTATTCATTCAAACAACAAAAGTTAAACATTTTTAAAAACACTGGACAGGTAGATTCCTTGGTAGTCATATACATTCCACAAATTGCTAAACCATCAAGCTAACCAATTGAAATGTGCAGGAACCCTAGGTATTCCTTTCTCCTCCTCTTTTCTCAGTTAAGGAACAATTGTACCAAATCCATATAAGGAGAACTACAACTAGTCTATCAAATGTGGCATGTCCATCATGTTGTTAAGGAAATCCTGTTCCTATAGAGTGTTGGTGCTATTACACTCAGAAATTAGTCCAAAGAGCAATTGTGGGGGCGTAAGGATCAAACTTACCAATTGGAGCACCAAATGCACCCGGTGGCAAGGGATCAAACTCCATTCCAAGTATAGGACCATCTTCCCTCAACCGTTCCCCCAATTGTGCTTCAACGAAAGCAATTGCTCGGAGCTCTGATATCGCCTGAGGCGGCTCATAGTACCTCTTCATAGGTGGCATATCAGTTGAAATCCTCGCAATTGCAGTTCCAGTCCGGGGAACAACTCGCTGCTGGGACTCCACATGACCAAACGGACTCGACCCTGAAGCAGAACCGGTACCATGCTCATTCCCCACTTCGCCCACCGCCATGTCCTCTCCAGCCCCACTGGACGACGGCGCCACAGCAGCAGCAGCCACCGCCGCAGCAGGCGAAGCAGCATCCTTCCTCGTCCGTTTCGCAGGCGGCGTCTTCCTGTCCTTCAACCTCCTGTGACAGAACCACATCTGCAACTGCCGATCCGAAAGCCCCAACTTCACCGATAGCTCCGCCCTCAGCTTCTCCGACGGATACGTCTCCACTGCATCGAATCCAAATTCGCAACCGATCAAAGAACTAAGAATTAAACTACAAACCCTAAGAAACAGGGAAAAGAAAAAAAAAACAGAGATAGAAACCTGCGTAAGTCTTCTCGAGAATCTCCAACTGGGAAGCAGTCTTCATCTTGCGCTTGACCTTAATCTCGCCCTCCGGCGCCGCCGACGCCTTCTTCTTCTTCTCCCCGTCAGAGCCGCCACCGCCTCCGCCGCTGCTAGCCTCCATCAGGCTTGCAAGCCTCAAGGGTCAGAAGGGCGATCCAAACACAACCCAATTAGGGCTTGAAAGGAAGGAAAAAATTGTGGGTCTCTGGAATTGACGAAAAGGGAAGCAAAAGAAGAAAACGAAGAAGAATTCCTCCTCCAGGCTTTCTCTCTCTTAACAAAAAGTCGTTTCCACGCTTGTTGGCTCACTTGATGCGTTGCATCGTATCATCATCATCATCGTGATGGAGAAAGATGTGCGGTGAGATTTGGGGAATGGGAATGAATAAAATTAAAAAAGGAAAAGAAAAGAAAAACAAGAGGAAGAGGATGAGAAGAAGGGATTGGGAATTTTTTGGAGGAGGATTTAAGGAGAAACAGCGAACAGACCATCCAACGTTCCTACTACTGCTTCTTCCCATTCTCTCGCTTTATCTGTCGTTATTTTTGATTTTGATTTTGATTTTGATTTTGGGTTTTGTTTATGGAAAACGTAACGCCCTGGCTTTAAGTAGAGAATTGACAACAATCAATAAACAGCACAGAGCAGAGGGGGTTGGGTACTACTTGGGTTAGAATTGTCAGGTCGGATGCCTTATTGGAACGGATCGCCCTTTGATTCACGAATCCCTTCGTGCCTTTGTGCGTCGCCAGTTTCTCACTTTTCCTTCCCACCCTCTCTCCTCTATTCCTCTCTCTCTATATTTATATATATATATATATCTTTCTCGCTCTTCGAGGGGCTTAGCCGCTTGGGAGCTTGTTTGTTGGGTGTTCTATCCTGTAAGATGAATGGCACTTCCACCTGCATCCCTGGCGCGTGTCAAACCGCCAAGTTCCTGACTTGGGGCCCATTTACCCGACTTTTTTTAAAAAAATTAATTTCTTTTCAAACTTATAAAATTATAATTTTAATTTTACATAGCATTTATTGTTTTAGCTAATTGGGTTGTGCAAAATTACGATGCTACCCTTATTTACGAATTAAATCCAGGAACAAAATTACAATTTTACTCCTCCTCCTTACCAACTGAATCAATTGGCGGGCCATATCATAATTTTGCTCTTCATTGCCTTTCACTGTTGTCAATAATTATTAGTTGGGTTAGCATTAAAATTGCCACCTATTTTCTTGAAGTAAAAGGAAATAAAGAACAATTTAATATTAAAAATACGAGTGTATACATCTTTTGTCTTTTATAACCATTTTCGCCTTATTTACAATTCTGTCACTTTCTAAAACAATTTAATATTTTTAATTTAATATCTAACCACAAAAAGACAATGTGATTAGACTAAAATATATAAGGGGAGGACAATGCAATTCTAGGAAGCTGGGTGCAATGTTTGTAGTTATGCTTAACCTTGGGGGCGCCAATCGTAATTTGTAGAAACTTACTTCTTTTGTAGAAAATCAAAAAATTACTTAAAAGTAGGGGTGTTCAAAAAAATCAGTACACCGTGAAAATCAACTAAACCGAACCGAACTAAATCGAATCGATCAATTTTTTTTTTTTTTGCGATCGAAAACGGTTTGAATTTTGTTCAAACCGGGCAATTTGCGGTTTTAACAGTTGACGGTTCGGTTTTAAACCGAACCGTCCAAGAAAATAATAAAAAAAATTATAAAAAAATTATTATTATAAAAATCTAATAATTAACAACCCCATCATATTTATTTTTTACACTATTTTATCTTTATTTTTTATTCCTATTTATTTACATTTAATTATTTTTATTTACCAATATTTATGTATTTATTTACCATTTTTAAATATCTTTTTTAATAATTTTAAGTAGTATTTCAAACCGTAATAAATCGTGCCAAATCAAACCACAAATGCTATCTGATTTGGTGCGATTTGGCCAAACCCAAACTAGATCGCGGTCTAGTTTTGTTGAAAAATCACACTAGCGATTTGGCGTGCTGAAAATGATTCAGACCGGCCAAACCGCACCGCAAACACCCCTACTTAAAAGATTTAGCATATTATTCACTTTCTATTAAGCTTGCAATTAATTTATAAGAATTTAATTAAATAATATTTGAGTTTAAACCTAATATTCAAATACTAGCGAGAAGGGTTCACCAAGTTAAGAGTTCAAAATGTCTGTAAATTATGGGAAAAAAAGACAATTAAGAGGAAAGATTCTATATATAAATATATATATATGAACTTTATAGTAAAATTTGATTGGTGAAGAGATTTTTTTAATTTTAATGGAAATTTTTTTAAGAAATTGAAAGAAAAAATGATTTAAGATAAAATTTAATAATTTCTTAAAAAATGAATCTAATGATATATTTTTCTACTTCAAGATTCATAATAACGATTACTGATAATAATTGTCCATATATTTATGTGTTTTTTATTTTATATATCTGACATATCATGATGTTTTGAAGGAATCTAGTAGAATTTTTAATACAAAATTAAATTATATATATTATATAATATTAAAAAAAAGGAAATAAAAAAGAAGTTACCAAATTATGTAGGTTTATTAGTAAGACTCGATTAAGATGTTAGATATTTAAATATTTAAAGTAATATTTTAATATTATATTTTTTGGTTAATATATTGTACTTTTATATTCAATAAATACATCATATAATACATGTTATGGGTATTTTTTAAATCATTTCTTATGAGCTGGACTCGACCTAGTAGGCCGGCTCAATCTCTGGAAGCCCAATAAATCCAAAGTTGAAACTCGAGCTCAGACCGCGGAACCAAACGAGTTTCTAACATACTTTTAGCTCAATGTTCGAACCGTTCAACTTGTATAACAAAAAGACCGAGTAATATTCGAAGGCGATGTTTGTATGTCTTATCTAAGGCAAACTATATCCCTAATAATGCGGAATCCATTCTCGATTTATGAAACTGATAAAGACATATTGTCTTCATGATATGATCCTCTTATTTTAAATTTTATGAAAATTATAAATACCCTACTTTATAAATATGGTTCAAAGACAAGTATAGAAGAATGAACAATAATAACTTACTGTCACCTTGTTGGAATAACTAGAGAACAGTCATAGACTAAACATTATTCTGGTCAAATCATATAAAAAATTTTCTTTGTGCGATTTATTATTTGTTTTATTTATTTTTTTTCCTTACATTTGTGTTTATTTTTTTATTATGGATCTACAAATTACGATCGGCTAACTCTGTAAACAATACATTAATATAATAATATTACATGAATGTGACCCGTACAAGTTATATTTTGGTATATTATATCCATAATGGGAATACGAGACTTAGATGTTTGGAAGTTTGGGCAAGGCAGCTGACGTGAAGCAGAATTTTGGAACATCCAAATCCAACAAGGGCGGCGCGTGCAAGCCCCCGACAATTTGAGATTTTTGTTCACAACATATTAAAGACCATGGCCAGCTCAACTAACTGGCGAAAAAATTTGTTAAAATTTTTTTAAGAGTATTAATTTTTTTATAAAAATAAATAATATATTCTTATATAAAAAGATTTATATCATTTTATTAAATTAAAAAAATAAAATTTAATCAACTATAAAATATAATAATCTCATAATTATATTAAATTTTTAATTAAAATATAATATTTGAGATAGAAAAAAATCAAACAGCCTATTATAATATACAAAAAATAAATAAAAATTAGGAAGAAAAAATTGAGAAT
This sequence comes from Diospyros kaki, assembly GCA_036245055.1. Lineage (NCBI taxonomy): Eukaryota > Viridiplantae > Streptophyta > Magnoliopsida > Ericales > Ebenaceae > Diospyros > Diospyros kaki. Next base: position 25,495,558 of record BSEG01000011.1, on the reverse strand, counting down.
AATGGAATTTTTTTTTAGCTGAAATTGAAATATTTATAATTAAAAATAAATTTATAATCTTAAAATCTATGAGATATTCAAGAAGAAAGAATAAAAATTAAGAAGAAAAAGTTAGAAATAGTGAGAAGAGATAAAGTAAAAATTAAGAAGACAAAATAAGGAAGACAAAACTTTGTAAATTGATTGTTGGGCTAAGTGTGAAAATTTAGATTAAAAGGTTAGATTTTATTTTGGGCTCAAATTTTTTTAATAAAATATTTATTATTAAAAAAATAAAAATATATAAATTTCAAAATTTTGGGCCTCCATAGATACCTTAGGTGAGTGCAATTTTGTTCACCCCTTTTAACGGGGTGAACATAACTCTCAGTCATTTGAGAGTTAAAATTAATAGAGGGGCAGTGATTTGCTATTTGACTGCCCCTCTGTTAGTTTTAATCTTTAAAGAACTGAGGGTTATGTTCACCTCGTTAAAAGGGGGTGAACAAAATTTGATTGCCCCTCTGTTAGTTTTAATCTTTAAAGAACTGAGGGTTATGTTCACCCCCGTTAAAGGAGGTGAACAAAATCGCACTTACCTTAGGTGGTCACCTAGATGGCTTCATAGTTGAGCTAGCTCTATGAAAAAATAAGATAGCATTTGTTAAAATGAATAAGATAAGATTGTATTAAGATAAATGTGGAATACTTTCCGAACTAAGATATAGAATGATCAAGATAAGGTTATGAAATATTTCAAAATTTTTATCAAATTATTTGTTAAATTTTTTAAAATACACTAGAAGACATATGGGTCATTTTTCTTACTTATAAGACTCAAGATATGTTTATCTTAAGGTGAGAGATAAACATACTTGAAAAATGTCAGATAAACATACGTGACTTTTTTTTTTAAACGTAGCCAAATAAGTTTAAAAAATATATTGAAAAATATAAAAGTTTGAAATGCTTTCCATATCTTATATTTTTCGATCAATATTTTTATTAACAAACACTATCTAAATTTAATTTAAAGATTAGATAATTCTTTTTAACTTTTTATTGTGTCAAGTACACCGATTGAAATAGTGATTTTAATTGGTCGGGTTTAATCAAATTTTTTAATATTTTTGACAACATAAACATATATACATATAAAATGACAGAAAAAATGTTAATAATGTCGTATCACTTTAATAATATTTTGCACCTAACTTTATAAGATTATGTATATATTCCCAACTACCGAACTCACAACAAACAAATTTGAGGGTGAGGTTGAATTTGGAACATACGTTGAGCCACATCTTGAGCACAATAAAAGGATAAATGGGATTTGCGTGTGGGTTGGGTTGATGTCCCATCTAACAACTTACATTATTTAGAAGAAAGTGTAATCCGTGGACACAAAAGTTTGCATGCTTACTTGACACAAAACTATGGCAACTTAGTTATCTATCAAACAACAAATAAGACAAATTGTCTTTGGATTCTTTATGATTTAGTTTTATTTATAAAAATTAAAAAGTATGGCTTAAAATATATTTCTAGAAAATTGTATGTTTTATAGCTCTTATTTATGAGGGTGTGTTTGATTGAGGGATAGAAAGTGGGACGAAATTCTAATTCTTACCCCATCCTCTAGGAATTCAAATTTCTTAATTTTAAGGAAAATCTTCACTTTTTGAAATAAAATAGAATTTGAATTCTATAAAAAAAAAAAAAACTGTTTGATGGAATTTTTTAGAATTTGAATAGAAAATAAATTTCACCTCCATTTTTTACTCTTATCAAACGCACCCTAAATGTCTCTAGATGAAGTGCTCGAGTGAAAAAATTAAGCCGTAAAGACTATCAAAAATATTTTTAAATGACAAAGATTTACAAATATCTCTAAATGAAATGTCGAATCAAAAATGATAAGTTGTAAGGATTTTTAAAGACACTTTTAAATTATAGAATGTCTCATCAGAGTTGACCAATTATTAACATTCTCCCTTTCCCAAATGGGTGTTTAATTGAGTTTCTTATGCTGTTCGAAGGACCAAAGATCGAAGTAGTTGATTTTTACTTGTTGGATGTCCTTTGAGTATAGAGCTTAGTGATGAACGGAATGCAAAGGAGCATTACAAGCCCATCATCCCTGTTGATCCTACGTTGAGCTTAGTGTTAGAACTAAGTTTTGTTGGACTCTCATTGTACTAGTCGTCTATATATCTTGCTTTTTATTTGTTTCCTTTTTGTTCGATCCTATATATGTTCAATCTTGTGGTTGCAACCCTCAGCTAGGATCTGTTTTCTATTATGCCTTTGGCTAGATTGTATGCTTTAAGATTTATTTAGAAAATAAATAAAACCATCAATATTTCCTTTGTACTTAATTGATAAAAATAGGGGGGGGGGGGGAACAAATAGATACCATCCATTCCCAAAGCGTTGTCAACAATTATCTCCACGTGCAATATAAATGACGTGGCAAACAACAATGTCATCCTCCCACAAAATCAATAAGCCAAGTGGCATGGAGCTTTGGCAAAGTTTTTTCAAAGTGTCCAAAGCAAATTAAAGTTATTTAGAATTTAGGGTTTAGGATTTAGTTTCATTAATTACATAACTAAATGAGAGAAATTAAAGAGGTAATTTATGAGATGAGGTAAAGGGAGAAATAATTAATTAAAAAATAGTAATTTAATTAATGGTTTTTAATTTTAATAGAAAATGATCTAAAGGAGTCAAATCTAGTTCTAACAAAATTCACTAGAGGTAACATTATATTAGACAAAATCTTAAGGTGTGTTTGATTGCATTACCTAGAATTTAATTCTAGGTAATATTGCCTAGAAAATAAAAACCACCCACCCCCTTGGAAAATAAATTTCATGAAAATAAGCTTTAAATGCTTGTACCATATATATTTTTTCATAAAAAAATTAAGAGTGTTTGATTACTTTCCATGAAAAATGTGTAATCATTACACATTTTTCATGATAAATGTGTGCAATCAAACACACTCTTATAGTCAGAAAAAGGTTTTTATAACAAGGCCAAGCTAGAGTATAATGAAAATCATAACCATAAGACTTTTGGAAAATTAGTCATAGCAAAGGCTAAACAGAAAGATTTAGGACCAAATGCATCAAGTGTAAAAACTATGGTTATAGAAGTTTTTTCAGTCAAATAGCAATAGGAATACCATACAAAATAAAAAATGTTTGGATTCCTAAGGAAGAAGTAAAACTAGTCACTAAGAAAGTTTGGGTAATAAAAAAAAACTAAAATGGTAGGAGGATAGGTGTCTAATCTAATGGACCCAAAATCCCGGGGATATCAATGTTAGGTTTTCTTGAATGCAATCCATGTGTCTTAAAACAAACAACTCGAGAGTCAAGTAGTTAATAGATAGTGGTTGTTCAAAACATATGGCAAAAGACAAGAGCCTATTCAAGTAGTTGGAGGATCATCATGGCAGCTATGTCACCTTTGGTGGTAATTCAAGCGGTAAAATTGAAGGTATAGGTACTACAGGTAACTCATCTCATACTTATATTTTTTATGTTTGTTATGTAAATGGTCTTAAGCATAATCTTTTTAAGTATTAGACAATTATGTAATAAAGGTTATAGTGTTTCCTTTAATAAGTATGAATGTAATGTAGTAGATAAGAAGATTAGAACTGAAACTTTTGTAGTAAAAGAAGTGAAAATGTTTGCATAATCAACATAAGAGAAGTAAGAAATGACACTTGCCTAGTAGTTATAAGTCAAAACCAAAATGTTCTATAACATAAGAGACTAGGACTTGCTAGTATGCATCTTATTCCAAAAATAATAAAAAGAGTTTCGGTAAATGACCTTCCTAAAATGAATGTAAACAAAAATAGTTTGTATGATGCATGTATGCATGGAAAAACAAGTTAGATCTTCTTTCAAACTTAAGAACATAGTTTCAACCTCTAGACCACTTGAACTTCTTCATATGGATTTGTGTGGACCAATGAGAACTCATAGTTTAGGAGAAAAATCTTATTTAGTTGTGATTGTAGATGAATTCTCAAGATTTACTTGGACAATATTTCTAAGGAATAAGGATGACATATTTGAGGAATTCATAAAACTAAAAATTTCAAGCATTAGGAGTGGTCATGAAAAAGAATTTAAGAATATTTCTTTCAAGTCTTTCTATGATGAGCATAGAATCTCTCATAACTTTTCATCTCCAAGAACTCCTCAGCAAAATGGAGTTATGGAGAGAAAATAAATCTCTAGTTGAAATGGCAAGAACAATGTTATGTGAGAATTCCTTGTCTAGGTATTTTTGGGCTGAAGCAGTAAATACTACGTGCCATATCTTGAATAGGGTTTCTATTAGGCCGATTCTTAAGAAAACCCCTTATGAACTTTATAAAGATAGAAAACCAAATACATCTTACTTTAAAGCTTTTAGATGTTAGTGTTTTGTCTTAAATAATGGAAAAAATAACTTAGGTAAGTTTAATGCTAAAAGTGATGAGAGAATATTTTTAGGTTATTCTACATCAACCAAAGCTTATAGAATATACAATAAAAGAACTCTAGTTGTGGAAGAGTCAATCCATGTCAGTTTTAATGAAAATAATGAAAACATTCCCCTATCACAACAAAATGATGATGAAAATGAATCGGAAATTTTAGAGCAACCCTTTGACGAAAATAATCAAAAATCTCAAATAGAAAAGGAAGAAAAAGAATAACCACAAGATTCATTTGTCCATAGAGAAAAATCTTATGTTGATGAATCTAGAATTTTAGGGGATTTCAAACAAGGTGTAAAAATAAGATCCCATCTTAGAAACCAATGTGAATATGTGGCATTTCCATCAAATTTAGAACCCAAAAACATAGATGAAACTATAGAAGACCCTAGTTGGATCATGGCTATGCAAGAAGAGCTAAATTAGTTTGAAAAGAACAAGGTATGGACCTTGTGTTAGGATCTCAAGTCTCTACCCTTAATGTTCGAGACACACCTAGCTCAAACAGCAGCCCGGGCGTTGGCGCAACTGGTGATAATTCAAGGCAGCCCGATAACGATGAGAAACATGTTGCGCCAGTTAAGGCCCCACCTAACATGCCAGTGGACCAACCAAGCCAACATGAGCCATTTTAGGCCTTAGCCCACAACCAACTTGCAGCATTAGCCCACAATGCAGCCACACAAGGCTAGTTCAGCCCAACAGGATGAAGCCCACCAAACTAGGCCCATCACAGGCCCAGTCCACTAGGCCCATCAGCCTAAATTCATCCAGCCCATCAGATGGAGACCAAGAGCCAAATCAGTTCACTTGATCTGGCTTCTTTATTAGATACATAATTGTTTCCCTTAATTGTTTTCTTTATTTCCAGCATTGATGTATCTCTTAATTCGCAGCATTCATGTAGATGCTTAAGTTATAATTTTGCATTCATGTACTTAGGCATCTAAGGGGTCATTGTCAGCCACTATATAAGGCTTTGATCTATTTCATTTGGGGACTTTTTATCAATCAAAAAACGTAACTAGTTGAAGTGTCTTCAACACCTTGATTTCTATCTTCTATCCTGTGATAGTTAGGCAAAAATCAGCCTTCCGGGAACCAGGGCATCCATCACCTTGATGCCTAAGCTAAAGGATAAGTAAGGCATATATAGGAACAAAATAGGTGTTTAGGAATAAGATGGATGAGAATAGAACAATAGTAAAAAGCAAAGCTAGATTAGTGGCTCAATATTATAGCCAAGAAGAAGGCATAGATTTTGATGAGACCTATGCACCTATAACAAGACTTGAAGCCATAAGTTATTGCTAGCTTATGTTTGTAACAAAGGGTTCAAGTTATATCAAATGCATGTCAAAAGTGCATTCCTAAATGGGTTTATTAAAGAGAAAGTTTATGTTAAACAATCCCCAGACTTTGAGGATCCAACCCATGAGGATCCAACCCATGAGGATTATGTGTACAAATTTACCAAGGTCCTTTATAGACTTAAACAAGCTCCTAGAGCTTGGTATGAAACTTTAAGCAATTTCCTCATCAAGAATGATTTTAAGGGAGGGAATGTGGACACCACTCTATATATTAAGAAAGATCAAAAGAATATTCTTTCAGTCCAAATTTATGCAGATGATATAATTTTTGGATTAACTAATGATAGCTTATGCAAAAAATTCTATGCCATAATGCAAACTGAATTTGAAATGAGCATGGTAGTAGAATTGAATTATTTTCTAGGATTACAAATAAAGTAGTTAAAGGAAGGAATATTTTTCAGTCAATCTAAGTATATTAGGGATATTCTAAAGAAATTCAATATGACTGAGGCAAAATCCATGGATACCCCAATGTTCACATTTGTGAAAATGGATAAGGATGAAGGTGGTAAGTTTGTGGATCAAAAGAAATATAGAGGAATGGTATGATCCCTTTTCTATCTTACTGCCTTAAGACTTGATATACTATTTAGTGTAGCTATTTGTGCTAGATATCAAAGTGATCCTAAGGAATCCCACTTAGCATCAGTTAAGAGAATTTTCAAATATCTTAAGAGATCTCCTTCTTTAGGCCTACGGTATCCTAGAAATTCTCGATCCTTTAAAACTTCATGTCTATGCTGATGCAGACTTTACTGGATGCAAAGTGGATAGAACAAGCACTAGTGGTATTTGTCATTTCTAGGAAGCATGTTGATCTCATGGTCATCTAAAAAGCAAAACAATGTGGCCACCTCCACTACTGAACTGAATATGTTTCAGCTGGTAGTTGTTGTGCACAAATATTGTGGTTAAAACAACAATTGGAGGATTATGGAATTAAGGTAAATTATATTCCTATTAAATGTGATAATTCTAGTGTTATAAATCTGTCCAAGAATCCAGTACATCATTCAAGAAATAAGCATATTGAAATAAGACATCATTTCATTAGAGATCATGTTAAAAAAGGGGATATATTCTTAGAATATGTGCCAACAAAAAATCAATTAGCTAATATATTCACCAAACCCTTGGAGAGAAATTAGTTCACAAAAATCAGAACTGAAATAGGTGTTATCGAAATTTGAGGAAAAATAGTCAAATACAAAACTTAGATTAATCGAGTAAATTTGGTTCTTAGTTGAGTGTATTTAGTTTTTAATCGAGTAAAAATGTTTTGGTAATTGAGTATTTTAAAAATATATCTGTGAAGTATTTTTAATCGAGTAAGAAAAAGTTTATAATCGATTATCATGAATTTTAATCGAGTAAAAATAGACAATGTTCGAGTAAATTTTAAGGTAGAAAGGATGCAAGCCTTACTCGAATGACAAATTAAGGTTACTCGACTACATCAATGGCTTTAATCAATTACAAAACTTTTGTACTCGAGAAACAAGAAAATATCAAATCATTACTTGAGTACAAAGAAAAATTAGTTGAGTAAATATTCGATCCATTCTCGATTATAAACAAAAAAGAATTGTAACGACCCGTTAGTGGGACTAGAGTTTTACTTGAATTATGATTTATTATGTGTGATAAATTAGCCTCAAGAATTAAGTGTTATAAAATTGTGATGTGCCTAATTTAATGGATTAAGCTTTTAAAGAAAATTTGGGTTGATACCAAGTGTAATGGGTTGTGTCTTATTTAAGATGAAGTTATGAAGCCCATTGGGCCTAAGAATATATATATATTGGGGCCATTATGTTGGGCTATGAAATGGGTATTGGGCCATGAGCATAAAAAAATTGTGTATTTTATTTAATCAAAATGAATGAAAAGTCTAATGAGGGCTTAAAGTTGTTCATTGTGTGTGTGAAAGTAAGGGTGAAATGGGAATTTCACAAATGAGTATTATTATAAATGAATTTATGAGTGATATTAGGTAAAAAGGAAAATAGAAAAGAAAAGAAAAATAGACAAAATACCAAAATGGGTTTAATGAGTTGTGGTGTGTGTGTAAAGGAGAAGGGCAAAGTGATAATTTGGCCAAAGAGGGTGGTTGGAGAGCTGATGGCAGCCATCCCTCCCCCATGCTTCTTTCTTTTCCTTGTCTCCCTTCCTCTCTCCTTCCCTCCTCTCCCGATCGGTCATCTTCTTCTTCTTCATTCTTTCTTTTTCCATCATCGATCTCTATTGAAGTTTCAAGGGTGGAAGTTGCAGTTGGTTGTTCTTCTCTTTGGACCAAGCATCATAAGGCAAGTTCCCTTACCTCCTTGTTTCTTTTTGGAGGCAAGTTCTCGTTCTACATGCAAGTTCTTGTTCCTTCTATGTTATTTCAAAGCAAGTTCATGTTGATTTTCCTTGTTAATGCAAGCTTTGGTTCTTTTTCTCTTGGGTCAAGTTGGTTTCCCTTCTTGGTTCCTTTGTCTTCGAATCTTCTATTTTCTTAGAAGATCTAATCTTGAGCCTATATTGATTGGTGGGTTATTTTCTCATTTCTTTAAACTTTGTGTTTTATCATTGATGGGTCTTTTCGAGAGTTGTTGTTAGGGTCTAGCTGACCCTAAATTCTCAAAGAAATGACACTTTATTGATTAGGAATTTTAGAGAAGCAATGTTTTGGTGTATCTTGCTTGGGATGTTGAGTTTTGTGGGTTATCGTTATTTTTAAGTTTCAAGCCTCTGTTAGTCAATTAAGTGGGTGTATGATGTTTTGTTAGTCAACTAAATTTATGCTTAGTATTTTGGCTTCTGTTAGTCGACTAAGTGCTTCAATCAGTCGACTAAGTCCCTATTTGGTTAACTAAGTCTTCTTCATCCGTCGACTAAGTCCTTAGTTGGTCAACTAATTCTTTTATTCGGTCAACGAACATAATGCATTAATTTTTTCTATCAACTAACCTTTTGTTTCTATAATAGCCCGCCTCCCGGAGCCTTCGCGCGCATAAAGGATCCGTGAGAGGGTCATTACTTGGATGATATAGAACAATAATACAACTAAAACTCACACATAACCCTTATCTAAACCATAACTTTTTAATCATATAACATCTTATAATCATCCTTACATGACCATTCACCACTTGGGCTCACCTGGGCTTATATAACATGCACCTACCTCAAAAACATAAAAGCATTACTCTGACCAAACATATGACACCCAGGATCTAGTTTCAGGAGAACTCTGCACCTATTACCATGACTCAACCTCTGGACCCAACCTCGTCGAACATACTTGCCAATGTAGACGTCTTTTCTACTTGGAATGATGGAAAGCAAATGTGAGTCACGAGACTCAGCACACTCCATAAAGAAAGGCATTGGGTTAACCTTAACCTCGAAACTCGCACTTCCCGGCTAATCTACTGGGTCCGTGCCTCGTAAACCACCCATATCATAGCCTTGCACTCCCCGGCTAACCTACCGGGTCCGTGCCATCATCAAAATCACTTTCCTTACCATACAATGCAACACATAAGAAATACAATGACATTTGTAGCATAAACGTGATGTCAAGGCCCCTACAAACCAAGTATCAGGCCATGCTACGCCCACATAGGAATACACACATGCGAAATACTCTACATGCACCGGCTCACCTAGAATACCCAAGTTGGCTCTTAGACTAACTAGGTCATGCAAATGCTCACACATCTCGTCACACACAACGCATGTCCCACCAGTGAGTGCAACCCAATCCCCATGCAGCACATACATTATGATATGCACAAGCCAAGGCGAGAATCTGACATACCAGCTCTTCTGGCCCGTCTAACGCTTATCACAATAGCCGATGACTGGCGCCCATACATCCAACCATCAATTGCCACAACCCACAATCGACAGTCAGTGGCTTTGTACCCGCCCTTAAGACACACATGATCAACATTTTATTCATATCTTTTAGACTTAACATTACATAACTTTCTCCGTAACTCTTCATGTACACAGCCACATAAACATCATAATACCGTTCTCATTCTCACCTTTTATCATGTACAGGCATCCATTTCCACATCCATAACAAATTATTAACATAACCCTATAATCTTGACCATAGCCACTTTCTAAGAACCTAGCCCCAACAGGTTCGGCATCATTCCCAAAGAAAGCGAGGCAATACAAAATCCAGTGATGGACATAAGAAATGACATCAAGGAATCATTTACTTAGGTTGTTTAATCACCAATAGACCCATTATTAATATATAAGACATGAGATAGTGGCCAAGCGGATTATCATTATTATTGCATGGAACCGAATCACGGTGAGGGAGGGTTTAAAATACAAGAAACCACAAAAACTTTTACAGGAAATAAAGGATATGAGGAGAGGATTAGGAGCTTGCCTTTACACAGCCGTTTCTTGCCTTTCTTGCACTCCCACTGCGAAGTAAAACTTTTCCTATCAATTAATAAAATCATAGCTTACATTAAGTAAATCTAGCCGTGTAATATAAATAATTTAGCCGTATAAAAATTCTTAAACATATAACGCTTCTAATAATTTTTACCCACGTACCTGATCACTTTTCATGCCAAGACAATCCCGGAATCCCCTCATTTTTCTCATATTTTCTTCATTTCTTCTTTTTTTCTTTTTTCTTTCTTTTCTTTCTTCTTCTTCTTCTTCCTCGCGCCTTCTTCCATGCATGCGCACCAGCGGTCACTCGTCGCTGCTTTGCTCCACCGGCCACCGCTTCTTATCAGCGGCACCATCGGCCACCCCCAATCATCGAGCCATCATCGATCGGCGCCTCCGCCACGAGCACTGTCGCCTGTACCTCGCACAACCACCTGCGTGTAACTAGTTACCAGTGCCCAACGCTGGTCACGACGGCTTCCTACACCATCGCTAGGGCTTCTTCAGGCCACCGAAACTGTTGCTCCACGTCGCTACAAGGCCACTGTCGTTGGCTGCCTCCCATGCGAGCTGCTACCCTACTCTGCGTCAGCAATGGTCGCCTGCAACCGCACTAGCATGCTGCCACCGTCGCCTTACGCTGCACCTAGCTGCCTTCGACCAACCCTCGGCCATCAGCTCTCTCTCGAACTCGATCTCTCCCTCCCTCCATCACTTGACTGAGCTCTCTTCCTCTCCCAATCTCTCGGCTCCCTACTTTCTCACGAGCTCTCTCTCTCTCTCATCTGCTTTAGTTTGAAAGAAAAGGCCACTGTACAATACTTGGCCTCCAAGCACACGAGCACAACCACACATATATAAACATATTAATTAATTTAATTTAATTTAAGTTAATTTGATTTACTCTTTTATTATTATTATTATTGTTATTATCTCTATTATTATTATTATTATTTTTACCATCATTATGATTTCTATTATTATTGGCATTATTTTTACTATTATTTAGTTACCTTAAATTCTCAAATACTTAATACGGACCTCAAATATAGAAATTTGATAATTATTATCGTCTCCAAAATTTTGGGATATTATAGTTTCGGTTGACTAAGTGGATTTATGTGTTTCTATTAGTCGACAAAATGGCTTCCATTTGTCGACTAACTCTTTCCTTTTTGGTTCGTTTCTTCTTAAATGCTTGTGAGTCCTTCCCTAAACATCTTGTAGTGTTTAAATGAGCTTTAGAAAGCTTCTTCATGATATGAGGGTATCTCATAAAGGGGAAGTTTATCATGTGTAGTGAGAAATGGAAATCATGTGAATGAAAATATCATTGGCTCATGTGAGGATATAATCTTGAAATGTCTAAGTGCGCATGATGATCATGATGAGAACATTTCAAATAATGAAACATGTTCGATATGTTTACTTGAAACCTTCATGAGCATTGCATGGTATTATTCTTTGCGCACCTATTATTTTGCGCGGCGGCTATGTACTGCGAGGTGAGAAAAATATATCCTAAAGAGTGTTTGACGCGGGTGAGGTGACCATAAACCTGGTAGGTGATGCTCTAGCCATAGGTATGGCTAAATGATTTTTGTTGTATATTTGTATGCATGCATGGTAAAGTAAGGCCTTGTGGGCCAATGTGGCATGTGCGAATCTATGTAATCATGAGAAATGAAACGATGCATAAAATGCATAATATCAATTGCATGGGAATGATTTTAATGATGGAAACTAATGGGAAATGAAACTAGTACTTGGAAAGTCGAGTCTATTCCACTTTGATTTATCCATGTTTTAACTCTATTGCTCTATTTGTTGTAATATATACTTATTGAGCCTTGTGGCTCATCTTGTTTATTCTTGTCATTCCAGGTAAAGGAAAAACAATTATGAGGGTGAGTTCAGTGAGGCTAGAGCCCGAGTTTAGTGGTGTACAAAGATATCCTAGCCGAAAAGGTGCATGGGAGTGGTTTGTTTTGAGGGCATGTAGAGTGAGATTCATTTTGTAAATGATAATTGCCATTATATTTTGATTTGTATGGCCATTGAGCCCAAGGGATCATGTAAGTTAAAATGTCATTGGAAATGTTTTATTTTGGATCCTGATGATCAGTGAGCAAGAAAAAAAAATTGGTGCTTAATTTGAGTTATTGTTTCTGTATCCATTTTTGTAACGACCTGCTTTCGGATTTCCTATACTAGCAAGATTATCTAGGAGAGGGCCGCTACAAGAATAGTCAAGTAATCATTCTTTTTATTTGAAAAATTAGGGATTCCAATCAACTCCTTACACGAGTATAAATAGAAGCCTACTAGATTGAACCCTACCTCTCGACATTTCACTCGAACCCTAGCTCTCTGCATCCCAATTTTAGGTAACTCTCGCTTAAATTCTTTTCTATTTTGTCTGTTCTTACATGAGATCTAGTTATTTTTCATTCAACTCCATCTCATTCAAATTTGTATATTATAAAATCCCTTACTTTCGGTATTCTTCGAATTAAGTTCGAACATTTTGAAATGGCACCCAAATGTAAGGAATCCACTTCATCACCTAGCCAACCCTCTTCGTTTAAGAAACCTAACCTAGGACTAAGAGACCCTCAAACCCTAAACCTAGCACTCACACTCACAACGTTTTGGGAATGACTATCACAAAACCTTGTTTTCAAAAGTGTTAGCTAAGGGTTTCTTACTTGGTAGGAATGTAGATTAGAATGAATTTGAGTCTACAAAATTTGGGGAAAATCTAAAGAAATGCATTACCAACATGGGTCGGTTTAAATTGTCCACCCTAAACCTACCTGTTTTTGCTTAGCCTTAACTGAGTTTTACTCAAGCCTACCAAAACCTCCAATAGAAAATAAAAAGTATAGCCTAGACAACATAAAATTTAGATACTATGGAACTAATTACCTATTGATTGATGAAAAGCTAGTGAGCTTTCTAGACCTAAACCAATGTCACAAAGTCATAGATGACCTAGGGTTAGATTATGATAAATATGAACATACCTTACAGGGTAAAAGGAAACTTTTTTGGCTATAAACCACCTTGGCTCCCATGAATTCTTAGACGTAGAACATAGGGTCCTTCACCACATTATCACCACATCCATAAATGTTAGGGGTGGCTCTTTTCATTTCGTAACCTATTCAAACTTAGAACTTATGCGGTGTGCCATCAATAATATCCAATTCAACCTTCCTTGCTTTCTTTTCTCAAGAATGAATGATTCTGTCATAACAAAAACATTAGGCAAGCTTCCATTTGGGATGCTTGTTACTCTCATTCTTCAAACTATCCATGGTCCCTTACATGTAAGATCTATCCCTCATTCCTTGTTTGATACATATTCTAGTCACACCTTAAAAAGAAAAAGAATTAAATGTGAAAATGGGGTCTAGAAAATGTCTTCCAAGGAAGAGCAACCAGAACACCCTAAAGAGGGCAATCTTCCATCTTCTCAAGGTGCTGGGACTTCTTAGTCCACTCCTCCCCCAGCATAAGCTACTTCTTCTCAACCTACTTAGCAAAATCCACAAACTCTTGCTCTTTCATAGCTTACAACAAGAAGAATGCCTTTAGGTGAGTTCCTCACAAGCTCAATATCAACTCTCATCAATAATCAAGAGGCCTTAATGGAGAGATTAGATCAAAGGATAGAGCAAAGACAACTGAAGGTGGAAGAAGGGCTAGTTGAAGTCAAATTGGCTATGCAATCCACTAGAAGAGTCAAATCAACTACCCAAAAACTTCTTGAACTGTGGTGGAAGAAGAAGCAACAAGAGAAGAACCTACACCGGTAGAATAGGCTTCTATGTAGCTTTTTCTTTTTGTTTGTTTAGTTTTAATCTATGTAATCCTTTGTCATTTTAATGTACTACTTTTAAGAGTTTAATGCAAAAATTCAAGTTCCTTTATGTGGTGTGTCCATACAAATTTTCTTACACTTTTCATTAAAAAAATACTTAAAGAAAAAGAAAATCTATTGATAAAATTCAATGTGTCAGGGGAAGAATTGTTATACAATCCCTTTTCTAAGTCTAGGAAGCCTCTTTTGTTAATGACAAAAAGGGAGAGAAAAAGTTAATATCTTTAGGGGGAACTTCTCAATAATTCAAGGAGAACCTCTCTATGTTGTAAAGAATAGTTCTTTTAGTAAAAAAATATTTTGTCATCATCAAATAGGCTTATAAATAAAAAAGGGGGAGATTGTTGATTGTTGAGAAATTTGGTGTTTTGATTTAATGAGAAAGAATATTAGTAAATTTGGTTTAATGATAATGACTAAACAAATTGAAAAATTCTTGAGTTTGATAAAATTTTAATCAAGTAATCTGTTATAGATAATCGAGTAATGAGCTTAGAATAATTGAGTATGTGGATGATCAGATAGGCTTAAGTAATCTTTTCATTAATCAAGTAAGCAATTTGTATAATCAAGTAATGCTCAATATATTCCAAAAATAATTGATTACAAATACATAAATAATTGAGTAAAGATAAAAAAATACTCAACTAAGTTAACCCTTGTACTCAAGTATATAATGTAATTCTTTGTCATTTTCAAATTAATTGAATAAGGTATTTTTGTAATCAAATAATAATCCATTAATACTCGAGTGAATTTTTTTTGTAATCGAGTGATCGTTAGTTAAAAATTTTTGGCATTTTTTACTGGAGTGATTGTTTTTTGTAATCGAGTAATATAACTTTTGTATTGGAGTAGATATCATTTGAAATTGAGTAAACATAGGTTGAAAATTGGTCAAGTATCTAGACTTCAAATTTAATCGAGTAATAACCTTTGTACTCGAGCAATGATCATAATTAATTGAGTATATAATCATTTGTAATCGAGTGGGCAATTTATTTTTATGTGGCTAAAAAATAATTGAGTAATGGTATCTTAGTACTTGAGTAAACATAAAAAGTAATCGATTAAATAATACATATAATCGAGTAATGGCTAGTTTGTACTCGAGTAATGTTTCACATATTTTGAAAAATATAGCCGTTACATTACATTTAATGAAGTATGTTTTTACTTTTCAGTGCATTAAATAATTTTCAAACAACTTGAAGATATTTTATGAATTTCTAACAGTTTATTTGAGGTTTGTAAAGACAAAAAGTGAAAGTTGTGACACAAATAAATATTCTATTTGTTTAATGACCAATCAACAATATTCAATATAGAAAAACTATAAATAGAAGAAGAAACATGATGAATAAGGTTAACAAGTTTACAACACAAGAACATTTCCATTCTTGTGAGCTCAAGTGCTTGCAAAGATTATTCTTTGTGAGATTTTAAAAGAGAGAGAGTATCAAATTTCTGTATTCTGTATCTCTTTTTCATTTAAGAGAAATTACTGTAATCTTGTATTATCTTTAATTTTCTCTTGAGAAATCTTTTTTACATTTTATTGTGAAATTTATAAAAGTTAAGTTTGAACTTATAAAAGGCACTGATTGTGGTTGAGCCAAATCTTAAAAAGTCATCTTGTATAGGTTAGTAACTAAGATTGCTCAAAAATTACAAAGGTAATATTATTTTGCCAAAATTCT
This sequence comes from Diospyros kaki, assembly GCA_036245055.1. Taxonomy (NCBI): domain Eukaryota; kingdom Viridiplantae; phylum Streptophyta; class Magnoliopsida; order Ericales; family Ebenaceae; genus Diospyros; species Diospyros kaki. Next base: position 25,479,694 of record BSEG01000011.1, on the reverse strand, counting down.
TGGTGAGGAGTTAAGGTACTAGAGGCAGCTCAACTAACTTGGGGGCTTTAGGCGAAAAAGTTTGTCGGGACCTCTCAAGAGTATTATTTTTTTTTTTTGTAAAAAAATAAATAATACACTTTTTTAAGAAAAAAATTCTATCATTTCATTAAATTAAAAAAAATGTTGAAGTTCAATCAGCTACAAAATATGATAATCTCTTAATGATAGTGAATTTTTAATTAAAATATAATATCTGGAAGATCAAAAGAAGTCAAACAACTTACTTTAATAAACAAAGAAATTGTAAAAAATGAGAAGAGAAAATTGGGGTCAATGGAATTTTTTTTAGGACTGCAATTAAAAGATTTATAATAAAAAATAAATTTACAATTTTAAAGTTTATGAGATATTCAAGAAGAAACGGAAACGGTAAAAATTGGAAAGAGAAAATCGAGAACAATGGGAAGAGAGAACGTAAAAATTGGGGAGAGAAAATAGGGAAGACAAAACATTGTAAATTAATTGTTGGGCTAGGTGTCTGTGAAAATTTGGATGGAAAGTTGGATTTTATTTTAGACTTAAATTTTTCTTACTAAAATATTTATTAATAAAAAGAAAAAATAAAAAATATATAAATTACAAAATTTTGAGGCCTTCATAAATACAGGGCCTTAGGCGACCGTCTAGATGGCTTCATAGTCGAGCTGACTCTGCAAGCTAGTGGATTAGGCTTTTAAAGCTAAACCACTTTAAATTATTTGTATTGTATTTTTGCTTTGCTTCTGTTTTAAGCTAATTGTTTCAACAGTACTATTGCTATAAATATAGCAGTATGTAAACATAATGCTATATTTCTAATGTATATACAACAACAATACAATACAATAATATATAATGTTGTATGTATATGGAACATATAATATAGGACCGGTTCAAGGTGAACCAAACTAATTCAGTCTCACCCTTATACACTTCGATCTTCAATTTGAAATTTCTACCAATTTTAATACAACATGCTACATACAACACGTTGTATATAATATTGTATGTACATCCAACATGTAATAGGACCAAATCGAACTGAACCAAACTAATTTGGTCTCACCCTTATACAGTTCGATCTTTGATTTGAAATTTTTGTTAATTTTGATTTTGGTGCAAACCGATTTAACACCCCTAAAAAAGAGTATGAATACTGTAACATCTCAAAATTTGGGAGATAAATAATAATTATTAATTTTAGTATTTGAAGTTATTATGGAATATTTGAGTAATTAAGAGAAAATGTTTATTTATATTATTTTGAGAAAATGGGTAATTAAGGTAATTAATTATTTTATTTATCAACATTTATGGATAATAGTTATTAATCTCGGTATTGGAGATAATTATGAAATATTTGAAAATTTAAGAAAAAGTTAAATATATTATATCTTGATTGAGAATGTGTAAAGTTAATAAAAGATACTCAATAGGGTATATTAGGTACTTAGCTAATCAATGAAATGTGTTATTTATTATATTATATATAAATGTAGAGGTTAGATAAGTTATTGGAAGATTTCAGTGTACCTTCGCTATGTTCAAAAGGATTTTTGAGAAAATTTGGAGTTGGGGAAAGTGGAGACATTGCTGGAAATTTCCAGCACTTAGGAGGTATCAAGCGGTGCCGTTCTAAGTGGAGTGGGTAGTACTCTTGGTTGTCATGCGGTTGCCTCCCAACCATCCACTTTTTGCTCGTTTAAGCCACAACTTTATCCCTTAATTGAGAAGCAAATTAGGCAACAGAAGGCTTAAAAGGAAAGTTAATTTCTGTGGAACAAAGATGACGAGTGACAAGGAATAAGGGAAGAAATTTAAGAGAACATTCTGTACAAGTTCATCGCGATTGTAGTTGAAGGAAGCCAGGTAAGTGGTGTAAATCATCAAGAGTCTCCCATGTTTAATTATAATCATTATTCGATTAAACTATATATTTTACGCGATTGGATTTAATTAATCTGAACCGTAAAATTACTACTATCTCCTATAAATCGTTTTACTTTGTAACGGGAGCGTAGAAAAGGCTAGAAACGATCGTTTAGAGGCAAGCTCTTAACCCTTCCCTCATGTTCTTAATTTTTTGCAAGAGTCTCCGTGGTTTCTTGTATTTTTATCCCTCATTCACCGTGACTCGATTCCATGCATTAATAACAATAATCCGCGTAGCAACCACTCTATGACTTATATTTTATTAATGGGTTTATTGTTAACGGAATGAGTTAAGCAGTGATGTCTTGGTATCTTTCCTTTCGTCCATCACAAAGTTTCGTATCACTCCGCTTTCCTTGGAAATGATGCCGAACCCATTAGGGCTAGATTCTTAGAAAGTGGCTATGGTCAAGATTATGGGGTTATGTTAATAATTTATTATGAATGTGGAGATGGGTTCCTATACATGATAAGATGTGAGAATAAGAATGGTATTATGATGCTTATGTGGCTGTGTACATAAAGAGTTATGGAGAAAAGTTACGTAATGTTAAGTCTAAAAGATGTGAATTAGATGTTGATCATGTGTGTCTTAAGGGTATGGGGTACAAAACCACTGACTGTCGACTGTGGGTCGTGGTAGTTGATGGCTGGATGTATGGGCGCCAGTCATCGACTGTTACGATAAGCGCTAGACGGGCCAGAAGAGCTGGTACTTCTTGATTCATGCATTAACTTTGTGCATATCATAATGTGTGTGCTGCATGGGGATTGGATTGCATTCACTGATGAGGCATGCGTTGTATGTGAGGGAAGTGTGAGCATTTGCATGACCTGGTTGAGCCAACTTGGGTACTCTAGGTGAGCCAGAGCATGTAGAGCATTTCGCATGTGTGTATTCCTATGTGGGAGTAGCATGGCCTGATGGTTGGTTTATGGGGACCTTGATATCACATTTATGCTATAGACGCCATTGCATTACTTATGTATTGCTTTGCATGGTGAAGAGAGTGATTTTGATGATGGCACGGACCCGGTAGGTTAGTCGAGGAGTGCAAGGCTATGATGTGGGTGGATTGTGAGGCATGGACTCGGTAGATTAGCCGGGGAGTGCGAGTTCTGAACTTAAGGTTGAATAGTCTCATGCTATACACATGTTATGAAGGATAAGAAAAGACAGGTCATAAATGGTGATATAGTAGCCTATATAAGGCTGTAACAAGTTTGTATGTGGGACTTGAGTGCCAATGTGTCTTATGTGGGCCCCAAGAACCGTTTATGTACAAAGTTACTTTATGTTATGCATTCAAGGTGGAAACACGTATGGTTCACAGTATGGTATGTTTTTGCATTGGCATGGATTGCACGGGGTGCTATAGGAAAAGTCCTGTCTTTAACCTATAACTTTTTTTTTATGAGATTGTTGAGTCTTGCGACTCATGTTTGATTTCCATTATTCCAGATAAGAGAATCGACTGAGATGTCAGGTACGTTTGACGGGATTGGGTTCAGATCATTGAGCCACGATAGCAAATGCAGAGCTTTCCGGAGACTAGATTCTGGGTGTCGTGTGTTGGTCAGAGGCACACTTTTATGTTTTTAAGCTAGGTGTATGCTATGTAAGCCCAAATGGGCTCCTATTGTGGATGATTATGTAAAGACGGTTATGAAATGTTATATGATATAGATAGATATGGCTTCTAAAAAGGATTGTGTGTAGATTTTAGTTTGTACTATTGTTCGATATCATTTAAATAGTGACCCTCTCACAGATCCTCTTTGTGTACGGAGAGGCTCCGGGAGGCGGGCCGTTCCAAATACAATTTATTTTTCTTATTTTGCCTATATTGATGTTTTATAATCCAACATTTTGCAATATATGAATTCACTTGGAAAACTAAAATAAAATTTTGTGTCCTATCACAAAATTTATTTAATAACTGATTTATAATTTTTTTTCTTTTACTCAAAATCTTATCATCACATAAAATGCTATCCATCTTAATTTACCAAAATAGACATAAGGAAAGAAGACAAAAAGGGAGAATTGCAATAACCACCCTTAAGATTTGACATAATTGCAAAAATCATCTCTCACATTTTAAAAATAGCATTAACTTTCTATGCTAGTAAACAAATTATAAAATAACCATTAATCTCAACCCTAGAAATAGAGAAAAGAGAAAAAAAAAAAGTTTAAGAAGATAGAGAAAGAAAATGAGAAAGGATGAGAAAATTTCAAAATATAGAGATATTATAGTCATTTTTTAATATTTAACTGTAGAGGAAAAAATACAATATAACATTAAAATACAATGTATATTGTTAATTTTGAGTAAAATTATTATGGATTTGTATGTAACATATCAATTTGTTAAGCTTATTTGTCACACTTATTTATAGATACTTCCCTTAAACAAATGCCACATAAATTGTACAGAGTCTCGATTAAGTAGAAGTACAACAACATGAATGAATGAAGCTTTTACGAAACAAGCGAAGAAAACGAAGAGCAAGCAAAGATGAAGAAGAAAGCTATAAAACACTAATGCCGAGAGAGAGGGAAGCCAATTCCATGGCGGTTGGAAGGGAAACAGATGAACAGCAGGCTGCAGACAACCCCAGTTCCGACAGGCAACGTAGCCAGAAGCTCCTGAGCTTCCTCCGACGGCGACGGATAGAAGCACTTGACAACATTCTGGTTGAACAGTGCCACAGAGGCGAAGACAACGACAGAGAGGAAGCCATGGAAGAAATCGGCGAATCGAAGCCGGTACTTGGCAGCCTCCTCCGGCGGTAAAGTGACCGTTCCATCGATGACCCGCAGCCCGCCGAAAGTCGCCAGACCGTACCGGACCTTGCCCCGGTCGTCCCTGAAACTGTCGGTGAAACACAGCAAGAAGGAGGAGAAGCCGCAGAGAGCCAAAAGGGCTAGCGTTAGTGACTGGCTCACGACAGATCGGCATTGGCCTTCGTGGGTGAAAACCGGCGACAGGATCTGGAAGGCGAGGACGGAGCCGGTGGGGAGGAGATTCGACAGATGAGCAGAGATCTTGAAGGTCTTTCGAATGGCTTTCTGGCCGGAAGTTTTGCTGGGCTTGGGCGCCGGCTGCGGCTGAGCTTCCAGAAGGGGGTGCTGTTGTTCTTCAAGTGCTGTGGCCATGGCTTAGTTAGAACGAATAATGTGATTGATCTTAATTATTCTTTGGGTTTTTCTGGGAACCGTTTGAATGATTCTCTCTGCAACTGTTGAGCATTCTTGGGACCAACTGTTGAGCATTCTTTTAAGCATTTGGGAAGGAGAAGAAAGGCTGGCATGAAACGGAAAAGTGCTCAAATTAGAGAGGGGAGAGGCGTAGAAGACAGGCTTTCATGCAAAGGATTAGAGTTGCATTTATAGGCAATAAAAGCTTTCGTAACTGTTGAAATTTTCCAAAACTTGTTTTTTGTTTTTTTTTTTTAAAAAAAGAATTGGATTAGAACTCTGTCAGCTAATTAATTTACTGTAAATAGGGAGTTTAATTCTTGTCATCCAATTATTAGCAAGGGAATGACAAGAAAAGAAGTCACTCTTTGGGAGTGGCTTATATTTTTAAAGCTGTTATCATCACAATATTTTTGTCCTAATTTTTTTTGGGGGGGGGGGGGGGAAATTTAGGTACAACAGCATTTTTCAAAACCATTAGCTTCTTGTACGTAGTTTGGATACTCTCATTTAGTCCTACTAATTATTTCTATTTTGGGTAAGTTAGTGTTATTATTTATTTGAAATTGGATAAATTACATCACCTAGTTATTGAATTTTGTATTTTATAAGAAACTGATGATCACTATATTTTAATAGTGTTATTAGAAGAAGATGTAGCATGTGTTAACATAAAGAGAAATTGCAATAACTACCCCATGTTTTGAAAATAGCAATAATTAACTTTCTATACTGTTAAATTAAAAGGTAAAAATAACTATTTTATACTTCATTTTCTCTTTCTTTCTTTTCTTTCAATTAATTTTAGAAAAATTTAAAAAAATAGAAAAAAAGAAAAAAACAACTAGGGGCTGCTAGGCATGACCACTATTGTTGTTAATCTAGATTCAATCCCAGATGCTCCAAGTTTATCTAGGTTTTCTTTGGGTTCGTCGAACTGAATTGGGGGAGGGGGGAACTTACCAATTTGGAACCTAGCTTCTGATTCGAAGCCAACTCATAGAGTACAAGGTAGTGATAGTGGCAAATGGTAGTGATAGTAAAGGAAGAGATGGTGGTGGTCGATAGTGAAATGAGCATTTCCGAGAGGGAGGGGAGAGGGAAAGGGAAATGAAGGAGTTGAAAAAAAGAAAAAAATATTCTAAACCTCTTCTCAAATGCTAGGAATAATTTTTGCAATTATTCTAAACCTCAATAGTAACACACGTAATTTTCCCTATTATAAATCCCAAAAGTTACTTGATTGTGAGGTTTAGGTTAACTTTAACGTAAGTTTTGAGTTTATATTAATGTACATCACGTGTGTCAAGTTTTATTAAGGATTTAATAAAAAATCAAAATTAACAAAATTGCCCACTTTGTTACGAAGTATCAAGTTTAATTAAGAATTAATGGTCCAATATATCCAATTATTACTTTATTAATTTAAATTATGTGTGTTTATGTTAGGTTATGCTATTTGTTAATCTATTACGCAAAAATTGTTATTTTTAATTTGTTACAAAATTTGTTATTATTATTCTTATATATTTTTGATTTATTATAAATTCAAAATGAGTACAACATGTTTGATACCAATATCTTATCGAATTAGTAACAAATCATGTACTTTGTCCCACAATTATCAATATCGTAATGTATCAACTGGTACATATCATACCAATCACAAAATTATACTAAATAACCATTTTGATCCAAATATCTGTGACAGTTCAGAATTTTCTCAATTTTTAATTACAACCAGGTAATATATCAAATACATGGATTGGGGTTATACCCCAAGTAACACAACAACAAAAGCCAAATAAATATGAAACACACTACTCATAGGCTTAATCACACATAAAAACACAACAACCAATCAAGTCAAACAAACCATAATATCCAAACTCCTGATCACAACTCACACCTCAAGGATCTTTTTGGTCGAAATTGTCCTATACACATAGCCACCTATGATTGACACGCCGAACGGACTAGTCACAATATCAGTTTCCACACTTGAAAACAAGATGAGCCACAAGACTTAGCAAACATAACAGAAAAATCAAGATAAGGCTAGGTATAGATTGTCCACACTAGAGTACATCCCACCAAATGCAGGTAAAACAGAATAAAACTAGAAACAAACCGCAATCGAAATACGTCTCATAACATAACAATGACAATGTTGAGAATATATCCCTCACCTAGAATACACCCCACAAAGTGTAATGCTAAATATAAAAATGTCATTCCATACCATGCAATATGATGTCCAGTGCTCAATATAAATGTATACCAATGCACATAACGGTCTCTGGGGCCCACATAACAAATGTATATCTTGACACCCAAGTCCCAGCATACAAACCTGTCACAACCATGAATTGGCTGGCATAAAGCCCATGAGCCTGAGGCTCCCACAATGCAATCCACACGAGCCTGAGGCTCCCATCATAATCACATATCGAAGTTCCCGAGTCATATCTATCTAAAGCCCATCTCCCACTCATAGCTATCGATGGTCAACTCCATACCACGATCCACAATCACATACTAGAGTTCCTGAATCATAACTATCTGGAGTCCAGCTCCCACTCATAGTTATCAAGGGTTAACTCCATATCACAGTCCATATCAAACGGTAACCATGCAATGCAACAAATAATAAATGCAATGGCTTTTGTAGTATTAACGTGATAGCAAGACCCCCATAAGCCAAGTATCAGGCCGTGCTACGCCCACATAAGAACTCACACAGGGAAAATCCTCTAAATACATATATTCACCTATTATACCCAAGTTAGCACTCAACAGGCCATTCGGGTTATGCCAGTGTGCACACTTCCTTGTACATGCAAAGCATGACCCCCAATGAATGTAAGCCCAATCCCATGCACTGTAATGTCATGCAATATGCCACATAATGGCAAAGTTCGTCGACAGTGACCAAATACTGATTGACAATCCGTGACTAAGAACAACCAGTCCACAGTTGCCATATGATATTTTACTGTTGTGTTTGGTTTTGATGATAAAAAAACAAAATCAATTTATTTCCTAAGTCATTTATCAAGAATATGATTTGTTGGAGATTATGATTTGTCAAGAATATGAAAAACCAAATGATCTATAATTTTCTATAAATGAAGATTTGCACAAACAAGCTTTAAGATCTAAAAGAATCTCCTAAATGATTACACTAAATTGGTTTTGAATAATTGGATAGTGAATGTTTTTACCTTTAATATAATTTTTTTTAAGTTTGGGAGATTAGAACGTTATAAGGAGACATATAAGAAAATGTTTTTATTTCGAAAAATTATCTCCCGGTATTTTGATTGCTAGTATTCATTGTTGTTAAAACGATTTTTAATGAATTTTTCAATAAATAGAAGATATATATTTTGAGAGTGGTAAATTTGTTAAATCTCAAGTTTGTACTAAAAACTAAATTCTATTTTCTTATGGTTATGGATCTTAATTTTTTAGATATTTTTATTGAATCCAAATGGGGGGTACTTTCTTATTTACATTTATGTATTAAAGTAAATGGAAGGTAAAATATAAATTAAGAAAAATGAAGATATTTACTTAAACTAAAGAAATGTAAATATGTTGTAATGCTTTGTATCATCAAGCTTTATCTGTCGACTACATGCTTTCACTTTGTCGAGTAACATATTGTCTTGGTCGAATAAGTTATAAGATCTGTCGACCAACAGTGTGCTTATTTGTGTCTTGGTCGACTAAGCTATAAGCTTGGTTGACTAACAGTATGTTTGTTATGCCTTGGTCGACTAACTCTTTAAGTCGGTCGACAGAAAGTCAGCCTTGGTTGACTAAATGCCATTCCTAATTTTATCTTGGTCGACTAAATCTGTCGACTAACTATTTTTATCAATCGACTAACTCCTTTTGTAGAAAGCTTCCAATGGCTAGTTTTTCAAATCCCAGCGATCACAAACGGCTAGTTTTCTCTTAGATCTCTTGTGATGCTTATAAATACTAGTCATGGATGAACTTGAGAAGGCTATGAACGGGAACGAGTTGATTTAAAGATTATGAATATTTTTATTCGAGCTTACAGTGTTTGTGCTTTCATTGTTATATTTTTCTCTCCAAGACTTCGTTATATTATTGTTAATATATTCTTAAGCCTTGTTTTCATTGTGAGAGAACTTGTAATTAAGAGTGTTAACTCTTAACTTATTTCTTTCATTTGTATCATTTTTAATTTCCTAGTTTGTTGTGCTAGAGGACTTGCTTTTTGAAGTAAGGGGTTGTTATTCCTAGCTAAGTTCTAGAGGGCTTGCTTGTATAAGCAAGAGGTTTGTAAATTCTTAATCTTGGACTAGAGGACCTACTTGGTTTAAGTAGGGGGTTTTAGTGGATTGTTTGCAAAATCCTTAGTGAGGAGTTAAGGTAGTGAATTAGGCTTGGGTTAAGCTGAACCATTATATATCTTGGTGTTCTTGTGTGCTTATGTTCTTTAATTTCTCTTTATTGTCAAATACCTATCCATTCCTCACTTGATTCATATATTTAAACTTTGATTGAAAAAGATTTCATATTTTTCAATCTTGTGTTGTTTATTGTCATGACGAGATTGTCTTCATACGATTGATACATCGTCGTACTATTTCAAGGTCTTGAGGTTTAACGAAGACACAGTCTTCATAGACGACATCTCTATTTTTCAAAAGAATTATTTTTATTATATACCAATTTACCTTCCCTTTTAGTGTGTCCCATAACATTTTCAAATCTAACACCCTCAACTAGATTACAATTCACTCTAGTGTCACTAACCAGTCAACACGTTACCTCACCAGATGACGGCTCACATCGTTTGTTATTACCACTCACACCCACAAGAAACCATAATCACATCATGATATGCACAACCTCAAGGGTGGGTGTTCGACAGTACCAGCTTGCCCGACTCATCTATAGTCTATCGTAACAGCTGATAACTGGCGCTTATACATCCAACCATCGACTGCCACAACCCAATGGTCGACAGTTAGTAGCTTGTACCCCACACCCTATAACTCATATAGACATATCTTGAGACTCTCGGTTACAACAACTCACCTCGGGGGCACTCACAACCACAACTGACTCACTAGAAACCTAGCCCCAACCAGGTTTGACATCATTCTCAAGGAAGTAGAGGTGATACAATACCCCATAGCACTTATCGAATTAAACCTTGGAAGTCTCCTATTTAATTTAACTTAATTTAATTCACACAATAAATATCCATAGTGTATATAAATAATTTCTAGAACTAAATTGGGTGAAGGAAGGAAATGAAATTCATAAATCGAAGGAGACTCGCAAGGGAGTAAAGAGTTTGCCTTTAATTAGCTGATTTCGGTGTTTATACACCCACACGCCGCTAAATTATTACACGTTGCAAAATAGTTTAATTCAACCAAAATTAGTAAAATCACATATTAGATTAAATTCTAACAGTACAATATTCTCAATATAATTTTCCTCGCTTACTTGATTATTTAAACTTAAATTAAACCAAGTTCAATCTTGAATTTCCCTTAAATTTTCGCACTTCCTTCACCTCTGAGCGCTGCTTCTTCTTCTTCAATTTTCCTTACTGTTTGTTGTTAATTTCGTGGCTAAGTACACCCAAAATCGAAGGTTAAAAGAAAAGGGATTGGGCTGTTTGTCGTGTGGTAGATACTGGCTGCCCACTGCCTTGCCCCAAAACGACGGGGCTAGGCTTTGCTGAAAAAATTAACAATTTCCCCTCACTGCGCACGCAATTGCCTCCAAGCTTGAACCTCCAACCATCTGTTCACCCCCTCTCATGCGCATGCCATCTGCGCTGGCCACTTACTCAATGCATAAATGCACCACATTAAATTTAAAGTAATCCCGGCCACCTTCCAGAATTTACATTTAAACTCCATAACCTCTGAAAATTATCACTTACACACCAACCATTAATAACTCTCATACCCCAAATTTTTCATAATTACTTGCTCAACTCTTTAATACGAAGTAAGTTAATATTTCACTTAAACCCATAAATATTCAATATTCACCTTAAGTACAATAATTATTATTTCCAATAAATTATTCAAATCCATATTACTCCAATTGGTCACAAATTAGTTTAAATACAAAAAATAATAATTATTACTATTCCAGAATTACCAGAATGTTACAATACTAGTTAATACCAACTATACTAGCTAGTACCAAGTGAAATCTGTTGGAGAGATTTTGAAAAGAATGGTTGTAACATTTCACTTGTATGGGAAGAGATCCAAGTTAAGAAACTAGGGGTTATAACCTTTCAAATTCTATTTACACACATGAATGGTTGTAACCTTTAGTAAAGAGTTGTGCCTCACTTATTTTGAATTTAATTTAAGTGGTTATAACCTTTGGTGAAGGGATGTACCTTTGGTAATTGGTTGTAACACACAAGAATTAGTTATATCCTTTTGTGAAGGATTGTAATACATGTGAATAGTTGTACCTTTAGTGAAAGGTTGTAATATTATCTATAAATAGATTAGAGTGTTGTTGGATCAAAACAATTGAGAATTCATATGGTTTCTCTCTCCTTATTCTTCTATATTATTGCATAAAACTTCATAATGTTTGTGCATACAAAAACCAATTCTTTGTATTCTTTTACTATAGAATTAGAATACATAGTTTCTTGTATTTGTTATTAATTTCGTGTGTTCAGGTTTGTCTTTGAAAATTGCACATTCATCAACAAACATTATTTTTGATTCAATTGTATCTTGGAGGCTTGCTTGGATCTCTTGTGTATTGTATTTTGGGACAAATAAAGTCTTAAGGAAAGTGAGTTTTCGTGCTTTGGAATATTTGAGTTATTGCAACATATTTATTATTATACAACAACAATTTTTTCTATAAAATCTGTAGATGCCGAGTTTTACTCAATATTAGTTGCCAAGGAATTTTTTTTTCTAGAAAATCTGATTTTTTTTTTCTTTTACTTTTCATAGTTACCTCTCATTCTCTCCTAAGAAAGTCAAAACTCAAAATCTTAAACCTTTAGGTTGCGTTCTTTTTATTATTTTCAGTCCATTTTTAATTTATAATTTTTTAAAATAATGAAAACGCATTTTGTTTGTTGTTTTTAAAAATGCATTTTTCAAAACATAAAAAAATTTTACACACAAAACTCAAAACGCTATATTTTGCTTTGGCTGTTTTCAGCCAAAACAAACCCTTCTTTCAAAACGTGAAAAATAGGAACCTACCACTACCATCATGCCTTTCTCTCAGTCACCGCCACTACCACTGTTATCTTCCTTTCTCTTCCTTCTCTCTTCTCTCTCAGTTGTCGATCACACCCACCACCACAGCGAGCCGCCGTCCCTTTGCATTGCCAAATCCACCGTCGACTGCCCCTTGCATCGCTAGATCCAACGTCGATCTACTTCCCTTTGCATCGCCAAATCTAGCGTCAACTTCCCCTTGCTGGGTGTGTGTATGTGTATATATGCATAATATTTATATTGAAATATTTTTTTTAAGCTTATACATATATATATATATATATGCATAATATTTGTGTTGAGATTCAGTAGTTGTGGTTGGTTGTGGCGGGAGATGGTCATCGACGATTGTGGCTAGTTGCTGGTTGGCATTTTATTTTATTGTTTTAATTTTTAAACTATGTTTATTTTTTATATTTATATAGAAGCTTGTAATCGAATTTCACTATTATTTGGTATAATGTTATCATTCACAATTATATTATGTATTTATCAATTTAGGTCTTTAATTTTTTTTTTATGTTTCTTATTTTTTTGTCAAGATAATTTATTTATTTATTCATATTTTATTAATAAAAAATGTTATAAGATTTATCAATTTTAAAATGTTTATATTTTTTAATAATATTAAATAGTTCGAATTTACATAATAATTAAATTTATTAAATAAAATATCATTAAAAAATTATTCTTAAAATTTCAAAGAGAACGCAATTTTAAAATTTTTGTTTTGAAAAACAAATTTTTAAAATGATAAAAAGAACTCGTTTTTAATTTTTTGAAAATAGACTTTCGAAACAAAAAATTGAAAATAAATTTAAAAATTAAAAAGCAAAGAACGCAATCTTAATTTGTTTTCAAAACTATACAAAAAAGTGCAAATTTTATGTATGTTTATCTTAGGAAAATTGATTATTTTTAAATAAATTATATACGTCATTTTGGAAAAATTATTATTTTGTTTAGGTCACCTATTGCAAGTTATGCCTTTTTATTAAAAATGTTATTCTGTTTATATATTTTCATAATTTATATTACTAATTTCACTATAAAAAAATAGTTGAGTCGGATTTTTTTTATCTCAAATTTAAGATGGATTTGAGACTTTTTTTTGTCTAGAAGATTTGAGATTTGTTTTTAGATAAAAGACATTTGTTTTAAATTTGAAGGAAAACTATTTATCTTAGATTTGAGATGAATTTTGAAATTGAAAGTTATTTGTCTTAGATTTGAGAGAGATTTTGAAATAAAAAATTATTTGCCACAAACTTAAGAAAGATTTTTAAGTGAATTTTTTCATCTTAAATTTGAGATGGAAAATGATTTATCTAAAATTTGAGTCAAGTGTTAAGATAGAAAAATATTCATTTTAAATTTAAGACAAATTATATGCATCTCGAATTTGAGACAGATTTTGAGACAAGAACATATTCATCTCTAGGGTTGCAATTAAACCAAGCTGAGTTTTGTTGATGACGCAGCGTGTAGCGTCGGTGTAAAAAAGACACACTAAAATAAACTCTTGAAAGAACAAACTTCAATGACCGAATCTTAACTTTCAAGAAAACACAAAAACAAGACTTGTTTTGCTAAGAAAACCCAAATAAGTTGCTGAAATTTGTATTGAGAAAACTTGATTATAACCCTTAACTTTTAGGTATATTTATAGTGTTTAGCTAATCCAAATCCATCTACTATTTATAAATAAAATTCAACTATAATCCTAATAGAAATAAATCCTAAGTAAAAGTCAACTAGAATCCTAATAGAAATAAATTCTAAATAAAATTTAACTAGAATTCTAATAAAAATAAAACCCTGATCAAACATGAAGTAAAATCCTAAATCAAGCAGAAACATGAAGTAGAATTTTAAATTAAGTAGAATTCTAAAACTTAAGAAGTATTAAAATATTGTTCCGACGTGGTCGGGTCGGTCTTGGGCCGAGTCTTGATCAGTGACTGCATCATTCACCTCTACTTGAGAAGAATTTATCCTCAAATTATGATCTGGGTATGAAAACTCAACATCCGACAAATACAAAGAAAGATTAGCAATATTAAGAAAGATCAGCAACATTGAATATTTTGGAAATACCCATATGATTAGGCAAATCCACAACATAAGTATTATCATTGATCTTCTTTGTAATCTTGTAAGGACCATACTTTTTTGGTTTGAGCTCGCTCTATTGTCATGCTGGAATCCGTTCATTCTTCAAGAATATCACGACTTCATCTCTAATCTCAAATATCTTGTGTTTCCTATGCTTGTCAGCTGTCGCCTTGTACTTCTTATTTGTGCAACTTTTGCTTGACATCTTCTTGAACCGCTTGAACTTTTCTGCTAAGGGAACATAAGCAAAGACATTCCTCCCCTTCTTAGCCATATCTGCGTTGGCATGGATCCAGCCATCTCTATGTTTGTTGCCCTCTAGCTCCACTGTATTATTACTGTTAGATTAAGGATGTTGAACATTCCATCTTGAACGTTTATCTAATTTAGTATATCTTATCACAGGTCCTTCTCCACTCATTAGCTTTCTTGATTTTGACTCTTCATTAGCTTTTGAATTCATTTGTAGATTTTTCTTACCTGGAGAAGCATTCTTTTGCAATTGTTTTGAATAAATGTTATTCCATGACTACCATCAGTCTCTCCATCACTTAAAATATTGATGCTTGAATCCTCCTTTGGTCTAAGCACTTGATCAACTATAGCAATAGTTGTTATAGTATTCTTAGTTTCAGAATCTAATTTCAGATTAATATCAAAAGTAGTTGCACTACTCGAGCTAACTAGTCTGGGAGATCCAACACCTCTATCCATAAAGAGACCTATGTGACCATCTTGCTTTTGCAATCGCAAGGGTGAATATGTTCTTATTGCCTTCAATTCAACCATGCCAAAGTCTGAATAAACTGTAGAAGGATTTGCTATCATAGCCTTTATCTCATTTAAAGTCGCAAGCCAATCAGAAGAAATACAACCATTCTTGGATTGCGAAGCAATGCCTGAGCCCTCGGGATTGAAAAATACCTTAGTATAAGTCAATAACCTTGGAGTTCTGTCATATTAGCAGCAAAAATCAAACCTGAGTTTGCAAACGTTGAGGTTATTGGGATAACATAATCTTCGAAATCAAGCTCCAAACTCATCGAAAATCCATTCTTTAGTTTATACTCATTGTTTTCCCAATGGTTGTGTTGTTGCACATTTCTCCTAACCCCTTTACTACTAGGGTTGGCTATCATACGACCAAGATCATCCTCATTGTCGCCATCATCCATCATTGATTTTCTAGGATTAATGAGGACAGGATTAATGGTTGGTTTTCCTGATTTAACATAGCCGGCATGATTCGCGCTATTAGTTCCATTCCGATTATCCTTAACTAGTAAAACGCCCAATTGGTTGCGGATTCGCTCTAATTGCTGCTGCATTGTACGTGTTATTTTTTGTTGTTCTTCGATTGCTCTCCAAGCGACGAGCAGTCCCCCGATCACCGTCATGAGACTGGTTATTATCGTTACCTTCAAGATTGGCCATTTGATTGGTTGATGAACCGCTCTGATACCACCTAACGCAATGTGTAGGGTGGGTGTGAAAAAGACATACTAAAATAAACTTTGGAAAGAACAAACTTCAATTACCAAAGCTTGACTTTCAAGAAGACTAAAAAACAAGATGACTTTCAAGAAGACGCAAAAACAAGACTTGTTTTGCCAAGAAAATTCAAATAGGTTGCTGAAATTTGTATTAAGAAAACTTGATTATTATCCCTAACTTCTAGGTATATTTACAGTGTTTGGTTAATCCAAATTCATATAATATTTGTAAATAAAATTCAACTAAAATCCTAATAGAAATAAATTCTAAGTAAAAGTTAATTAGAATCCTAATAGAAATAAATCTTAAATAAAATTTAACTAGAATCCTAATAAAAATAAAAACCCTAATCAAACATGAAGTAGAATAAGAAATCAAGTAGAATTCTAAAACTTAAGAAGTATTAAAATATTGTTCTGATGTGGTCGAGTCGGCCTTGGGCCGGGTCTTGATCAGTAACCGGATCAGTTGAGCTTAAGATTGGCTCAACGAGTCAATTTCTAGGCTCGAAATCTAGGCTCGAGGTTAACTCAAGCCTTAAAAACTTAGCTTAAGCTCTACTCGACAAAAGGTTGACTAGCCGAGCTTGAGCTTGCCAAGGAGGGAGATATAAGAATTATCTTCTTACGTCTCATATGATAATTAAGAATTTATTTTATCAGATAAATTAGTAACATTATTTGCACTATAAAAAAAATTGAGTTTTTGCGGTGGTTTTAAAACTCGCTGCAAAACATGGTATTTTACGGCGATTTTGAAACTGTCGCAAAATATGATTTTTGCAGCGATTTTTTAAAAATTTTACGGCGGTTTCATAAAACTACCGCAAAATTCAGTAAAACATTTAATTTTGCGGTGGTTTCCCAAAAATCGTTGTTAAATTTTAAAAATAATTAAATAATTAAAAATTAAATTCAATTTAATGGCGATTTTTGAGAAACCGTCACTAAATTTAAAAAATTAAATAATTTAAAATCAAAAATAAAATTAAATTTTGCGGCACTTTTTGAAAATCGTCGCTAAATTCAAAAAATAAATAATTTAAAATTAAAATTAAATTAATATTTGTGGCAGTTTTCAAAAACCGTCGCAAAATTCAAAGAAAAATTAAATTTAGCAGTGGTTTTTGAAAAATCGCCGCTAAATTTAAAAAATTAAATAATTTAAAATTAAATATAAAATAATATTTGCGGCAGTTTTCAAAAACCATTGCAAAATTCATTAAAAATTAAATTTAGAGGTGATTTTCGAAAATCGCCGCTAAATTCCAAAAAAAAATTAAAATTAAAATTAAATAAAAATCTTAAATATTAAAATTCATTATTTTCATTAAAAAAATTAAATTTTGCTTACGAAAATAATTAAAAATTAAATTAATAAAAATAAATATAAAATCTTAAAAATAAATTTAAAATTGGATTTAAATTAATAGAAAAATTCATTAAAACTCTAATTTAAAAAAATAAAAATAAATTTAACAAAATTTTAATAATTTTTAAAAAATATATAAAATCTTATTTTTTATTTTTAATCAATTAATTTATTTAATTTAACTCAATTAATTTATTTTTAATTTATTCTATTACTCTTTTAAAAAATAATCAATTAATAAATATTTTTAATATATATTAAAAAATATAAAATGTAATTCTGAAAATTAGTTGTTAGATTAGTATATAATATATATATATATGTGCATATATGTCAAGGGATGCTTCATAGATCAGGTGGTTCATGCGCGTGCGCGCTGTGATTTAATTTCCAGCATTACCACATGGCGCGCACACAAGCGGCCACATGGCGCTCAAGGGCAAGGAATTAAAAATTTAATTTTTTTATTAATTTTCGCGGCAGTTTTGAAACCGCAGCTAAAATTAAAAAATTAATTTTTCTACATTTTTTGCGACAGTTTCAAAACCGCCGCTAAATCACTTATTTAGCGGCGGTTTTAAAAATCACCACAAAAAATATAATTAGCAGCGGTTATTCAAGCGGTTGTTGAAAACCGCCGCTAAATGCTTCGTGACGGCTGACTTAGCAGCGGTTTCAAAACTGTCGCTAAATACAAAAAAAAATCGCCGCTAAGTGTCAATTTTTTTGTAACACTAGTATATTACAATAATTAATATTTTTCAGATATTATGGTATTTATTTGATAAAGTAATCGAATCCAATATCAGATATAATTGTGTTAATCTGATGAGATAAATATAAGGATTTAATAAGATAATGGTTAATCCTAATTTTATTTGGTTTAGAAGATGATGATGATAACTCTTAAGAGTCTAGATGGGAGACTACTTCTACTATTATAAATAAGGGATTTGGTCTTCTCCATACCCAATACAATCAAAAGCAAATACGGTTATATTGTTCTATCATTACAGTTGATGTGAAGAGGGAGAAACCATATTCTGACATTTTGATGATGGTTTTTGGGACCGACCACCACGTGCCACCTCTGCGACTGGACCTCGGGAATGGTACCTTGGACTTAGGATGTTGGATCTCGGGTGTAGAACCTGCAAGACAATAGAGGGTCGGGGCTAGGATCCCTCGGGGTGGACTCTGACGCTCAAATTAGTAGAGTAAATGCAAGTAGAAACAAATGTGAGAGCTGTAGAGCTTGGGTATACCTGGCGAGAATTCTTGTCTTTTATAGGCGGACCCATTTTGGGGTACCCAAGATGAGCGGGCACGACTCCCGAGAATCCTGGTCAAGTTGGAAAGGGTCTTGCGGTCTAGCCCGGATTTCTCGGGCTCCACTCCGAATTGTTGACTTGCCACGTGTCGGTTTCTCAGGTGATCCACATGGCAGGTGAGACTATTAGCGCGTAGGGATATTCTAGTAATTTCAGTTGGTGCCACATCACTTGCCCCCCACTCCTTAAGCTGAGCTAAGAATCACGCTGGGTCGAGGAGTAGCTTAATTTCTGAGGTTATTTGACTGTAGATTTTTCCCAAGGTGCATAAGAGTAGTTTTAGCTCGGCAAATGATGATGATGATCTGTGAGACTAGCCACCACGCGTCGCATTGACAAATGGACCTTGAGAGTGGAAGCTTCAGACTTGGGTATTCCTGGCCTCGGATCTGTAGCTTGCACTTCGGACTTGGTTATACCTGGCGCTGTTTGTGGGGATGTAGCCTGTAAGACAGTAGAGCAATAAGGCTGATCAGGTTGGGATTTCCTAGTCAGGTTGGTTTAGCTAGAATCCCCTAGTTAGGCTGGGATTCCCTAGTCTGGTTGGGATTTCCCCTAGTTAGGCTGGGATCCTTTTGTCTGGCTGATCAGGTTGGGATATCCTCTGGTCAGGTTGGGATTTTTCCTACTTAAGCTAGGGTTCCCTGGTCTAGTTGGGATTTCCCCTGGTCAAGTTAGAATTTCCCTTGGTCTGGCTGATTAGGTTGGGATATCCTCTAGTCAGGTTGGGATTTCCCCTGGTCAAGCTAAGGTTCCCTGGTCTGGTTGGGATTTCCCCTGGTTAGGTTGGGATTTTCCTTGGTCAGGCTGGGATCTCTTGGTTTGGTTGATCAAGCTAAGATATCCTCTAATTAGGTTGGGATTTCCCCTGGTCAGGCTGGGATCCCTTGGTCTGACTGATTAGGCTGGGATATCCTCTAGTCAGGTTGAGATTTCCCCTGATCAAGCTAGGATATCTTCTGGTCAGGTTGGGATTTCCCCTAGTCAGGCTGGGATCCCTTGGTCTGGCTGATTAGGCTGGGATATCCTTTAGTCAGGTTGGGATTTTCCCTAATTAGGTTGAGATTTCCCCTTGTCAGGTTGGGATCCCTTGGTCTGGCTGATCAGGCTAGGATATCCTCTAGTTAGGTAGGGATTTCCCCTGGTCAGGCTGGGATCCCTTGGGCTCTTGACCCATGGATTTCAGTCACTCCCACAACGAAAAGGGTGTTGGGCTCTGAATTTGTTCTAGCCATTAGTCTATATTTGACTTGTGAATGACCTAGGGCACTTGACTCTTGGATTTTTTCCACTTTGACGCGAATGAGGGGTGTTGGGCTCTGAATTTTTTCCTCGGCCATTCGTCCACCTTCAGCTTGTGGATGGACTATGGCACTTGACCCTTGGATTATTGCCACTCCCCCGCAAAGGAGGGTGTTGAGTTTCTTTCGGCCATTAGTCCATCTTCGGCTTGTGGACAGCCTAGGGCTCATGACCCTTGGATTTTAGTCACTCCCTCGTGGAGGAGGGTGTTAGGCCAGAGTTTTTCCTTGGCCATTAGTCCACATTTGGGGACGGCCTAAGGCACTTGACCCTTGGATTGTTGTCACTCCCACATAAAGGAGGGTGTTGAGTTTCTTCCAGCCATTAGTCCATCTTTGGCTTGTGGACGGCCTAAGGTTTATGACCCTTGAATTTTAGCCACTCCCTCGCGAAGGAGGGTGTTGGGCTAGAGTTTTTCCTTGGCCATTAGTCCACCTTTGGGGACGGCCTAGGGCACTTGACCCTTGGATTGTTGTCACTCCCACGCGAAAAAAGGGTGTTGAGTTTTTTCCGGCCATTAGTCCATCTTCGGCTTGTGGACGGCCTAGGGCTCATGACTCTTGGATTTTAGCCACTCCCTCGCAGAGGAGGGTGTTGGGCTAGAGTTTTTCCTTTGCCATTAGTCCACCTTTGGGGACGGCATATGGCACTTGATCCTTGGATTGTTGTCACTCCCACGCGAAGGAGGGTGTTGGGCTTTGAATTTTTTCTGGTTATTAGTCCATTTTCAGCTTGTGGACGACCTAGGGCACCTGACCCTTGGATTGTTGTCACTCCTACGTGAAGGAGGGTGTTGAGTTCCTTCCGGCCATTCATCTTTGGATTGTGGACGGCTTAGGGCATGTGACCCTTGGATGACTTTTTTCGTGGCTATTAGTCCACCTTTGGGGACGACTTAGGGCTTGTGACCCTTGGATGAGTTTTTTCGTGGCCATTAGTCCACCTTTGGGGACGGCCTAGGGCTCGTGACCCTTGGATGAGTTTTTTCGTGGCCATTAGTCCACCTTTGGGGACGACCTAGGGCTTGTGACCCTTAAATTTTTCTTTGGCGAAGTGTTGGCCTTTGTGAGATTGCTATTAGATGGAGATAATCTGAAGTCTTGCCATTAGTCGTAAAAAGAGTACAAAGAGGTTCGGGGAATTCCCCTGCTCATTGATAAAACTTCCTCAAGTTTTGCACATTGCAGGTATGCTTAAAGGGCTTGCCTTCCATGTCTTCTAGTCGATATGCCCCCGGACTTAAGGATTCCACCACCTGGTACGGTCTTTCCCAATTTGGAGTTAGTTTTTTCGCGTCCTGAGGATGACTCACATCGAACCGTCACAGTACAAGATCTCCTAGCATGAAACTCCTAGTGTGGACTCGTCGATTGTAGTATCTAGCAATGTGCTGATTATATGCGGTTTGTCAAATTCGTGCCAAGTCTCGGAGCTCATCCATCAAATCCAAGTTGCACCTTAGCGCTTACTCAGGGGTTGGTTAGAGCTGAGATGAGGCAGCTCTTCCTTTCCCCTCTTGAGTTCCTAGACTTGCTTCTCTAGTAAACGCAATCGCCTCTCCTACAAAGTCCCTCCTTCTCGTGAAGGGGAAGAAGTAGATCCTGCCACCTCAAAGGGATGGATTTCTTGGCCCGACTAACGGGATTGACGAGGCTTCTGAGTAGGAGGAGGTGACTGGTGCTCCTCCCGCTGAGAGGGCACATGCGGACGATGTTGTTCATTCTGGTGTAGATAACCAGTCAACAACTCAGTTAACTGTTAGACCTGATTTTTCAGGCTGGCGAGTCGGTCCTCCGGCATTGGATTGGCCGGAGGTGGTGGATTCTCCTCTTGCGGCGAGGCCTCTATATTGGCACCAACCTGGCTACGAGTCATGTCTTTTCGGGGAGCCATGTAGTTAGTTATGATAAGGAGCGAAAGTCATTTGACACTTGTGGAAAGACCGAGTTCCGAGGTGAGGAGTTGAAGTCCGAAGCACAAGGTGGGGAAGGAAGAGACTAGCAAGTCTGGACCTCGGGCCCCACGGTGGGCGCCAAATGATGATGGTTTTTGGGACCGACCACCACATGCCACCTCTGCGATTGGACCTCGGGAATGGTACCTTGGACTTAGGATGTCGGACCTCGGGTGTAGAACTTGCAAGACAATAGAGGGTCGGGGCTAGGATCCCCCGGGGTGGACTCCGACACTCAAATTAGTAGAGTAAATGCAAGTAGAAATAAATGTGAGGGCTGTAGAGCTTTTTATACCTGATGGGGGTCCCGATCAAGATGGAACGGGTCTCACAATCTAGTCTGGATTTCTCGGGCTCCACTCCGGATTGTTGACTTGCCACGTGTTGGTCTCTCAGGTGATCCACGTGACAGGTGAGACTATTAGCGCGTAGAGGTATTCTAGTAATTTCAGTTGGTGTCACATCACATTTCGTCTTCAACTAGTATTTCTCATTACAATATAATCTCTTATGGATTCAGGTATGCATTTAATTACAACATTACGTGATTTACATGAGTTTTATAATTATGGCCATAATGGTTAATTATATGTTGTGTATATCATACAATATGATTGTAACTCAAAATTGGGATAAATGTTGAGTGGATTTTATATTAGTCTCGAAGTTAGGGTGTTTTGTGATAAGATAGGGGATTTGAGTTTTTCAATCGAATTGTAAATTAGTTTTGAAATACTTAATTTGAACTGGATAAGTAATTCTACCTCAAACCCGACTTATTTACAATTTTAATATAACTATATTGACCATTATTATATAGATTGGATTATAGTAACAAATTTGTTATAAAATCTTATTAGTTTTGATGTATCCGGGTAGAAATGAGTATTTATTAAACAAAATATAGTTTCTCAAAATTTGTAAGTGTGATTTAAATTATTTTAATAAAGTTATAAAACAACTATAGCAATAGGCTAGAGACTGAACATAATGTTCCTCAAGTGTTACTGTACTGCCAGAAACAATAAATTAAATAAATAATACATTGTCGTTAAAAAAATCAATATATTCAATATTTTTCAGTACTGTTATATTCTACATTTTCTATTTGTTGTGTTATACATATAATGTATATCGAGAAAATGTGTATATATATATATAATATCTTCATGAAGTCGTATGTTATGTACAATATATCTGTATCATCTCTTAGCAATGCATATTAAGTGCCAAGTTAACGGCTGGAGTTGACATAATTTTATGGGGGTGTTTGGCTTACCATTTTTTAAGATGACTTTTAAGTTTTTCACTTGAAAGTAGTGTAAAATTTTAAAGTTATTTAACGTTTAAATTGATAATATGTTTAGATAAATGTATGTTAAACTATTATTTATATAATTACATGATTAGTTTGAAAAAATTGATAAGTTATCATAATTTAATAAAAAAATTATAAAAGATATGTTGTTGAATAATATAAATAAAATTTATAAAAATATTAATTTTTAATAAAAATAAATTATAAATTTATGTTCAACTGATAAAATTTTTGTCATTATATACTGATAAACTATATACAATTATTAAAATATATATTAATACGATATTTTTTGTTTAAATTTAGATTTAATTCATAAAAATATTAAATATATATATTGAGACATTATATAAAATATTCATATTTAAATAAATTATTTGAGAATTTATATTTGGAGACAAAGGCAGTGATGTAAGCTAAAGGCGGCAAATTAGGAGATGGAGATGATGATGACAACGATAGGCTAGAGGTGGCGATGCTGTGATGGAAGCTAGAGGCGGCCATGGAGGCAACGAATGAGGAGATAGAGGTGATAGTGACAACGATAATGATGGGGTTGGAGGCACCGATGTCGTGATGGAGAAGATGGAGGCAGTGACGAGAAAGAGATGGGAGGGAGGCGGGAATGGAGGCAAGGGAGTTCTTAATGTTTAAGAGCAGAAAAAGTTAGAAATATTAGAGTTTTTGGAGAACAAAATTGTAAAACACTTATCAACTTTATAAATTAATAACAATATTATGGGAAAAGCTGGTGGGAGAGCTTTTTTAAAACACTATTAAAATAACCTTTAACTTTGGTAATGTTTAAATTTTTTAATTTTTAACAAATATATAATTAAATAAGTTATATAATATTTAAGTTTCGCTGATAACTTATAAGCGATTAGATCGCTTAGCCAAACACTCTCTCCATTGTTATATGATGCATATGTTACTACATGCTCTACACTTACATAAAAAGAGTACAGAATCTTCAGAATTAATAAGAAGACTACCCCATATATAAGCGATTTTATGTAACAATATATTTTTTATATTCATCAGTTAGTCTATTTATAATTATACATTATTTATGATATATCTTTTAATATATTCATTGTGAAATATATATATATATATGTGTGTATGTGTGTGTGTGTTAAGATTTATTTATTAATATACAATTATTTATTTATAAATAATTAATTAACATATTTATACTATATTATTTGTATCAATATAATCTATGGGTAAGTTTTATATAGGATAAAATAATATTACTAGTATATATAATATAAATATAATATAATCTATTAATCCAAAACGATATAATTTTGATTTTAATATATTTAATTAAATTATATAAAATTAAAATTAATTAAAAATTTAGAAAAAGGAAAAAAGAAAAAAGAAAAAAAAGAAAGAAAAGAAGAAGTGCAGTCTCCGATCAAAAACTATTTTCAGTTGGTGACTTTTTTTCTTTCTCTTCATCCTCCTCTTCCTCTTCATCTTTTATTTCTTATTCTTCTTTCTCTTCCTTTGCCTATCTCAGACAACCCCATTGGCGTCTCCAATGGGTTCTGGTGCAATGGGTTAGAACCCGCCACCATCGTCGGATCCACTCTCTCTCTCTCTCTCTCTCACAGTTTCTTGAACCCAATTGCTAGTGGCAGGTGCTGGCTAGAAGGGTTTTGGTGAGTGTTTAATGTATTTTTCTTTTCTTTAATTGAAATATAAATTTATATGTAAAACAAGCGAATCTGGTTGGGCAAATCCAATCCATATTTTGAGGATCTAACCCAATGGGGTCAGATATATAAGTGTCATCATTGCTTGTTGGAAATATGATATATAAACACATAAATGAAGAAACGGTAAAAACTTACAGTTTTTCTTACGGAAGTAACACAAATTTTTGAGCTGTTTGAATTATTGGTCAGAAACAAAATCACAAAGCGAAAATCGTATACAAATCATATCTTAAATGTTTTTCTCTTACAATGCATGGAGAACGCCCGCGTGAAGGGATTTTTGTGAGAAATTAAACAGAGAACAATTTCTCTTTCTTTTCACTCATGCAGAGTCCACACTCAAGAGAGATTCTACCCAAGGCAATGGACAAAAATGAACTTCACACACACACACACACACACATATATATATGTTAGGGATATAGAGAGTATAGATGCGTATGTTATACAGAAATAACTTGCTTGATACAAGAAAACAATTCAAACCCACTATAGAACAAGAAATGTAAACTACAATATTTAACTACTATTATAACAGTTGATATTACCGATAACAGGAGCTTATAACTACCAATAACAAATGAATAATAACAGAGGTTACCAGACTAAAACAGCAAAGCAGAGAAGACGGTTGAATAGCAACGCTCGCAGCTAGAATGGCAAGGAATTAGGAGCAAACTTTTGGAATGTGGAAAAGGTAGGAATAGAAGTAGGTCGAGTTGTGCTTTGCGCTGTCCTAAAGACAGTAGTGCTCTACATTAGCAGCAAACAGACTACGGTGACTGTCTCAGTAAAATGAAACGACCTCTTCAGTGAACGGCAGCCACGAACAACCAGAGCTAGCAAAACCCAGGTTAGGCTTGCTCTCATTGAAGAAAACTCTAAATAAGAGACAAAACTTGAGAGGAGAGAAAACGTGAAAGCTTATGGAGGAATGGAAAACTTCACACGCACAAAAATGAGCCAACATAACATATATATGTATATATATAGACACCCACCAATCTTAACAATGAAGAAAACTTGGAGACCAAGCCAATCAAGAAGAGCTTGGGGGCTAAGTAAATCTAGAAGAACTTGGGGGCCAAGTAAATCTAGAACACCTTGGGGACCGAGCAAGAAAGAAAAATAAAAATAAAACCATACACACACACACACACACTTACTTCCAACAATCCCCCATATGAGTGTGTGTGCTCAAAAATTATACAAAATCGATATGGAGTCACTGAGAGCAAATAGACAAGTTATGCATCAACAAGGTGTCTTTTGGACTTGAACCTTCCTTAGTGAATGTAGCGACCCGTAAATTGTAATTTAATTTAATTAATCGTTATTGGGTTAATTTAATTTAAAAGGGATATTAAAATATATTGTTAATAACTATAATGATAATAAGTATGAGAATAATGAGATTAACAATTATAATATTAAATGTAAGAATAAAGTTCATTACCAAACATCATAATAATAAATTAATGTGTGAAGTGGCGTGATGTCCTGGAGCTCATCAATTCCATTGGAGCCTTGTAGCTTGTAAGATTAATGTGTTGTGCATGTATAATTGGAGGAGAAGCTGGCTGAGATGACTTGCAATTGTTCTGCTATTTAATTCTTTGCAATTAAAGGCGTCGTATGGAAGAAATTGGGTAGCAACATGGCTGCCTCTCCACATCGACTTCTTCTTTAAGTTAAAGCCATTAATCAGCCACTTAATTAAATAGCCTATTGGAGCAATTAATCAGCAGCTAAGCGGAAGAAATTGGGCAGAAACAGAGAGAGCGGGCGAGCGACAGCAGAAAATAGAGAGAAAATTGAGATTTTTTTTAGAAAATCTCATTTTTAATTGCAGTTCGAGGATACCAAGTAATTAAGATAGCCGAGTATTACATTCTGTATGGTTGAAATTTCGTTTAGAGTCCAATTTTGTTAATTTTGGCAAATTATTGGGGAATTGCAGTTTGTATAATTTTTACTTCTTTTGGACAAAACGAGCCTAAGGATATCCTCATAAAGGCAAATTCTTTATGCCCTCCACATCGTTCCTTTCGTTGTCAATTTATTTAACCTCCCTTCGTTTGTTTCGACCGTTAGTTAAATATGGAAATTTTGAACGGTTAGTTTTAAATTTAATTTATTAAACCAGCCTTGAGGATTTTATTCGTTGGTTGCCTACGGGAGTTCGTGTCACCCCCTGCCTGTGGGAATGATGTCATATTCACCCGGGACTAGGTTCTTAATTGTTCAGGTATTATTTATGGATTTTGGTTGCTTATAGGCTAGAGCAGTTGGATAGTGGGGGGCAGGGGTCGGCTATTCGGTGGCGGAGCGACTGTCGTACGGTCTATCTTAGGCCGTCGGCTGGTCTTTCCTATCCACTGATTGTTGACTGGTGCCGAACACTATTGACTAGCTCTGTCGTTACGTGATTATGGCGTGACTGGTATCATTTATTTCTTGTTGCATGTTTTGGTGTGCACATGGGTACGGGCTGCATGTTGGGGTTTTCATTATCTGGTTATGCTTGGTCACAGACATCCTAGCTTGGTTATAATGCATCTAGCACGGGCATATGCATCACGTGTGGTTTACTATATGGGTGGAGCATGGCCTGATGCCTAGATGTATGGGCGCCAATGTATCACGTTGATGCTCACTACGCCATTGCATTTTTATGTGCATTGCATGGTTACTAGTAGTATTTAGTTCTCGGACGGGAGTACCGTTCCAAGGGAACCTATGGCTCAGGTGTCGGGAGTACTGACATGGACACGGGTGACGAGAGTACCGACCCGGGACAGTGCGCACAGGTTTGTTGAGCATATTGGTTGCCTTTCAGGGTAGCGACAGGTTAGTATGGAACTTGGGTGCCAGGTGTCTTGTGTGGGCCCCAAGGACCGGTATGTGCTTTTATTATGCTGCACTGTTATGTTGTAGCGTCTCATGACTTGTGTGTATGTGCGGGACTGTGTTTGGGGTGATCTCTTCTTTTATTTATAGCCTTTCATTTCTTATAAACTTGCTGAGTCTTGCGACTCACCTTGCTTTCCATCATTCCAGGTAAGGGTAAATCGAAGGTCGAGGGAGAAGATTGCACTGCCTAGCAGCCGGTTGCGTGGTACGGTGTACAGTTAGCTGCCCCCATCGTCTCCGATATTTTGTCGGTATTTTTGTCTCTTATGTTTTTACTATGCCAGGTTGTTCCTCGTATCTTTTATTTGTTGGCACAAGTGTCTGTATATTTTTGTATACTCCTTGACCGCTGTTATAGCAGGGTACCCATGGGCATGCATGTATATCGTTTTGCTTCCGCTGTGGTATTTTATATGTATGCATGTCAGGGCATTTTTATCTTGTGTTTATTTCTTTTCCCTTCCGTAAGCGCTTCCGTTCGGATAGACCGGGTGGTTGGGATATTTGGGCGAGGGTGCTTATAGTGAATGTCTATCGAATTTATCGAAGAAACAATGAGACTAGCTCTTGAACTATCCTTTTGAAGGTAAATCGAGACAATAGATCGACATCACACACAACATGTCTTGACTATTGAGTTCTATACGATTGTGTTTATTTTGGTTTTGGACAACATCCTGGGTTTCATGACAGCTCTAGAGAACACAAGCCATTGAACATTTCTCATAAAAGTGACCCCACTTTTACACTCATATAGGGAAGCATCGACTAAGAGTACCCTGTCACTACTCCTCTCATTTCAAGATATCAACATTCCCTTTAACGTCGACATGACACACTCTTTAATTTCTGAGACATGGGGAGAAACTAAAAGTTTCATAGTGTGTCAACTATGACTTATTCCAGCCAGTTGACCAATTTAACCTAGATCTTGGGATTTGTCTGAAGGCTTACCTCAGTTGTGCTTGTATGGAAACTCATAGCCCACGGGAGTATCGTTAGCAACTAGAGTTGTACTTGGAGAGTTTGGGGAGCTTACCTCAGGAGTATTCTCAGGAGTTGGGTTTGTGCATACTGTGGGACGAGAAAGGGGTACTACTTCTTCTTTAGTGGTATACTGCTTCTTTTCATGCTTCTCACTAGTTTCTTCACTAGCTGTCTAATCAAATCCTGGCTAATCAAATCTCAACCAATTCAGCTCTTCATTCCTAGACTCCTCTTGAAGAGTAGAAGTGGGGTTGGCAGAAGGAGAAAAATACTCCGATTCCAAGAAAGTGACGTCCATCGTCACATAGGTACGACGGGTAGTCGGATCATAGCATCGGTATCCTTTTTGGTGTGGATCATATCCCAAAAACAAGCATCGAATGGCACAAGGATCAAGTTTGATGCGTTGATTCTTGTGTAGGTGAACAAAAATGACGCAACCAAAGACTCAAGGCAAAAACATTAAGGCCATAGGTAGAGTAATGGTAGTGGGTAGAGTCTAGAGAGGAGTCTAAAGCTTAAAAGCCTTAGAAGGCATCCAGTTAATAAGATGAACTGCTGTAGAGATAGCATCGATCCAAAACTGAGTAGGGACACCAGCACCAAGGAGAAGAACGTGAGCAATCTCCAAAATATGTCGATTTTTTCTCTCGACAATGCCATTTTGTTGCGGTGTCTAAGGGCAGGAGGTTTCATGAAGCAAGCCATGGTGGGTGAAATAATTGTAGAATTCTTGATTCACATACTCTCTGCCATTATCAAAACGAAGTATGCGAATCATAGTAGAGAACTGGATTTTAACCATCTCATGAAATGAGTAAAAAATAGAAAAACTTCATCTTTATTTTTCATCAGATGTAGCCATGTCATCTGAGTGCAATCATCCATAAAAATCACAAACCATCGAACACCAGACACAGTAGATTTAGTAAATGGACCCCACACATCAGAATGAATTAGCTAAAATGGTATTTAACTCTTATTCAAACTCAAGGGATAAGTAACATGATGACTTTTAGCTAAGACTCATGTCTAGCATTTAAAATCCAAATTTGACAATCCCAAAAATAAAGTAGGAAAAACATGTTTTAGATAACCAAATGAAGGATGCCCTAACCAACAATGCCACAACCAAATGTGTGTCTTATTTCGATCACTGGTGCTGTTCACATGGTTAGCTCTATCGATGCTAAAATCTTCCATATAGTAGAACCCCCATTCTAGTACCATGCCCAATTATCTCCTTGGTGAGAATATTCTGAATAAGACAAAATGTAGGATAAATTAGAACAACACAATTTAACTCCTTCGTAACTTGGCTTACTAACAATAATTTACATGACAATGATAGCACTAAAAGGGTATTAGTCAGGGAGAGGGCTGGTGATATTCTCACTATACTAGCCCCTTTTACCAAAGATATGTCTCCATTAACATTAGCAATGCTAGTATGTCAAGGAGAGGATTGTTCTGAAAAATCACTAGCATCATATGTCGTGTGGTTGGTTGCCCCTGAATAAAGAATCCAATCATTATAAGATTCAATGGAATTGGTCCCCAAAAAGCCATACCTGCATCCAAATCCACCGTTTGTAATAGGGATAAAGGACAATTGGGGCACAACAGAGGCTACTGCAGCCTTGCTAGTGTTGTTTGCTGCATTTTTGCTTATTCCACCATCTTTTTCGCTCCCATCCTATCGCCTTTTTGCTTTAACTCGTGCTACCAATCTAGGTATCCATGCAGTTTAAAGCATGTGTCCCTAGTATGTTTCGAATTTCCATAATGAGAGCATTTTGTCCCATCTAGTAAGCCCTTTGACCTAGAAGTTGAATTGAACCTTCCATTTAATGACAGAGAGTTGGTTGGAGTGGAGGGTCCCTGTTTGAGACTTCTTGAGGCCAACACCGCTTTGGCCATGTCTTTAACATCATGGGCTGTTATCATTGCCTAACGCATAACTTCTCGGCGAACGTGGGCATATGCTTGTTCCAATGTGGGAAATGGATTAAACTGTAACACATCACTTCTAATATTATCAAGTTTATCATCCAAACCATTAAGAAAGGTATATACCTGATCCTCCTGTAACAAATTGTTAAAGTGTTGGATGTCCGCCGAACATTTCATAGGATTGGGGTAACAAAAATCAATCTCCTGCCATAGACCTTGGAGGTCATTATAGTACTTATCTAGAGAGTTGCCACCTTGCCTAAGTCACGCCACTAGTTACCAAAGTTCATAAACTTGGGCTACATCACTTCCATTGAAGTAGTTGCAATTGCATCCTAGACTTGCTTTGTTGTTGAAAAACAAATAAAGTTACTAATAAGGGACGGATCCATTGAATTAATCAACCATCCCTTCACATTTTCATTTTCGGTCTGCCACCTACCGATGGACAGGTCAGTTGTTGGTGGCTGTAGGAGATATTTGTTGGTATAGCAGAGTATATCCTTGCCTGAGATGTACATCTCAATGACTTGTGACTAGAGGGCGTAGTTTGTACTGTCCAGTTTGATGCTAATTAGTGCAGTTCCTAAATCAATGGTTAGAATGGGTGTCGGAGCTTTGCTCAAAGCTTTCGTCATCCTTGCCATCAGTTCGTATAGAATAGAGGTAGTGGTTGGGGATTCACTCGAGTGGGAGTCGTTGTCAGCCATAGGAAAAGTATGGGGCTCTGTTTCACTAGGGTTGGTTGAATGGAAGACAAATGATCGAAATTTGCTCTGATACCATTTTGTTCATTCTTCTCTAAATTATTACAGAGTTAGAGTAGATATATATATATATATACAGAGCTAGCCTATACAGAAACTATAAGTATTATGGATATAATTGTGGATCCATGATGACCCTATGATTGAGGGATTACATTGCATTATTCCAGCCTGTGATATCCCTTCAATAACTCAAGAACAACTCATGCCAACAGTATTGTGATAAAATATTTGAGTAGTAGTTGGTTGCTTGAATTGAAGTTCCTTAAGAACTTTCCTCAACTAAAGTGCTTGACATGCATAAGAAATTGCTGCAACAAATCCAGCTTCGGTTGTTGACAAAGTAACTAGTGGCTGCTTCTTTGAAGACCATGAAAGAGGAGTATAACCCAACATCAAGACAAATCCATATGTGCTTCTTCTGTTATCTAAATCTCCAGCATAGTCACTATCTGTAAATCCACGTAAATATGATTTTTCACCCCTTTTTATAGAACAACCCAAAATTTGTAATACCACGCAAATACCGCAGAATTCTCTTTGCAACAAGAAGATGAATTTCTTTTGGATTATCCATATACCTACTAATAAGAGTTATTGCTTGCATTATGTCGGGTTGAGTTGCTGTTAAATCATTAAGCTTCTAACAATTTGTTTGTAGAGATTATTGTCAACTCTTCTTCCATCAGCACTCTTTGCAAGCTTCAATCCCTTCTCAACTGGAGTAGTAGTAGGATTGCAATTCTTCATTTCAAACCTGTCTAAAATATCATGCACATATTTCCTTTGACAGATGAAAAATCCAGAACCATATTACACTATTTCTATACCATGAAAATAGTACATCATCCCAAGATCAGACACGTCAAATTCAAGCATCATGGATTCTTTAAATTTTTTAATCATAGACTTAAAATTTTTGGTATAAATCAAATCATCATCATATAAACATACTATAAGAAACTTTCCTCCATCGCCAATGTTTATGTAAAGTGTATGCTCGTATGGGCTTCTTCTAAAACCTTTCTTTTGAAAATAGGCATCGTTACGACTATATCGAGGCCTTGGTGCTTGTTTTAGTCTGTAAATAGCCTTTTTTAGTTTATAAACTTTATGCTCACTGCCTAATTTCACATAACTAGGGGGTTGTTTGATAAATACCTCTTGTTGTATATCTCCATGCAATACGTTGATTTCACATCCAATTGAAAGATGGGCCATGAATTTTGAGCTGCCAAGGCAAACACGTCTTTGTAATCCACACCAAACTCTTGCTTGTAGCATTTAGCCACTAAGCGGGATTTGTATTTATCAACTTCACCATTTTCTTTCAATTTCATCTTGTAAACCCACTTAACGCCTATTTTCTTTTGCCCCTTTGGAAGGTCTATTACTTCCCAAGTATTATTCCTATCAACAGCTACAATCTCCTCGTCCATAGATTTTTGCCATTCTTTTTTTATGACAAAAACTTCAAAGTTTGTGGGATCACAATCTGAAAACAAGGCAAAATGCATTAGTGGATCATCAAAATTATCAATTCCTATTACCTAGTCTGATACCCATGTAGGCCTTTTTCTAACTCGCTGAGGATGTGAATCTTCTATAACATCAGATTGTTTAAGTGATTCAGCTGTTGCTGGTGCAATTTTAGAGGCTACAGAACCTTCATTTTGGAAGTTTTCAATTATAGAAATTGTTGGACCTTGATGCTGATGAATTTGTTGTGTTTCCTTCTTAGTTTTCCCATCAAAATCTGATTGGATTTGCTTTTCAATAGTGTAGTTGCCCCTCAACCATGTCCTGTCTTCATCAAAATGATGTCACGGCTAATGACAATTTTCTTAATGTTAGGATTATACAATTTATAAGCTTTTGAATAATCACTAACACCAAGAAAAACATATTTTTGTCCCTTATCATCTAATTTCCTTCATTTTTCATCAGGAACATGGGCATATGCTATACATCCAAACACCCAAAAATGATTAACAACCGATTTTTGTCACTCCATGCTTCTTCTGGAGTTATATTTTTAAAATATAAATACTCTACTTAACTTTAGGCTAGAAACATTGGGAGAGATCACTTTGCTGTAGAAGACTTCTCACTATATTAAGAATCGTGCGATTTTTTCTCTTGCATAGCCCATTTTTTTGAGGCGAATAAACTACAATCAATTGCCTTCTAATCCCATGCTTGTCACAAAAATCATCAAATTCTTATGAATTATACTCTCCACCATGGTTAATTCGTAATGTTTTAATTGGGTTGCTTGATTCTTTCTCCACAAATGATTTAAACTTTTGAAAGATTGTGAAATCTTTTGACTTTTCCAGCAGGAAGTAAACCCATGTTTTTCGACTAAAATCATTAATGAATGATATAAAATATCGTTTACCTCCATTTGATACTGTTTTAATTGCTCCACACAAGTCAGAGTGAACTAGTTTTAGCACCCTTTTTGCTCTCCAAGACTTTCCTTTTCGAAAAATATCTTTATGTTGTTTGCTGACAATACAATCTTCAAAAAGTTCTGAAGGAGACTCGAATTCTAGAAGACCAATTACCATATTCTTTTGTTGTAAAGTCTTTATGTTGGACTGAGAGGTACTATGGCACACACCAAGAAGGAGGGTGAATTGGTGATTTTAAAAACTTAATTTGAAACTTGAAATCCTTTTGATGGAAAATAAGAATTCAATACAAGTGAAGATTGGATAGGTGCTTGGCAATAAAGAGAATTTAAGAACACAAGCACACAAGAACACCAAGATATATAGTGGTTTGGCTTATCACAAGCCTAACCCACTACCTTAGCTCCTTACTAAGGATTTTTCAAACAATTCACTAAAACCCCCTACTGAAACCAAATAGGTCCTCTAGTCCGCGACTAGGAAAATTACAAAACCCTCCCACACAGATGGGCCCTCTAGCTACCCAAGCTAGGAAATACAAGAAGTGTAATAAAGAGATGATCTAAGAGATAAATCTCTTAGTTACAATATCTCTAAAAAATGATACAAGGCTTGAAGTAAATAATTACAAGTGAAGATCAAAGCTTTGAAGAGAGAAAATAGAAGCACAGTTAATGTAAATATAGATAAGTATACGATGTAAGCTCAAATCAATTTATTTGTCATCCATTAGCCTTTTCTTGATCTCCTTGATTTGTATTTATAAGTATCCCAAGAGCCTTGCCCAAAACTAGCCATTTTGTGATCGTTGGATTTGAAAAACTAGCTGTTATGGCTTTCTGCGAAAAAAGTTAGTCGACAGAAGACTATAGTTGACAGATTCATAAATAAAACAAGTCATAGTTAATAGAACAAAAATATGAAAAAAACCTCTTCTAAAATATACACTGATAGTCGACAAATCAAATTATTTTGTTGATAGAACCATGAGGATAGTCGATAGATCAAAAAAATATAGTCGACTATTCAAGGCATAGTCGATAGATACAAGGCACATAGTCGACAGATGCAAGGTATAATCGACTATTCAAGGCATAGTCGATAGATACAAGGCACATAGTCGACAAATGCAAGGCATAATCGACTATTCTCTTAGAACAACTTAACACTTATTCGACAGATGCTACAAAAAAAACTTTTAACTTCATTTTCTAATATCCTAAATCATAAAAAACATATATATATTGGAAAATACTTTGATCACATACATTTTAGATTACTTAAGGCATCACTTAATTTAGAGTATTAAGATAATAAACATCATCAAAATATAATGGTTTTTCATCATCAAAACTCTAACAAAGGCAAAACATCACTTAATCCACCAAAGTTGAGATGGCCATAGCGAAAGTACCATGACCATGCTATATCTTTCTATTTTGCTACAAAACATGAGTGATTAGTGTGATGGAGATGTAATGGAAACATCCGGTTTGCTGTCATTTTCACTCGAGCAATTAAACCCAATTTTTCATCTTTAATTCTACAAATCCCCTCGTTAATAGAGATTTCATATCCTTTTTCTTGAAGCTTCCCAACATTTAACAGATTGGCTTTTAAGTATGGGACATACAAAACATTAGAAATGGAATGAGAATTACCATTGGTTTTGATTGTCACATTTCCTTTTCCCATAATAGATATTGTAGAATCATCTCCGAACTTCACTATGTTTTGAATGGACTCATCTAAATTAGAGAACACTGATTTGTCTCTAGACATATGGTTGCTACAGCTAGAATCCAAATACCATAAAGTTTGGTGAGTTTTTCCTTTGTTTGACACACCATAAGGAGGGAAAGTTCTTTTTTTTCCTGTTCTGCAAAATTTGATTTCTTACTGCGATTTTTATTTAAAACTGTACGACACTCAAAGGCAAAATGACCAAACTTATGACAACGATAACATTCAACCTTAGATTTGTCTGCATACTTAGATTTGTGATCAATTGAATTCTAACCTTCACGTCCCCTCCTGTTTCCTTGAGAATCAACAACCTTTTCTTCTAATTTGTGGTGCCTTTTCTTGCCTTTCCACCCCCAATTTTTTACTTCCAAAATTTCTTGGGTTTGTTGCTACTTGCAATGCTTGTTCTTCCCTATCTTGCTGAATAATTTTATGCTTATGAACCAACAGAGAGCACTGTTATTCATCAATTGACAGTGTGTCAATGTCCTTCAATTCTTCAATCACACAAATGACATAGTTCAATTTTGACATTAAAGACTAAAGAATCTTCTCAACTATGGTGACATGCTCAAGTGTTTCTGCATTAATCCACCTTTTGTTTGCAATTGCCATCATCCTCGAGACATATTTTGAAATTGATTCACCTGACTTCATCCGTAAAGCCTCAAACTCAACACAAAGAGCTTGGAGGTGAGCCCGCTTTGCTCTTGTTGTTGCTTGATATTTTTTCTTTATGAATGTTTTATGTGATCTTTTGTTAGATTAATGAGAGAAGTTGTAAGAACCCATATTTTTGTGAGGTTGCCATGTAATTTAAGCAAGTTTAGAATGCTGAAAAATTGGCTTGATGGTTCCTGGACATGATCCATCTTGTAGCTAGACAAGAGTTACCAACTCAGAGAACCAGCCACCCTCAGAGACCTTTTCCCCACCTCTAGATCGTTTAGCTTGTCTGGAAGAACAAGTGCAACACCTTCTTGACCTACTCACCAGATATATCTTCTAGTTTGAAAAACAATGCTAGGAAAAGCAATGTCAAACTAAGCAAAGACGCTAAGAAGAACAATGTCTGACTAAGCAACAACTCCAAGAAGAGTAGCAATAGGATAACCAAAATTCCTAGCACTCCAAGCAATACCACTCGAAAGATAAAGCTTCAACTTTTTTCCTTTCTTGACAAGGTAGGACCCCATAAAAGAGGTGACTCAAGATCCTAGAAAAGCAAGTAACGAAGCTACAAAAGGCCAAGGTAGAATCTCATATCTCAAGCCTAAACTAGCCCTTGAGCCAAGTAATAATGGTTGAGATCTCATTAAAATGTTTTTGTCTCTCGACTATCAAGTCATATGATGGAATTAGTGACCCCTACAATCATGTTGAGTCTTTTTTGTCTGCCATGTTGCTCCCAAGTTGAATCGAATGTCATGTGGTACTAAGCCTTCTTGGATACTTTAGAAGGGCACACTAAAACTAGGTATTCCAACCTCTCATATTGCTTTATCTATAGCTAGGAAGAGTTGGAGACATGCCTTCTCGAGCACTATGTGCCTTTAAAGCAACACCATAAGTCCTCTATGGCCTTGGTAAATATCAAGCAAAACTAGGGTGAGTCATTGAAGGACTTTGTGGCTTGATTTAATAAGGAGACCTTGACTATTGAAGATTTCGACAAAAGGAAAGCAATAGTGGTCTTCTAAATGGATTAAAGACCCTGCCCAGAACTTTTGTGGAGATCCTCAACAAATCTCACAAATACATCAATGCTCACAAATAGTTGGCGAAGCCTTGTTCATTACACCCCCTTCAACACTAGTTAGGATGAGATCTTAATGGTCTTAGAAGAAAAGGATTATCTACAGAAACACCCTCGGATAAGAGCTTCCCCCCCTCCCATGAGTAGAATAGGAAGAAGTATTTTCATTTTCACAAAGATTATGGCTATAATATTGAGGATTGCTAGTAGCTTAAGGAAGAAATTCAAGAGTTGATCAACCACGACCATCTCCATGACTTCATGGTTCAGGAAAGAGGTGGTGTAACGACTCGGTATTTTGGGGAAAAAAAATGAATGAATGGGAATAAGTCAATTAATTCTATGTTGATTTAATTGTTGCTTGCTAGTTATTTTTGGGCTAGGAGGAAGATTGCATGTGGAGTTTGAGAATTGAATTAGCAAAATTTGATGTTGGAAGTTCAAATTTGAAGGTGAAAAAAAATATAAAAAAGCCAAGCAAAGAAAATTATATAGGTATGAGATGTTAAGTGATCAAAGCCAACATTTGGGGTAGTAGGAAGGAGGGCAACCGATTCTAAGGGGTAGGTGCATGGATGCATGTGGAGATATTGTATATGGGATTGAGGGGTGGCAAATTGAGGTAGAAGGCAACAGAGTGAGAGGAGGAGGTTTCTGGTTGTTGACAGATGGAGTAAGGCACTGATTAGTGCAATGGACACTATCAGTTGATAGATGGTGTCAAGATTGCCGATAAATTGCAGGGGAAAGAAGGAATCTGTCGATAGATAGGAGCCAGTATGTCGATAGATTAGGAAGGATGAACTCTGGTAGTCGATAGATGCCTTTGTAATTGTTGATTCATTTCTACTGGGCACAATTTTCCAAGCTATCTAGTATATAAATTAGTGGGAGAGAAGCTTGGGAAAGGTTGTAGAAGCTTGGGGAGTCGGTGGAGAGAGAAAGCTGAGAGGCAGTGGGTCTCATTCTTTTTCTCCTTTTCTTCTCTCATTTATTTCTTCTTGCTTTTCTTTCGTTCTTCTCTTCTTTTCTCTTCTCTTCTTCTCTTAATTTGTAAAATTTCAAGTATGAGGGATATCAAGGTTGGAAGATTGCATCTTTGGTCCAACCATTTGAGGAAGAAATCAAGGCAAGTTATTTTCTTTCTAATTTGCAAGTCCAACTACCTCTTACTTTTCTTTAAAGACGCAAGTTCT
Organism: Diospyros kaki; assembly: GCA_036245055.1. NCBI lineage: Eukaryota > Viridiplantae > Streptophyta > Magnoliopsida > Ericales > Ebenaceae > Diospyros > Diospyros kaki. The sequence goes on along the minus strand of BSEG01000011.1, from coordinate 25,440,915 downwards.
TGTATTTGAATTGTTTACCATGGCTGGTTGTTCCTTTTATGAAGCAAGATTCCTTATTTTATGCCCTTGAAGGCTGTAAGTTTACCTTTCTTTGCAGTTGTTGATCCAAGTTCTTATTTCTCCTTCTTGTTTAATCCTATGGTATTTCTATTCTTGAGATTTGATGCAAGAGAATCCCTGTTTTGGCATAAGGGGCTTGTGTTTTTTTGTTATGCAGAAAGTTTATAAAGTTCTCGTGTTTCTTGTGTTTCATGTTAGACTCCATTTGAGCCTCAAATAGGGTCTTGTGTCACCCTATATTTTCTTGGGAATGATGCTGAACCCTTTTCGAGATTTGTTCTAACTATTACGAGTAGTTGAGTCACTAGTGTATGAGATCTAGTGGTGGGTTAATTAACTTATGGACGAATCGATTGTAGTTGATTATGCTTGGAATCCCGATTATGTATTCAGAAATGAGAATGGCACCTGAAAATATACAAAAGTTTGCATATACATGGTGGGGTGAGTAGCATAAGTCCATGCAAGACATTATATAGATTATATGTGCTATCAATTCAGTTTGTGTATGCATGATATATAAATATGTTCACGCACTTATTGTTTTTCGCTGTGGCTAAGACCACATTAAGGGGAAAAGGATATCCATACAATTGGTGGGTGATGTGTAAGGGTATTGCTATCGTTGCTGTAGGCAAAGGCCTGGCAGGGTAGACGTGTACTACACAGACACCAGGACTCCACAGATGTGATTTGATATGTATTTGGGGCTTGATGCCATTTATGATATTGTGTGAGGCCTAAGGGCCGTTTTCATGATTTCAGCATATTGATATTGTGTGAGCCTAAAGGCCATTTGTATATTATAGAGCACGAGCATGTGTTATTGAGATGGAACATAACATAGGGCATCCGACATAAAGCATAATAGTTATGTGTAACCTGGTGTGGGGATGTAGGTTGGGAGCCTTGTTATGGCTATGTTGACATACATGTGTATTTCATTTTGTCTCCACCACTTATCATTGCGCACCATTTATTTCTATTATGCTTGCTAAGCCTTGTGGCTCACTTTGTTTTAACATCATTCTAAATATGGGAGTTGATGTTTGAGGATGGATCCTATGGCGTTTGTGGTTCTCTAGGTAGCTATCTGTGCGGGGCAATCATGACCGAAATGATCTTTGAGAGTGCGTTGTGGATAGGGGCTCAGATATTATGTTTTGTTATATTTGATTGATTGATGCTTTGTTATGTAAGGAGAAGTCCTTGAAATGTGTATTTATAATTATTTAGCTTTCGCAGTTGTAAATTAAGTTGTGGGTATTTAGAGGTTGGTCAATGTTAATAGAGTTGAATTTTTGGAGCCTTACATTGTGGTATTAGAGTTTGTAATACAAAGAAATTGAGGAAATTTTGGGTGTTACAAGTGGTTCATGCGAGTTTGAGCTTGAGAGAAGAAGGAGTAGGTCCTAAACTCGGAAACATAAGGGGTATCAATCAAGGACTCCACCTTCTCTTAGAAGACAACAATAACAACAACACAACAACATATCTAGCCTTTATCCCACTATGTGGGGTCGGCTACATGAATTCTAGACTTCCATGTATTTCTGTCTTTTGTCATATCTTCATTTAGGCCCATACACTTCATATCAAACTTTAATGTCTCTCCCAAAGTCTTCTTGGGTCTACCTCTACCTTTTTTTTTGATTAATTGTTTCATTTCCTCAACTCTCCTCACAAGCGCGTCTCTTGGTCTCCTTCTCACGTGACCAAACCATCTTAGTTTAGTCTCTCTCATCTTCTCCTCAATTGGCACTACTCCTACCTTATTATGAATAACCTCATTTCTAATTTTATCTTTTTTTTGTATGGCTACACATCCATCTTAACATCCTCATCTCCGCTACGCTCGTCTTTTGCTCATACTAGTATTTGACTGCCCAACATTCTGAGCCATACAACAAGATCGGTCTTATACCTGTCCTATAGAATTTTTCTTTTAGTTTTAATGGAATTTTACCATCACATAACACCTCTGATGCATTTCTCCATTTTAGCTAACCTGCCCTAATTCTATGCATGACATCCTCGTGAATTTCTCCATCTTTTTGGATCACTGATCCCAAATATCAAAAATGGTATTTTCTTTGTAAGATTTTGGTCTTTCAATTTTATTATAACATCTTCTGCTTTTGCATTCTTACTAAATTTATATTCCATATATTTTGTTTTCCTTCTACTTAATTTAAATCCCTTAGATTCTAAATTGTTTCTCCACAACTCAAGCTTAGTGTTCACTCCGTTTCATCCACAAACACTATGTCATTTGCAAATAGCATACACCATGGCACCTTTGTCTGAATGTCTTTAATGAGTTCATCCATTACTAAAGCAAACAGGTATTGACTTAGTGCAGAACCTTGATGTAGTCCCATTGTAATTTTAAACAATTCAATATCCCCTTCGCATGTTCTGACCCTTGTCTTTGCACCGTGATACATGTCCTTAAGGGCTTGTATATAGGTTGTTCGGACTCCTATCTTCTCTAGAACCCTCCATAATACTTCTTTAGGGACCTTATCATAGGCCTTTTCTAGATCTATAAACACCATATGCCGGTCTTTCTGATGATCCCGATACCTTTCCATTAGGCGTCTCAATAGGTATATAACTTCCATTGTTGACCTACTAGGCATGAAACCAAACTAATTTTTCGAGACTTCTATTTTTTTTCTGAGCCTCTACTCTATTATTTTCTCCTAGATTTTCATGGTATGACTCATTAACTTAATTCTTCTTTAATTTTCATAGTTTTGAACATCTCCTTTATTCTTATATATAGGAACCAAAGTACTCTTCCTCCACTCATCTGGCATTTTTTTTTATTTAAGGATTGCGTTAAATAATTTCATTAGCTAGGAGATGCCCTCTTCTCCCATGCATTTCCATGCTTCTATTGGTATATTATTCGATCCCATTACCTTATGATTTTTCATCTTTTTTAATACTTGTCTTATTTCATTTGAACTTATGCGTCGATAAAATGTATAGCTCATGTTCCCTTTAGAGTTACTAAGGTGTCCCAACCTAACTCTTGTGTCCCCACCATCATTGAATAATTTTGTGAAATACTCATTCCATCTCTCCTTAATCGTTCCTTCATTCACTAATATATTTCGGTTTTCATCTTTTATGCATTTCACTTGGTTTAAATCCCTTATTTTTCTTTCTCTTGCTTTAGCTAATTTATATATATCCCTTTCTCCATCTTTTGTATCAAGTCATTTATATAGATTCTCATATGCTTTTGACCTAGCTTCTCTAACATCTCTCTTTGTTACCTTTTTTGTTTCTTTATTATTTTTTAGATTTTCTTCATTGTTACACTGATATACAATCTTATAACAAGTTTTCTTATTTTTAATTTTCAATTGCACCTCTTCATTCCCCCACTAGGACTTCTTAAGATTTGAGATTCTACCATTTGTCTCTCAAAGGACTACCTTTTCTTTGCTTCTCAGGGCATTAGCCATTTTCATCCACATTTGGTTTGTCTGTCCTTCTTTATTCCTGTAATACCTTGGGATACCGTAAATATTCTAATTTTAGGCCCCAGAAAAATTATTAAAATTTTAGTGAGTAGTAAAATTTATTCAATGATATAAGGCATGTGACCCTAAAGAAATTATTAGAATTTTAAATGTTTATTAAGTATTGTTGTGCCCCAAAATTCGCATAAAGAGCAAAAGTTGAGGCTCGCGGGAGAGGGCAACCGAAGGTATCTTCCGAAGACGTGTCTTCGGAAGATAATTTGATAGCTAGGGAAGATATCTTCGGAAGACCTACCTTCCGAAGGTATCTTCCGAAGTCCATGTCCGAAGCCCATTTTGTTCTCTATTCCCAGCCTATAAAAGGAGAAGTTCAACACCAAAAAAGGGGATGATGACATCGGTATTTTCTCTCATTTTATTTACTTCCGAAGAGTATAGTTTACTTTCTAATCATATTCCATCCGTACTGACTTGAGCATCGGAGGGTCTTCGTGGGAGAGAAGCCCTCGAGCCTTTTGACCATCTTTTTCTTACAAGGATCTTCGGAAGATAACACTACAACAGCTTCGGAAGACAATCCTTTGCAGCCTCGGAAGACCAGTGTTTTATAACTTCAGAAGACCAGTGTTTTATAGCTTCGGAAGACCAGTGTTCTATGGCTTCGGAAGACCATTGCCGTATCTTCGGAAGACCCTTGTTTGACAGCTTCGGAAGACCATTGTTCTATAGCTTCGGAAGACCATTGCCCGTATCTTCGGAAGACCCTTGTTTGACAGCTTCGAAAGACCCTTGTTTGACAGCTTCGGAAGACCATTGTTTGACAGCTTCGAAAGACCCTTGTTTGACAGCTTCGGAAGACCATTGTTTGACAGCTTCGGAAGACCATTGTTTGACGTGTTCGGAAGACCATTGTTTGACAGCTTCGGAACACACATTTTCATCTTCGAACTACGTCCGGAACTCAAGTCCCATCAGTGTCACCTACGGGAGCTCTCCCTCGGAGGTTCTCCTTCAGGAGCTTTGTTCACATCTCGGAATCTGCGGCATCCACGATAGTCCCATCGTTACAAAAATTTAATTGTTGTATTTGGGCAACAACAATTTGGCGCCGTCTGTGGGAATCTGGATAAAAAGCTCATTTCACTACAAAATGCCGAGAAGGACAAAGTCAACTGGTTTGGCCAACCCGCCTAACCAAAACCGAAGGAACACTCGTAGCCGGACAGGGGACCCCATCCAGACACTACCTAATGTGCACGGGCTTATAGGAGATCACCTGGACAATGACGTACGCTCAGGTAACATACCAACTCTGGAAGGCCGTCAGACTGCAGGATTGGGTGGTATGGAGCATTCAGAACAAGGAGAGGTACATGCTATTGGGGTAGGAAGGCAAGTGATAAGACAAGGGAGACAAACCCCGCCCATGATGCAAGCAAATCAAGAGCAACACTCCCTGGGGCAATCCTCAATTCCGAGAAGAAGCCCTGCAGTGATCCTAGTACCTCCGGAACCTTCTGGAATAGCACCACCCACTGTCTTATTATTGGATTATGAACAGTTGCGAAAAAATTTTGAGGAGTTGAAGAACCAGAATAACGATCTCAAGGCAAGTAATGAGGAGAATACGAGAAAGTTGCAAGGGGTTACTGCACTGCTACAAGAATTGATGCCTGACATCCACATTCCCCAAACAGGACAAACTGGGGAGAGAAGACATTGGAGATCCCATGACGACCCTCCCAGAGTGCCACATCAAGGGATCAGAATTGGAAACCCCTGAATTAATGATCGGGTCCCGTCAGCAGAGAACCCAGGAGGTAATCATGATAGGAGGCTAGGGAAAGCCCCCATGTATGAGGAGATGACGGAAAGCACCCACTCAAGGGCTCTTTGCATCCAATCTCCCGATAGGAACGAAGCAGATAGAGCAACTTTTAAGGCATCTGACGTCAAGCGCCTCATAGAAGAAGTGCTGGAACAAAAGCAAATCGTGGCAACACTTGTAGAAACATCAACCAAAGGATTCCCACTGTCTGAAGAGCTCCAAAGACAGCCGGTGCAACTTGGGTTCAAGCTACCCCAACTCCCGTTATATTCGGGGAAGGAAGACCCCGAGAGGCACTTGCAACACTTCGTCGCGATGGCCGTATTGCATGGATGGAATGAAGTCACCAGGTGTAAAGCTTTCCCTCTCTCACTAGCTGGCAAAGCGCAACAGTGGTTTATTGAATTACCTACTGGGCACATCCGATCGTTCGAACAGTTAAAGAAAGAATTTTTGGAGGCATTTTCTGCTTACGTTCCAAAGAAGAAGAGTGCCATGTACTTGATGAGTTTGCAGCAACGGCCAAATGAATCTCTAAAGCAATATGTCGAGAGGTTTAGGGTCGCAACACAAGAGGTAAGGGATCTCCCAGTAGGTCTGGCTGCATCTGCTTTTCTTAATGGAACCACCTACGCCCCGCTTAGAAGGTCCCTAGCGTTTTCTGAGCTGAGGTCAATGGCTGAACTGTTCGCACGAGCTGAGCATTTTATTGTCCAAATGGAAATCTTGGAAGCATGGGAAGGTAAAAGAAGAGGAAGGCCAAATGACGTTGGGTCAGACAGATCATTGAAGGCGCAGAGAAGAGAAGAGCCCCCGAAGATGCAGTTCCGGAGCTTCACCCCCCTTACTGAGCCCAGGGCAGCTGTCCTTTCGTCCATTGCGCATACGGGGCTCATCAACTTCCCCCCGCACTCTAACTAGCCAATGGGCAGAAACACAGATTCTTTTTGTAAGTTTCACGAAACCACAGGACATGCCACAGAGCAGTGCTGAGAATTGCAGAACCAAATCGAGCAGTTAATCAGAGAAGGGAAGCTAGACCGATTCATACTGGACAAGCCAAAAAGTCAGCAGGGTCGGAGAGAGGACCCTAAAAGAAATAATCAGGGAAGGCCCCCGCGTCAGAGGAATGAAGTGCCAGGCAGAAGAGAAAACCAGCCGTCCCGACAGAAGGAAGGGGAGAAAAACAGTCAAAGAAGTGAGGAATCAGGCCCTAGCACAGAAGAAGGCGGAAATGAGCCTATTATGGAGAGAATAAACGTAATTTCCGGAGGGAAAAATTTGGCAGGAGATTCATCCTCTTCTAGAAAGGCATATGCGCGCCAGGCACTATACGTTCATTCGGTGGAAAAAGTTCAAGAAGACGAAGACCCCCTTATTTTCTCACCCGAAGATCAGGGGAGTGTGCTGCTCCCCCATGATGACCCCTTGGTTATTTTCGCTATTATTTCCAAGCACCCAATTGAAAGAATACTGGTGGACAGTGGAAGCTCGGTAAACCTTTTGTACTGGAATTGTTTTTAGAAGATGCACATCGCCCATAATCGATTGAAGACCATCACTTCCCCCCTGTATAGCTTCACGGGAGAAGCAGTGCCAGTGGTTGGGTCGATTCAGTTGCCTATTACACTCGGGAACTACCCTCAGATGGTTACCCGGAAAGTGAGCTTTATGGTGGTCAGAACTTTCTCCTCGGCCTACAATGTAATCTTGGGGCGTTCACTCATCAATGCTATGAGAGCTGCCATATCTCCGGGATATTTGCTGATGAAATTTCCTACTCCGCAGGGAGTAGGGCAGGTGAGGGGTAATCAGAAACAAGCCAGAGTATGCTATGTGAGCTCCACTCGGGGCATCACGAGTAAGGGAAAAGCGATGACTGAGGAGACCTTGCTGATTGGCGAGCAAACCCTTGAGGCCAGCAAGCCTCAGCCGGTGGAACCGCTTGAAACCGTCCCCTTGGACCCTAATGATGAACGTCGGCAGGTATGCTTGGGAAGCTAGTTGGAGAGTCAGGAGAAAAAAGAGATCGTCGAATGTTTACGCTCTTATGCAGACATATTCGCCTGGACGCCCGCTGACATGCTTGGAATCAGCCCAGAAATCATATCCCATCACCTGAACGTGCGTGCAGAAGCTCGACCAGTCAAGCAGAAAAAAAGACATGTCGCCCCAGACAGGCTGAGGCATATGGAAGAAGAAGTAGATAAACTCTTGAAGGCAGGATTCATTAGGGAGGTGCAGTACCCTGAATGGCTGGCCAATGTCATGATGGTGCCAAAGGCCAGCGGGAAATGGCGAATGTTCATTGATTTCACTAATTTAAATAAGGCGTGCCCGAAAGACTCCTACCCGTTCCTGCGAATAGACAGGCTAGTTGATGATACAGCCGGGGATGCTGTATTGAGTTTCTTGGACGCATTCTCAGGTTACCACCAGATCAGCATGTATCTGCCTGACGCCGAAAAAATGGCTTTTATAACAGAAAAAGGGACGTATTGTTATCAGGTGATGCCTTTCGGCTTGAAAAATGCGGGAGCAACGTATCAAAGGATGGTCAACAAAATATTCAAAGATCTACTAGGGGGTGATGGAAGCCTACGTAGATGACATGATAGTGAAGAGCAAACAAGGCGAGTCGCACGCCAACCAACTTGAGAAGGTTTTCGCAATATTTAGAAAGAATAACATGCGCTTGAATCCAGATAAGTGTACATTTAGAGTAAAGTCGGGAAAATTTTTGGGATATATGATTACTCACAGGGGGATCGAAGCTAACCCTGAAAAGGTGCAGACAATAATTGACATGTAGTCTCCCACCACAGTCAAAGAGGTTCAGAGATTGAATGGCCGTCTAACAACATTGGGTCGCTTTCTCTCAAAGCAGGCCGAACGCAGCCTTCCTTTTTGCCAGGCTCTAAAAGGAGGTAAGAATTTCCAGTGGACTCCTGAGTGCGAGAAGGCCTTCCAAGAGTTGAACGCATATCTCAGGGAGATCCCTTTATTGACACGACCAGAAGCTGGAGAGAGGTTGTACCTGTATCTTGGGATTGGCTATTAGGCGGTAAGTGTTGTCCTCGTCAGACAAATCAGCCAGGTTGACAACCCGGTATTCTATGTGAGCAAAGTGTTACAAGGAGCAGAGGCGCGATATCCCCATGCCGAAAAGGTAGCTTTGGCACTGGTAACAGCAGCAAGAAAATTGAGACCCTACTTCCAAGCACACGCAGTTACAGTGTTAACAGATCAGCCATTGAGACAGATTTTGCAGAAACCAGAATGTTTGGGAAGACTAACCAAATGGGCAGTTGAACTCAGTGAGTACGATATCCTCTTTGAACCTAGAAAAGCGATAAAGGGGCAGGCGTTGGCAGACTTCATAATGGAGTGCACTCATTTGCCAGAGACAGAAGTTCGCACAAAGACGTGGATGTTGTTCGTAGATGGAGCATCGAATGCTAGGGGAAGCGGGGCGGGGGTGGTATTGATCTCCCCCGAGGAAGAGGTGTTAGAATACTCTTTACGCTTCATCTTCCCCAGCTCAAACAACACAGCCGAGTATGAAGCATTGCTAGCTGGGATGAGATTGGCAGAAAAACTAGAGGTAAAGAGCTTGACCGCCCACAGTGATTTGCAGTTGGTAGTACAACAGTTTCAAGGCACTTTTGAAGTAAGGGAATAGGATTTGGCTCGTTATCTACAGAAAGTGAATGAGCTCTCTCATAGGTTTGAACGTTTTGAACTCATTCAGATCAACAGGTCCTCCAACCAGCACACGGACGCATTATCAAGTTGGCCTCGACTCGAGACACCCCGGGACGATTAATCCATATGGAGGTCCTGCAACGACCCAGTACAAAAGAAGGTGATGGGGGCGTCCACTGTATTGATATAGTGGACGACTGGAGGACACCAATACTAAAATACCTGCTTGATCAAGAACTCCCAGCCACACCCTCAGAGGTTAAGAGATTGAAGACCTATGTGGCCCGCTTTACAATCATTGGCCAAGGTCTATATAAGAAAGGGTACTCCTTACCATTGCTCAAATGCTTGGGGGCCCGAGAAGCAGAGCAGGCGCTAGAAGAAGTTCATAAGGGAGACTGCGGTGAGCATCTAGGCGCCAGAGCGTTGGTTAGAAAGATCTTGCGAGCTGGTTTCTTTTGGCCCACCATAAAGTAAGATGCAGCTCGAAAAATGTGAACATGTGACAAATGCCAGAAGCACGCTCCACTGACAGTGCTGCCCCCTTCGTCTCTAAGACCAATATTCCAGCCATTACCATTTGCACAATGGGGATTGGACATTTTAGGCCCGTTTCCTATGGCGACAGCCCAAAGAAAGTTTCTATTGGTGGCCACAGATTACTTCACAAAATGGGTCGAAGCCGAACCCCTAGCGACCATAACTGAGAAACGAGTGGAAGGGATGGTGTGGAAAGATATAATCTGTCGCTTCGGTATACCTCGGATTCTCAACACGGATCATGGAAGATAATTTGATAGCTAGGGAAGATATCTTCGGAAGACCTACCTTCCGAAGGTATCTTCCGAAGTCCATGTCCGAAGCCCATTTTGTTCTCTATTCCGAGCCTATAAAAGGAGAAGTTCAACACCAAAAAAGGGGATGATGACATCGGTATTTTCTCTCATTTTATTTACTTTCGAAGAGTATAGTTTACTTTCTAATCATATTCCATCCGTACTGACTTGAGCATCGGAGGGTCTTCGTGGGAGAGAAGCCCACGAGCCTTTTGACCATCTTTTTCTTACAAGGATCTTCGGAAGATAACACTACAACAGCTTCGGAAGACAATCCTTTGCAGCCTCGGAAGACCAGTGTTTTATAACTTCAGAAGACCGGTGTTTTATAGCTTCAGAAGACCAGTGTTCTATGGCTTCGGAAGACCATTGCCCGTATCTTCGGAAGACCCTTGTTTGACAGCTTCGGAAGACCATTGTTCTATAGCTTCGGAAGACCATTACCCGTATCTTCGGAAGACCCTTGTTTGACAGCTTCGGAAGACCATTGTTTGACAGCTTCGGAAGACCATTGTTTGACGTGTTCGGAAGACCATTGTTTGACAGCTTCAGAACACACATTTTCAACTTCGAACTACGTCCAGAACTCAAGTCCCATCAGTGTCACCTATGGGAGCTCTCCCTCGGAGGTTCTCCTTCAGGAGCTTTGTTCACATCTCGGAATCTGCGGCATCCACGATAGTCCCATCGTTACAAAAATTTAATTGTTGTATTTGGGCAACAACAAGTATAAATTTACTTTTTGTGGTATGTAATTAATTTATTTAGTTTAAATCATATAGCATAATTAAAATATGCTTATAAATAGTGCTTATGCAAAAAATTATAATATGTTATTATATGTATAAGTATAAATGTATATGTATATGTATGTAAATGTATATGTATATGTATGTAAATGTATATGTATATGAATGTAAAAAAAACAAAAAAAAAACAAAAAAAAGAACAAAATCTGGCAGAAAATTGGAGCAGGCGCACGATCGTGCCTGCAACAAGAAAAATCAGGGAGAGGGGGGGGCAATTAATGAGGAGTGGCCGTCGGAGAGGCTTCTCGGATGCGTGGCGTTTGCGATGGGACAAGTCACGCCGAGTTTTGGCTATAAATAGCTGAGTTCGCGTAAGACCATTGATCAAAAAATTTCATTGCATAAATTGGTCGATTGGGAGAATGTTTGAGAGATTTAAGAGTGGGGTTTTAGTCCTTGCTTGGTGGGCAACGTTTCTGAAAATTTTGGTGGCCAACGGATCAGTGAAGAAGGAGGAATCGAACTCGCTGAAAAATGCGCAAGTCACCAGAGCCGCGCCTTCGATCGACAAATCAAGGTACTTCTTGTGTTTTTTTCTCGATTTTAAGGCCATATTTGGGTTCAGGAGGTCGGGTTTAGGGGGGGTAGGGCCTCATTTCGAAGCTCAGGGGCTTGGGAGGTTCACCGGCGGCGAGGAAGCTGCCAGAGAAGAAGAACTAGGCGAGCTCGTGGCTGTACGTGCCCGTGAGTGAGAAGAAGGCGCGTGCCTTCCACGCGCCTGCAAGAAAAAAATAAAATAAAAGAAAAGAAAAGAAAGGAAATAAAGAAAAATAAAAATAAAAGAAATAAAATTTGCAAAAATTTTATTTAAATCTGGAATATTGTCTATGTATTGTTTTGTGAAAAATATTCTGGAAAATGCTAAATTAGTCATTTATTTAAATAGTTTTTCTATTATGGAAATAAGGAAAAAATAGGAATTTAATTTGAAAAATTCTAAGAAAATTCCAGAATGCTAGAAATATTATTTAAGGAATATTAGTAAAGAGAAATTGGATTTTATGAAAGTCTGGATAATTATTATGTAATTTTGAAGAAATAAGGCTTTCAAATAAAGAGAAATTATAGAAAATATGAAAAATAGTAAAGTAATATTCTGAAAAAAAAAAATTAATGTTTTAGGAGTCCATGAGGGCAAGAAGATTGAGAAATAGCCGCTCGACACGATTTTTGAGGCCAACACGCTTTTCAAGGCAATTTAGAAGTAAGTGTACAGTTTCAAGCTTAGTACGGTTATAAATGTTTATCTTTGAGAATGCTTTCATCATATTGGTATACTCTGATATGTACCCGTCACGTAGACTGCATCCATGACATAATTGTGAAATGGATAAATACACGTTGATGTCATTGATCACATGCATTTGAGGCCGCAAGGAGTACGAACTGGCACCGCTGTTTTACCAAGGGTGTACCCATACACCCCGGCTTCGAAAGAGGTGGCCGCAAAAATGGTAAGCAACATGAGGGTACAGTTGACACCTACGAGGAAAGACATTGCATACACACATGACATAGCATTATGTACCCTTACTTAGATGGTTCATCATCTAACTTGGGTTCGCCCCTGGAACATTTGACGTTCCAGTCGGGATTTGCAGTGATGAGACAGAGGTTGAAGATGTGTAGTGACACGAGACGTCAAGAAATGAGGAAATGTTCCATGTTATGTTGTAATATTAATCGTTCAAGAATTATGTACGTTTTAATTTATTTTCAGAAGCTTATGTATTAACTTTGTAATGAATGCCATGTTCAGTTATTTATGTACGTAATGCCATGAGCAGGTTTGATTCAGCTTCCGCTTTATACGATTATATTTACCTTTAGTGTATCAATTAAACACTAGAAAGGTCTTAGGAAATTTCAGGAATGATGTAATTTGGAAAAAAAAAATAAGACCCAAATTTCCTAAGGCATAACACACCCTGAGAAAGTGGGGTGTTACAATTGGTATCAAAGCCCAACCAAGTAGAGTATCTAGGAAGGAAAACTTAGACTGAACTTAGCACTTATATCGAGAATCTAAAAATGTGGGAAGTACCAACTCAAGGACAGTAGGGGTACTAACAGAAGTTGTGATGACAGGATGGCGAGAAATTTCTCAGAGTAGGTCCTGGTCGATCATTGGGCACATCGAATCGACAATCAGATCCCGAAACCAAATGAGAGTATCATGGAACATCTAGTTCAAATAGAAGAGATCATTGATGACGTACCCCCGAGCTACCGATTCTGGCCTGACCTAGTCCAGTTCCAGATAAACATGATGGTCGGTGTCTTGGAAGGCAACCTGCAGGATTTCGCAGACTGGGTCCGGCAGCAGGGCGAGCAATTTCTCGAATTTTGCTTTTATTGCAAACGAGTTCGAGAACAACTAGTAGAGTTGTACGAGTCGGTGCTAGTAGATGAGCCCAATGAAGAAATGGGGGACCCGCTCGAGGAGGAAGAGGAAAAAGGAATAGAGAACCCAATCGAGGCAGGAGAAGCAGGAGAGATGGGAGATCCGATTAAAGCAGAAGAAGAAGACAACATACCTATATTCTGGGCCGAAGATGACCTTCTCGAGTTCGAGGACACAGACTCCGAGGACGAGGAGGAAATTGAAAAAGTGATGGATGATCCCGAGGCACCACTGGGAGAAGTCGACTGGATTAAATGGAACGAATACTGGGAAGCATGGTGGGATTCATACAAGAGACTCACTCCCGGGACGGTTGATAGGGCTCAATTATATATTATAAAATATATATAAAATTATAATAATAAAATATATATATTATAAAATTAATTTTAAAATAAATAAATATTTTATATAATTAATATTATAATATAATTAAAGTTATTATATTTAATAGTATATTAAATATTATATATATTATATTATATATTAAACTATAATATTCATATATATATATATATTATATTTTATCTTATATTATTTATATATATAATATTATAATAAAATAACTATTATATATATATATATTAGTGGGGGCAGTGGCGTGTGAAGGCCTTAGGGCTCCATGCGCCACATATATATAATAATATATTTGAAGATTGGAGCACAGTGAAGAAATTGAAATTGAAGGCTTGGGTGGCCCACGCCGTGTACACACATATATATATATATATTAAAGAAGAATTGAAGAGGCTCTGGACAGCGAATTGAAGACAGGGATGGCGCACAGCGAAGCAATTGGGAAGCCGCGCACAGTGAGATTGAAGGAGAGAAGCAGCGGACACCAGAAAGGGAAATTGAAGTCATGAACAATACAGAGATTGGAGCCGGCAGCCGCACAACAACCAGCACCAATTGCGACTCAGATCTGTTTCAGTTCTGGGCAGGAAGCATTCTTTTCTCTTTCTTCAATTTTATGCTTTTATTTTTATGTTAATAATGTCTAGTTAATTTATTTTAACTAGGGTTTGGATGGATTTTAATTCTGGAATTATGTGAGTATTTGTTTGGTTCGATTCAAAACCCGATTATTATTTGCGTGAGGAATTTATATTGTTGCGTTTAATGCTTTAAAAGATTAGCCACCTTTTAATGATTTAATAATTTATGCATGACTGATTAAAGGATTGTTATAAATTAGATCCATAGGCAATATAAATCACATGTTTGACTATGAGATCGAAAGATGATTAGCTCATGCGTGGGAATCGAGGAAGCTTAGTGAGTCAAATCCCCTTCCGAGATTAGAGGTTTCCAAAGAACTTAATGCTTATTTATTTCATTGATATCTGCTCAGAAATCTGACAGTGAAATTGAATTAATAAAGGATTAATATGACTTGAGAAAGCTTATTAGTTAATTGAGGGAAATCCACCATCACATGCAAATAATTATAAAATACTATAAAGGTATTTGTGGTTTTGAATCGGGTTGAATAGATAATTCCATAACCTAAATTAAATGAAATCTAAATCCTAGTGCATTTATTAATTAATTTTTCTCACAAAGAATCCAGTTTTCTATTTATTTTTTATTTTTATTTATTGATTAATTAATTGGTTCAACTTAGGTTAATTTAGAATCGTTTTGGTATTGTGATCTAGTCCTCGTGGGATCAATATCTTTTCATCACTATATGCAAATTTAACTAGGGTACACTTGCCCGAATTAATTGTGCATAAAGTCACACATCAAGTTTTTGGTGCCATTGCCGGGGACTAGTTTATTGCATATCAAAACTACATAAGTTAGCCTTAGATTGAACATTTTTTTTGTTTTCTTTTAGGTTTTGCAATTTTAATTTAATTTTATTATTTTTTATTTTTTTTCATCTTTTAGAAATTTTATTTTTAATTTTTAGTATTTTTCTTTTTCTTTGTAGGTTTCATGGTGCATGACACAGAGTACTGGTGGAGAACTGATACCCATTGATCAAGAAATTGAAAAAAACTTTGAAAAAGCAAAAAAAGGAGAAAAAGAACAAGATGGAGCAAGAACAAGCAACCCAAACTAATCCAAGGACATTGAGCTCATATACTACACCTACTCTGGATGGCACTACATCAAACATTAGGAGACCCAATGTGCAAGCAAACAACTTCGAGATCAAGCCTGCAATTATTCAGATGATCCAGATGAGTGTACAATTTTCTGGCCCTAATGATGATCCTAATTCTCATATTGCTAATTTTCTTGAAATATGTGATACTTTTAGGCATAATAGAGTTAGTGAGGATGTAGTTCGACTTAGGTTGTTTCCCTTTTCCTTGAAAGATAGAGCAAAAGAATGGCTTAATTTTCTTGCAGCAGGTTCTATTACTACATGGAATGATTTGGCACAAAAGTTTTTATCTAAATATTTTTCACCTTCTAAAACGGCTAAATTAAGGAATGACATAACAACTTTTTCACAATTTGGTAATGAATCCTTATATGAGTCATGGGAGAGATTTAAAGAAATGCTTAGGAAATGTCCTCACCATGGTCTACCTGTTTGGATGCAAGTGCAAACTTTTTATAGTGATATTAATCAATCTTCTCGTTCGATGTTAGATGCAACTGCAGGTGGTACCCTTATGAGGAAAACTCCCGAGGAAGCATATGAACTTTTGGAAGAGATGTCAGCCAACAGTTATCAATAGGACAATGAAAGAGCAAATAAAAAGGGAGTTGGAATTTATAATGTTGATTTTATCACTACTTTATCTATTCAAATTGCTGAATTAAATAAGAATTTGGGTAATTTAGGAGTTTCAGCTATGAATGCTTCTTCTTCTTCTTCCCCCCATTTTCTTTCTTGTGAGCTTTGTGGGTGAGGGGGACATGCTAGTGTAGATTGTCAAGTAGGAAATCCTTTTTCTTTTGGTTCTTCTGAACAAGCTAATTTTATTTCTTATGGTGGCAACAGGTCAAATTTTAATCGCTACTCCAACATTTACAATCCAGGATGGAGGAGCCATCCTAATCTTTCTTGGAGTAATAATCAACAAAGAGTGCCCCCTGACTTTCAACAACAACATCAAATTCCACATGAGAAGAAGCCAAATTTGGAAGATAGGATGGCAAAATTTATCAATAGTACAGAAGCAAGAATGCAAAGCTTGGAAACTCAAATTGGACAACTTGCCCAAGCAATTTCAGAAAGACCACAAGTAGGCTTGCCTAGCAATACTGAGAAGAATCCAAGGGAGCATGTAAAAGCCATCACTTTTGTAACACCCGAGAATAATTTTGAGGATAAAATGATATTTGATAAAGGGCATAATTGAAATTTTGAGAAAAATAAGACTATAGGGCACACTAACACAGCTTTGGACGACCGAATTAGTCAGAGGGAGTACCTCAGACCCTAGATAGCCAAGGAAAAGGGTATAGCATCGACAAGCAATTAAAATTATGATTTTTAGTGATAAAAGAAATGAGATCGGGAACAGTTTTCGGTATAGCAAAAATACAGCTGTCAATTAGGTCGTTTTACTGAATTACTGTAAATGAAGTCCAAAAAGTCAACAAAGAGTGTCAAGGAATAGTATTCGATGTGTAGAACAACCCTTAAGTGGTTTCAGGTTGAATCGGGTGAATTTAAGGTCTAATAAATCAATCAGGCCTAAGTGTAATTTTCTAAAATTGCCCGAGGGAGGTCTAAACGGCAATTTTTCAAAAGTTTCAAGGGAGAAATGAGAAGTACCAATCTTGAGGGTCTTAGTGAGAATGTTAGAAAGATCAGGGGCTTAAGGTTGAGGGCCAAAATGTAAAAGAAAAATTTCAGGGGCTAAAGTGCAAATTTCAAAAAAATCGCACGCGCATGGCAGTCTTGCCGCGAGTTTTGGCCGGAAAATCCGGCCATTTGATAGCCAAATCTTGTCAAGGGATGGTCGAGGACAGTCCTGGTGGCGTGAAGGGGAAGAAATGGCCGGAAATCGGCCACATGGGGGTCGATTTTGCCTATAAATACCGAAGGGTTTCAGCCGAGAAAGAAGCACCAAATCGAGCTCATTTTTGAATGATTTTTGGTGCTTTGATAGAGGGCTTTTGGTCTCTAAGCATCAAGGATCATTTTGGGAGTGGTTTGAAACATTTTGGTGAGCATTTGATGGGGTTTCGAGTTTGGCCGAGGGTTTGAGGCGGTCTGCCTCCTGCCGCCTGTAATCGGCCATTTGGGCCACTTTCCGGTGGCCTTTCGGCTTGATTTTGGTGGGGGTTAGGATCGATCATCAAAGGGTTTTCGGGGGGTACCAGTTTCAAGGCGATCGGAGCAACCGCCGGCGGCCGGCTAGAGGTTGAAGACGGTGGCGCGTGACTGCCACGCGCCAACAGATTTTGTCCAGCCACGCGCCCGCACGTGAGAGCGTGTGAGACCTTAGGTAATTTTGAATTTCTTTTATTATTTTAAGAAAATTAAATTATGAATTCTGATGCAAGAAAATTTGGAAAAATGTTGGAGAAAAAGGTCATTTTGTAATTTTCAAAATAAATAAGGCTTATAAAAAATAGGAAGAGGAATTAGAAATTCCTTAGAAAATTTTGGGAGTTAGGAATTAATTATTTATGAATTGTTATGAAGAGAAATCAAGGAAAAATCTTGAGTAGGTATTTAGAATTTTTGAGGAGAAATATAAAGAAAATAGGAAGAAATTATGAAAAAATTGGAAAAATAGGTATTGATATGATTTTGAACAAACGTGATGACTAGGGTATCGTAGAAGCTCGAGGTTAAAGTATAAGGGCGTCAGGCGTGAGAATCGAGGCAGGCACGCAAATCGAGGTGACTCACGCTCTTCAAGAAAGTTGAGTTACAAGGTGAGTGGTTCTACCTGAAAAGATTTCAAGTAACATATGAATGGTTTACTGTGAGTGTTCACCCCCAAACTTTGTTTTACCTTTGGGTTCTTGTGATGAATTGTCCAAATGATTGCTTACACGTGCATTAAACATCGATTTTAAGTGTTGATTTTAAGTGACGCCTATTGTGATTTTAAGTGATGCATGTTATGATTTTTCGACCATTGGCTTGTTTTGTGTCGTCCATGTGTTATGTGGGTTGTTAACCTATGACTTGGCCCAGGGTGACAACACTCGGGATGCGTACCTAGGATTAATGCTAGGTGACCCACTTGGGACGGGGCTGAGACGGACTTCACCCTACGGGACCCAAGTAGCGGGGTTGAGAGTGGACACCACCCCAGGTTCCTTTGAGCAACAACATTAATGTCGAGGTGACGTCGATTCCGAGGATAATGCTGATGTGACACTCTTGGGGCTAGGGTTGTGTTGAATTTTGGAATGCTTTTGAGTGGGAGCGTAAAGCCTGACGATGACAATGGGGTGATTCCTAGGTTCATATGTCGAGGTTGTCCCTCTTAAGCAGGATCGGGTTACCAATGGGTCGATGTGGTTGTGTCGCCTTTAGAGAGATTGCATTTTCCCCGGTTAGGGCTAAATGCTGTGTGGGATTCTCTTAGGCTGGTGCATGTTGGGTTTTATCGATTTTGGTCCATGATTTTGCATACATGAAAATGTTTTTGAACTCTCACTTAGATGATTCAGCATCTAATTTGGACTATGTCCCTGGAATATTCAAACGTTCTAGGTAAAAGCAGTGACGCCAAGGGAAAGAATGTCATCGAGATGTAGCTGTCGTGATAGTCGTCGTAGGATTTTGTTTATCATTACGATGTTCAGAAATTATGTAACATTTGATACATCGATTTGATTAATGTAAATGGAAATATCAGTTGTATATATCTGAGGTTTCGATTTTGCTTCCGCTGATGTGATTGATAATGCTGTCTTAGTCTAATTATTAAATTTTGTTATATTAAGAAGGTACGATTGGGATTGTCGGGAAACGATTTTGATGAAAGTATGGCTATCGAGAGAATTATGTGGTGTTTGATTTAAATTTTCTCGAAATCTCGAGTTAACGCACGCTTGGGGAAAAGTGGGGCGTTACAACTTTGCGAAGTGGAAAAGAACTTCAAAGTAAAGAAAAAGATGAAGAGCATATAAAAGAGGAAGAAAACCAAGAGCTTGAAGCCAAAGAAGAGGACCGGGAGTGATCAACAGAGAAAAAAGGGAGTTCTTCTTCACTTAATTTAAAATCTTACAAACCTCCTCTTCTTTTCCCTAAAAGATTTTTGAAGGCTAACTTGGATAAACAATTTGCTAAATTTTTAGAGGTGTTTAAAAAATTGCATATTAACATCCCTCTTCTTGATGCTATATCACAGATGCCAAGTTATGCCAAATTTTTGAAAGACATAATTGCAAACAAAAGAAAGTTGGAGGAATTTGAGATGGTGAAACTTAATAAAGAATGTTCTGCAATTCTACAAAATAAATTAGCTCCAAAACTTAAGGATCCAGGGAGCTTTTCTATTCCTTGCATTATTGGTGGAATTAAGTTTGATAAAGTTTTATGTGACCTTGGTGCAAGTATTAATTTGATGCCTTTTTCTGTTTTCAGGAAACTTGGATTAAAAGAACCAACACCTACCACTATTTCTCTTCAATTGGCCGATAGAAGTATCAAATATCCAAGGGGAGTAGTGGAAGATGTTTTGGTAAAAGTAGATAAATTTATTTTTCCTGTTGATTTCATTGTTATGGATATGGAAGAAGGTTATGATATGCCCCTAATTTTAGGGAGACATTTTCTTGCCACATGGAGGGCTTTGATTGATGTCCAGCAAGGAACACTTAGCCTTAGATTTTATGATGAGACAGTTATTTTCAATGTGTTTAAGGCTACGAAATGTTCTAATGACAATGAAAAAGAAGTCTTGAGGATAGATGACATTGATGAATTAGTAGAGAGATTAGATGAGCCTATAGAAAATTGCATTACTAACTCTTTTCATGAGCAGGAACAAATTTTAAATGCCAAGAACAAGGTCGTGGGTGTGGGCCGTTTAAAAAAAAAAAAATGTTGTCCATCCAAAACGGACAAGTTGTTGACTTTGAATGTTTCTTCTTCTTCAAAAGCCAAGCCACCAGGTCATGAAAAGAAAAGGTTGATAAGGGTGTTGAGGGAGCAAAAGAAGGGGATTGGATTGAGAGTTGCTAGCATTCAAGGAATAGGTCCATCAATTGGCATGAACAAAGTTTTAATGGAAGAAGGATTCAAGCCTCCGTAAAAATAGAAACTTAGTCAAGCTAATGACTATAAAGAAGTGCTTGATGGGAGGCAACCCATTCGAAATATTATTTATTTTTTTCTTTTTATTTTTCTTAGTTTTTAGAATATTCTTGGATTGATTTCTTATTTCAATCTTTTTTTTTCTTCTTTGTAGGACTTGTTGAATCCAAAAATCCAGCCCATCTTCTTCAAAAGAATAAGGCCAACAATCTTCAAGCATTTTTTTTCCTCTTTTCTTATTTGTAAACATTTGGGACAATGTTTAATTTAAGTGTGGGGGTGAAAAATTCAATAATTCTCAATTTTTTTGAAAGAAAAAGAAAGAAGAAATATATAATGTGCATGGATGATGATTTTCTTTAGAAAAAAATGTTTTATTTTCATGTTTAGGTCGATTTCATGTTTCCTATATTAACTTTGGTTCAATGCATAGTTAATTTAAAATTGAGAATTGTTCTATTTGATTATTAATTCTAGATTTAACAGTATTAAGAAAAATGAATTGATTATGCCGGATTATTATGCTTGTTGAAATATATGCTTCTTGACAAAATTCATGGAATTTTGTGATTATGCATGATTGATTATGTGAGAATAATATTGTGATTATTTCTTGAAACTAGGCCTAAACAGAGTTGAAGTAAAATGAGATGATGAAAAAAATAAAAATAAAAAAATCATCCCTGTTACTTTTTATGTTTGTAGTAGTGGAGAGAAGTGATTGTAAGAAGGCTATTGCATGATTCAATTGTGTTAGTTCCAAGATTTCATGAATTAATTTTGAAGTATACATGGTATCAAAAATGATGATTTTGTATGATTAATTCTTTCAATTAATGCTTTGGATTTAGAGTTGATTTGATAATATGGATGGTAACCAATTTCGAGATTAATTATACATTGATATGTTATTGGATTCTTGATTTTGGCATAACATGAAAATGAAATGTTCATTTTGTAATTCTTCCTTTGCTTTGCTTGAGGACAAGCAAAAGGTTAAGTGTGGGGATATTTGATAGGGCTCAATTATATATATATATATATATATATCTTTATCTAATTTTTATTTTAACCTTGTGTTAATTTTCCTACATAAATGTGTATTTATATGGATTTTATATTATTTTAATCTCTTTTTTAGGAACTCGGCAAAGGAAATTCATTTGAAGATTTGGGCATAAAAGGAAAAAAAAATATATTATAAAATTAATTTTAAAATAAATAAATAAATATTTTATATAATTAATATTATAATATAATTAAAGTTATTATATTTAATAGTATATTAAATATTATATATATTATATTATATATTAAACTATAATATTCATATATATATTATATTTTATCTTATATTATTTATATATATAATATTATAATAAAATAATTATTATATATATTAGTGGGTGCAGTGGCGTGTGAAGGCCTTAGGGCTCCATGCGCCACATATATATATAATAATATATTTGAAGATTGGAGCACAGTGAAGAAATTGAAATTGAAGGCTTGGGCGGCCCACGCCGTGCACACATATATATATATATTAAAGAGGAATTGAAGAGGCTCTGGACAGCGAATTGAAGAGAGGGACGGCGCACAGCGAAGCAATTGCGAAACCGCGCACAATGAGATTGAAGGAGAGAAACAGCGGACACCAGAAAGGGAAATTGAAGTCGTGAACAATACAGAGATTGGAGCCGGCAGCCGCACAACAACCAGCACCAATTGCGACCCAGATTTGTTTCAGATCTAGGCAGGAAGCATTCTTTTCTCTTTCTTCAATTTTATGTTTTTATTTTTATGTTAATAATGTCTAGTTAATTTATTTTAACTAGGGTTCGGATGAGGCAGATAGATGAGGCAGACCACTTACATTGCGGAGAAGAAGAGAAAGTTAACCGTGCAATTTTCATGCTGCAAGATGAGGCAGATAGATGGTGGAAAGGAGTCAAGAGGACAATGATCCCTCGAGCTAAGGCACCCTACATTACTTGGGAGCGATTCAACGAACTCTTCAATGAGAAGTACTTTCCCCTAAATCTAAGAATGAAGAAGGAGAGGGAATTCATGGAGCTAAAGCAAACTGGAGACATGACGGTCGCCCAGTACGATGATGCTTTTAGCCGATTGATCAGGTACATGCCCATCTATGAAGGGGACGAAAGGATCAAAGCTCAGAAATTCTTGGGGGGGCTGAGTCTGAGGCTTCAGAGGGTCCTGACCAGTATAAGCACTCAGTCTTATACAGAAGTGGTAATGCAAGCCTTTACCACTGAGGGTAACCTAAGCCAGATCGAAGCTATCCAAGGAGAAAGTCAGCAAGCGAGCAGTCATAAAGTCAGCAAGAAACTAGATCTCCAGAGGCCGAAATTCAAACCTAGTACTCCGTGCAAAAGATGCTAGAAGCAACACCCTAAAAAGCCGTGTCAGCTTGGAACAAAATGTTGCTACAATTGCGGAGAAGAGGGACATCTCAACCAGAACTTCCCTAAGAAAGGAATCACTTGTTTCTAGTGTCAGCAGACGGGGGATGTTGCAAGGGACTGTCCTAAGCTGCGGCTGATAAGTCAACCTCAGGGGACGTCCGGAAATGCCAGAGCACAGCAAGGAAGGGTGTTTCACCTAACTCGGTAGGATGCGGTAGAAGACCCAACAGTAATTGAAGGTACCATGTTCTCATCTAGTATACCTATGCATGTTTTAATAGACTCAGGAGCAAGCCATTCGTTCATTTCACATGCATTCACTGAAGTGCTAGGAGAAAAACCAGAAAAATTAAATTGTCGTATGATTGTGGCAACCCCAATAGGGAAGACTCTAGAAACCTCTTCAGGATACAAAAATAGGAAGATTCAGATAAGGTAAGTTGAGTTCCTGGTAGATATAATCCTTCTGGAATTTCAAGATTTTGACGTGATTTTAGGAATGGACTTCTTAACCAAATATGATGCTACGTTGGACTATAAAGTTAAGACAGTTTGTCTCAAGAACGGAGACTCGAACATCAAGTTTCAAGGGCAAAGGAGGGCAAGTGAACAGAAGTGGATCTCGGCTCTAAAAGTTGAGAAACTGTTACGTCAAGGGGCACAACGATACTTGGCTTGTGTTTAAGAGAAAAGCAATGAGCCCTTAAAAATCGTGAAGTGCAAATCGTTAGAGAGTTCAGGGATGTGTTTCCCGAAGAATTGCCTAGATTGTCACCCCAAAGAGAGATCGAGTTTTCAATAGAAATTGTGCCAGGGGCTAGTTCGGTTTCTATACCCCTGTACAAAATGATCCCTGCAAAATTGAGAGAATTAAAGACCCAACTTCAAGAGCTGTTGGACAAAGGGTTCATCAGACCAAGTATGTCACCATGGGGTGCACCAATACTCTTTGTCAAGAAGAAGGATGGGAGTTTTAGGATGTGCATAGATTCTCGAAAGGTGAACAGGATAACTGTCAAGAATAAATTCCCACTCCCCAGAATAGAGGAACTGTTCGACCAATTACAAGGAGCCATGGTCTTCTCGAAGTTTGACCTAAGATCAGGGTATTATCAACTGAGGATCAAGGCAAAAGAAGTGCTTAAGACAACTTTTTGTTCTCGATATGGGCATTATGAATTTTTGGTGATGTCGTTCGGACTAACCAATGCCCCAGCAGCTTTTATGGACACTATGAATTGAGTCTTCAGGCGATTTTTGGATAAGTTCGTGATCGTGTTTATAGACGATATGCTGATATACTCTCCCTCGGAAGAAGAGCACGAGTCACATTTAAGGGTAATATTGCAAACGTTGTAAGAACATAAGTTGTATACCAAATTCTCAAAATGTGAATTTTGGTTATACCAGGTGGCATTTTTAGGGCATGTTATATATGTTGACCCGAGCAAGATAACAGCTGTAATGAATTGGAAGCAACCTCGGCCGATTACCGAAGTTAAGAGTTTCTTGGGATTGGCTGGATATTATAGAGAGTTCGTGGAAAGGTTTTCTAGGATTGCAACACCCCTCACCAAGTTAACTTAGAAGGGGGTTAAGTTTGTTGGAGTGAGCGGTGTGAAGAAAGTTTTCAGATGCTTAAGGATAAGCTGACCACCGCTCCAGTACTGACTATGCCAAATGGATCAGGAGGATTTATGGTGTACACTGACGCATCAATGAATGGGTTGGGGTGTGTGCTAATGCAGCATGGTAAGGTCATTGCTTATGGGTCCCGACAGCTCAAGAACCACGAGTGGAATTGCCCGACCCATGACCTGGAGCTGGCCACAGTGGTATTCGCCCTAAAGATTTGGAGACATTATTTATATGGAGAGAAGTTCGAGATTTTTACTGATCACAAGAGCCTACAATACGTGTTCTCACAAAAAGAATTAAACATGAGGCAACGAAGATGAATGGAGCTGTTAAAAGATTACGACTGCACTATTCAATGCCATCCCAGTAAAGCTAATGTGGTGGCAGATGGCCTAAGCAGGAAAGAAACCACTTGTGTGGCCGGAATGATGGTGGCAGAGTGGAAGCTAGTGGAAGCATTTAGTCTGATGACGGTGGGAGTAGTTTCTCAAGGAAACTCTGCCTACGCAGCTAGTCTCACGCTGCAACCAGAGTTAATGAATCAAATACGACAAGGCTACTCAGAGGACTCTCGAATAAAAATGTGGGTTGATGAGTATGGACAAGCAAAGAGACCAGAATTTGAGGTAAAAGAAAACATCATTTGGTTTTAAGGTAGGATATATGTACCTCGTGCGAGGGAATTGCGACAGGTAATTTTGAGAAAAGCCCATCGATCCAGGTACTCGATACACCCTGGTGCCACCAAGATGTACCAAGACTTGAGGCTGTGTATTGGTGGCCAGGAATGAAGAAAAGCGTGGCAAGATACGTTAGTCAATGTGACATGTGTTAAATAATCAAGATTGAACATCAGAAATCGGTTGGAAGTTTGCAGCCATTAGAAATCCTAGAATGGAATTGGGAACATATTACAATGGACTTCGTGATAGGATTGCCAAGAAGTCCCAAGGGAAAAGATGTTATTTGGGTGATAGTTGACAGATTGTCTAAATCTGCTCATTTTCTGGCTATGAATGTCAGCCAACCGATCAGGAAATTAGCCTAACAGTATGTGAACGAGATTGTCAGATTGCATAGAGTGCCTGTAAGTATTGTGTCGGACTGTGATCCAAGGTTCACATCTAGGTTCTGGGGAAGCTTACAGAAATGTTTAAGTACTCACCTTAGGCTAAGTACAGCTTACCATTCCCAGATTGATGGCCAATCGGAAAGGACCATTCAGACCCTAGAAGATATGTTGCGAGCCTGTGCCATTGATTTTCCAGGTAGCTGGGAAGAGCACTTACCATTAGTAGAGTTCGCTTACAATAACAGCTACCACAACAGCATTGAAATGGCCCCCAATGAAGCCCTGTATGGACGAAAATGTAGATCCCCGATATGCTGGACTGAGGTGGGTGAACGTCAAATCTTGGGACCCGAGATAGTTCAGGAGACAACCAAAAAAATAAAGATCATTCGAGAAAGAATCAAGGAAGCTTAGGACCATCAGAAGTCTTACGCGGATACGAGAAGAAGGAATTTGGAGTTCCAAGTTGGTGATAAAGTGTACCTAAAGATATCTCCACTAAGAATGGTGACTCAAAGCAATAAGAAAAAGGGCAAGTTAAGTCCCAGGTATATAAGACCATATGATATAGTGGAAAGAATTGGACCAGTCGCTTATCGACTCGCTCTAGCCTTGGCTCTATCGAACCTCCACGATATATTTCATGTATCACAACTCCATAAGCATGAGTCGGATCCCTCCCAGGTAATGCCAGCTAAAGCTATCGAGATTTAAGAAAATCTTTCGTACGTTGAAAAACTGGTCGAAATTCTGGATCGTAGAGATTAAGTACTGAGAAACAAGTCAATTTCTCTTGTGTAAGTTTTGTGGAGAAACCCAGTAAGTGAGGAGATAACTTGGGAGCGAGAAGAAGACATGAAACTCAATTTTCCATACCCTTTTGAAAACCCCATGGGTGAGGAGTGATCAAATTTCGAGGACAAAATTTTTGTAAGGAGGGGAGAATGTAATGCCCTGGGATACCGTAAATATTTTAATTTTAAGCCCTAGAAAAATTATTAAGGCATGTGAGTAGTAAAATTTATTCAATGATATAAGGCATGTGACCCTAAAGAAATTATTAGAATTTTAAATTTTTATTAAGTATAAATTTACTTTTAGTGGTATGTAATTAATTTATTTAGTTTAAATCATATAGCATAATTAAAATATGCTTATAAATAGTGCTTATGCCAGAAATTATAGTATGTACTGTTAAATGTATATGTATATGTATGTAAATGTATATGTATATGAATGTAAAAAAAACAAAAAACAAAAAACAAAAAAAAAAAATCTGGCAGAAAATCAGAGCAGGCGCACGATCGCGCCTACAACAAGCAAAATCAGGGAGAAGGCGGGCAATTAATGAGGAGTGGCTGTCGGAGAGGCTTCCCGGACGCGTGGCATTTGTGATAGGACAAGTCATGCCGAGTTTTGGCTATAAATAGCTGAGTTCTCGCAAGACCATTCATCAAAAAAATTCATTGCATAAATCAGTCGATTGGGAGAATTTTTGAGAGATTTAAGAGTGGGGTTTTAGTCCTTGCTTAGTGGGCAACGTTTCTGAAAATTTTGGTGGCCAACAGATCAATGAAGGAGGAATCGAGCTCACCGAAAAACGCGTCAGTTGCCGGAGCCGCATCTTCGATCGACAAATCGAGGTACTTCTTGTGTTTTTTTCTCGATTTTAAGGCCATATTTGGATTCGGGAGGTCGGGTTTAGGGGGGGTAGGGCCTCGTTTCGAAGCTCAAGGGCTCGGGAGGTTCGCCGACGACGAGGAAGCCGCCGAAGAAGAAGAACCAGGCGGGCACGTGGCTGCACGCGCTCGCGAGTAGGAAGAAGGCGCGTGCCTTCCACGCGCCCGTAAGAAAAAAATAAAATAAAAGAAAATAAAAAAAAAAAGAAAGGAAAGGAAAGGAAATAAAGAAAAATAAAAATAAAAGAAATAAAATTTTGCAAAAATTTTATTTAAATCTGGAATATTGTCTATGTTTTGTTTTGTGAAAAATATTCTGGAAAATGCTAAATTAGTCATTTATTTAAATAGTTTTTCTATTATGGAAATAAGGAAAAAATAGGAATTTAATTTGAAAAATTTCAAGAAAATTTCAGAATGCTAGAAATATTATTTAAGGAATATTAGTAAAGAGAAATTGGATTTTATGAAAGTCTAGATAATTATTATGTAATTTTGAAGAAATAAGGCTTAGAAATAAAGAGAAATTGTAGAAAATATGAAAAATAGTAAAGTAATATTCTGAAAAAATAAATTTAATGTTTTAGGAGTCCTTGAGGGCAAGAAGATTGAGAAATAGCCGCTCGACACGATTTTTGAGGCCAACACACTTTTCAAGGCAACTTAGAAGTAAGTGTACCGTTCCAAGCTTAGTATGGTTATAAATGTTTATCTTCGAGAATACTTTCATCATATTGGCATACTCTGATATGTACCCGTCACATAGACTACATCTATGACATGATTATGAAATGGATAAATACACGTTGATGTCATTGATCACACGCATTTGAGGTCGTAGGGAGTACGAACTGGCACCGCTATTTTATTAAGGGTGCACCCATACACCCCGACTTTGAAAGAGGTGGCCGCAAAAATGGTAGGTAGCATAAGGGGTGCAGTTGACACCTACGAGGAAAGACATTGCATACATACATGACATAATATTATGTACCCTTACTTAGATGGTTCATCATCTAACTTGGGTTCGCCCCTGGAACATTCGACGTTCCAGTCGGGATTTGCAGTGATGAGACAGAGGTTGAAGATATGTAGTGATGCGGGACGTCAAGAAATGAGAAAATGTGCCATGTTATGTTGTAATATTAATAGTTCAAGAATTATGTACGTTTTAATTTGTTTTCAGAAGCTTATGTATTAACTTTGTAATGAATGCGATGTTCAGTTATTTATGTACGTAATGCCATGAGCAGGTTCGATTCAGCTTCCACTTTATACGATTATATTTACCTATAGTGTATCAATTAAACACTAGAAAGGTCTTAGGGAATTTTAGGAATGATGTAATCTAGAAAAAAAAAAATAAGACCCAAATTTCCTAAGGCATGACACGCCTTGAGAAAGTAGGGTGTTACAATTCCATTCCTTTCTACCCCTTAATTTTTTTTTTAAAGATTAGTTGTTTCTCCCCTTTTAAATCCCACCACCTAATTCTTGGGTTTCGTTTTATGTGATTTTTTCTCTTCCAATTTCTTACTTGGACGTCAAGTACCAAAAGTCTATGCTGAGTAGTCAAACACTCCCCCAGAATCACCTTACAATCCCTACAACATAACCGATCCTCTTGTCTCATGGGGAAGTAATCTATTTGAGTGCTTGATATGACATTTTTATATGTAATTAAATGTTCGTCCCATTTTTTAAACCTAGTATTGGTTATGATGAGCTCATATGCCATAGCAAAATCTAGAATAGACTTACCCTCATTATTAATTTCTTTGAATCTATACCCTCCATGTACCTCTCTATAGCCGTTTCCGTCTCTACCCACGTAACTATTTAAGTTACCTCCTATAATCACTTTCTCTCCTCTTGGTATCATTTGTATGAATCCTTCTAGGTTCTCCCAGAATTTTATTTTTATCTTCTCACCTAACCCCGCTTGTGGTACATATGTACTAAAGATATTCATAGTCATTATTCCTAGACTAACCTTTATCATAATAATCCTATCCTTACTCTCTTTACATCTACTACCTCATCTACTAAGTTTTTATCCATAATAATCCCCACTCTATTTTTTTCTTGATCATTTCTTGTGTGCCATATTTTATATCTAGTTTCTGATAAAGTTTTATTTTTTTCCTTACCTATTTCGTCTTTTGAAGGCACATAATATTAATCTTTCTCCTAATCATCACATCTACCACTTCTATAGCTTTGCCTGTTAATGTTCCTATGTTCCATGACTCAATCCTTAATCTATGATTTTGGTTTTGGCCTTGACTTTGAATTTGATTTTGTTTTTGTTTTTGATTTTGGACTAGATTCTTTACCCACATCCGTCCAAGCAAATGCGGGGACTCTTGCTCATTTGTCACTACATCCGGGCACTGATGCAATGGCCCTAGCTCACTTGACACTACACGTGGGCAGTGTAGCGCGTCGCTATAAAGGGTTATGCCCAACGATTTTTCATAATTTGTTTAGAGTTCATTTTTGGATCCGACTAAGTTTTACGTTAGCTATCAACTACTTAACACAACCCTCCTCTTTTATCCGGTTTTGGGCCCGGCAGTGGATAACATCCCCAAGTAGAGTTTCCACCTTCTCTTAGAAGAAAAAGGGAAATAAATTTTGGAAGAGTTAGAGTGACTATTAATCTTATACGTGTTAATGATAGGAGTCGTCCGCCATGGAAAGGTGATCCCTTTCTCATTTGAGGACTTCCCAAGCCACTCGAGCTAGAATAACCCCCTGGCCATCTCACATAAGTTGGAAAAGTGCGCGCTCAAGTAGATTTTAGTGGACCCAAGGAGTTCCTCAAAGATTTTTTACAAGAAGGTGTTCTTAGGAATGGGCTATAAAATGGAGCAGATCAGGCCAGTTTGAGTCCCTTTGATTGGATTTGATGGGGAGGTAGTACATGCAGAAGGGCTCATCCAACTACCCCTAATAGTGGGTAGTGGTTCTTACAAAGCAAGTTAACCTTGATTTCTTAGTGGTAGATGTCCCGTTGGCCTACAACATGATCCTAGGGTGATCTTGGCTTAATGCTTTGCGTGTGGTTCCAAGTACTTATCACATGGTTGTGAAGTTCCCCACCCTTTATGGAATTGATGAAGTACTAGGTGAACACGTGTAGCTTGGGAATGCTATGTTCCTTCCCTTAACACATCAGTTTAAATCGAGATAAGGTTGAGGCTCGAGCTAAAACAATTAGACCCAACTCAAAACAACCACGAGAGTGTTGAACCAAAAAAAAAAAACTCTAGCTAGGGATTGGATTAGGGGCCAAGGAATGAGTCAGGATAAGGCTCTAAAGCACCCTTATCCTAGGGTGTGGTCACCAAATTCATCTTGAGGGCTTGAAGAGCCAAAGACATTCGAGCTCATGGATTAACTTGTGGAAATTCCCTTAAAAGATGAAACCCTCCACTAGTTAGTTATGATAAGTACCAAATTGGAGGAGCCAATGAGAACAAATATTATCTCTTTTCCAGTAGTACTGGGACATCTTTCCACGGTCTACCCAAGATATGCTCGAGAGAGACCCTGACTCATTAGCCACAGGCTCAGGGTGTACTCAAATAGCAAGCCAATAAAGCAAAGGAAAATGAGGTTCACTCTAGAAAGAGCTTGAGCTATTGAGGAAGAGGTGGAGAAGCTCATGGTAGCTAACTTCATCCTCATCTCTAAAGAGCTAGTCAAGTGGAGGCTCTACATTGACTTTAAGAACCTTAGTAAGGCTTATCTTGAGGATAACTACCATCTTCCTCAAATTGATGCCTTAATTGACAAAACAAACCAAATGTTAGTTGATAAACTTCTTGGATGAATTCCATGGGTACTATTAGATATCCCTCCACCTCGAGGATAAAGAGAAATTTACCTTTATCACAACAAGGCCACCTATTGTTATTGACTAATGCTCTCTAGGCTTAAGAATGACGGGCATTTTTCCAATGGCTTGTGAACAAACTCTTTAGATCTCAGCTAGGTCGCAACATGGAGGTATATGTGGACGATATGTTAGTTAAGAGTTCCTAAGCTAAGCAACTCCTGGTGAACTTGGAAGAATGTTTCCAGACCTTACAAAGTATCAAAAAAAGTTTAACCCCATTAAATATGCCTTTAGGGTAACAACAAGTGACTTCCTAAGCTTCATGGTTCATCACTAAGGGATTGAGGCAAATCCCTCCAAAATAAAGGCGATCCAAAAATGTCCCCTCTAAGGAACATCAAGGAAGTCTAGAGGTTAATGAAGAGAATGGATGGCTCGAGGAGATTCCTATCAGGATCTATAGAGAAGGGGTTTCTTTTCTTCAAGGCTTTCACTCGAGTACCTGACTTTGCTTAGATAGACGAGTGTTAAGCGACATTTAAGAAGCTAAAGTAGTACCTAGTCTTTTCCCCAGTCTTGACCAAGCCTCAGCCAAGGAAACCATTATACCTTTACATGGCCACTTTGGATGATGCTATCAACTCAATTTTGGATTGAGAAGAAGATAAGGTTCAAAGGCCTGTGTATTACATGAGTAAGAGGATGATTAGGGCCGAAGTCTATTACAGTCCAATTTAGAAGTTAGCCCATGGTTTGGCCATCTTTGACCAAAGCTAAAGTTGTACTTTTAGGCACACCAAATTATTCTCTTTACCAATCAACTCTTGAGGTTAATTTTGGGAAGGCTTGAGTTTTCAAGAAGAATGCTTAAGGAGGAGGTGGAACTAACACTTCTGATATTGAGTATCGATTCCAACCTCCCATTAAGACCCTAGCATTGGCTAACTTCATAGTGGGGGCATCTCAACCAAGGAAGTACCTGGGAAGGGGATGTAGCATAAACTTGGACACTTTCGTTGGATGGGAGTTAGAACTTACGGCGTCGCGGAGCTAGACTAATGTTGTAAGGGTTTGATGAGTAGACTTGATCCTATGCTCTTCATTTTGAGTTTAAAGCCTTCAATAATGAGGGTGAATATGAGGCCCTTATCATTGGACTAAAACTAGCCGATGGGAGTGAAAGACCTAGAGGTATATTTTGACTTAAACCTTATTGTTTAGCAAGTAGTAGGTGACTTGTGAAAGTCAAGCCCTCAAGGGGATGACACATGATTTGGGCTACTCCCTGAACCAAACTAGACTTGGAGCTCAACTCGAGGAGTAGGGGGCACGTGATGTGGCACTACAAAATTACAAAAGTGCCTCTTCAAGGAAGCCAATCCACATTTACCACGTGTCCAAATCTCAAGCCCTTGAGGAGATGACGGGTTGTCTCTTCTTACCAAATTTGAAAGATAAGTCTCAAATTCTAAAGTGAGACACATATCAGCACTACGATAAAGACATCTAAATCTCAAAGGATCTGGGACAGATCCTATCTTTATCAAGTCTAGGAAATCCTCTCAAAGTCTATGGGATACAAGCTCAAAAATTTTAGAGCCCACTCCAAGTAACCTACCTTTAGTCACCCTATAAAAGGCAAGAACTCCCTCCCAAGTACGATGTCTAACCCAATTCACTTTTAGCTCTTGCCTTTATGGAGAGATACCCATTTTTCCTTTACTAACTTGAGTATGGAAGACCAAATTGGGGGATCTATCCCTGCCTTATTCTTTTGCAAGTGTAGCTCTTGAGATTGTAATCCCGAGGCAACATGTTTTTCTCTTGCAAGAACAGTACTCAAGGTATTGAGCCTAAGGTGCGTGTTGAGATTTGTGATATTTTTCTTTAATTAAAGTTGATTTAATTTTCTGTTTTTTTCATTTATGTCTCCATTATTATATTTTCTATTTGTAACTGAAGTTTGGCATTCATTTTTGGAATGCAAAACATCCTGCATTTAATATTTTATTTATAGCTTTTCAGTTTTATTTGGTTAATGCTATGTATTCAAGTCCTATATAAATAGGACTTCATTTCTACCCTTTGGTGTAGTGTGAGCTTTATTGCAAGCTTTTATTTCAATAAGAAGAAGTTATTTTTTTCTCCCAATTCTAGTTTTCTTCTTCTCACATTTTTCTATTTTTTCATATTTCAACAGTGGTATCAGAGCCTAAAGGGCTGTGATTTTATTTGAGAGAAGAGAATTCCAGTTTTATACTTTACAGCATGTCTTCTAATTTTGGTGTTTCCACCCCTCCACAATTTAATGGTGACAACTACCAATTTTGGGTTGTTAAGATGCAATCCTATCTCAAAGCACTTGGCCTTTGGGAATCTGTTTTGAATGATGCTGATCCTCCACCATTGGGAGCAAATCCAACCTTGAATCAAATAAGACAGCATGAAGAGGAGAAGTCAAAGAAGCCCAAGGCTTTATCTTGTATTCATGCTGCTTTATCAGATCCTATTTTTGCAAGGATTATTGATTGTGACTCGGCCAAGAAAGCTTGGGATAAGTTAAAAGAGGAGTTTGAAGGAAGCACAAGGGTGAAGGCTGTTAAATTAATAACTCTCAAAAGAGAGTTTGAGATGCTGAAGATGAAGGATTCAGACACTGTGAAGGAGTACACTACCAAAGTGATGACTATTGTGAACCAAATCAGATTAGCTGGTGAAGATTTTCCAGATCAAAGGGTTGTGGAAAAAATAATGGTAAGTATCCCTGACAGATTTGAGTCGAAGATCTCAGCCATAGAGGAGTCCTGTGACTTGACTACTCTCTCTATAGCTGAGTTAATCAGCAAATTACAAGCCCAAGAGCAAAGGGATGCAATTCGTAATGAGGAGCATGTTGAAGGTGCCTTTAATGCCAAATTCAAAGGCAAGAAACCTGTTGCAAGGGATGATAGAAAGGCAACCGAAGATCAGGGGAGCAAGGGAAGAGAAGGAGTATCAAGGAGGGGAAAATTTCCTCCTTGCCGTTTCTGCAAAAAGACCAATCATGCTGAGAAAAATTGCTGGTACAAAAACAAGCAAGTCTACCATTGTGATTATTGTGATAAGAATGGTCATACTGAAAAGTTTTGTCGTGCCAAGCAAAACCAATCATCCCAACAGCCCCCACAGCAAGCTAATCGTGCAGATGATCAAAAGAAAGAAACAGCTTTCTTGTTTATGGCTTCTCATGTTGTTGAAACAGATATAAACTCATGGCTTATTGACAGCGGCTGCACAACCCACATGGCTAAAAATATCAGTCTTTTTAGCCAAATTGACAATTCTATAAAGACAAAGGTGGTCCTTGGACATGGAGAGACGGTACTAGCTGAAGGTAAAGGTA
The DNA here is from genome assembly GCA_036245055.1 of Diospyros kaki. NCBI lineage: Eukaryota > Viridiplantae > Streptophyta > Magnoliopsida > Ericales > Ebenaceae > Diospyros > Diospyros kaki. The sequence goes on along the minus strand of BSEG01000011.1, from coordinate 25,406,540 downwards.
ATGTCATCATGCATACTAAGCAAGGTGAAAAGAAAATCTCTAATGTTTTATTTGTTCCGAGATTATCTCAAAACTTGCTTAGCATTGCTCAGTTGATGCTTAGCAAATTTTCTGTGGTTTTCAAAGATCGTGTCTGTACTATTTATGACCCACAAGGAGTGGAGATTGCAAGGGTCAATATGGTTGACAACGCATTCTTTTTGAATGGCGACTCTCTATGTCATCATGCTTTAAATGCCAAAGTTGAAGAAAGCAAAAAGTGGCATCAACGCTTTGGCCACTACAATGACAAAGCTTTGAAAATTTTGCGTTCTTCTAACATGGTTGAAGATTTTCCTGATTTTGATTCTTCTGGCCAGATTTGTGAAAGTTGCCAAGAAGGGAAGATGCACAAGCTGCCTTTTCCAAAAGGTGGTAGTTTGAGAGCTAAGGAGAAGCTTGAATTAGTGCACACTGATGTTTGTGGTCCTATGCGTACTACTTCTTTTGGCAACAATAAATATTTCATTCTTTTTATTGACGATTTGATAAGGATGACTTGGATTTATTTTTTGAGTGAGAAAGCTCTTTATGGACTGAAGCAAGCACCACGAGCTTGGTACAGTAAAATTGATGCTTACTTGATTCATCAAGGATTCAGGAGGAGTATGAGTGAAACTACTCTCTACGTAAAGGTTGGTGATAATTCTAAGCAACTCATTCTTTCTCTTTATGTTGATGATATGCTTGTAACTGGAAATGATCGTCATATGCTACAAAAATTTAAAGTTGAGATGGAAAGGATGTTTGAGATGTCAGATCTAGGTTACATGCATTATTTTCTTGGCATGGAGATTCATCAAGAAGAAAAGGGTATTTTCATTTCTCAAAAGAAGTATGCCCAAGACATTTTGAAGAAATTCAAGATGGACACATGCAAAGCAGTTTCCACTCCTCTAGCTTTGAATTTAAAAGTCTCTAAGAATGATGGTGAGAAACTCTCCAATCCTACAATTTTTAGAAGTTTGGTAGGAAGTTTGCTATATTTGACGGCATCCAGGCCGGATTTAATGTTTGCTGCGAGTATGCTCTCAAGATATATGAATTCTCCTAGTGAAGTTCATTTTGGTATTGCTAAAAGGGTGCTTAGATACTTAAAGGGTACTCTTGATTTTGGAATTTGGTTTGAGTCCATTGGTGACTTGAAATTGATTGGATATGCTGATAGTGATTGGGCTGGTTGTGTTGATGATTCTAAAAGCACTTCTAGTTATATTTTTTCTCTTGGCACTGGGGTTTTCTCTTGGAACTCAAAGAAGCAGGAAGTTGTGGCTCAATCCACCGCTGAAGCTGAATATATTTCAGCAGCAGGTGCTGCAAATCAAGCAATATGGCTTCGCAAATTGCTTGGTGATCTAGGATATGAACAGAAGGAGCCTACAAAGTTGTTTTGTGATAACAAATCTGCTATTGCTATCGCCTCCAATCCAGTACAACATGGTAAAACAAAACACATTAAAGTGAAGTTTCATTTGTTGAGGGAAGCAGAGAAAGAAGGCGAGATCAAGCTCACTCATTGCAATTCAGAATTTCAGCTTGCTGACATCCTCACAAAAGCTTTACCGTGTGGTCAATTTGAATTTTTACGCAACAAGTTGGGTTTGACAAAGAAAAATCTCAAGGAGGAGTGTTGAGATTTGTGATATTTTTCTTTAATTAAAGTTGATTTAATTTTCTGTTTTTTTCATTTATGTCTCCATTATTATATTTTCTATTTGTAACTGAAGTTTGGCATTCATTTTTGGAATGCAAAACATCCTGCATTTAATATTTTATTTATAGCTTTTCAGTTTTATTTGGTTAATGCTATGTATTCAAGTCCTATATAAATAGGACTTCATTTCTACCCTTTGGTGTAGTGTGAGCTTTATTGCAAGCTTTTATTTCAATAAGAAGAAGTTATTTTTTTCTCCCAATTCTAGTTTTCTTCTTCTCACATTTTTCTATTTTTTCATATTTCAACAGTGCGGATCCCAAGACAACATGTAGTAAACTATCTCCAAACCGTCATAAGATAATTTGGGTGGATTAGTCAAGCTTGATCTCAGAGACAACGAGCTCTCCAGGGAGATACTGAAAGGGATTCAATCTTTGAAGCAGTTCAACGAACTTAATTTAGCTAATAATAACTTATCTTGTGAAATCCCTGAAGAAATTGGGAGCTTTGCCGGAGCTTAATTTTCTTGATCTATCTGAAAATCACTTTTCCAGGAAATTCCCACGCCAATTGCAGAATTTGAAGCTCAATGTGTTAAATTTTTCCTACAATAATCTCTTGGGCAAAATTCCTTCATTCTACAAGAAAGATATCTACAAAGATAGCTTTCTGAGCAATCCAGCCCCATCTCAAGACACTGATCCTAAGAGAAGAAATTTTGCATGGATTACTGGATACATTTTTGCACTTTCTGGCATGGTTTCAATTGTTAGGGTTGTTTGCTCTGTGTCAAAGTTGTGGAATTTGAGTAAAGGAATACTAATGTTGAAGTGGAGATCATTCCACAAGCGGGCTTCGACTAACACGAGCACTTGGATTGCCTTGTGGAAGACAATGCCATTGGCAGTGGAGCTTCTGGTAGAGTCTACAAGGTTGCGCTTAGCAACAGCGAAGCAGTTTCAGTGAAGATGTTCAAGAAGGAGGTTAAAAGTTCAGCCATTGTTGACACAGAAAGAGGAGACAAGGTTGAAGTTGAGACGCTGGGGAGAAGTTCAGGTACAAGAACATTGTGAGTGAGACTGTTATTTGTCACAACACTGCTGCCTGCAAGCTTCTGGTTTACGAGTTCATGTTGAATGGAAGCCTGGTCGGTTTCCTGCATGGCGAAAATGGGAACTTGCTGAACTGGCCTACCCGATTTTGGGTAGCTTTGGATGTGGTTGTGGCTCTTTACTATCTGCACCATGCCTGCGATCTCCCGGTCATCCATAGGTACGTGAAACCGAGCAATATTTTGCTCAATGCAGAGTTTGGAGACAAGCTTTCGGATGTTGGAGTTGCTAAGGTTGTCAGAGCAGTGGAAAATGGCCCGGAATCCATGTCTGCAATTGCTGATTCTTGTGGCCACATTGCTCCGAGTATCAAAATTCAATTCCTTGATCACCCATTTCCTTTTCTTGGCTAAAATTATTTGACATATTTTCAAATTTTGAGTTTCATATCAGTAACTCTGATGAATTTCATAGATTGAATGGTTTTTCTTTTCAGTTGTGAAGATCTTAGAAAATTCAATTACATGATAGACATCGATCTTTCCAAGTTTAGAGTCACAGAGCTAAATCATGAATTTGGCATCTCTAACTCTGATGGATTTCATAGATTTAATTGGACTGATTGATCTAAATGTTAATAGAGGGTGGTCTGTTTGATCTTTGATCCTACTGCAGAGTATGCATATACTGAAAAGAGTGACTTCTACAGCTTTGGAGTCGTGATTCTGGACCTAGTGACCGGTAGACAGCCGGTTGATCCAGAATTCAGGGAGAAGGATCTGGTGGCATGGATCTGCAAGAGCCTCCGCGAGGAGGGGATCGATCAAGTGCTCCATCCCAACCCCGACTCTAGTAGTTTCGAGAAGCAACTTCGCTGGGTCCTTGTCGGCAACCGGCCTTCCATGGAGAGGGTGGTGGAAATGCTACGTCAGGAGGAAAGAAGGGAAGGTTTCTTCTCATTGCTATGAAGTGAAGATTGCTCTGATCAAAGCACCATAATTTGAATGCTAGGGAAGAGGGAAACACAGAGAAGAAGCAGAAAATTTCCATTTGAAGCTTTCCAACTTCGGATTATCCCACAAAAATTGTGAAATCTCAATCCAAATCCTCTTAGAATTCTAGATATTACGTGTTTAACTAAGGATCTTTTTCTGTAAAATTAATGGCGTTAACTGGAAATATTAGATCCTTGATGTTTTAGAGATAATTTAGTTGCAAAGTTGAAATTTTGTCTGCACTGGTGGTAACCGTGATATATTCTTTTCCTTAATTACTTCTATGAACATATCATATTATTAACCATCTTTAAAATAGTATCATGCTCTTTGTGATTTGTATCATTTGCAACGACTTTTTAAGCTACACAAAACTATTATTTATTGTTGTTAATACAAACGACATAATTAATTTTAAAATAGAATTAACAGTGTTCTAAAAAGTGTTAGGCGCTAGTTGTGCGCCAGACTGGGGCCTAGCACCTAGGATGTCTAGGCGGACCACTATTTTTTCTTTTTTAATTTTTAATGTAATTTTATGTTATTTTTAAATAAATCAAAGTTAAAAAGATAAATAAAACTTATATATAAATCAGAAATTTAAATATATGTTTATATAAACAGATTTATAAATGTATTATTTATATATATATATATATATAAATAGATAAATATATAAACTTTATATAGAAATTTATATATATATATATAAACTCGGATGGTTAGGGCAACTTGGGAGTCGTAGACCCAGATGCTGCGAATCCAGTTGTAGCGCTCGAAGACCACCATTTGGTGGCCCTCTCACTTGAGCTCACAAGCTGCCAGTAGGTGAGGATGGCTAAGGCGGAGAAAGAGTAGCGGAGATAGAGCTTAAGTCAACAAAGACGCATTGGTAAGGATGGAGCTTGACGGCAGAGATGGCGTAGAGGCAATGAGGAGGTCACGATGAAGTACTGACGACGTTGAGGTGACAACGTTCAAGCAGCGGTGGCCTTGGGCTAGAAAAGAAGGAGATGACTGAAAGGTAGGTAAAAAAATTAGGCGTTCCAGGCGACTAGGCATTGCCTGGGCCACCTATGCGCTAGCAGCGATCAATTAATCTGGTTGGCACCTAGGGGGCTGACTAGGCCAAATTTGCAGCGGCCGCCTAAATCGATTTTTAGAACTATTGAATTAATAAATTTAATCAATATTTTCTAATCACTGGGTTTGGTTAATCCCTACCAATAATTTTTTTTTATTTTCTTGTTAGTGGCTGCTTGGTTATATGGTGGGGAAGGAAAAAAATGATATATTTTTTTTCACAACAAATTATACATTTTCCATAGAATAATAACAATCTATATCTCATATTTTTAAAAATAGTAAAAGTCACTTTTGTTGTTAAAAATTAGTATAAATTGACCATTCTACCTATGTTGCACTAAAAGGCAAATGAAAAGCTTTTCTAATATGAAATGAAAATGGAGAAACTGTATTTTTTTAAAAAAGTAGGAAATGGAAATGGGGATAAAGTGTAAAGTTAAAAAATATAAGAGTTTTTTTGTAAATATAATTTTAATATAAAAAATTATAAAAAATAGTTCAAACATAATACAAATAAATATAAACAATAAACATAAATTTAATAATGCATTCAAACAAACATAAAGTCCACAATGCATTCAAACAACCATTAATAATATTTACAAAGTTCTATTATTCTTACATGACTTGGCAATTAAAAACAAATAGTAAATTTAAAAAAAAAAAATAATATAATTTATAAAAGTTCATTCAATTCATCATTCCTTGTCTTTATAGATTGATTAACATATTCACCAAAGAGTACTGACTCTAAGTTTGGTTTATCTAGGGAGAGATTAGCAAACTCGAGAACACCTACTTCTTCCATACTCTCAAATTCATCTCCACCTACATTCCACATTTTTGTCTTCTCATTATAATATTAGAAAATGATCTTTGATAAAAGACGAAAATTATTATCAATAAAGATCAAATCCTTTACACATTTTGGAGTTAATTTATTCATTCTAAAAAAATAAACTAAGGAATAAGTAGGCCAATTTCTTTCACAACAAGAGGAAGAAATAAGTTGTCCAAAAACCTTAGAAGCTAACTTTTGAAACAAAAGAGCACGTGATCCATAACATGCCCACCATTTCCTAGTTCCCTATTATACATGTTTAAGATAGAATCTGGATCTCAAAATGGTCCATTTTTGAGAGAAAAATCAACAAACTCATCATCAACAATAGCACGCATATTTGGATTAGGAAAAACTCTCCTAAAAGACTTCATTCTTTCTATGGAAATTTCTCCATCTATATGTGGAAGCATTCTACCTTTTCTTTCTTGAAGCCATTTATCACTATAATACCTTCAAAAGACAAAATCAACAAAATTTTAAAAATAAAAAATAAGTAATTCATGGAGTATTGAACTAGTAAGAAATGGAGATTGAATTTGAAAATTATCTCGAGTTCAATGAATGAGCTAGGTAATGTAATGGAGTGTTATGTTTTGTCCAACGAGCAAGAATAATATGATGAATGACATGATAAAATGATGAAAAATCACTAGGTAGCTTCCTTCTATGATCATAAATAACCTTTTTCATCTTGATAATTATAGAATCCCACATCTCATAAACCAAATGAAGATATGGTTGTTTGTATCAAAAACTCTAATCATGTTATAAATAGGTGCTGTGAAAGCGAGAATGTAATTAATTTTTCCCACTAATCCTCATTCACAACCAATTCATGAACAAATCGAGCTTTTCCTTAGTCATCATCTCGATATTGTGCCCATTCATCACTTATAACCACTGCTTTAAGTGCATGTCTAAGAATTTTAAATCTTTTAAGCATAACAACAATGGAAGAAAATTAAATGTTAATAGCTGCAAGCAACTTCAAAGAACTAAAATGATTAAACATGGCAAATCTCATTGAATGATTCATTATAAAATTTTTGATGACTAAAACGTCTCTATGCACTTCAGTGATCCAAGGACACTCATCATATGTCTCTTAATTCTTTTCTAAATTCCTAGTTGCACATATAATCTTCAAAGCAAAATTGAGTGTATAGACAACACGAGGAGTCCAATAAATATATGGAAACATACCTTCAATGATTTTCTCAGTTACCTTGCAATTAACAACATTATCAATAATGATCTGTACAATTTTTTGGTCACCAACTTCATTTATTATCTCTTTCATCAAATTAGTAATAAATTGTTTATTCTTTACTTCACCTAAACAAGTCACATATTTAATAAACATTGGACCATTTTCAGAAATAACCATAAAATTAATCAAGCGCCTTCTTTGTGGGTCACCCCAACTATCAGTAACAATGCTAACACCTTTTTCCATTCAAGTGTTTTTAATAAGTTCCAACAATTTTTCAACATTTGTCTTTTCTTTCTGAAATAATGTGGTCTTCAACTTATTATAACCCGCAGGCACATAACTACCCAATGAATGATAAGTAGCAAATGAATAACAATTCAAATAATTTGGATTTCTAGCAAGATTAAAAGGCAAACCCCCAGTATAGAATATTCTAGCAATCTCAACATCTAATTGTGCTCTAGTTTCCATGTCAAAAGCTCTAGCAATAGGTGAATCAATGGACTTTCTCTTCTTTAACTGTTCTAAAACTCTTGGTTCATGTAAAGACAAAAAAAGTCCCAAAAAAACACGACTTGTTGATAATGACACTTGCTTAGGTTGAAATTTGATAGTCTTTCTGCAACTTCTCTTTCAACTTTTTTCATCTCAGCTATAATTTTAAGACTCACCTTTTTACAACAAACAATCCCTTTCCTACCGATATTTAATAGATGAGCTTTAACTCTTGTGTATGTCCCAAATTTTTGCAAATTACAAAAGTTACAAGTCCATTTTTAACTACCCCCCTCATTCTCCCATTTTCTCAATTCTAGTCACATATTTCCATAATGGACTATTTTCCTCATCCTTATTTTTTGATGCAACAGTATCGCTAGATTCTGAACTTGAAGTTGAATGAGCCATATTACCTATGAGTTAAATTAATAAATCAGTATGTAAACATATCTCATATAGGAGGGTGCAATAAAAAATCATCATTATGGTGTTGTTTGTGAAAAAATCATACTAGATTTGTACTCCACCCTTAACAAGGGGAGTTCACTTAAGGAAAAGACAACCTCAAATTAAGGACAAGTTAAAAAGAGTTGTAATTTATAAGCAATGAGCCATTGAGAGCTCTTTTTGGAACAAAGCTATGTAAGTTATGCCAATATGAGTTTGATTCATCCATGAGCAAAGGCAATAGCATTATATATATTGTTGTTTATAGGAAACTCATAATAGATTTCTTATATCCATAATTTATCGAGTTGAGCTTGCATTAGGAGGAAGAATTCCACACCATGCCCTAGCTTACTCCTCTAATTGAAACAAGAAATAATCTTCTGTGAGAGTAAGATGAAAATTGTGACACCTACACATTGTAAGGTAATGCCATTTGATCTTATATGATGTATAAAGATCCGAATACTATATGGTAATAAAAATACATTTAAATTTACACTAGACATACATGGTTATAAAATTATTTGAATTTAAAATTGAAAAATCAATTATATACATATTAAGAAGCATTAAAATATCATTTACACGTGAGTGATTGAGATAGCTGTGAACACCAAAATCGTTGAGATGGATGTAAATATCAAAATCGTTGAGTGATTAGCCAACATGTAAAATGGGTGAGAATGACCAACATGTAAAATGGGTGAGACTGAACACAAACACAAATGCATGAACAGAGAAAGATGTAAAATGGGTGAGAGTGAACACAAACACAAACGCATGAATAGAGAGAGAAAGAGAGTTTACTTAGAAGTTAGAAGGAACGATCGATGGGTCACGACATCTTAAGAGGGAATAACGACGACGACTGACAAAGAGAGAGGCGATCTTCATTTATGACATAAAGGCAAAAGAACGACGATTGGAACTGGAACCGGAAGCAAGGGAACGACAGTGAGGGAGCACCTAGAGGCTGAAGCAGCAAGCGCTCAACTGAGAGATAGGACTTGGGATTCGAAAACAAAGAAGAAGAAGAAGAAGAAGAAGAAGACTTAAAATAAGGGAAATTGAGCTCAACCTTTGGGATGCGTGCATGAGTAAGCCTTGACTCTGTTGTTTTGGCCAATTTATGTAAATTGCGAAATGGTCTTAGAACGTTTTTCAATTTATAAAAACTGCCTGAAAAATGTTTTGGGTTGTTTTCTCCGTTTCCCTACTTCTGAGCATTCTACTTGGTTCTCTCTATTGATTTGTAAATTTGTTTCTAAAGACCTTTATGATTCATCAACAACTAAGAAGTGGCTAATGACTCATCTCCAATTTTGTTAGTGGACAATTATGAAGAAATTAGGTAAATCTTTGGTTAATGGATAATTATAATGTTTGGTTAGTGGACAATTATAATGTTTGGTTAGTGGATTTGTTTAAATTTATGTAGTTGTGGTTGATTGCAAGGGCCTATAAATAGACATTCCTCTCTTGTGTTGTATCATCAATTGGAGAAGCAAAACAATTAAGAGTATAGAACTACTCTTTGAGTGTCTTTATTGTATTTGAGTGTCTTGAGTTATGTTGAGTGTTTTTGTTTTTCATTCTCAAGTGGTATCAGAGTAGGTTATTGAAAGGAAAGGTTCCATATAGCATATTAAATTGAAGCTCTCGATGAGCGGAATGCAATGCCTAAAACGTTAGGCCAATCGGAGTTTAAATGAGCCTCTAGAAGTTTGCTTCCAAAAAAATGAGTTAACTCACTAAGTTGGAGTCAAGTCAGCTGAGTTGACTAAGCCGTGAAGCTTGTTGACTGAGCCATCAAGCTGAGTTGACAAAGCCTTCGGAGCCATTAACCGAACTATTGATCGTTGACTTAGAAAGTTGACTTTGATTGTTTTGACGAAGCAGGTTGACTTTGACTTTGACCTTGAGACACTCTTAAGGTTGTTTAGCATTCCAGACTCATCCATGTAGCTAGAATTTTAAAATTCTCATTATATTAAGAGATATGGCTAGTGGTATGGCTTCCTTTCAAGTTCCAACACTCAAAAATAACAACTATGATAACTGGAGTATCAAGATGAAGACTCTTTTGGGAGCACATGATGTTTAAGAAGTTGTAGAAAAATGTTATAGTGAACCAGAGAATGAGGCTACTCTAACCACAACCCAGAAGGAAAGTTTGAAAGACTCGCAAAAGAGAGACAAGAAAACTCTCTTCCTCATCTATCAAGCATTAGATGATGATGGCTTTGCGAAGATTTCAAGTTCAAGCTTCCCTAAGGAAGAGTGGGAGAAGTTGCAAACCTCTTGCAAAGGATCCAAACAAGTAAAGAAGGTTCATCTCCAAACATTAAGAGGTGAATTCGAATCTCTACAAATGAAAGCATCCAAGTTCATTTCCGCTTACTTCACAAGAGTGTTGACCGTTTCCAATCAAATGAAAAGAAACGATGTAGACTTGGAAGATACTAGAATAATGGGAAAGATACTCAGCTTGTTGGATCCCAAATTTGAACTCATCGTTGTAACTATTGAAGGAACTAAAAATTTGGCAGACATGACGATCGAGCAACTCTAAGGATTGTTGCAAGCTTACGAAGAAAAGCATAAAAGGAAGCAAGGGTTCACCGAACAACTCCTCAAGATGTAACTCAAGGAGAAAAAAGAAATCCAAAACTAGATAGAAATCAACATGGTCGAGGAAGAAGCTAAGTCTGAGGACAAGGTAGAGGTTGTAGTCATAGACAAGGTTGGAATAACCATAACAATAATTCCAACAATAACTACGAGAAAAAAGAAAGCTCAACACGAGGTTGTGGAAGAGGAAATTTGAACTTGAGGTATGATAAGTCTCAAGTTTAATGTTATAATTGTCAAAAGTTTGAGCATTATGCTGCTAAATGTAGAGCTTATAACAACAAAGTTGAGGAGAAAACCAACTACGTGGAGGAAAAGACTAATGAGAAAGGAACTCTTTTTCTAACACGAAAAGAGAATGATAGTGGTGAAGCAAACTCTTGGAATCTGGACACTGGTGCAAGCAATCACATGTGTGGAAGGAAAGACATGTGTTCATGGAACTTAACGAATTAGTTAGCGGCAATGTCTCTTTTGGAGATGATTCTAAAATAATAGTGAAAAGAAAAGGTAACATTCTTATCCAGTTGAAAGATGGGAGATATCAATTTATTTTCAATGTCTACTATATGCCCAACATGAAAAGAAATATCTTGAGTTTGGGACAACTGTTAGAGAAAGGTTATGATATTCATATGAAAGATTATAATCTTTCTATTCGAGATGATAAGAATAACCACATTGCGAAAGTGCTAATGACGAATAATAGAATGTTCATGATCAACATTCAAAATGATGTTGCAAAATGTCTGAAAGCTTGCCACAAAGATGCATCATGGTTGTGGCATCTTCGATTTGGGCATCTCAATTTTGGAAGCCTAGAACTGCTATCTAAGAAAGAAATGATGATAGGATTACCTTACATAAAACATCTAGATTTGGACCAGTTCTACGAAGAGTGTCTACTTGGGAAGCAATTTAGAAAAGGTTTTCCAAAATAGTCAGAATCAAGAGCTAATAAGCCACTTGAGCTCATCCATACCAATGTGTGTGGTCCAATCAAGCCATGTTCTCTCAGTAACAATAACTATTTCCTTCTTTTTATTGATGATTTTTCAAGAAAGACATTGGTGTATTTCTTGAAGCATAAGACAGAAGTTTTTGAAGTTTTCAAGAAGTTCAAAGCTACAATAGAGAAAGAAACCGGACGAGAGATCAAGGCCATAAGATCCGACAAGGATGAGAATTTACTTCGAAGGAGTTTCGAGAATATTGTGAAGCTCATGGAATTCGCCGACCTTTGACGGTCCCAAGATTCCCTAAAAAAAATGGTGTTGCAGAAGAAAAAAATAGAACTGTCCTCAATATGGCACGAAGCATGCTCAAGAGCAAGAAATTGCCAAAGGAGTTTTGGGAAAAAAATAGCAGCATGCATAGTGTACCTATCCAATTGATCACCCACTAGAAGTGTTTGGGGTAAAACACCAAGCATGGAGTGGAAGAAATCCTGGTATCTCACATCTAAAAGTTTTTGGAAGTATAGGCCATGTTCATGTGCCAGACAAGAGAAAAACCAAGCTGGATGATAAGAGCAAAAGGTTTTTCTTCATTGGATATAACTCAAGTTTAAAGGGCTACAAGTTATACAATCCAAATAACATAAAGGTTGTGATTAGTCGACACGTGATATTTAATAAAAAAGAATAATGGGATTTTGGCTCTCATTTAGATGACTTCAATTTCGGTCCTCAATTTGAAGAAGAGGAACAAACAAGGATGATGGAGCAACCGATAGAAGAGCCTAGTGCACCACCTACTTCGACAACAATATCTGAAGTCACAAATTCTTCGCCATCTTTCTTAAATGAAAGAACGCACAAGAAGTCTGCAAGATCTATATGAGGTAATATAAATTCTTGATAATCTTACATTATTGTCTCTTTGTTGACTGTGAACCAATACACTTCAAAGAAGCTGTACAAGAAAACAAATGGAGAAATTTGATGGATGAAGAAATCAAGTCCATCGAAAAGAATGACACATGGGAACTGACTTCTCTTCCAAAAGGCAAGAAGGCTATAGGTGTCAAATGGGTGTATAAGACAAAGAGAAATGCTAAGGGAGAAATAGAAATACAAAAGGCGAGGCTTATTGCAAAAGGATATAGTCAAAGAGCTGGCACTGACTATGATGAGTATTTGCTCCTGTTCGTAGAGAAACTATACAACTAATCATTTCTTTGGCTACTCAGAACAAATGGAAGATTCATCAGATGGATGTAAAGTCTGCTTTCCTAAATGAAGTTCTTGAAAAAGAAGCTTACATACACTAGCTATTAGGCTATGAACTCAAAAGGAATGAAGACGAAGTTCTGAAGTTGAAGAAGGCTCTTTATGGACTGAAGCAAACACCAAGGGCATGGAATAGCCGAATCGATAAGTATTTTCAAGAGAATGGTTTCAATAAATGTCCCTATGAGCACGTCCTTTATATCAAGATCAAAGATGGAGATATTCTAATAGTACGTTTATACGTGGATGATTTGATCTTCACTAGAAACAATACAAGTTTGTTTGAAGAATTCAAGAAAGTAATGACCCAAGAGTTTGAGATGATCGACATTGGGTTGATGGTGTACTACCTTGGTATTGAGATTAAACAAAAGGAAGAAGGAATCTTCATCTCCCAACAAAGCTACGCAAAGGAGATCCATAAAAGATTCAAGATGGATAACTGCAAGCTAATTAGTACCCGATGGAATGTGAAATCAAATTATCCAAGCATGAAGAAGGTGAAAAAATGGATTCAACTTTTTTTAAAAGCCTAGTTGGAAGTTTGCGCTACTTAACTTGTACAAGGCCTGATATTCTTTATGTCGTTGGACTTGTGAGTCAATACATAGAGAATCTAACAATCACCCATTTCAAAACTGGAAAGAGAATTCTTCGATATCTAAGAGATACAATTGATCTTGGCTTGTTTTATTCATTTTCTAATGATTACAAGCTTGTTGAATATAGCGATAGCGACTAGAGTGGAGATACAGATGATAGAAAGAGCACAAGTAGGTTAGTGTTCTTCATGGGAAACACAACTTTCACATGGATGTCGAAGAAGCAACCAATTGTCACTCTATCCAGTTGTGAAGCTAAATATGTAGCTGCCACTTCTTGTGTTTTCCATGCAATCTAGCTAAGAAACTTGGTGAAAGAGCTAAACGTGGCATAAGAAAATCCAACTAAGATTCGTATTGATAACAAATCAACCATAGCCTTAGCAAAAAATCATGTTTTCCATGTGTAACGACCCGCTCCTACTTACGGGTACCACCGATAAATAATCGACCAAATTACTCACCCGACGAACCACAACTAAAGGGTTGAACTATATTTCAATAGGAAACACCCTACGTGAGAACTAGGTTTCGTCCTTCCCTTCACTCCACTCAGGAATTGGTCCTAACTCAAACAAGAAAAACTCAGCGGACCGAGACTCGAAACCCGAGTGAGCTTCACTTCTCTTCAACTCACCTCATAGCAAGCCAGAGGTGACCCAGGCACAAAACTACCATAACAACACTTCACTGAGTATTGGGGATTTATGAGAACATACCTCGCTGATCTTTACTTGGTCTGAACTTGGCTTCAACAACTAGGAGCAAATATACATCATGCAGACTCACAATCTTCTATCACACTATTATGATTACAACAATTAGATACATCTAACGCTCAACAACACATATATTTAGTCACAAGGGTATACATATATAACACCACATGGATACATACAAGAGATAATAAAATACACAACTTGGGCGACACCGCTAGTTGCCATAACAGCCTCCCGGCACCATCCTTGCTTGCATCTGGACTTTCATCATCTACAACATGAGGTAAAACCTCATGAGTCATAAACATTCAGTAAAGGTAATGCATGTAAATATGAATATAACCATATTTATGTATGTCAAATGCATGCAAATGAGGCTAAGCCATCAATCCTCACAACTCTTCAAGGTTTGAGGCATCAACCTATCAACCTCCACAACACTAGTCCTCCATATGGCCATAGGTCCACTAGATCTCGCATCACGCAAGCAATAACCACTACATGCAAATGCAACATAAAAACATTATCAAACATATTTACCAACTTGTAAGGCCACCTCTATATGGGGTCATCCCTTACCTGGCTCGAAGCCTCGATTCTGTCTCGGCACGAACTCCAGCCCGAACTATGAGCTCTTCTAAGATCACCGCCTCTCCGATCGAACCTAGATGCAACCACACACAAAAACCTAACCATACATTAGGCACTAAACTAGGGCCTATATTTTTGTCCTACACTGCACAATACCCGACCACAACTTTCAATCAACCCCAACCACGGGCATAATTCAACCATCTCTTCGCATAACATTATTCCACAATATCTCACATAATGCAGTGACTCAAAAAGAAATTATTAAGTAATTACCTTAGCTAATTTGGGAGACAAATTCGAAAAATGTCTAATCCGGCGATGTCTCATGAGATGCCACCTGGTGCTCAAAACCCCATTTCCGAGCTTCAGACACAGTCCTCAATTCCCAAAATACTTTCAGACTTTTCTTCTATTTTTCTAAAATTTTCTGACATTTTTCTTCATTTTTCCCTTATTTTCTAGAATTTCTTTTTATTTTTTATTTTTTTCCTTTTTTCTTTATTCTTTCTTTTCCTTCATTTCTTCTCCTGCATCCCGCTTCTTCTTCTTCTCGATCTTCTTCTCCCATGGCGCGCACAACGCCTGGACGCAGAGCCACAATCCGCCACTACAGCTTGCCTCCGGCCTCTAGTCGGCCGCTCCGCGTCGCGCGACCCCCGGCCATGGCTGCCATCAGCGCGAACTGCCATGGATGGACCTCCCCTGCGCGCACCACCGCTACCATGGCTGATCACCTGCCTCCGCTGCTGTAGCCGCTGCTTCCGGCGACCACCGCCAACATCACCGCGAGTTGCTGCAGCCCGCTCCTGAGCCATCGACGGCCGCCTCAGCGCATCCTTGCGCCACCGCCTCTGCTGCCTTCATCTTCCATCATCGGCCATGGCCGATCGGCCCCTCTCGCTCGATCCCTCATCACTCTCACTCTCTCCCGCAAGCTCTCTCTCTCGGCCTCTTGCAATCTTCGGCCAGGCTCCCTCTCTCTTTCTCATTCTCTGTTTTTGAAAATATCAGAGGAGGTGCACTGTTGGAAGCTTGCCCAACAAGCTCGCGCTTATATATATATATATATATATAATTACGCATTAATCCCCCAATTCCTCAATAATTTTCACTTAAGGGAATTTAATTACACTAGCGAATTTTGATAATTGCTCTTAGACCCACCCTAGCTTAATTTAACTTTCATTAAACCACTTAAATTCTTGATTTTCCCTAAATTAATAATCGATACTTGGGAATATCGTTTTTGTCCCTGCACCTGCATGGGACCTCTATTCGACTTGAAAATGCTTCAGGGTTGCCTTACTCGTAAAATCGGACCACACTTAGGGTCCCCTCCGATTCTCAGAGGTCCCCTACGACTATTCAGTATTGGCACCCACTCGGGCTCATATAGAATTTATTTCGAAAATTATTTTCGGTCAGACCGCTTCCAGCGTCATTATCCTCATCTCGAGACGCTCACCAATATCATGCCCTCTTCCCTGGACATCCAAGTCACGAGGCACTCTTTGTCGTCCATTCGAAAAGTTTTATTAATTAATTTCTCGAAATCGACTTTTGGCCTTCCCGGACCACACGAGGTCTTGCCAAAAAATCCAAAAATTATTTATTTTCAATACCATGTAATACCGGGTATTACACCATGATCGAAGCAAACACATTGATACTCGATATCATTACATTAGGGAGTGCATGTAACGCCCCACTTTCTAAAGCGTGCATTAACTCGAGATTTTGAGAATAGTTTTTTTTCAACATTATACACACAACATAAGTCTCTCGATATACATACCCTCAACATAATCATTTCCTGACAATCACGATTATACATTCTCAGCATATCAAATTTAATAATTAATAGACTAAGACAAGTAATATCAATAACATCAGCAGAAGCAAGATCGAAACCTATATAACTGACAAATTCCTTTTACAGTCAAATAACTAAATCGATATTTTACATAAAAATATCAAAATATTACATAACCTCTAAACATCGTAATCATAGACAAAGATCTATGAAACTAAAACATAATAGTTGTATCTCGATCACGTCTTTTCTTTTAGCGCTGCTGCTTTCACCTGAAACGTTAAATATTTCAAGGACATAATCCGAATTAGATGTTGAATCATCTAAGTGAGAGTTCAAAAACATTTTCATGAATATATGCAAAATCATATATAAAATCGACAAATCCTGGCATGCACCAACCCAAGAGAATCTCACATAGCACTTAACCTTAATTGGGGAAAATACAATCTCTCTAAAGGCGACACGACTATATTGACTCATTGGCAAACACAATCCTACTTAAGATGGACAACCTCGACATATGAACACGGGTATAACTCCATTATTATTATTAAGCATTACGCTTCTACTCAAAAGCATTTCAAAATCCAACGCAACCATAGCCCCAAGAGTATCACATCAGCATTATCCCTGTAATTAATGATACTTCGGTATTAATGCTATTACTTAAAGAAACCCGAGGTGGTGTCTACTCTCAGCCCCGCCACTTGAGTACCGTAGGGTGAAGTCTATCTTAGCCC
This sequence comes from Diospyros kaki, assembly GCA_036245055.1. Lineage (NCBI taxonomy): Eukaryota > Viridiplantae > Streptophyta > Magnoliopsida > Ericales > Ebenaceae > Diospyros > Diospyros kaki. Next base: position 25,389,373 of record BSEG01000011.1, on the reverse strand, counting down.
TGTCCCAAATGGGTCACATAGCATTAATCTTCGGCACACATCCCGAGTGTTATCACTCAAATGCTACGTCATAGGCTAACAACCCATGTCCCACATGGACAACACATAACATGTCAATGCCGAAAATCATAACATGCATAACATAAAATCAACATTTCAATGTATGCAATTTATTGTACGAAATTCATTACATGTGTAAATAATCGTTTAGACGAACCATCGCACGAAACCAACCACTCACGGGTTTTACCATCCAAGTATACGAGGTATATAACTTCTCACAATAAGCCAAGCCATAGGAATGAACACTCACAATAAATCAAAACTGATCAAAAGTAACAAGAATATGCACAAGACTTGGATTGAACAACTCACAGGAAACCATTCACATGCCACAAATAAGTTTTTCCAGTAGAACCACCCACTTTGGGCGAAATTCAAGATTCCTTGAACTGTGTGCCTGACCTCGATTCTCGTGCTAAGCGTTCTATAGTTCAACCTCAAGTTTCAACGGTACCCTAGACATCATATGCATTCAAAGAAAAATCAATATCTATTTTTCCAATTTTCTCATAAATTTTCTCTAATTTCTTCCTATTTTTCTCTCGATAATTTCAAATAAATACCTATTCAAGAATTTTTTTCCAAATTTTTCTCCACAAGAATTAATAAAACAATATTTATAAGCCTCTGGAATGTTTTGAAAATTTTTCAGATTTTTCTCCTATTTTCTCTAATTTTCATAATTACTTTTCCTTGAGAAAAATTATTTCTCCTTGATTTCCTTTGGATCTCCTCCATGAAAAATCACCAAAATTCATAAAATAAATTCCTTATCCTTCTGGAATTTTCTCATAATTTTATAAAAATCCCTCATATTTATTTTTCTTTTACCTTTCCTTTCAAAAATCCAAAATAATTATCTCCTCAATAAATTTTTTCAAGATAAAAATTCATCAAAATAAACTATTCTTTTTTCTTCAATATATGGATATTTTTTCATAATTTTATTTCCTTTAATTCTATTTTTTCTCAAATTTCCTATATTTTTCAGTATTTAAAAAATACAAAAATTACCTCCAGTCATCTTCTTCGACGCTGGCACACCAGAAAATTAAACTGACGACACTAAGATGCTCATCTCCCTTATTGGATCCCAAAGGTACCCCTCTTGGTCGGAAAAACCCACTGAAAGCCCTCCGATTTGGTTGAAAATAGTCCGCCCAAGCTGCCCGCCACCGAACTTCGACGAACCAAATTGACCTCTGATTCGACTTTCGATTAACACAAAACTTTCCAGACTAGCTGCCCATAGTCTCGCGACCAAAAGCCCTCTATTTTATCCTTCGATCGTTCACTCTACATGCCGATTTCAACCCTCACTCAATATGTATATATATATATATATGCGGCCGATTCGACCCTCCGATTCGACTTTCGATTAACACAAAACTTTCCAAACTAGCTGCCCATAGTCTCGCGACCAAAAGCCCCCTATTTTATCCTTCGATTGTTCACTCTACATGCCGATTTCAACCCTCACTCAATATGTATATATATATACGCGGCCGGATATATAATTGCGAAAACACCCCCTATACCACTCCAAAAACTTTCAAAATATCTAGAATTATCACAACCTGGGAAACAAAAGCCCCTTATCAAAACGCTCCCATTCCATCCCAAACTCTCGATCTAAGCTTATGAACTTTGATGGAAATCCTCAACCATAACTCGGCTATTTATAGCCAATTCCAAGCTTCTCTCAACCAATCACAAGGGGTAACGTGAGCTAGAGACCACCCCATGTCCATGCCAGGCTTGGCCATGCCTTGGTCACTGATTTGACGGCAACGACAGCAGGTGTGGCGGTCATGCCTCACACTACAAATTCTGTATTTTTTTTTTTAACATCAAAAACTATAATATCTTTTATTAAAAACAACTATAATTTAATATATCCTTTCTTTTAAACATCTAAATTTCGAGGCACTCCCTACTGACAATTCAGTTTTCAGCCCGAACTGAAGCTATATTAAAAATTAACTCCGATCCGATTTCTTTTGATACTAAAAATCCTATCTCGGGATGCTTAGCAACGACATATCATTTGCCTTTGAAATCTCAGCCTCGAGACATTCCCTACAGTCGATTCAACGATTTATTTTTACCATCAAGTAGTTTTTCGATATTTTAAATTCATCTAAATTATATGGTAACTTCATGAAGATATGGGGTATTACAGTGCATCACAAGGAAGGATGTACAAGTCGAGTATGTGAAATCTCATGATCAGAATGCGGATATTTTCACCAAAGCACTCAAATTTGTAAAGACCTCCATGATTCATCAACAACTAATTAAAAAGTGGTTGATGACTCATCTCCAGCTTGGTTAGTGGACAATCATGGTGAAATTAGGTAGATATTTGGTTAGTGAATAATTATAATATTTGGTTAGTGGACAATTATGATGTTTAGTTAGTGAGTTTGTTTAAAATTAAATGATTATGCAGTTGATTGCAAAGGCATATAAATAGGCATTTTTCTCTTTTGTTGTATCATCAATTGGAGAAGCAAAACAATTAAGAGTAAAGAGCTACTTTTCAGTATTTTTATTATGTTTTGAGTGTCTTGAGTTATTTTGAGTGTTTTTGTTTTTAATTCTCGACACTGTATCTTTGCTCTCTCCTATCTCTTCTCCCTCCCTAAACTTCTCTCTATATATAAATTTTATTTGACAAAATTTAATAAAAGTCTAATTTTAATCTAACTTAATAATATATAAATGTTATTCGATAAAAATATACTGAAAAATATAATCCGTACAATAAAATTTTTTGTACAAGTACATCTAAATATTATATATATATTACTTTATATGAAAACTGAAAAATCAAGGGTAACTAGTATCTCCCATCTTCAAAAAAAATCGAGAAACAATCCCAGAAATTGAAAAATTAAAACCACATGAAAATTGGATTTTCTGAGCAAATTTGTTTGGAGGATTTAGGATTTAGAAGAAAAACAAAAATTAATCGTAGAAATCATTTGCTAAGCTCATACTAGGAACCCAGCAGATTACTGGGTTTAATAATGAAACCAGCAAAGCTATCTTTTCAGCGAGAAACGGTGCAAGATTTGGGATGGACCACGTCCATGGAATGCTATGTTTTCTTTTATTTTTTATTTTTTTTGTGGTTCTCTGTTCTCGTGGTGTTTGTTGATTAGTTGCTGTTAATTGGTTAATTGGGTTGAGTCGGTTGATTTTCAAGGTGTTGAGGAACAGCTGTTTGTTAGCATTTGGCTTGGTCGTGTTGTGCTCTTCCAAGCATTGGGTCGAGTATCGCTCAGTGCATGTTATACCCTTATGCCAGCGACCTGGTTGTTTGCCCAAAAATTGCAATTTTCTCCACTTGCTAGATCCAGGGGGTCAGTCGGTATGTGGTGTTTGTTTTGTTTAGGTGTCATCCAGGGGGCATTTATTGTTTGTTGATTGTGGTTTTGTCCCTAATGTTTGCTGTTCCAAGTTACTAGCTTAAATTCGTCGTCTCAGTGCATGCCCTCCTTATTGTGGGTGGTCTTGTGTAATCGTTAGATATATAGTTGTCTGTTCATATATATGACAAACCAAAAACAGAAGTATGTTTAAATTTTTATAAAGCTAATATTGAGTTTTCATAAAATGCATAATTAAGACCAAGTTTTATTTTGTTTTGTACAATTAAATTTGGAACTTAAAAAAGGGTCATCAGTCGAAAAAGTTACATGCGAAAAGGAGGCTGAAAGTGTTGATCTACCGCTGATATCATAAGGTAAAACTTTTCAGTCTCTTAGATATTTCTTATTATTTCTTTTGGTTCTTTCAACTATAATTTCCGATAGGTGGAAATGAATTTTGGTACTTCAACAGAGGAAAAAATAACAGCTTTTTAGACATTGAAAATCAGTTGGCAACGGGAAAGCTACTTCCCTGTAATTGTGATATATATACCAAATATAGATACGTCTTTCTCTCCAATTAAGTTTTTGAGAGAGTGACTCACTCTTTGTACCAAACGTTACTTTAGGGTAATTATCTCCGACTAGATGGAAGTTCTAGACATAGACATTAGAGAATAGTTCAAGCATGAGTGAGTTATTTTCTGAAACTGAAGCCTGATTTGAGAGAGAGGTTTAGTTGCAATGTCGCCCTAGAGTGCAGAAGAAGAAAGAGGCTGCAAGGGAAAGAAGGCCAAAGAGAAGATCTTAAAAATATAACAACCACCTATAAATTCCATTTCTTCACGTAGACTTCTCATCTCTCTCACGAAATCTCTCTCTCTCTCTCTCTCTCTCTCTCTCGTAGACTAGGAGTTTACCCCATCTACACTCAATACTCTTCAATTTTGATCATCTTTAGTTCTTAATATATATTATTAAATATACATATATATATTAGATGAAACCAGAGTTAGGATCTATACCAAAGATACCTTTAGAGTGTAGCAGCATCCACAACTACATTTATTCCTCAACAAGTATTCTCATTGGAATGAACATAACAACGTAAGATCCAAGCAACCGTTTCTCTTTTACCTTCTTTCCCATCCCATTATCTCCATACCAACTTTTTCAATCTAATTAACCCTGTCAAATGTATATTTCCTAAACGGGTATTGATAAAATGAAACAAAAATTTTAAATGGGATTTTTTTATAGAATGACCTTATATAGGAGGAGAAATAACTATTAATTAAATAGGTTGTAACTGCGAATTAAATGTTAGTATTGCATCATTTAGGGCCTTTATGCTTGATATAGGTGGGGTCGTTTATGAATCCTAATTTTTTTATTCATTTTAATTATGGCCTTATCTTCTATATTTCTTATATTAATTAATTCATTTTCATACAATTTTTTCTTTTTTTTTTTGTTAAGTAATACTACAAATATTTGTATCTTGGAAGAGAATTTCTAAGAGGGGCTAGTTTTCTTTATGATTATAATGTTACGAGTTCGAGTTGTAAAAACAATCTATTTAAAAAATAAACATATTTCATAAGTCTTTTTCAGTTCTTGTAAAGTCATATATTGGTAGGGCCTTTTATTCTTAAAAAATTATAAAAAAAAAAAACTTATTATGAGAATAACAACGAGAATCTTATGATTATAAATGAGTTACTTTTATGGATTTTTCATTCTTAATGTAAGAAGCCCTAAATAGTTTTATGTGAAATTTTTATCTAAAATTTCTGTTATATCATATATATAATTTTTATATGTACATACACAGAATATATTTCGAGTGTATCAGTACTCATTATGTAAGCGGAGAAAAGAGAGTTATAGAAGGTTACACAAAGTACCAAAAAGTGCAAGAACTCAATACCTTCCCAACCCTGCAGAGGCAATGGGGCTTGGGGGTACCATTCTTTAGAAGAGACAAATTGCTTTCTTTTCCCCTTTCATTTTTGTCTCTTTTCCCCTCTCTCTCTCTCTCTCTCTCTCTCTCTCGTGAAGAAGTTTTCTCTATTTTGGGAAGGTATAAAAGCAGAAGAAAGATCCACAGTGAGATATATATATATATACTGTGCATATATACGAGAGCAAAACGAAGGATCAAATTATGACTTGGTGCATTAGTTACTGCAGCGACGAGCCAGTGATTGTGAGGAAAACTCAAAGTTCGTGCATTGAAACCTGCCCTTCTTGCGGTCACCAGATCAAATGTCAAGAAAAGGTTTCATCTTCTTCGTTCTTTAATCATCTCGATTGGTTCCATGATTTTGGTTTGCTCTGAGAATTTGGAGCTGATAATATTAATGTAAGAAGTGAAGGCTGCAGGGATTCATGATCTGCCGGGGTTGCCGGCTGGAGTGAAGTTTGATCCGAACGATCAAGAACTGATTGAGCATTTGGAGGCAAAGGTGTCGTCTGAATATTCTCCCAAGCTTCATCCTCTGATCGATGAGTTCATCCCTACGCTTGAAGGAGACGATGGAATTTGCTATACCCACCCAGAGACGTTACCAGGTGAGTCGTAGCGACAATCTCAGAAAAATTCCTATAAGTCTAAGGGCTCCTGCTTGATTGGTTAGGGTCCGGAATAGGTCATTTTTTATGCAGTTTTATTTTTATTTTGCATGCAAATTAGGTTGTTTGCTTCTTTCTTTCTTTCTTTTTGTTTTGTTATTGAGGAAACCCCACTGTGAGATGATGCCACCGACCTGCTAAGAGCCTAGTACACTCGATTGGCTCTCTAAGTTCACCTAGTACTCTGATCTTTATGTTCTCATTCTTATGTTTAGAAATCTCCTTCTTAGCGTTATAAGTCTAAATTCTTTATTAAATTCGTGGTTTATATCTCTAGAGAACCAACCAAACTTGAACCAGCAAATTAAATAGGACTATTTGTAGAAGACTCGAAAGTCATATCAACATTCTTACCCCTTAATTTATTTTTATAGCTCGACCTTGTAATTTTTCAGGAAGCAGCTTTATTCTTGCTTTCAAGGATGTTTGATCAATAAGGTCTAATTTTCTAGAACAACAATACCTCTCTTGCTCCTGTTTAACATTTTTTTCAAACATATACACTAATTTTCTAGATTAAACATTAGGTCTTTGCACTTTCAACTTTTGAACACATTTTTCAAGTCTTCTACAAAAATTGAAAACAAAAAATTTTATAAAAAAATTGGAGATAAGAAACTTAAAAACATCAAGAATTGAGGATCCAATGATTGCCGTCTGGGGTCATTTTTTAGCCCCTAATCGGGTCTTTCAAGCTACGCTTAGGTAGCCCGTTTGTTTATCGCAAGGGTCCTATACTTGCTTGTTTTCACCGAAGCCAGTGGTTACACAGCCATTTATACTGCTGTCTTGTGTGTTTTTAAACCAATTCGACGATCCTGCTTTTTTGTTTTATTGTTTTATTGGCTGTTTATTATATGAATCTGGCTGCCCCTCTCTATCCCCGTTCTATTGGCCTTAATTTTAATATTAGACAAAAGGTAAGAATCCATGAAAAATTAATCATATATATATATGTGTGTGTGTGTGTGTGTGTATTAAACATCAATCATATGCAATTGTTGCAGGAGTAAGCCAAGATGGCCTTCCCCGGCACTTCTTCCACCGGCCGTCGAGAGCCTACACTACCGGAACCCGGAAACGGCGGAAGGTTCAGACGGATATGAATGGAAACGAGACCCGGTGGCACAAAACCGGCAAGACAAGGCCAGTCTTGATCCCTGGTGGAGCCCTGAAAGGATACAAGAAGATCCTGGTTCTCTACATCAACTTCGGGAAGAAAAAGAAGCCCGAGAAGACGAATTGGGTGATGCATCAGTACCACCTCGGCGACAATGAGGACGAGAAAGATGGAGAGTTGGTGGTCTCCAAGGTTTTCTACCAGAGACAGCCGAGGCAGTGCGGCTCCGTCTTGAGGGAACCGTCGCCTGGAAATACGCCTCAAGTTAAGGAACATGGCCACGTCGTCGAGTTCCACAAATCGTCCATCATCTCCTTTGATCAACGCGGCAACGGCGTGAATCGCCGGCAGCAGGAGTTTTAACGTGCATGTCGGGTGATATCTTTGGTACGTTTTGTTGGCGATGGACTCGTTTGTTATGTACGAAGCGTTCAAATGTTGTTTAATTTTGTGTATGAAATAATTGGAAATTTGGCTCTTAATGAGATTCTAGTCCATAGCTATTTGATTGAAGGGTTTGTTTTTTTTTTTTTTTCCCTTTTCAATAAATTTATTGAAAATTTTGAATAAACTTTAAACAAGCTAACTTGGGATTGAATTCTAAGATGAAATTGTAATTATTTATTAGGTAGTCCTACTTATTTGATAAATACTCATTAAACAATTAAAGTTAATTTCTTAATATTTATTCATTAACTACAGAGTGATAATTATTTAAAAAAAAAATAAAACTAACTCAATGGGGTTAGTTTTGGAGAAGATTGACATATAATCAATCTATAAATAGAGGGGTCTTTCTCTTGAAAAGAATATACAAAATGAAAGCAATTTGAGTTCCCAATCAAGAGCAATTTTGAGGCATACATCATTACTGGGCAATTGGCTCATTCATCAGAAACATCCATTCAACTTGCCATAGTTCTTTTGCATTCAAGTAATGGTTGGAGGTTAGTATATGTCATATATTTTGAAATTTTCTAATAGTTGGTATCAAAGTCGTGTAGTATTTCTGCCTTATTTGTTATTATAATTTTTTAACATTATTTGTCTCATTATAGATTATTTATGAGTCTTTCAATTCTAAACCTATATTAAGAGATGGGCATGTTATTTTGATATTTTTCCTTATGCAAACCCAATTGACATAAAAAAAATTATGCATATGTATTCGCATATGTTTAACACGAGTTTTGATTGGGGAAAATCTTGTATTTTATGAAAAATTGATGTGGAAGTTGATGGGCATTTTGATTGCAAATATTTTGGCGTTGATTTCGTCGAAAATGGAGGTTTAGAGGCAGAGAAATTGACGAGTCGAACTTGATACAAATTTGGGTCGGGTTCAACCCAGTTAGAGGTAAGGGATGACTTGATTAACATTGTTTTAGTCTGAAGGAAGGAAAAAAAAAAGAAAAATCATGATAATAATGGGATGACAGAATGTACATGGGAGTGTGACACGCCATAGGAGGAACGTGGATCACACACGCTGTCCTGGGCAGCCACCCAGCCACGGTATTCAATCCCACCTAAGATTTTTGGGGTCCTTGGTTCCATTGGTGAGGTTCATTTCTCCTAAAGAAACTAAACTCCGTGTTTAGATAAATACAACCTAAAGGCAAGATTAAGACTTGTTTTTCAACTTGTAAAATTTAAGTTTTATGTAATTACCTATATTATTTATCCTAATTCACATGTTTAATTATTAACCCATACTTAAAGTGAATTTGTTGTTTTTGGTCTATTAATTCACATGCTAACGTTTATGCAAAATTAATGATGTTATGTATGCATAAATTTTTTTATTGCTTATTTATTATATATGCATAATCTAGAGAAAATTATTATGCATAAAATTGGCAAAATATCATGTGATCAATATAATTTTGATTAATTGGAGACCAGCCACAGTATCTTTAATTAATTAAAATTATATATTGAGTTGCAAAGGTCACATAAAGTTAAATTAAATGAGATTAATTGTGATTAATCATATTTAATACAATAAATCTTATCCTGCATGAATTTCTATTGTATTTGTGTGATTAATTAAGATGGGATAACAAATTATTGTTCTTAATTTATCCATAGGAATTAAGGAAATGAATATAATTTGTTAATCACACTATAAAATTTGTACAATAAATTTATTTAAATATAAAAAACTTAGCCAACAGGTCGTTGTTATATGTTAATGATTCATAATTTGTTGCATGCTTTACATTGGTGAAATATGACATTAAGTTATAATGGTCTCATCTTCAGTTAAATGAGCATGATTGTTTGTGTTATTTGATGCAGCTATTTTTCTTGTGAATTTTTCTAATACGAAGTGTGATATTCGTAATTTAAGTTGGTGATAACTATAAGATGTGAAATAAGAGAGTTCTTCTGAAATTAAGGTGGATGGATATTGATTATGCCATTCGAAAGAATGAACCTACTGCAGTTACTGCTACTAGCACTCAGACTCAAATTGTTGAGTATGAATGATGAGGGCAATCTAATCGCCTCAAGATGATGTTTATACGAACAAAAATTTCTACTAGTATCCGTGGTTCAATTCTCGAATGTAAGACTATCAAATAATTGTTGAAGACTATTGATGAGCAATTTGAGTCTTCAAATAAGACACTTGGTAGCACCTTAATGGCAAAGTTATCATCGATGAAGCTCACTGGTGTTAAAGGTGTGCGTGAGCACATCATGAAAATGAGGGACATTACAACCCAATTAAAGTCTCTTGAGGTTGAGATGTTGGAGTCTTTTTTAGTACATTTTAGTCTGCAGTCTCTCCCACAACAATATGGTCCCTTCAAAATATCATACAACACACATAAGGATAAATGGTCTATTAATGAATTGTTAACCATGTGTGTTCAAGAGGAAGGGAGGCTAATTATGGAAATACGTGAGAGTGAACATATGGCCACTTAGGGAAAAAATAATGCTACTCAAACCAAACGTAAGGGAAAAGGTAAAATACCTATCCAATTTGAGGACAAGAAGGAATCCAAGTACTTCTTCTATAGAATGAATGGGCATTTGAAGAAGGATTGTCAAATTTAAGACTTAGTTTGAGAAGACAGGTAATCTAACCTCATTTATATGTTATGAATCTAATATGGTTAATGTTTGTCATAAAACATGGTGGATTGATTCTTGTTTTAAAATCCATGTTTTAAATATCTTGTAGGGTTTTTTAAATCAAAGGTGAAAGATTATCCAAAAAGGGAGTTAATTGGGTGTTTTGAGTATTTTTATAAATAACGAAAATATCTTTGAAAATAAATGATGCAGTAAAGATATTTAAAGAAAAACATTTTTTTTTAAAACTACAAAGCAATGCAGCAGCGGATAAATCAAGCATGAATGCATGGAAAGCGTATAGAGTTTTTCATAGAAGATAATTTGATAAAACTCTTAAGCATTTGATAATCTTGTATATGAAAACATTTATATGAGAATGTATGCATTTAAGAAAGCAATTTAGAACACCTTTATGCATTAACATGAAGTAGATTAAAACATGTAATTTTAAACATATGTATTTAAGAAACCTTTTTATAGATAGAAGAGACAATTTGATACATATGGAACAATTTTATGCAATGAGAAAAGACTATGCAGTTGGAAAATGTTTATATGAGAAATAAGATTACATAGATTTGAAAATACTTTTTTTGTATGCAATGAAAACTAATGCTTATAGAACTTTTATGCAAGGCTTAAAATTGAAATTGAGATACTTAAGGATAATTTAGACAAAGAATGCTTGTGTGAAGATAAGAAGCGATTTGTTAAATGAGTGAAATGATAAACAATAATGAAGATGGAAGAGAATGTAGTTTTTAAGATGATTCCAACCAAGATAGAATTGGAATGACAGTTCAAAAGAAATGTAATGAGATGAGCTGATGCATGAAGAACATTTTTATGAGAGATAAGAACAATGTAGTTAAAATAGAAACTACAAAAGCAAGCACCATGAACACAACAAATTTAGAGTGGTTCGTCCAACTGCCCAATCTACTATCTTAACTCTTCACTAAGGATTTTGAAAACATGCACTAAAGATAGTATTTTTTACAAGTTCAACTATAACTTCCATTTTTACAGGCTAAATACGAACCATTGCTTTTACAAGTTAAACAGTAACCTCTACTTTTAACAAACTAAGTAGAAACCTCCATTTTTACAAGCTAAGTAGGAACCTTCATTTTTACAGGCTAAGTAAGAACCCTTGCATAAGGCTTTTTCTTTCTAGGTTAAGCCATAACCACTACCTTTTAAAGGATAATGTGTAACCTATAACATAAGGCTTTTTCATTCTAGGCTAAGCCACAACCACTGCCTTTTAAAGGATAAAGCGTAACCTTTACAAGTTCACATAATTGTGGAAGGATATCTCAAGAGAAAAATATAAGATGTACAGAGATACCACTTTTCTCTTGGACAAAAGAGAGTTCGTAAGAATAAATGAATAAGCATTCAACTCTCTTATACAATCTTTTTTAGAAAGATAAACAATTAATCTCACTAGATAGTCGCTTTGAAGTGAAGAAGAATAAATATGAAGAACTCTCATTTCAAGCGTTTGTTATTAGCCTGAAAGGATATAGCTAGCTGAGTTTTGCACAACATCAACAACTTACGTTAATCTCTGAGCGATAGCTTTATCGCTTGCTACTCTTGGCCTTTTATAAAAGCTTGAGACTTGAGAAAAATGACATGAAAACCTGCACACACTCACAGCTTCTTTGATTTGACTATTGACGGTCAAATTCAATAGAATCATATGTAATTTATATAAATAAGCATTAATCACACTTGTATAAGTATATTCTAACATTCTTTTATAACCGAATATAGTTAGATAACTTGGAATAAAGAAATAAAACTTCAATGGTCAAAACTGTTCACTTTTAGTTTACTAAGTAACGATCATAAAATTTGAAATTAGAAGCCAGTTACTTGACTTAGTCATAGAGATACTCGACTAATAAAGCGCACACTCGATTGGACATTTCTCTTAATCGATTATATATAAGCCTCACTCAAGTATGACAAAGTCATTACTTGACTGACTTACAAACCACAAAGACTTTGCATTAAGCACTTGACTACAAGGCTCTTGCTCGCCTATCTCAAACATATACTCGAGTACAGATAACTGAAACTCAATTAAAATTAAGCGCAAAACTTAGTCATATTCTATCCAATCTTTACTCAATTAAAATATATAGATATCGATTATAAAAGTACATTAGTTGATTGAGAGAAAGATATACTCAACTAAGGAGATTCTTGGAGTTTTGATACTAGAAAAATACTCTATTGAAGATAGTCCTTACTCGATTGATTTTTGAAATACAATGAGCTTGTAAAAATTACTCGAGTAGAAAATCTTACTAGTCGATTGAAAGAAGATTTTGCTAAAGCATATAATCAACTGATTTGAAAATCACAAAGAGAAATATTTGATTATATTAAAAATATACTGAGCAATACTCAATTGATTCAAAAGTTATTTTTAGATTGAAGGCAACTGTAGAAGGTTTAAAAGATTATTTGAATACTTTACCTTCAAAAGCTTCAAAATACATATCCTTAGTTTATGAAAAAGCTTTTATGTGTAATTGAACTTTTGAAATATTTTCTCAAATATTTAACATCAAGCTCAATTTACAAAACTATATTTTGCTGTTTTGAAATATAAATATTTGAGTATGAGGTTTTCCAATCTATATATATATAAAGACTTTTATAAAATGTTTTGGAAATCATCAATAAACTAAATTTACTGAAAATATATTTTTCAAGATTATTTTCCTCATAAATCAAAATACAAATTTCTCAACAAAAGAAAACCAGTGGGAAATGAACAAGCATCTATTTAGGAAACAAGATGCATTCACATGTGTAGGCAATTGGGAGATGCAAACTTATTTTAAATTATGGTTTTGTTTTAGAAAACAAGATGCATTCACATGTGGAGGCAATTGGGAGATGCAAACTTATTTTAAATTATGGTTTTGTTTTAGATTTGGATAGGACTTTTTATATCCCAAGATATCTCTTTAACTTTTCTAAAAACTCTTTTAATTTATTTCATAAATCCGAACTTGTTGGGAATGGTACATTGTTTGATGTTCTTTAAAAATCAATTTGCAAAACGCCTCTTACAATGTAATGCATGCGCAAAGCAATTCAGGTATTAAAAGATGTGTTGTGAATAAGGATTCCTTTATATATGTTGTGGTTGAAGGTATCGGGACATATCTCCATAGAGAGGATTAAAAAATTAGTAAAAGATGGAGTACTTAGTATTCTTGATTTGACTAATTTTTCATACTTGTGTGGGTTGCATAAAAGAAAAACAGACTAACAAATCAAAGAAAGGTGGCAAGAGGATTACAGACATATTAGAAATCATACATACAAATATTTGTAGTCTAGATGTGGACTCATATGATCAAAGATACCTCATCTCATTTATTGATTGTTATTTGCGATATATGTATCTCTACTTGCTTTATAATAAGAATTAAGCATTAGATATATTTAAGGTTTTCAAGGCAGAAGTAGAGAGATAATATGGCAAGACAATTAAGATTGTGAGGTTAGATAGAAGTGAAAAGTATTATGGAAGATACACTGAGGATGGACAAACACCTGGCATATTTGCTAGGTTTCTCAAGGAAAACGAAACTGTGGCCCAATACAACATGCTAGGGTCTCCAAACTAGAATGGTATAGCTAAAAGGAGAAACACAACATTATTGGACATGCTGAGGAGTATGCTTAGTAGTTCCAAGCTTCCTAAGTCCATGTGGATTGAAGCTCTTAAAACAACTACGTATATATATCTATATAATAAAACACAAAAGTTTTTGAAATGTCTCAAATGTATGGACATTTTGATGGTTGAGATCAATTTGGTTGAGATGAATGGCTGAGATTACACCTTCATTTGTGTGTTCCCGCCCATATTGCCTCTCTATCTGTCTCCCCACCCCCTCCCTCTCTATCTCTCTCTTCCTTTCTCTGTCCAAGCTCTCTATCTCTCTCTTTCTCTCTGTTCTTCTGCCTCTTTGTTCTTCTTCCTCTCGGCGAGAAGCTCGCTTTCTGTAACCTTCCGAGAGAAGAAGACCGCGCACCTGGAAGAACGAAAGAAGAGAAGAAGAAGAAGAAGAAGAAGAAGAAGAAGAAAACGCACAGGAACAGGAGGTTGCATCTCATGCACGCCCAGCGCACGCACCAGAGAAGAAATTCGGAATGGAGAGAGAAAGAAAGACCTGGGCTTCGAGAAGCTCGCTGCCGGAAATCGGGAGGCTGTTTTTGCTCCTTTCTCTCTATTTTTGCTTGCACACACTGGCACATATATATGATTTATACACTCACATATATAAGGCTTAAGATTTGATCTGTTATATATGATTTTTGGCCCTCTCTCTCTCTTCGTTCGCTGCTGCGACCAGAGGTATGTGATGTTTGCTGTGTATTTTTTGTTATTGGATTTGTTGTTTCTTTTGTTGTTTTTGGTTGTTGCGAACATAAATTTTAATGTGTTCTTTGCTGTTGATTTTTACTATGAACAGAATCTTTGTTGTTCTGAGAAATTTTTGTTGTGTGTGTGTTTATATACTAACTGCGCACGTGTGTGTATATTATGTATATATTATATATGTATGTGTGTGTATATATATTATGTATATGTGTGTGTATAAACACAGAATAGCCTGAGATCTCACACATACATAATATATACACAGTAAGTATACACACAGAACAACACACATACATAGAGAAAGGAAAAAGGAGACAACAGAGAACACACACATACAAATATACACAACAAAAGAATAGAGACACACAGAACTGTATAAACACACATACTTCAGGCTTAAAGATGGATACACACACAAATACACACACAAAAACAGAAATAGCCCCCCCAGCCACACACACCCATCAACACACGAATAATCATATTTGTGTGTGTGTACATCTCTATGTGTGTACATCAAAAACACACACATATAGCAACAGCCCCCCCAGCCACACACGTACATCTGTGTGTGTGTACTTTTCTTCTTTTTATTTTTTATTTTTTGTCCCTTTCTCTTTCTCTCTCTTTAAAATTTGTGTGTGTACATCTCTGTTTGATGTTTGGTGTAAAATATTTATATATTTGGTAAATTTTATTTTTGTAATTAAATTTTAAGATAATTAATCATATTTTATATAAAATTTTAAGATATAAAATACTGATAAAATTAGATAATGTTGGTCTATATCTGGTAAAAAAAAAGTATAATTTAAAGTTATATCAATCTTTTATTTTATATGTCAAATTGTAAAAAAAAAAATATGTCAATCCTGTAAGTTAATTGTTAAAAGACCAATTTTTCCCTTCATCTAAATAGATTAGAATTATAATTTTAACAAATAAAAATATTTTTAAATTAAAAAAATATATTTTAATTGCAAAAATATATATATATATATATCAAAATTTTAAAATAAAAAAATAAAATTGAGAAAGAAAGAAAATAGTTAGATTTATTTATATAATTAGGGAAAAAAATGTTCATATAATTGAAATGTTTAATTTCACTAATTAAAGTATTTATTTAAAATCAATACTCCTTAACCTTCTATATAATAAAGCAGAAGAGTTTTTGAAAAGATGTAAAATATATGAGAGAGATATTTTAATGGTTGAGATGAATTTTAAATATATATCAATGGTTGAGATTGGCTGAGATGAATGATGTTCTTGCCCGCCCACTCACTCTTTCACTCATTGCTTCTCTCTTTCCCTTCCTCTTTCTCTCTATCATAGACCCACCCACCCATCCATCTCTCACTCATTGCCCCTCTCTGTCAGACCCATCCACCCACCTCTCTCTCTCTCTCCCTTTCTCTCTTTCCCTTTCTCTCTCTCTCACAGACCCATCCACCCACGTCATCAACGAGTACGACGATAGTGAGGGCCAAGGGTAGGGAGTCAGTGGGTACGACAACGGTGATGGAGGGTAAAAGGGACAAAGGTGGGTAGGGGGGTTGGCATGTGCGACGGCCACTCATTCCCTCACTCACTGCCTCTTTCTCTCTCTCCTTCTATCTTTTTCTCTCTCACAGATCTACCCATCCACACCATCGGCGAGTGCCACGGCAGTGGGGGGAAGGGAGGGTCGATGGCGATGAGAGGGGAGTGAGAGGGATGACAATGGGTGAGGGGCCGGCAGGTGCGACGACCACTCACTCTCTCACTCAATGCCTATCTCTCTCTCTCCCTTTGTCTTTTTCTCTCTTACAGATCCACTCACCCACACCATCAGTAAGTGTGACAGTAGTGGGGGAGGGAGGGTCGATGGCTGGCTAACGGGTGCGGGGATGATGAAGGGGGTGGGAAGGACGACAATGAGTGCGACGACCACTCATTGCCTCTCTCTCTCCCTCTGTTGCATGTTCTCTCCCACTCCCTCACTCACTGACTCTCTCTTACTCTCTCCCACAAACCAACCCACCCACACCATCGGGGGGTGCGATGACGGTGGGGAGAATTCATTTATTTTTTTAATTCTATTTTTATTAATTAAAATAATATAAATTGATCAGTGTTTACAATTTTTTTTATAATATTAATGAATATTATTGTATTTTAATTTTAATATTATTTACACCGTGTCTTTAGGCATGGGTATACGCTAGTATATATATATATATTAAACCAGGTCCAACCAAGGTTGTTCCTAAGACGCCATTTGAGTTATTTAAAGGTTGAAAATCGAGTTTACAACATATACGCATTTGGGGATGTCCGTCTGAAGTAAGAATTTACAATCCATAAGAAAGAAAACTAGAGCCAAGAACTACAAGTGGATATTTCCTTAGATATGTTGAAAAATTTAAGGGATATAGATTTTTCTATCCATCTTACAACATTAGGACTATGGAATCAAGAAATGAATTTTTTTTTGAGAATGACTTGATTAGTGGAGTGATCAATCTTAGGATTTAGTTTTTTCTAAAAAAGATTATTCAGATGGTCAAACTCCCATTTCAAGTGAAAGATTGATTAAAATTCATAGCTTTCACTACGAGAAAAATAGTTTTTAGCAACGGAATAATTCCATCGCTAATTTTTTTAAATATTTTTTAAATTTAGTGACTAAATTAGCGACGAAAAACCCCTCACTAAATTTAGTGACGGAATTAGCAATAGAAATCCCGTCGCTAAAAAATAAAAATTATTAAATAAAAAAATTAAAATTTAGGAACGGAGTCAACCCCATCTCTAAAAAATAAAAAAATAAATAAATAATTCAAATTTAGCGACGAGGTCAACCTCGTTGCTAAAAAATAAAAAAAATAAATTAAAAATTAAAATTTAGCTACAGTGTCAGGGCCCGCTCCCGGATTACCCGCTAGCATAGGAAATTCGTGAGAAAGTCTATTCAAGATGGATATAGATGCAAGATATCAATCAAAAATTTGCTAAAAGTTATTTTCATTTCCATATGTTCTCACTATCAAAAGGAGCCATAACAAATATTACATCATTCGTCTAGGGCTTACCACTCATACACTTTCAAAATGAAAGGTTTCAATACTACAAATACAAAAAGAAGCCCTCTATTGAAGCCTTCCAAATTACACCCATAGATCTTTGAGGTCAGGATATCTCTGTACACATCTAACCAGAACTCGCTCCACTTACTTATCTTCCACTTACCTGGAATGAGAAAAAAAAACAAGGGTGAGCCATAAGTCTTAACAAGCATATAATAAAAGGGAAATTCTATTCGCAGCGAGCGTTTTACTCTTCACAACCATTTTTTAATATACCTAAAATACCCTCAAACAAAAATTCAATTTTACCCTTATCTTCAATACTCAACCACCACCTGACATGTCGTCTTTCGCCGGCGAAAGACTGTAATTTCTTCTTGAGACAATAGCTCATATCCCAAGCAAACCTATTTTCCCCTCAAATCTCTCATCACTCTTATTTCAGACTCACACCCATACTGATCCATTTTCTCTCAAATCTATTTTCTCTTATAATAATATCAACGACTTATCCATTTTATGATCGATCATGGATTACTACACTAAAATGTTGACGAAGAACTGCGAAGAGTTTGAGGAAAAACAGACAACTATTTAGAAAAAGAATATGCAGCACAGGTAAGTAAATCTGTAAATGTGTGTTCGTAAAATATGTGTTTGTGTTTGTAAGAGTGTAGTATGTGTTGGTATTTAGAACAATATGTTGTATTGAAAATGGAATTCGTTGAAAAAAGAATTAAGAAGTGTTTGTGTTTATAATAGTATGCTATATTGAAAATGGAATCCGTTGAAAAATAGATTAAGAAGTGCTTTCCGAAAGTTGCGATTCAAGAATGCTAGATTTTCCCAAGCTTGCGACTCAGGAACCTAGTGCTTCCTGTAGCTTCCGAGAAGGCCAACCTTCCTGAATGCTGGGGTTCGGGAAAACTGGGGCTTCCTGAATGTTAGGGTTATTCAGGAAACATGGTTTTTTCAAAGTAATTTTTGGGTTCGAATCTTTGTTTTATTTTATTGATTTTTTTTATAAGAATCGAATTATGTAATCCAACAATTTGATGTTATTCAAGAGTTTACTATTAATCAGGTATGATAGATTTTTAATAATTTTGTTTGAAATAATTATTTTAATTATAGACAAAATATATCTAAATATTTTTTCTTGTATTAGCTATTTGATACTAGAGAAGCACTAATTGGATGGGCTAAGAAAATTGGAAAAGAAAATGGAATTGTGATTGTGATTGTGATTGTGATCAAAAGTTCAGAATGTGGGGGTCTTGGAAAAAAACCCTAGAGTTCGTCTTGCTTGTGAACATAGTGGAAAGTATAGACCATTAAAAAGGAAAGAAGAAACAATAGGAGAATTAAAAAACAAGTATATACGTTCAAAAAAGTTTGATTGTCTGTTTGAATTACTTGGTATGAAATTTGAGCAATGGGAGTTGAAAGTTGTATGTGGACTGCACAACCATGCACTATCAGTTCAACTGGAGGCTCATTCATATGCAGGAAGGCTTACAGAAAAAGAGAAAGTAATTTTAAAAACAATGTCTGAGAATCTCGTGAAACCTAGAAATATTTTGATGACCCTAAAGGTAGAGGATGAGAATAACGTTACTATTATCAAAACTATATATAATGCGCATCAAAGATACAAACTTATAGAAAAAGGTGGTAGATCACAAATGCAACAGTTGATGAAGAAATTAAGAGAATGTAATTATGTGGAGTGGCATAGAAGCGATGGATCAATAGATTGTATTGCAGACTTATTTTGGGCTCATCCGATGTCTATAGATTTATGAAAAGTATTTTTACATGTCTTAATAATGGACTGTACATACAAAACTAACAAGTATAGGTATCCACTTCTTGAGATTGTTGGTGTCACATCCACTGAGTTAACTTTTCCTGTTGCATTTGCATTTATGAACCATGAATACGAGGATAACTACACATGGGCTATGGAGAGATTAAAGAATGTGATGGGATCTAATACATTTCCAGGAGTAGTTGTCACTGATAGAGAATTAGCATTGATGAATGCAATACATAAAGTATTTCCAAGTACAACGACCTTATTATGTAGATGGCATATATCAAAAAATGTGCTTGCTAAGTGTAAGAAATTTTTTGATAGAAAGGAAACATGGAAGAAGTTTCTGTTACGTTGGAATCTTCTTGTTTTTGTCTCCACTGAGATTGAGTATGAACGTCTGCTTTGTGAGTTAATGGTTGAGTATCATACATATGAGGAAGCACTTGATTATGTGAGAAAGACATGGTTGAATGATTATAAAGAAAAATTTATTGCAGCATGGAAAATAAAGTATTACATTTTGGCAATGTTACTACTAAGAGGTATTTTTTAGTAAACTCAAATGTTGTTCTTATTATTTTTATTATAATATCTCCAATTAATCTCTTATTAATCTAATACTGCTTATGCTTTTATTCAAAGGGCTAAGAGTGCACATGCAAAGCTAAAGAGATATCTGAGATCATCTCAAGGTGACTTTGAGTCATCATGGAAAATTCTCAACTCTCTTATTGAGCTGCAACATACAGAGATCAAGGGGTCTTTTGAGAAGAGTTTAATGTTGGTACAACATAATTTCTGGTCAAAAATTTTTAGAGAATTGAGAGGTATTATATCTAGAAATGCAATAAATATGGTGTTAAAGCAAACACAGATAGCTCAAAAAATTAGGGTGGATAAGGTTGCATGTGGATGTGTGATAAGAAGCACACATGGTTTACTTTGTGCACATGAAATTGTAGAATTAATGATGGAGGGATGACCAATTTCTTTATCATTTGTGCACCTTTATTGGACAAAATTAGATTTGGTGCAGACTATTGATGTGTCATCTGTGTTAACTATTGATCCAAAGTTAGAAAGTATATATAATATATTTCAGTCAGAACCAGCAGGAGGTAAAATCATATTAAAACAGAAGTTGAGAGAATTAATAGATCTAGCTACAACTTCATTGACGCCACCAAGCGTGAAAGTTCGGACAAAAGGTAAGCCATCATCAAAGAATAAAATTCAGGTTGATACATCTACTCGACGCGATCCATCATATTTTGAAATAGTACAGTCTATTCATGACAATACATCTCCAACAACACAAAGCTCAGTTAAGACACCGAATGAAGGTAAATTTTATCGTACCAATGTCAAACACATATTGCTAGGCTATGATGCTTCATTCCCATCAAATATACAGCATTTTATACATAATATTGTTAATGTGGAGTCAGATGGACATTGTGGATTTCGTGCTATTATTGCATTACTTGGAATGAGCGAGCACAACTAGAGAGATATTCATATGAATCTGATTGGAGAGTTTCATACTTTTCGTGACGAGTATATAAAGTTATACGGATCTATTATGCATGTGGATGAGTTAATGCACGCACTTTTTTGCTTTAAGTGCGTTGCACCTCGTCGACATTGGATGACTTTACCTGACATGGGTCATTTGATTACTTCAAAATATAATGTTGTCTTGGTTCATTTGTCTCGAATGCAATGTCTTACCTACCTTTCATTGAGATCAGTCGCCCCTTCAGTTATACAACATAGAATTATTACTATTGATTTTGTAGATGATTGTCATTTTGTGCAGATATTATTATTTAATAATTTATTTATATATTCCTATAATTATGTTAATATAAATTTTCTATTAACAATATTGTCTTATCATTTGTCAGATGTTTCTTAAATCAAGCTCACCAATTCCTCCCATTGCATGCAATTAGCATAAATATTGATATGATATTGCACGTGAATGGGAAACACTATATATAACTCGAATTCAAGCCTTTCTGTCTCTTATTAACAAAGATGTTATAACAAATGATGTTTTTGATTTAACTGATGAATGACCAATGTGTATGTTTTACATTATTTGTTTGTAATATTTCTTTGTTATATTGTTTTGTTAGAAGCCACAAGATTCTACAAAGTTATATTTCTTTGTTTCATTAATTTATTCTTTTAATTTTTGTATAAATGGTATTAAAATTAGATAAATCATAATAAAATTTAATAGTAAATATTAAAATAAAATATTATTACAAGTTATACATAATGCAAAATTTTAATTTACTAATTACAATTATAAACAACAACTATAAGCAATTATCGGTACTCGGTGTTATAATTAGTCTAAAGTGAACTTGATCTTGATTATCTTAGATGAGATGTATCAGATGTCAACGATCCAACATTATCAACATCCAGATTGAAGCCATACTGAAAGCCTAGAATAGTATTTACCCCAAGACATGTCTCTCTCCATACATCAGCAGATACAGGCTCTGTACTTGATATCGTCTGGTCAAGAGCATATAATGCTAGTTGATTACGTTGAAAAAAAAAATAATTATATCAATTTTTTTAATTTAAATAAACTAAATTCAATAATAACTTAAATATAATTTAAAACTTACTGCTTTAACAAGACTGAGTATATCTTCTGCATATCTATCAAATCTTGATCGATGTATAGAATTTTGTACAAATGGATGTGTAATAGTTCCATACCACATTAAATATTCAGGTGTAAAATGCCATGAAAATTTAGAATGTCTACCACGTCGATGTGGTGGCAATAAATGCATATCCCACCAATTCCAAATATCATCAACAAATGTATAAATTACCCAATATGATGTCGTACCTGTACCCTGCCTAACTTCAACAGGTGATAATGGGGGTGGAGGAATAGTTTGCACATACCCAAATTGTTATAAAACTCTCTCAGGATGATATGGTTCTATAATACTTTCACATTTCAGACAACCTGAGAAAAATGTAATTTCTGGAAATGGGTAGTGTGCCTGAACCCTCCGGTACGGCATCCAAATCATTTGTAAATTTTATTTATTTTAAAATTTAATTTTAATATATATTAATTAACTTACAAATCATATATACGATAAATACCTCATCTGATGATAAAGTATCAATCTGCTTCCTAATAGATTGTAAAGAATCAGTATCACAAACAGGTATCCAACGGAGAGCTCGTGGTTAATCGTCACTATATAACAAGTTACATCTAATTCTAGTAAAAGGAAAATGTTCGTACACCCATGCATGTAAATTTAATATAAATAATTATGTTAAATATATATAAATATATGATATAAAATTATGAAATTAAAATAATTACCTCAAGTAAGGTAAGATATCCAGCGATACTCTTCACCTCTCATCTAGTAGCAATGTCGAGCTGTCGATATAAACATGCGAGGCAAGCAGCTCCCCATGCATAATTACCGATCATACTTAAATCATCTAATAATGTCAAATACGTTATTGAAACTAATGTCCTACTCTTATTTAGAAATAAAGTACAACCTAATAAAAATAACAAATATGCTCTACTGATATGTTCAATCTCTTCATTCGAAACCTCATTTGGTAGATGCATAAATGTTCTTTTCAACCAATCTAATTTTACAAATTATCCTCGATTCTCTCTAATTTATTTTGTTGCTACATGTAATGAAACCCCAAGTAATCTGCATAATAAATCACTAGCTTCACTAGGTGTCAAATGATGAGGCACAGATACAAATCTTCCAGTTATTGGAATCTTCAAAATAACAGCAACATCATATAATGTTATACTTATCTCTCCAAAGGCTAAATGAAATGTATTAGTCTCAGGCTGTCATCTCTTTGTAAATGCTGAGACTATAGCTTGATTTATACATCGATAAGTACACTCTAGCAATTGTGACAAACTAGACCCTATAACAATATCATGAACACGAGGCTGATTATCCAATGGCCATTCAGGAATTTTAAGGCCATGATTTTTACATTTTAATATGCCTCTTTCTTGTTAAAAAATTCAAATACGTAATTATTTAAATTATAAAAACTTCAAGTACATAATTATTTAAATTATAAAGATAAATTTTAAAAAAATTAATATAACTTACCTCTCATTCCCGTATTACAAATGCAACATGATTTTTAAAACTTTTTAGAATGGATGTATCACTAGGGCCCCAGGTAGTGGTTTAGAAATATCATCGTGAGAGAAAGATGGTTGATCAGTTGGTTCGTCTTGATCAGGGTTGGGATGCTCCTCAACTAGTGTGACATAATCTGCTACTGCCTCTAAAATAGGGAGTTAACTAGAACTCTCGATCCTTCTTCTCCTTCTCGTCGATGCAGTAGGACGCTCCCGAGACGAAAAAGGCTGACGAGATGAAGAAGCTTCACCTCTTCTACCACGTACCATACCTACAAAATAACACAAAAATCAAAAATATTAAATAGAACACTACAATAAAAAAATTATTCAAAAGCCATCGATCCATGGTGCCTCCGAGAAACCCTTAGAGAAAAAGCTGGGCTTCCCCGAATCTTGGAGTTTGGGAAATTCCAAATTTCCTGAACTTTAGGATTCGGGGAAGCTGGCAGTTCGGGAAACATGGTATTAAATAAAATTTATGAAAAAATATGTATTTATTTTTTAAAAAATTAAATTATTCAAGTCCAATATTTACATAATAAAAAAATTAAGTACAAAGAAATATGTTAATATAATGTTAATATAAAATATATTATATTAAAAAAATATGTTAATATAATTTCATAAAAGATAAAATATAAAAAAAATAAAAGATGTGTTCCCCGAACCCATGAGTTCAGGGAATTATGGATTTCCCGAACTTGTGAGTTCGGGAAATCCATAGTTAGATAAAAAAAATTAAGAAAAAAATTATATATTTGTTTTTTTAAAAAATTAAATTATTCGAATCCAATACTTAAATAAAAAATTAAGTATAAAAAAATATGTTAATATAATGTTAATATAAAATATGTTATATAAAAAATATGTTAATACAATTATATAAAATATAAAATATAAAAAAATAAAAGATATGTTCCCTGAACTCTGAGTTCGGGGAACTACGGATTTCCTAAACCCACGGGTTCAGGAAATCCATTATTAGATTTAAAAAATTAAGTAAAAAAATATGTATTTGTTTGTACTAAAAATTAAATTATTCAAGTGCAATACTTAAATAAAAAATTAAGTATAAAAAAATGTTAATTAGCACTATTTAATTAAAAATTAAGTTTTTTCAAATATTTGTATAGAAAATAAAATATAAAAAAAATTAAAGATATAAGGTTTGAGAAGCATGAATTTTTCTATCGTGCGTTGAAATCTTTGAACTTAAACTCATTGCAAAATCGAAAGTCCAAATTCATTAACTAAAAAATTCCGGTAAGACGATGGAAAAATTAAAATATTTCGATCTTCAATTTTGCAAATAATTCGGAGGCATTCGCTGCCTCCGAAACCCAGGTTTCGGAGGCGGCCCCAGCCTCTGAAACCTAGGTTTTGAAGGCGTTGGGTGCGTCTGAACCCAATTCAAAGGCGCCACATCCGACTGCCTCCCTTCGATGGCGGTGACCGATCGAACCCAGGGTTCAGAGGCCGCCACCACCGCCACCGCCTCCAAACCTAGGCGGCCACCACCTTCGCCCATCCAACCTCTCCCCTTCTAGCCTCCAACTTCAAATCTTCCAACCCAAAAAATCAAAAAATGTAAGTTAAAATTACTTCACCAAGCGCACGACAGAGAGTCGTGGTTGTAGGGAAGGCGACGACAGCGAGTGCAGCTATAGGGAAGCGACGGCTGCAAGTGGAGGTTGCAGAGAAGCAACAAATGTTGTAAAGAATGGCGGCGAGTCGCGGTAGAGATGTATGGATATATGAGGGCAATTTTGGAATATAGGTGGTTGCAACAAGTAATAATTATGGGTGTGAAGAGTAAATATTAAATTTATTTTAATTATGGCTGCGAAGAGTAAAAAGCTGGCTGCGAATAGAATTTCCCATAACAAAAGGGAAGTATCAATAGGTCCATCTATGAAGGTATAAACAACTCAGAGCCAAAAGGAAATCAATACCCGACATATAACACTGACTGGGTTCATGCCTTCTACACTTAACAACAACCTCACAGAAATACAATTTCTTATTTTTGTTTGTTAAACATATTTTCCAGGGTGAGTCATAAGGCTCAACAAGTGTATCAAAACTACAAAAAACTGGATATGATGAAACTTCCCTGAACATCATTCATATCATGCCACATATGAACACACACCAGCCCCAAAAGCATATATGACACACAATCCATGCCATGCAATTATAACTCACGTTACCCAGCTATAACATCAATGCATGGATGCACACATATGGTCATTGGGGCCCACATAAGAAAATGCACATAATGGCGCCCAAGACCTTGTATACAAACTTGTTGTAGCAAATGGCAGGCTTCCAAAATAAGAACGTGAGCCCAAGGCTTTCATCTCACATCCATCACCATCGCCATCATGTCTCACCCCACTCACAATCTCATCAACCTCACAAGCTGTTGTGCACCTCCACTTACAATCTTACGCATCACAAAATCTAGCTATTGTGGGCCTCCACCCACAGTCTTACACGTCACAAGATCTAGCTATTGTAGGCCTTCACCCATAGTCTTACGTACCACAAGCACGAGTCAATTTCCACCACCATCACCACCGCGTGCAAAGGAACCATGCAATGCAATATATAAGGAATGCAATCGCTCTTGCAGCATTAATGTGATGACCAGGCCCCCATGAGCCAACCATCAGGCCATGCTATGCACACGTAAGAATCCACACACACACGAATGCTCTAGTGCATATGTTTACCTAACATACACAAGTTAGCACTCACAGGCCAACCGTGTCATGCCAATGCTCAAGCTCCCATTAGATACAAATCATGACCCCCCAATTAATGCAACCCATGATCTAACATCACAAAGTGAGGCAATATAGAAACACAATGCCATACAACATAACTACCAACAATGCTATGATTAATGGCATTCACACATCCTCACTTTGATTTCCCATTATAGCTCTTGGCCCTCCCATACATTTCACATTGATTAAGGGAAATTATTCTTATAATGATAGTCATGCATCAAGCATGAGTTACCATAGACATGCCAACCAAGATCACTACTTATTAACTTCCCAAATAATCATCATCATGTTTCCTCATGCAACTCAATTATATTTTTATCTCATGAACCCCACGTATATACATATAGGTGTCTTCAACCACATTTTATCATTTTATAGGATTGAGGGATATCAAAGGAAGCATTTAAAAATATTTTACATTAGCCATCTTACTTGTTTTGGATTAAGAAGAACCTTAACCCATTCAACTAATAACTAAAATACATGATATTATATAACAAATCGAATCCCTCGAAGTCTAGTTTATGACTCTTCAAATGGATCGCAAATCTGAATTCTACATCAAAAGTTATGGCCAAAACAGAGAGACATGCGCAGAGTAGTCAAGTTGTAGCCGAGTCGACTCGACAAAAATCCGAGTCAACTTGCCCGAAACTGAGTTGACTTGGGCCGAGTCGACTTGACCTCCTAGACGAGCCGACTTGGCCGAGAACAAAGAAAAATGGCCAGAAACCCACCAAAAATGCACAAAATGGACACCAAACTCTCATTCTAGCTTCCTAACCCATAATGTCATTCTATGAAAGAAAAGTATGGGGTGATCAAGCCCCAACAAAACCATCAACGGGACACGATAATGACTCAAGAAGTGACCTACAACTTTAGGAAAACATAAAAAATAACTCATTTAACTCAAACTTTTTAAACACCATTTTGAGATGCAAAAATACAACTGAGTTACACATGAGGATGCTTGTCATTTTGATTAAAGACCAAGGGAAGAAAAGCACTTCATGAGCTTTAAATCTCCCCATCTTGAGCTTGATTCCACCACACTTAATGGAAGAAAAAAAGAAGAAGAAGAAGAAGAAGATGATGAAAATGAAGATGATGAGGAAACTGCCGAGACAACCCAAGAAAGAGAAAAGGAGAAGAAGAAGAAAAAGAAAAAGAAGAATGGGAGAGGAGTGGCCTTCACGCCAACTCCATCTAGCCCCACCACATTTCCCATTTTGCCCCTCCACACAACACACACCACACAAAATATCAAGGATCATTTGGCATTTTGCAACATTTTTCATTTCTTTTCTCTTTTCTTTATCAAACCAATTATGCCAATTACCATTTTACCCTCTTCTTTATTCAAAAAGCAAGCCCATTTTTGACTTTTGACTTTATTTCCTTTTCTTACCTCTTTTCCTACATTCACAAATTTTGCACACACAAAATAATGCACATATATATATAATGCCAAGGCCCACTTTACCAATGGCCCAAATCCAATCAAAAGCCCAATTCATTTTAGGCACATGGGTTTTCTCTAAACCCATCACTTTCATTGGTCTTAAACACTTGGCCCAAGCCCGCTTTCATTTAATTTAAATACATCACAAAACAAGTGACTTAGGCCCAATCAAAATTCTTCCCATTTAATTAAAACACAACCCACTAATACATGGGCTTAGGCCCAAATGAGAAACCCAATCCATTAATTTAAATACATACTTTATTTACATACATTTGTCACATAACATATTTCTCACATTTAATTTAATAGGGGCAAAATTTCCAATGCTCATAAATAAAATATTAAGGACCCCTAAACCCACCAACGGGTCATTACAGACGGGGCTAACCCCGTCGCTAAAAAAAAAATTAAATAAAAAATTAAAATTTAGCGACGGGTCAACCTAGTCGCTAAAAAATAAAAAAAATTAAATAAAAAATTAAAAATTTTACATTTAAACATATCATAATAATTTTTACTAACATTAATGTTAGTAAAAATTAAACTAATATTTTTTAAATATATTATAAATTAAAATCAAAATAAAAACATAATTTTCACTGCTAATGTAATAATTAATAAAGTTTTATTTGAATTAATAATGAAATAA
The DNA here is from genome assembly GCA_036245055.1 of Diospyros kaki. Classification (NCBI taxonomy): domain Eukaryota; kingdom Viridiplantae; phylum Streptophyta; class Magnoliopsida; order Ericales; family Ebenaceae; genus Diospyros; species Diospyros kaki. The sequence continues at coordinate 25,360,678 of BSEG01000011.1, read as the reverse complement.
AATTAAAATTAATATTCATTTCCCTTTACTAACGTTAATATTAAAATTAATATAATTAAATAAGTTTGAGAAATTTTGGTGTAGAAATATAATTCTAAAATATTTGGAAGATAATACTATAAATATATTTTATATACATCAATAAACAAGAAGGCTTTCAAATAGGCTGACTCTCGCGTGAAACTTGATCATGGGAAGTTGGGTGTTCAAATCCAGTAGAGAGCTTGAGATAATAGGTGGGAGTAATATCATAGCGCTATCACGTGGAGAGCAGAGGCGCGGCCACGTGGCGCACATGAGGGGGGTCAACCTCGTCGCTAAAAAATAAAAATAAATTAAATAAAAAAATTAAAATTTAGTGACAAGGTCAACCCCATCAATAAAAAATAAAAAAAATTAAAATTTAGAGATGAGTCAACCCCGTCGCTAATTCCGTTGCTGATTAGTGACGAGTACAACCCCCGTCGTTGATTTCGTCGCTAAAAAATCCCCTCGCTAACCTCATCGCTAAATTTTAGCAATGCCATTTTTAGCGATGGAAAGGTACTCGTCACTAAATCCGTCACTAAAAAAATTAGCGACAGATTTTGATGTTTTAGCGACGGAATTTTCAGTTGCTAAAACGTTGATTTTTTGTAGTGTTCCCTCAAGTTCAAACAAGTGCTCGATAACCAATCTTTGAGATATTACACGCTTCCGACAACAATCTAGAAGATCCAATTGTGCAAGATACTCCTCGGGAGGTTACTATTGAACAACCAGTTGTGTAAGATATTCCTTAGGAGGATATTAACACAACATTAAGAAGATTGACTAGAATGAAGAAATCAACTATTCCTAGTGATTATGTTGTGTAGCTTCTAGAATCTGACTATAACATTAGAGTTGTTATTGATCTTGAAACATTTTCATAAGCCGTGAGTTGTATAGAATCCAAATTGTGGTATGATGCTATGAAAGATGAGATGAATTCCATGGTAACTAACGAAGTCTGGGATCTTATTGAGTTGTCTAATGAGGCTAAGGCCATAGGGTGTAAATGGGTCTTTAAGACCAAGAAAGATTTGTTAAGCCACATTGAGAGATATAAGGCAAGACTCGTTGTTAAGAGATTTACTCAAAATGAGGTAATTGATTACGCGAAAACCTTTTCTCCTATATGTGATAATGGCATTAGTTGTGCATTTTGATTTAGAATTGCATCAAATGGATGTGAAAACTATGTTCCTTAATGGAGATCAAGAGAAAGAGGTCTATATAAAACAACCAGAAAGATTCTCCTCCAATGATGGTGAGCATTTTGTATGTAAACTGAAGAAATCCGTATATGGATTGAAACAAGCCTCTCGACAATGGTATTTAAAATTCCATGATGTGATCTCTTTCGTTGATTTTGTAGAGAATGACATGGATCAATAATATAAACTAGAAGGTTAGTGGGAGCAAACTATGTTTCCTTATTTTATATGTGGATGACATTTTATTTGCAACCAATGATAAAAGATTATAACATGAAGTGAAACAATTCCTCACTAAATACAATGATATGAAAGATATGGGTGAGACATATTTGGTATTTTACTCTTGTGTTTAGTTTTTATGATGAAAAATAATAATTGATTTTGATTCCTAAGCCATGAGTCAAGTTTATGGTTTTCATCAAAAATCAATTTCAAGTACTATGTTAAAATAAAAATCAAATGAATCATAATTTTCTTTAATGTTATACATGTAGTTTTGCACAAGCAAGTATTATGATGAAATTTTCTAAATGATTTTTCAATTATTAGTTTTGAACCATTGAATAAATGAAGTAAAATATTTTCAAAGGTGAAAAAACCATGCATGCTCTTTATAGATTGATGTTTTTGTCTTTGACATGCTTTTAATGATGAATTTCAATTACATTTTATGATGTAATTATTTTATTAATTTTTATTAACCCGGTGCTCTAAATTTCTTTTATATGATTTATTAAACACCAAAATAAAAATTAATTTTATCATGCAATTAAAATGTCAAAAATCTTGTTATAAATTTATTGATGATATTTGAAGTATTATGTTCAAAATTGTTGAAATAAAATCAAAATCCAATGCCAAAATATCTTGGGTTAAATTTCTTAATGGCATTTGGAATATTATGTTTTTATTTGATTAAAAATTTATTATTAAGTAAAAATTAATTTCGTATTGTGATGAATCTATATTTGAAATATTATGATTTTTATTTTATTAAAAATGCTCCAAAGAGTAATTTTTCAAAGAGTTTTAAAAATAAAACTAGTGTTGCTAGTCCCTTGATTTGAATCCATGATCTAGCCAAAACCTAAGATTTTAGCATGGGCATGGAACCACTCCAGCTAGAGCTTTCCTTGTATGTTAAGGTGCATGAAAGTATATATAAATATATATATATATACAAGCTTATATATGTTATTACAAAAGAAAATTAATTCAAGAGTGTGGTTGCCAAGACTTGAACCTAAGCAAAACAACACTCAAGCACCTTATGTGTACGCGCTACCACTTATTCTGCATGTTTCCTTGTTAATTTATGCCCACAAAGTTAAATATATAGCAATCTGAATCCGAGTTAATTTTTATCTTGCAAACTGTTGACCAGTTATATTAACATGTCGACCGGTTATCCTCAAGCTATCGATCGGCCATAATAGGCTGTCGACCAATTGCAAAGTATGCTCTCTGTTGTTTGTTGTCGACTGCCTCTGCATCACGAGCTGTCGACCATTCTTCGAACCGATCAACCGTTCTCACCAACCTGTCGACCGTTGTTTGAATTTTTAAGCTAATTGTCGACCGTTTATGTCATAGATAACTTCCAACAGCTAGTTTCTCCACTATTCAAGTCACTAATAGCTATATTCTTCAAAGAGCTCGTGAAAGGTCTATAAATAAAGATCAAAGGGATGAATCAAGATAACCAAGAGGATTGACTTCAAGTGTTCATTCTTTCAAGAGCTTAATTGTTTCATTTGTTTTTCATTTTTCTCTCTAAAGGCTTTGATTATCATTTGTAATATCTTATTCAAGTCTTGTATTTATGTTGAGAGATCTTGTAACTAAGAGTGTCTACTCTTAGATCCTCTCCTATCTTTTATTACTTTGTAAAAATTCCTACCTTCTTGTGCTAGAGGACTTGCTTATTGAAACAAGGGGTTGAAATACCTAGCTTGGTGCTAGAGGGCTTGCTTGTCTAAGCAAGAGGTTGTAAATTCCTAACTTGTTGCTAGAAGGCCTATCCAGAAAGATATGAGGTTTTCAGTGGATTGATTGAAAAATTCTTAGTGAGGAGCTAAAGTAGTGGATTGGGTTTGAATTAAGCCGAACCACTATATATCCTTGTGTCCCTTCTTTGCTTGTGCTCTTTCTTTCATTTATTGTTCCAAGCATTTTAATAATCATCACTTGCACTAAAATCTCGCTTTTTATCAAAAGGATTTTCAAGTCAATCAAGTTTTTAAAACAACCCATTCGCCCCTCCTTTTGGGTATTGTGCCATTACTATACAAACCTAACAATATTATGTCATTGGCATTAATTAAGATCCATAGGGAAATACCTCGAGGAATTTTGGGATTGTCTCAAGAGACCTATATTAACTAAGTTTTAGAAAGATTTTGGATGAAATATTGTGCACCAAGTGTTAAACCCATTATGAAGGGTGGCAGGTTCAATTTGAACCAATTCCCGAAGAATGAGCTTAAAATGAAACAAATGTGTAACATCCCATATGCTTCAATTGTTGGAAGCCTAATGTATGCTCAAATTTGCATAAGACCTGATATTGTATTTACAATAGGAATGTTGGAAAGATATCAAAGTAACCTAGGTTTGGACCACTAGAAGGCTACTATACCTTTAAGGGACTAAGGACTACATACTTATGCATATACAAATTGATCATTTGGAGGTGGAAGATTACTTGTATTTAGACTTTGTTGGTTGCGTTGATTATCAAAAATCAACATCTAGGGATACATATTTATGTTAGCCAGCGGAGCTGTGTCATGGAGGAGTGCAAAGTAGACTTTTAACTACTACCTCCACTATGAAAGTTGAGTTTGTTGCTTGTTTTAAGGCTACATCGCACAGTGTATGGTTAAAGAGTTTTATCTCGAGGCTTAGAATTGTTGATTCCATTTCTAAGCCACTTAGGTTGTAGTGTGATAATTCAACTACTATTTTCTTGGCTAAAAACCACAAGTGGTAGTCAAAGTAAACACATCGACATTAAGTATTTAGTTGTAAGGAAACGTGTTATGGAAAATAAGGTGGTCATAGAACACATTAGCACTAAGTTGATGATAACTGATCCTTTAACCAAAGGCATGCCAATTAAGAATTTTAAGGATCACGTAGAGAAAATAAGAATTAGTCTCATGATATAATTCAATTATATGAATAACTATTGATGTAATGAAACTCTTATTCAATTGTTTGTCTATTTCTCATTTTGGGTGTACACATTTATGTTTGAGAGTAACAAAATATTTTGGACCCTAAGTAAACGGAGGGTTTATTCATGAAGTTGTGTTATCACATTTGGACTAGTGGTAAAGGAATTGAATGCATTGTGTATACATGGAAGATAATACTTAATTCTAGAGCACCTATCACCATGATTCATGTATTTAATTTAAGCATGAGCTATGGATAAGGGTGTTATTTTGATCAAATAAAATGTACCAACCAAGTGGGAGAATGTAATTATCCATTAGGTGGTCCTATTTATTTGATAAACATCCATTAAACAATTAAATTTAATCTCCTAACATTCATCCACTTGCTAAGGGGTGATAACTAGTTTTAAAAAAATTAAAATTTAAAACTAACTCAATAGGGTTAGTTTTAGACAAGATTGACATGTAGTCAATCTATAAATATAGGAGTTTCTCTCTTGAGAAAGCATATACAAAAGGAAAGCAATTTGGATCCAATTTTGAGGGCATACACCATCAATCTTCAATTCGCTCATTGATTGAAAACATCCATTCAACTTGTAGTGGTTCTTTTGCTTTCAAGTAACGACTAGAGGTTAGAATGTGTATATTTTGAAAGTTTCTAACAGAAACCTCTCATCTCAATCTATAATTTTCACATTGCTTCCAAGTAAGATAGTCTTGGTGCTTTTCCCCTTTGCACTACTAAGAATGCTATAGCGTTATCTCTCTTTCCTTCATTGGGTTTCAAAAGCTAATTCTATTAGCCTATTCCTTGGTACTAAGTCCTTATATGCTTACTTGTGGAAATTAAATCTTTTAAGGTTATAACAGTGAGTTTCTAGGTCTTCTATTAGGCAACAGTATCGGTAAGTTAATTTAGTTGTTTTGTTTGGTTTAGTTGTTCTATTTGTCTAGTTTCAAACTACCATTCCATGTGTCTTGCCTCGATTAGTTCTCTTCCATGTTTGCATGGTTGTGGGTTTGATGTGTTTTCAAGCCAAGGAATAAAAATCACTTTGAAAATTTTAGCTATAACACCAATTTGTTGTAAGAAAGAGGGAGTGTGGGTTAGTCATTAAAAGAAAAACTCTAATTAGTGACAGAAATTCAATACTAGTGACGGGATTTAGCTTGCAGAATTAACAAATTTAGGGATAGAAAAATTCATTTCTAAGTTTAGTGATAGATTTTGTGAGGACATTGGAAGTTCATTTTTGCAACAGATTTAGCAATGAAAATATTTGTATAGCTAAATAGGGACTAATTTAAAGATTGAAATGTTTTTGTCTCAAATTAAAGATAAATTTAGCATAAATATTTCCGTTGCAAAAAAAAAAATATATAAATTTACATGTTAATTAATTTTTTGATAGAACAACGATGTATTTTTGTTACTAAATATAAATAGATTTAGTGACGAAAATATTCTGTGACTAAATAGAGAAAGATTTTAGCAACTGAAATATTTGTCTCTAAATAAAGAATAAATATATATAAATTTATATGGTTAATAATATTCTAGTGGCATAAGTAACAAATTATTTTTTGTTGCTAAATAGAGAAATATTTAGTGACAAATTATTGCGTTTCTAAATAAAGGCAAATTTAGAGACAAAAATATGGTCTCTGTTTAGAGATTAATTTAGCAATGGAAATACTGTTGTTGCAAAATAAATAAATATATATATATATGTATATATCTAACTTTATGTGGTTAGTTAATTTTCTAATGGAATTACTAACGAAAGAATTTCATCACTAAATAAAGACGAATTTAGTGACTAAATTGTTTCATCCCTAATAGACACAGGTTTAACGATGAAAATATTTCCATCTATTATCAAAAAATGAAAAGCATTAAAAATATAAATTTATCGTTGATTAAGTTTCATACAAATTTAGTGATGGAAGAAAAAGATAATGGAGAAATATCATTGCGTGCTTTAAGGGAATTAACAAATAACAAGATCATTAAGGCAGAAGGGAAAGGTTCACAATCATAAACTAATGGTGTTGATTGACAATTGAAGCACGCATAGTTTCTTAGATGAAAACACAACCAAGAATCTAAGTTGCACGCTTCCAAACAGTCTACCCCTATTAATGACTGGCTAATGGAAGTAAAGTGCTTAACAAGTTCTCTTATATTGACTTTCAGTGGGAATGCAAAGGGAGAGATTTGCAGTTGATTAAGGTTATAAAAACTTGGTGGTTGGATATAATATTGAGCATGGATTGGATGAAAATAGTCAGTCCAATCAACTTTGACTTTAACAAATTGGAAATCACCTTTGAGAAAAATGGGAGGAAGTTGACTCTTGTAGGTAGCCTAGACATGAGCTTATGCAAGATGATCACAAGAAAAAGGCTATAGAAGCTGCTAAAAGAATAAGCTGGCACAAGTCGCACCGTTATTCTCCATAAAAGCCTTTGAAGAAATGGAGGAGTTGCAAAAGAAATTCTATGAATTCTATGTGACTGTCAGTAGCTAGTTTCTACAAAAATGGGAAGTACATGAGCTTGACTCTTTACACATGTTTTTAGTTGAGTATGAGGACCTCTTTGTAGAATCTACATCCTTGCCACCCAAAAGATTGTTTGATCATGCTATTCCACTTAAATCTATATCGAATCTATCAACATTTGGTCCAATCGTTATCCACCAATTTAAAAGATCAAAATTGAAAAATTAGTTAAAGACATGTTACAAAAATCCATCGTTGAACCTAGTTATACCCTTTTTGCCTCATCAGTGTTAATTGTCAACAAAAAAATATATATATGGTTCTTGGCAATTTTGCATAGATTATCATCAATTAAATATCATAACAGTCAAAAACAAGTTTCATGTTACTATTATTGAGGACCTTTTGATGAACTGAAACATGATACTATTTTTACCAAACTTGATATAAGATTCGGTTATCATCAAAATAGGATGAGACCGGAAGACATTCCTAAAATAACCTTTTCTACCTACCAAGGTCATTGTGAGTTTAAAATTATGCCCTTTGAGCTAACTAATGCTCCAGCCACTTTTCAAGTCCTTATGAACCAAATTTTTGAGCCCTATTTATGAGATTTCATCTTAATTTTCTTTGATGATATTCTTGTATATAGCCTTACCTTTGTTCAACATCTTAACCACCTAGAAACTACAATTGAGGTCCTTAGACTTAACCAATTATATGTGAAAAAGTCAAAGTGTGCATTTACTCAAAGGTAGGTGGAATATTTGGGGTATTTATTTCTAATCAAAGGCTGAGTACTAACCCTAAGAAGGTAGTTGCAATGCTTTCTTGGCCAAGACCTACCAATGTAACTGTAATGGGATTTTTTGGGCTAATAAGATATTACAAAAGATTTGTTAAAATTTATGTAATTACAAGTAAGCCTTTGATACAATTGCTAAAGAATAACAATTTTAATTGGAATTCTCGTGCAGAAGAAGTGTTGAATGATGTTTGATAATGATGTTGATGATAAAATATTGATGCAAAACTTTAATTAATTATGTATCAAATAATCAAGGGAGCGCTTATGCATGATTATTTATATTCAAATCGAATCGATTAAGAGAATATGACCTTTCTACGTGTTGGAGTGAATGCATTGTGAAAGATAATTTTAACCATCTTTCAAACCATTACTCGAGTGAATTTGTGTTAGTTATCTAGTAGAAAAACATTTGGACTTACTATATTGAGTATCTAAAACAAGCTTGATAAGACTCAATTGAGTATCAACTTGTTAATCTAAAAAATCTCTCTGATACTCTCCAATCGAGTGATGAAAAAATTGTTTAAATATTTAAGTAATCAATCAAGTGAATCATATTCCCTAGTCAATTGGAAACAATATGCTAAAATATCAAGCCTCTATGCGTACATCATCAATTGAATAGATTGGCCATAGGATGTCAAGCCTCTAGGTTGCTATGAAACATATCTTTAGGTACTTGAGAAGGACTAAGGATATAGTTTTGGTTTATGGAAGAGGTGATCTCCATACCGACGAGTTCACAAATTCAAACTTTCAGTCTGATATTGATGATAGAAAGTCTACATCAAGGTTCATAATTGTTTGTAATGGTGGAGCAGTTAACTAGAACAGTTCCAAGTAGGATATAACTACTAATTCCACTATGGAAGATGAATATATTGCTACATGTGATGCTACAAAAAAAGTTGTTTTAATGAAGAATTTCATTGATGAACTTCCAGTGGTTCCATTCATTGAGTTGTTGATACCCTTATATTGCGACAACAGCAGGCCAATTACATAGGGTAAGGAACCCAGATCTCACCAAAAATCCAAACACATTGAGCATCGCTTCCACCTCATTCGAGAGATTATAGCATATGGGAATGTGCAGCTATAAGAGATCATGTCATTAGAGAATGTCGCAGACCTACTGACTAAAGCATTGACACAGGCAAAGTTGGATCGCCATCTTGAGAAGATGGGTATTAATATGTGTTATATGTGCATGCTACAGACTGGATCTGCTAGAATGTCCCTTACGGTGTTACACTGCTAAGCTCAGGTAGCTTTAAAGTCGGACTCGTGTGGGACCTAAATCCCCTACTATGATTATTATGGTGGATTGGTGGCAGCATGCATCTATTTCTCTGTATATATTGTGATGGCTTAATATTAACATGGCACAAATGCATGTGTTTACGTGCTCATAATGTATGTGACAGGATTCCATTCCTTTGTTCGTGCATGAGTAGGGTATTTACCATCATCTATGGTTGGTCCTTACTACTCTTGTTACCTTTTATTCTATGTTACTTGTTGGACTTTGTACCTCACTTGTGCTTGCATCATTCCAAGTAGGGACAAGATCGTGGTTGGCAAGGAGCCTAGCAATGTGGGGTCTAGTGTTTAGACGTGTACAGAGTTGTTCTAGACAAAAGATCTCTCGGGTTTTGGCATGGTGCTTGGGTTATAGATGTACAGCTTTTGTGGCACCTTTTTGTCATCTCTTGTAATGCTTTTGGGAAATGGGTCGTTGTATGTGACAGTACATGATGTATAGTTTTGTATATACAATTTTATTGTGATAATTAAATGTTATGATGTGTTCTCTTGTAACTCTAGCATGTACCATTTCTTCTTGACACTTTTCCCTTGGTGCCTCGACTGGGGTTTACAAGGACGAGGTCGTCATATCTTCATAAGACATCACTTATGTGTGAATTAGGCCGGTTCTATGAAAGTTTTCTTAGGCGGATTCTCTAAAACACTTGTAGAACTCAAGAGAGTTCAAGGCCGAAATAATGAACATAATAGAGAAACAAAGACTTGATATGAAAGGTAGTACATGAGGTTTATTGTCTAGGCTTGCATTAATGGCTGACAGTTTAAGACTTTAATTTTAGTGATTAGGCAAGTGAATCTGATAGGCTTTCACTAAAGAAGGTTCAATGCGAAAGCTACCTATCTTGATGTACTATCTTTTAGACAATACTCTTTTTCGTCTTCTTAGTTTGGTGTCACTTCTTCCATTCATGTGGGGGATTATTGGAATTAATGGGTCTTAAATGTATGAATTGGCAGAGTCTCCAAATTGTAAAGTGTTCTTTAATATGTGAAAAATAATCCCACATTGAAAACGCCTTATGGTGGACTGTAGTTACTAAAGTCAACTTCTAGGAAGCTAGAGTCGATTATCATCTAGTGGGAGTCAATTGTCCAAGAAAGGCTCTTGATTAGATCGACTCTACATAATAGGTTCTCAGCCAGGTCGACTATGGTTTTGCTATAGTCGACTCTGACACATTGGGAGTCGACTTTACATGATTGGGAGTTGACTATTGATGACTGGGAGTCAACTATGGGCGTAGGGAGTCGACTCCGAGTCCGATTTTTATAGAAAATGCTCCATAAATGCATGGTCGAGTGGCTCATTGACGTGGCAAAGACCGACGTGGCATTGATGTGGCACAAGCATCTAGGAGATGTGTACAAGGCGTGCCTCTATGTAGTGGGGTGCTGAGTGAACACAACCGTTCAAGCAGAGTGCAGGTGAGTGGACACGTCCATTCAAATGTGAAAGGTGCAAAAGAAAAGATGTTTACCTTCATGAGAGGATGCAATTTGGACCACTAGGTCAAGCCCAAATCTAAAAAGATGTGATATAAAGATCTAGATTAATTCGAATCAAATAACATGACCATTGACGATTAGACACTTAAAAACTATAAATAGCACCCTTCTAATTCCATTTCAATCATCCAAAATCAATTCGAGTTTATTGATTTCATACATTTCTTCTCCAACATACTTCCATAATCCTTTATTACTTCCGAATGTAAGAGATTCAATTCGAGTTTATTGATTTTATACATTTCTTCTCCAACATACTTCCATAATCCTTTATTACTTCCAAGTGCAAGAGATTATAATCTCTTTCTCTCCGGTCAAGAAGAGTACGAAAGTTTGGTTTTACCTTAAAAGGTTAGTATTGTGTTGTACTAATTCTTGGAAGAAATGTTATATTTTGGGAGACAGACATTCATTGATTCTTTAGTACTATTGAGGAGGCAAAATCTGTCTTAAGAATATTTGTTTCATCATACCTCACTTTAATTCGATTTTATATTTTTTTTTTCAAATCTCCTTTCATTATACAATTGTATTTTCGTTTTATTGTTAGTGTGCACATTTTCCTAGTCAAATTGATATTTAAACCAACAATAGAAAGGTATAAAATAATTTTTATATAAAATCTTAATTAAACTGAAAAGTTTTGAAACATCCAACTGATCTCTCTCGCACACTCCTATCTCTTTTCATCATCATTTATTGAATATAATTATAGTATTATTCTTTATTGGTTATCTACAACTCCTGCAGGCTAAATTTCGTGCATTATAACAGGAGGCTTCATCCTATGAATCTGTCAAGGGTCTAGCCCAAGAAAGAGAAAGTATTGGTGCCTAGAGCCCACACAACCAGCTACTGATGACATGAAACTTTGGCTGCAGGCTGCAAGTGGGAGAAAAAAGGGGGCGAGTTTATGGCATGGGGTTAGAAGCCCCTGTCATAACCCTACCTCATTCTAGAAGGGCATTGCCACTGCCATCGACAACACCAGTATCATCTATAAAATTATAAATATGACTTAGATCCTCCAAGAGTTATCTGGGATTGTCGAGAGTGTCATGAATAATGTGATGGACTGCATTCATTGAGTGTGCGTTGCAGCGTGTAGTTAAGGAAGGATTTGAGTCTATTGTTGCTATGTTGACACAGCAGCATGATCCGTTACGCCTAGAGCAATGGGCAGCCTACCAGTTAGACTTTACATTTTACTTTCTGGTACACCATTAGGAGTCTGCACGGTTCGATTTGGCTTCGATTTGGCTGATTTTTGACATTTTTAATATGTCAAATTGCATATGTAATTTTTTTTATAAAATCAAATTACATGGTCTGATTTGGTGAGGAGAAACCGTATCGAACCACACCGCATTTTGTAGTGCAGTTTGGTGCGATTTTTACAGTTTGTTGAATGCTTAATTTTTGCAGTTTGCTTTCACGGTTCGACGCAATTTGGTTTTTGCAATTTCGCATGCACTAAGTAGAATGCACCAAATCACCTCATGGAGTAGTCCATAAATCAAATGAATCTGTTATTTTTTTGTTAAGATAAGGTACTTTAAGAATTGAATTCAGAAATTTAATAGATGAGATTTATATCAAATAAAAAAATATACACACGGGCACACATTTTTTTTATATTTTATTATTTATTTTTTAATTTTTTTATTATTAAAATATTACTCAGGTGGTTTGGTTTTGCACCGAATCGCAAAATTCGCAAACCACAAACCACGCGGTTTGCGATTTTCTCAAACCGTACCGAACTGCTGACCCAAAAAATCATGCAGTGCAATGTGGGTCGATTTTTGCAATGAGTCGATTTTTTTGAACACTCCTACCATTTGTATTATATTAATAATGGATAAATAATATTATATTTTTGTATGATTTAAGACTTTAAAACGGAGGAGCTTCATTTGAGTTTTTATGCAAAAAGTTGTCCTATTTGTTTAATTAATTTTCTTTATTTATGCATAAAATTTTTATAATTTTGCTTATCAATTTTAGATATGAATTTTTATTTTTTTAAAAATTATCAACAAAATTAGTGACTAAATTTCATTACAAAATGATATTAATTTAAAAGAAGAAAAATAAATTAATTATGTATTGATGATGGTTTTTGGGACCGACTATCACGTGTCACCTCTGTGATTGGATCTCGAGAATAGTACTTTGGACTTGGCGATGTCAGACTTCGGGTATAGAACCTGCAAGACAATAGAGGATCAAGCCTAGGATCCTCCAGCGTGGACTCCGACGCTCAAATTAGTAGAGTAAATACAAGTAGAAATAAATATGATAGCTGTAGAGCTTGGGGATACCTGACGAAAATCCTTGTCTTTTATAGGCAGACCCGTTTTGGGGTACTTGAGATGGGCGGACACGACTCCCGTAGATCCCAATCAAGTTGGAATGAGTCTTGCGACCCGACCCGAATTTTTTGGACTCCGCTCTAAATTGTTGACTTGCCACGTGTCGGTCTCTCGAGTGATCCACGTGACGGGTGAAACTATTAGCGTGTAAAGGTATTCTAGTAATTTTAGTTGGTGCCACATCATGTATTTAGGGATGAGAAATTTTTCAATAAATAAGCATGAATTATTTTCATCGCTAAACCCATTACAAATTATATTTAATTTTAAAAGTTAATTATTAATTAGTGATGGATTCAGAGACTGAATTTGTCGGTTAATAGATATGGAAGATTCAATTGCCAATTAATTTGATTTTTCCAAACTTAATAATAAATTAGCAATGGATTCATGGACGAAACCAAAATCCCTCTTCAAACCATTTTCGGCTGTTAAATTCGTTCTTAATTTATCAACCGTGTGGTGGGGGATGTGATTGTACAAACCCAATCTCAAAGGAGTGTTTTGCTTGGGCAAAAGTTCATGGGTTGCACCCTTTTGAAAATCTAAAAAATTTAAGCCTTCCGCACTCCTTGTGCACTGCTAACTAGTATCTCCCTCAATCAATTTTATCCTTTGATGCATGAAAACATTGATACGGTGCATTTTGGTATTTTTGAAATACTTTGTGTTGAAACGTCGAGAAATATTAAAAAAATATTTTAAGTCACTTTTATAATTTTAAAAATATTTTAAAATTATTTTATAATATTAAAGAAATATTACGCAATTATGTCCCATGATCACATTAGAGATGGAAAAAAATTCCATCTCTAACTTTGATCATGTCTCTAACTAAATTTTTTTTACCCTAAATCTCTTCTTTCTTTTTCATTTTGCAAAAATCAAAAAACAAAAGGTACTATTGGTATTGTCATCCTTTCTTCTTTTGTAATTTTGGGGGCCTAATGCCATGACATACATGGCCTTAGTTGGGTCGGTCCTGTATAGATTATGTGAATGTGAGTATATAATTTTGATCGGATAAAATAAAGAAGTAGAGAAACTTTTATAATTATATTATATTTGATTATTTTCTTTCTTTGAATTTATTATTTGTTTTTAATTAGTAAGTCATTGTTCATAAATGACAGAACTTATTTTTATATTTGCTTGAAAGTATGATGGAATTTATATTTATTTTTAGATTGAATAACTATTTTTTATAATTTTTATATAAAAAATTATATTTACAAAAAATCCTTATATTTTTTTTTATTTAATCATTTCTAGCATTTTCATTTCCTACTTTTTTGAAAAATATCATTTCCCCATTTCCCTTTTTATTTTATATCGTATCCATTTTTCATTTTTACTTTCATGCAACCTAGATTTTATCCACCATTTACGTAGAATGCTATCTATTTAGATTATTTTACTGCAAAAGGACTTATGACAAAATCCAAACTTAATGAGCCCAATTAATTACAAAATGCCCACCATACAATTTGACCAACAAAACCCAAACATAATAGCCCAATTAATTACAAAATGCCCACCAAAAAATTTGGACTATAAACCCAAATTCAAATTTATTAATCCAACAAATTACAATCTGTACGAGTTCATCAATATGTCGAATTGATGCCCTTAGCTTAGCTAATGGAGTCAGGCTCTTATCCAATCCACTCCCTGACAAATTCAAGGTCTTTTGCAAAGATATCCAGTCTACTTTATCATCTTTCAACAGCAATAATATTTTCCCCTCATCTAATATTAATTATATATATAACCATAGTTTCTATATATAGAATAATATGACTCATGATTAATCTCATCAAATTAAATAGTTAAGACACATATAACTATTTCAACGTCGCATCATTATTCATGCATTTTGTTTCACAAAAATTGGATATATATATATATATATACGTATTCATACTTTTTTGATCCTTCTGTTCTGTCATTAGCTAGAATGGAAGAAAAAGTAGATGCCATACATATATATGTATGTATATATGCGTGCACTTGATGACAGCCATATGCTTTTTTTGCTTGACTACAAAACCCCACCTTATCTTAGCCATATAGATTGGCTTGCCAATCCACAAAGAGGTTTCAGACCTTGGAAGACCTGAAGGGTTGGTGTAGGATCAGTAGAATTAGAATTATGGGCACGGTTGTTTTCTACCACACAGTGGATCCATATCTCATTCAATCATGTAACCGAAAGATTACAAAATGAAGAGACTAGCACTGTAAGAATGTGACCCCCCCTTCCTCTTTTTCCCTTTTCTTCTTTCTCCTTTTGGCTATTCTTTTCCTCCTTTTCAAGTAGTCTTTAGCACGCACCCTTAATTCATAACATGTCACGGAAAATTAGGAGGGTTAATTGATTGAAATACATACAATAATATGGGACTCTAGTATCTTAACTTTACAGGGTTTATAGTGTTTAAACTTGGGTAACTAATATTTATCGGATATGCATGTAAGTTTGGACGATTGGTTGTGATCAGTTTTAATTAATTACCCATTTTGCGCATGCAAGAAATTTGTCTATATTCATTGACTAATTGTGTCAATTAGAGAAGCAAGTAGAAAGAAAGGACAAGACCACTGCCAACTGCATTGGTCAAGAATGTCTTTGAAGCCCTCAACTATGCAGTAAAAGCAAGATTAAGTTGGATTCAAGCTTCCAAGCCAAAAAAAAAGGAGAGTTGGATTTTAAACTAGCTAGTCTAGATGATCTCAATGGATGGCATCGAAGGAATACCACTATGGCTTGTTGTACAATAGTCAGGTATTCAAATCAAATCGAACAATATAAGTACAAATATATATATATATATATATATATCAAGCAAGTTTTCAAGATGATCAAGGACAAGGCCCTGGCAGGGGTGGCGGATCGAAGAACTGGAAACGTTTAAACAGTTTCCTCCATTTCTACTTGTCATCTATATAGTAATATATATATTGTTACATATAACTTAATTAATTTGAAGGGTCGATTAAAAGAAAAGGTTAGATAATTTTGTTTAAGAAATAGGCTTAGCCCACTAATCTTGAGAGTAATTACTATTGTACACCGAGTTAATGCAATTTTAAATATAAGATCAAGCTAGCTAGCTAGCTCCACAACAGATATATTGAACATCGCAATAATGGAGTTCAAAAGGCCCCTCTTGCTTTGCCCCCACTACACTTAGCCCTTTTATCAAGAACACAAAAAGCCACCATTTTAAAGCCAACTTTGAGACTGCAAGAGAATATGCATGGATCTCCTCCTGCTTCAAATCTTGAATAGTTTTCTAAGCTTCATCACTTTTAGCCCTGCTCAAATGCCACCTTTTCCTCTCTGCAAAGCTTGTCATTACTAAAATCAATGCCTTTTCTTCATTCCAATATCATCAATCAAATATTCCATCCATTCACTGATGATGGATGGCAGATGGACTGAATTCCAACCCCCAAGAAATCCCTGGTTTGCCCTCCGGTAGTTCCATCTTCGCGATTATTCTGTACATTCCTGCGCTTTGAGGGGTACATCTGCAGCTCATCCAAGCTCGAAAGCTCGTTTTCTGATCTCTCTGCACCGCCTCCAAGACCATAAAATCCACAGAACTTGCTCCCATCTTGGCCTTGAATGTTACTGCACTTCAAATTCAGTCCATAGCTTCCTAGGAAAGAAGGGTCACTAGAAATAGAATCAATTTGGGCAGCCTTCTGCAACAAGGCTGTGGCAGACATATTTGTTAAAGGTGTTTGATGCAAATGGTGTTGGCTGCTGTACAAAGAAGGAACACTAACAAGCTGAGTTCCAGTGTCCTTGGCATCGCTCAAAGGAAGAGAATTTCTTGATATTTCTTCACTCCTGTTGGAAGAAACCTTATTTTCTCCGAAAACCCATGTCAACTGGTGGCTGGATGGGAGAGGATTGGAACATGAAACAAGTAGATCACCATAGACGGCAGCTTCTGAACTCACAGACCCAATGGGGTGAAGATTATTGGCCATAGTTTCTTGACCTAGGCTTCCTTGGCCCATATTATTCCACAGGGAGAGTCCTTTTTCACTGGTTGGAACTGGCTTGAAAATTGAAGAGAAATGCTGTGGCATGCCTGGGCTTATTGGGTTTGCAATGAAATGGTAATTTATGTTGCTGGCCATGGCATTGTTGATGTTTGAGGCTGCTGTAACCCTAGCTGCTTCTTCGGCCAAGGCATCACAAAAGGCCCTGTGAGTCATGAAGCTATCTCGCCTGCTCACAAAGAAATTCACAAAATGATCAATCATCAGTTCGGATAGAACATTTATATATATATATATAAACCATATATAGAGGAATCCAAGATGAATATGTATAGGTTGACATTTAGGTATATTTCCATAGCACATAAACCAACACGCCATTCCCAAGAAAATTAAGGGAAAAAAATTGTACGGTGAAAATATACTTGACTTAACCCCCCCCCCCCCAAAAAAAAAAAAACTAGACTTTGATTTAGGTTCATAATGACATGTTTATTGTGAAAACAAGCTAAGGACGGTGGCTATTCAATGCTTACAGTCTACTAAGTTTCATGTTATTATGTGGAATTGTTTATATGAATTTTAGCTCATCTGTAGTCTTATCTTCTATACTGCTAACAAGGGCCATTTGGGTATGTATATATTAATTTACTAGGGAAATGCATGCTTAAAACACATTATTTAGTCTATAAAATTTTAACACTTCTGTGAGGACAAATTTCGAGGGATGGAAATCAAGAATGTCTTTCTAGGAC
The DNA here is from genome assembly GCA_036245055.1 of Diospyros kaki. Classification (NCBI taxonomy): domain Eukaryota; kingdom Viridiplantae; phylum Streptophyta; class Magnoliopsida; order Ericales; family Ebenaceae; genus Diospyros; species Diospyros kaki. The sequence continues at coordinate 25,342,952 of BSEG01000011.1, read as the reverse complement.
ATGCCAATTGTCTCTGCTATGATCTTTCCTTTTCACATCCCCAAAGCAACAAACAGAAACATAGAAAGGGAGACAACAAACAGAAGCATCACAATCACTTGAAAAACACCAAACAAACATCATTAATTAGCTTATCTCAACTTTCCTCTTTCGCTTGCTTGTTGTGCACAAGATTAATTTGAATCCAAATTAAATTACCTTGAAAACACAGCTCCACAGTCACATTTGTACTCCCTGGTGCCACAGGTTTTGGAGTGAGCCTTCCAGTCAGACTGCACGGCATAACGCTTGGAGCATTTCTCACACTTCCACTTCTTCTCGCCGTGCTTCCGGCAGAAGTGTTTCTTGATACCGGTCAGGTCGCCAAGAGCCCGGGAAGGGTGGTGGTGGACGCAGGTCTTTTCTGGGCACACGTAAACGCGCTTCCGGGCCTCCTTGCTGGTCCTCTGCTTGAGTTTCCACGGCAGGTTATGGCCTCGCCGGTGAAGTTGCAGGTTCTGATCTCTTTGAAACCCTTTCCCACATATGTCACACAGGAACCTGTTGGTGGCCATTAGGGTCTTTGGCGACAAGGCGATGACTTCGGCTTCAGGATCTGCGGGAAAAAAAACGCAAAAACCACCATATTAATAATTTGTGAGATGATGTAAACAAAATTGTAGGATCGATCTGAGAGAAAACCAGTTCTAGAGTTGACACCCATTTGAATTTGATTTGAATATGAGAATCCATGAACGAGGAAAACTATGTATCAGTGTGAATATGGGCTTGCCTGGGGTTCCTGGGAGGCTTCTCTTCTTCCTTGCAGGGAGAGGGTTGGATCCAGCAGTTTGGTTTAGAGCAGAACCGTTTGCAATTGCTTCTTCTGCCATTTTTTCCAACATGTTCAAGTACTCTTCCTTCACAGTTTGGTTCAAGCTGCTAATTAACAAGAAAAACACAGAAAGGATCAGCAAATACAAACACAGAAATAGGGTTTTGTGTATATATAGGAGAAAAGAGAAAGACGAGATGCATATATATATATATATATAGATATATACACCTTTTGTTGTGATGTCAACCGAAGCAACAGAAGGTAATTATATCTGGAGAATTGGATATCTCAACTATAAGAAGACACCAGAGAATGAGTGCCTTGACAAGGTGCTTACAAGCTTAATAACACAAGAGCTGAGAAATGGGGGATTAATTGGATCTCTCTCTCTCTCTCAAATGGTTGCAGTCTTTTCACATTGCTTTTGGTCGGAATAAGAGAATAGATAAGTAATAGTTTATGGGAGGCGGTGAAAAGTGAAAGTTGAAGGAGAGGAGAGGGGAGGGGTGAAGAGGGAGAGAACAAATTAAGCCAAAGGTGCATGATGACACATATGATGAGGTGCCTGGAAAGTTAGCCTCTATATGCCTTTTCTCACTGGAATGATTATCCCATAATTTGGTTGCTTTTTGTTTTATATATTAACTTCCTCCCAATCACCCATGTTTAAATATAATTCTTTTTCCTGTAATTAAAATATCGGCTTAAACTATTTCATGGGAACCCCAAACAAAATTAATTTTCAGCTTCTCAAATCTTATCCTAATCAATAATACATGCATATGGATATACATATAGGTGTCTGAATGTAGGTCCTGTCATTGGTACGTGCATATGGGATTTTAAGTATTGATATTTTCATAACTTCAAATCGTGACTTTTTTTCTATTTCAAATTGAGGAATAAGCTTGTCGCTATTATCAAAATTCACTCTTATAACAAGTGCTAATGAATGAAAAATATTTCAATGTGTCTCCTGCTGTCAATTAATTAAATCTCCTTTTGAGATCAATGGATCATGCAGCTCATGAACCATTCTTCATTCTCCTAATCTCTCTGTTAAAGTCGTAGGAGCTTGCTGCTTGTGGAGATATTATAGTAGCAGAACATTTTCATTTCCTTTTTTATCCTCAGAATCTTTTGATTCCTTTTGTAGGCCTTCGGGTCCTTTATAGCAGCTTTTTACCTAGCAAAAAATGAATTTATATTTCTTGAATAACCTGGAAATAAAAGAAGAAAAAATGGCACTCTTACAACAATTATATTAAAAATGCCCCAACATTATGTGGTTGAAATATTTATGTAAATATTGCTCATCATACATGATAGGTTTTTCTTTTTCCTTTCTTTTCTAAATCACTATAGTGATATTTTTTTTTTTTTTTACTTTCCAATGAATAAAAAATGATCCTAGCAGAAAAATTCCATTATTGAGAGCCAAAAAAAAAAATAAAAAATCCATTAGGTGTTATTTCGGCCAATCTTTGTTATTTTGTTAGGGTCATGGCGGAGGCAGGGGTGGGCAGGGGGGGCTTGGGGGGGCTGAAGCCCCCCCAATTTTTTTAAAAAGTAGATGTTGATAGTTAAAAAATAATATTTTTTTATTACAGCCCCCCCCCCAACCCCCCAGCCCAGCTCCCTTGTTCTTCTCAGATTCAGTTAAAATTTTAAATTTTCCCTTCATTGCTGTAGTTGAAAAAAAAAAAAATTTTTTGATGAAACTCACGATTGAAAAAATTTTTTTTGAAGCCCCCCAAATTAAAAAATCCTAGCTCCGCCCCTGGTTAGGGTTGGGGGCTTTTATGACCCAGTGTAATGTGAATTGTCATCCATATTGCATGTTTTTGAATTCTTCAGAGTTCTTAATTTGCTCTAGGTTTCATGTTTAGAGCAGGTCCCTTATTTGGGGATATCTCTGGTTGTATCCATCGTTCTTGACAGTAAGCAAAAAAATAAAAATCAAACATATGATGGCTGCTGGAAGGAGCTCCTTGCATGAGCAAAAAAGAATATATTATAGTAGCACCAACTAATGCTCCAAAATTCATCCATGCTTGATAAAAAAATTCCTATATATTTATATATATATATATCCCCATTACAAACCAACAGTACTCCTTTTGCCTCAAATTGGTTTCTTAATATTCAATCATTCAACACATTAATTAGAACATCCATGAACATCAATATCTAACTGTAACGCCAACTAAACTATTAGCACTCATGCTAAAGCAATTCAACGATAATGAACACGCTTTAGAGCAAGTGGACAGGTGAGATTTGCATTGCTTTTTTTATTTTTTTTTCTAGGAACAACATTAAAGCAGAAGTTTGATTGTGATTGATGAGCAATGGCCATCCAACAACAGCTCCTTTTGTTATGATTTTCACAAAAAGTTAAATCTGTTCATGTAGCTGCATATATAGTCAAATGGATCGAAGTGGGAAGCAAAGAAAAAGAAAGGATTGCATTTAATTAGTACAAATACAATATTATTGATACCCATCATTTTCAAATGCAATATATATATATATATATATAATTAAGATATTTTTTCAGCGATTGCTAGCTCTAATGATGGTTGGGCAGTTTCTCAATGCTGCATCATTTGAATTTTAATTCTGTTGTTAAAAAAATCATATTATGTCACAGTGACCTCATTAGGGCAACAAAAACAATATATATGTTTTGTTTGCTATTTTAATTATGAGATTAAATTTACAGTTGAAGTGGAAAGAAAAGCTTATGAATTTGGGATGAGTAATACATCCAATAAACTTTCCTCTCTTTTTCATACCAACCTGTCAAAGACAAAAATTCAAAAGGAAAACAACCAACCAAGAAGGCATAAAAGGGAATAGTCGTCCTTATGACAGTGCTACGTGCCATGGCAGCCCCATCCGACTGTTGGATGGGTCATTAATTCCCAATTACTTGACCATACATGAGAACTTATGTTTTTTTTTTTTTTTAATGCAAGCTGAAGAACGACACAGGAACAGAAACCGACAGTCGTAATAAGGGGAATGTACCGAGAATGAAATTCCAGTCATAATATCATCTTTTGAAATTTTTCCACACGAAAATCGTGCGGGTTAAGTCAAGAAAGACATCGGGAGTAAACTTTGCCTCATTGTTTGCTTGCATGGATTTAAATTGTTTTTAAAAATTTATTGATATTATGAGTAACATTAGTTATAATATTAAGGTATAATTGATTATAATTCGTGACAACGGCACCCAAGGGGTCCTATATATGTGTGTATATATAAAGTTGGTCGGTTACTTTGATTGATGATTTTTCTTTGACTGGTAGATGCATAAACCACTTTAAATCTTTTGTGATGAATGGCTTCAAGTTTTCTTTCTTTAGAGGAAAGTTTGATAGCCAAACATTCTCCACGGGTTTCAGTTGGAATTACTTATTATATAAGCAATGCTGAATTCCAATAACTAGCAAAGACCCATTAGTCCCAGTTAGTACTGGACATAATTCCCCATCATCTAGGTAGCTCAATTTAACAGTACTATAAATTAACTTGAATTCAATCATTCAATACATGAGTTGAGGTTTTTTTTTCTGAATACATAAATTAAGTTTCATTCAAATTAATTAATTAATTAATTAACCATAATAAAAATTGAATTCCACCTAACAAAAAATATTGAATTTTGAGACAAAACATTTTCATTTATTTAACCCTTAAGTTGGTTTAGTGGTAAAGGGTTATGGTAACCTTTGTCGTTAGAGTTTAAATTTCTTTACTGGCGATGTCATACAAATTTATATTTACTTATTGGTGTATATGATTTATAAACTATTACACATATTTAATAATTAATTTCCCCAATAATCTATTAACACCTGAAACACAATCACTATTGATTTTTATCAACAGCAAAAACCCAAAAAACGAAAAGAAAATCTGAAAACTTGTGTATGTGCCCAGCTATTAATTAATGACTGAATTAACCGCAACAGGTTTTAACTGATTAATTAGTGGAGAAGAAGAACAAGGAGATGGGTTTTGAAATCTGATCTGAGCAAATTAATTAAATCTTTTGGAGTTGAATTATAATAATTAAGAAGGAGATCATAGAATATTAGAATAGGCGTTAAAAGTCGACAGACAGGGAGCTGACAAGGGCAGTGAATTTTTGGAAGAGAGAGTCTACTTGCGGGCTGACTTTGGCTGCTGCAAAACCCTTAATCATAATCTAATGATGGTTCTGTTTTTCCAACGTTGTTTAATATATAATCCTTGGAGTTTTGCTGTTGAACTTTGGTGGCCTTGAGAATATTCTCTCCTTCCCCAGCGCTACTCTCCAAGCCACCCCACCTCCCTTTGCTTCAACTTTCGAGATCTACCCTTACCCTTATGGGATTCCTCTTCTCCATTTCTATATATGATATATGTCCCCCTTCTCTCTCTAAATCTCTTGTTTGATATATATATATATATATATACGGTGAAAAACTAGAAGAAAATATCTCTGGAACAATGAAATATTACAATTTTTTAAGTAATAATTTACCCTAGACACCTTTCCCTGCTCTGAGGGTTTAATATAAATAGAGAATACCTTTTATTTTTTAAAAATTATATCAATTATCTTTATTATATAAAAATTGTAATAGATTATCCATTGAAACTTAAATTTATGATGCACCAAATACTCATGAAGTTTATAAAATAACATAAGTTTTTAAGTAACTTTTAACACGCGAGGTCAGTATAATTTACAGAATATAAAGGATACCGGCCCTAGCTTTACATAATTTAGTGAAATTTGAAAATTGTCAAATGTAATTTACCTATTATTTTAATTAATGTATAATTACTGAGTTACGTGGTTGTGTATAATATTTTTACATAGATATAATTACTTAAAACTGTAACATCGATCTGGACTACTCTAATATAAAATGAAGATTTGGATTCATTTGGATACATTTGAAATAGAAGGGTCTGGGAAAAGCAAATGGTTGTCACCATGGGCTTGTTTGTTTCTTTGTTGTCTTTTACTTTGAAAATATAAAGGAATGACTACTACTTGTAGTTCTACTTTGACTAATCAGCTGGGTTTGAGGTAAACCCTAGCCTACCTAACAACCTCTAAAAGTGTTTCCTATTTCCAAGGACTAGGGTATATATGTCCCAACTCCCAAATCAACATTCCCAATAACCTATATACATTCAAACTTGATGTGAGATTTGACTGTTCCTTAATTAGCAGCCTCTTTGATTCCATAGTTCCTTGTCATATTCAAGAATTGGGAATATGGCATATTGGTCTTATGGCTACAATATTGGTTTAATTAGCACATCCAATCTGTAAGCTGATACACCACGAGGGTCCTATTGACATTTTGCAATTGAGTTGGCACAATATAATTATATTTGGTCTTATTATATTGGTCATATTAATTAATGTAATAGGTGGAGTAGGGGAATGAGGAGCAGCTATTTTTTAACCTTTGCATACAAGTGTCACTTGAAATCAAGATTTATTATTATTTTCAAAAATAATAATAATAATAATAATTAGCAAGACACGGGTTGATTAACGCTTAGCACATGTTAATTAATATATAGTACATTATTTTGGGGGTTTAAAAAATTAATTCTCAGGGGCAATTATGTCATACTAAAAGTTAAAAATGTAATTAGCAGATCGAGCAGCAAGCTTTGAATATGCACATCCCAAAAGTGGTGTAGATTTGGATCTAGGAATCCATTACAGAAGCCCACATGCCTTTGCTTATCAAAAGTTGGAGAATATATGCCTTTTAAGAAACACCATATATATTTATGTTAATTTATTGTTTGTATGCTTGTCTTAATACACTTGTCACGCCCTAATTAATTAGAGGGCCTTCCCCACTTAATCCGGCCTTCGTTACCTGCATTATATGAAGGCTTATGAATATGAACTTAGATGTTATCTTTATCGATTATTTTATGACTCTACCCAGTTGGGGGTACTGCCCATTGGCAAGTGATAAGATTTTATTATTGCCCTCTCCCTTTATTTCTTTTAGAACCCTTTCTTTATCACATATATTGACGAGTTTTTATCAACTTATAATCTCAAACCCTAAGAGTCGCAATATATACCAACGCCAACAGGTGTTTCTTTTTTAACTTTTTATTAACTTCTCTTATTATACTCTCTTGCCTTTCTCTAATTTTCCTTTGTCCTAATAATGCGTATAAACTATCTATAATAAATTTGAGCTGATGTAGTGTCTTGTTTGGCAGTCCTGCAGTGAAGGGAAAAAGGAAAAAAAGTTTTTTTCACAGTATAAGTGCTTTTGTGTACTTTTTCTACTATTTAGTTAAAATTTAAAAGTACTTTTAACAACAAAAGAAAAAAGAAAAAACAGTCTTTCTATCATACAACAAAAGTAGAAATTTGGATCCCAATTACAATCCATTTTCTTGCTCCAAACTGATAGGATTGGTACTTGTTGAAGAAGGGCACACCCATTGCATTATTGGGTTAAACAGAATATTGCTGTGGCCTGGTTGGATTCAAATAGTATGATATATAGGAATTTGCCATATTCTCCAAAACTGTAAGGGGAAGTTTTTATGCATATATATATATATATTTGGAAAAATATGAGTGGGGGCGGCGGCCACCGGCCTTGTTCGCCGGCCGCCAGTGCTTTTTCTTTAATTTTTAAGTATATATGTGTATGACATAAAAGATATATGGTTTGTGTAAAAATGTAATAATTTTTTTATCATTTCAAATAAGGCTTAATCATAAAAATTTTAAAAAATAATAAATCCATTTTTATGTCCAAACAATGTTATATATAAAAGCACTTGTGTAAATATCTTTTGGTATTTATATTATTGTTAAAAGCACTTTTTCTTTTGTTAGCCAAATAAAAATATTAAAAACGTTTTGAAATGATTTGATTAAACCCTAAATTATAATTTATAGAAAAATGATTCATCTCACCAAAATAATTTGCGCAACATAAAAATTTTACAGTATTATCAAACAAACCCTTAAATTAAGGGTAAATAGTAAAAAAATCCAAATTTTTTTACAAATTTATAAATTTATCCAAGCGTTTCAATTTTAATAATTGTATCTTAATTGGCTCAATTTAGTACAATTTTATCCAACACCTAAAATCAATTTATCAAACATATATCATTACTAACGTGACAAATTACTTGTTATAAAAAAATACATGTATAAATAGGATTTACATGTACACATACGAGAGTCCCTAGCTACCCATAAGATCTCTCCATTGCTATTCCTAATCCTAATACTTATGGAAGTAGTTTTTTTTAAAATGTATGGTTAGACGCCTTGTTGTCTAGTTTTTCTTTTTTTGAGATCAAAAGGTGAAATCGCTCACCCCGAGCCCCTGCAGCTCAACTCAAAAATTTCTGCAAGGGGGTTAAATCACGGAATCCAGTGGCAGAATTTGAATACTGGACTTGCATCAACTATATAGCGATTAAATTCATAACTCTTTGAGATCAACGCATGATGCCAACCGCTAGACTATACCCATAGGGGCGAGTTTTTCTTTCTTAATAGCTATAAAGTTTGAGGACCATGCAATGCCCTCTTTGCTTTTGTTTTCTGATCCTCTCTATGTAACGCTTTTATTTAGCGCAAAAAAATATATACATATTTAAAGTTGAGTTACAGATATTAGGAAATGGATGCTGCCTTACTCAACATTATGGTATATTTTCTTTATTTATTAATTAAACATTTCATTTTATTAATTTTTTAAAATGATTATCTTAATCTCAAAATATTCCAAGTTTTCTCAGATACCATCTATATGAAAAATATATAGTTTGGGGACACATAATAATATTTAAACTTTCATGTATAAGACAGACATTTCACGTCTTTTATTTACACAATATTGGGCTATTAATGAGGCATGTTATTACATAAAAATCATGAATTGTTACTTGCCATATCAATTTGTGGGCAGTTAAATACTATTAATTAGGTCATCAATTAAAATATATATATATATATATATTATTAAGGGCAAGACTCTGTATATCAAGTGGCAGTGGCACCATTATGTATTGTGCAGTTGGGTTTTTTATTTTATATTTTCTTTCTTCTGTTTTGCTAGTTGGTCTACTCTTACATCCGGTCAACAATAAGAAAATTACAAGTATGATTAATTAACCTTTTAAATCCCATATTTAATCCAATTAATCTTGTTGTGTAATTATGTGATCAACTATGTCGAAGAAGAGGACGAGGATTTCATGGACACAATATTAATTAGGGAAGTATAGATGTACGAGACAAGACGAGATAAGACAAGACTCGAGAGCATGTGTATATGTGTTTTTGTCGTTCACTAAATGGTAATAATAGATTCAATCTTTGTACTTCTATCTTATTTTTTTTAGTAAAATTAATAAAAATAAATTTAAAAAATAGTATAACTAATAGTGTCTCAAGTGTAACATGGCTAATTTTAAAAGGTTTAAAGACTAATTGGGTATTTTAAAATTTAGGGAATGTCTAAATCAAATGATCAAAATTTTGGTGATGGTTTGATTATTTTACCTAATTAAAAGAAACAGTGATTTTTTTTTTTTTTTGCGCATCACTATAGTTTTGAGTGTGTACTAAGTAAGTAAAAATTTATGTGCAGACCTGACGACGTCAACAATCAGCTTAACTCTAATTAACAGAATCGTTAAAAATTAATATGATATAAAGTGTCAATTCTCTTTCTCCTATTAGGCTATCGGCTATCTCTTTCTCAAGTATTAATTTATTATCCATATGAGTATATTATACATGTGACTAGTACTAATATTTTGGAAGTATCGGTTTGAATTTTTTTCAATATGATTTTGGGGTAATTGTGTATACTCTTAAATTTGTCTCAAATAAATAAATAAAAATAAAAGCAATTAGTGCATGTAAACCAAGAACATTAATTGTTTTGCAGTGTAATTAATCTCCAATGCATACATAATGCTTAGGCAAGCAGCTAATGTTTTATGATTGATTGAATGATTGTAGGGTGAAAAAGCGAAGGAAGCAAAGAGGGACAAAGGCTACCTGAAAACCTAAAAGAGAAGAAACCAAAGATTGAAAGGGGAGGGGGTCCCATCCCATCCCACTTTGTTTACTCATCACCATAGTGGTTTGAAAAGAAAAAGAGATGCCACCTTTGGCTTCTTCTTCCCTCGTCCTGCATTCATTCCCATTATTAATTCTCCTTGTGATTTTACAATTGGGTACGTACTGATATAAATTTTATATATTTTTATATAAAATAGCATGACTCTTTAATAATTATATATTTAAAAAATAACCTTAAAAGTAGTTCATATATAATTATGTAGATCATACTATATATTTGTAAAAAAAATAACAAACTAAAACAAATGACGTTAATTGGGGCTATAATGCATGAAAACTTTCAGATGTGTTGTTTCAATATTTTCGAAACGTTTCTGTTTCTGAAACTCTAAAAATCGTTTTCAAAGTATTTTTGTAATTTTTAAAATTTTTCGAATCGTTTCATAATATTAAGAAAATATTGAAAACACATTTTCAACTTAGAAATACTATTACGTTTTAAGTTATTTATGAAATTATCACTTTTATATATGAATTTAGGTTGATGTATATCTCAATAATTGTATTAAGTAAAATAGAGAAATGTACTAAATCCTAGTAAACTTCTTAAAAATTAGTTATTTTAATTAAAATATACTAATTTTATATGTTCCACTAGTTTAAAATATATATTAAAGTATAATTAATTTAAACATACTTTAAATTTAGAGTTCATAAAAAAATTTGTTTTTGAGACTTATTAACATAAATAAGCTAAGTTTTAACCTATCAATTTTTTAATGAGTTAAACTCGAACTTGAAATTCGAGCTCGAAATGAGTGAGCTCGAGCTCAAACCCTAGCTCGACAAAATTTCTAATAAATAAATCTAAAACTCGGCTCATGGACTGCACTTGACCCATCTCATTTGCGGTGGTACTCAGTCCTAGCATTTGCAAGGGCCGAGTATACTTTTTTCATTTCAAAGTAAGAAAAGAAAGCAAGAACTGCCCTAAAAGAAAGCATCTCTAGGCTGGGTCGGCCCATAAATTTGGTCTGACATATATTTGGGCGGGACACTGTGGGCCGGATCCAGGCCCAAAATCGATACCTCTTGCGAAGGCTTTCTGGCTTCTGGTCTCCCAACGAGAGAGAGAGAGAGAGAGAGAGAGGGGTTCGCAATTTGTGTAAACCGAAGCTCGTTTCGTCGGAGAGACCCTGCGTTACCCCAGGTATGAACCCTAGTTTAAGCTAATCGAGATACTAATAATTAATCAATCCATTAGTTCTCGATTCATTGCCGGGAAAGTTTGTGAAATCATAGAAAATTGGAGTTCCGAATCTCAGGTCTGTCACTTATTGCTGTTTCGCTTTGCAAAAACTCGATGTACGGGCAGAACTAGGTCTGTTGCTTTGTGGTTAGCGTAGAGTTATGCTTTCTTGAGCTTCAAGCAAAGTTTGAATGATTTCAGAAGTTACTATCTTCTCATTTTTGTATGTATTTTATATTAGTCCGTTTTATATGCTGTTGTGTGTATGTTTGGGGTATTTAGAGCTAAAGTTTTTCCCTATTGCAATTACATTGTTTCCTAACGCGCAATGGTATGAAAATTGGAATTGGGGCTCCAGCTGCAAATTGCCCTTTACTGTGGTCCTTTTTGATTTGGTGCATGTTTAATCACACACACACACACACACACACACACACATAGCTTAATGTAAGCGAATAAATTCTTTTTGTTTATAGTTTTGGCATTGTGGATCATGTGGTTTCTGAATTGTTTTTGCAATTGTATTCTAACTTGCATTCCATCTTGCAGGGATTGCATGAACCTCATCATCTGTGTTTTTCCTGAGATTGTAAGCTCCATTTGTGTTTTGCTGAAAGTTCTGATTTTTCATAAACCATGGATGTAAAAGCTATGGCAAAGTCGAAGAGAGCCCATTCTCAACACCACAATAAGAAGCATCATCCAAGTATAGCATCAAAAGCTCCATCAGCAGGTGCAGCAGAAGCTAACAGTTCAAAGAAGTCATCTGGAAAGCAAGTTACAGAAAAACCCGATAAGTCTCGGGGTTCTAGGGAACTTCCCTCAAATTGGAGTCGCTATGAGGAAGAGTATGATTCAGGTTCAGAAGGTTTATCCCATAATGACATGAGTCAAGCAGCTGACATAGTGGCACCAAAAAGTAAAGGGGCAGACTATGGTCACCTGATTTTCGAGGCTACGTCTCAGTCACATGCAATAGTTTCTTCGGAGAGCTTTCCTTCATTTGATGATGTTCTCAGTGGTATTTCCTTGGTTCTAATCTTTACTTCTTTCTATCAGTTGTATCATTTTATCTACTAGTACTGATAAAGGAGCCATGGTTGTGAACTTATGTTGCCAAAGTTTGTGGTTGTCATCCCGCTAATAATTTTTCAATTGTGACCTTATTTTGTATTTTGATAAACAAGATTAGTATCCTAGAGATGTGATTCCTCTAGAAGGAGCAAGTATGTCCTTACACATGCCTGTTCCATAGCTGTGGATTAAGACCTGTCCCATTAGCACAAGCAGTTGATTTTGGATATTCCTTCTGAGGAGCCTTGTTAATCCCATAAAAAATTGATTTCGTTATTTGATCTGCACCAACATTTTTTTGAAAAGATGGACGTTCCAAAGAACCTGAGGAACTTCTCATGGCTTGTGAGTGCATTGTTTTGTGTTACTTCTTACTTGAAACAGCTCCTATAAAACATTTTGATTCGTGAAGTATTGTTAGATTTCTCGATTAATTGCACAAACAATTGAAGTTGTAGAATGGGTATGAAGTTTTAGAAATTGACCAATAAAATAATCCAGTGAACATGTCCTTTCAAAGAAAAGAAATGATGCACATAATCTTAAAATATCTGAAACTGTAGTGAATCCTCTATGTACATGGAGGTCTAAAATTCGTGTAGCCAACCCCACTTATTGGAATTAAGGCTTGTGATTGTTGTTGTTGTTGTTGCAGTGGATCCTCTGTGTCATTTTTCATCACACTGCAGGGGAGCTATCTAGCAATTTAGAGATTCTTGAGGTTCTGTTGTGCCTCTACATATCCATCAATGTCTTCTCTCTCTTTTTTCTTTTTTTTTTTGTTTCTTGTCTTATCATGATATAACCATTGCCATTACTTGATCATTTTCTCTGTTAATTTGAAAATCAATTAAAATAAATCCAATAAGTCCAGACTTGCCCACATGCTTCCCATTGATTCTAATTTGAAAATACAGAAGTAATAAACTCTCTTTGCTGGTTTTGCAGTAAATAAATTGGGCAATGAGGGTATCATGTTCTTGTTGATTGTTGTGGATAAATCTTTTAGATAGAAAGTTGAACTTTTGGCACTTTGATCCTTTGGATTGTTGGATATCATGATCAACTGAGTAATCTTTACTCTCGATCGAATAAAATGATTAGTAGGCTGATATTATCCTCTTTGCTCTGATATGGGGTAGAAATTGCCAAACCAATTTTAGGAATAACATTGTAGCATGGTCAAGGCAAAAAAAAAACCTTGCTTTTATACGCTATGTCACCCCCAGTCTAGATCACTATGGACTAGTTCAAGCTATTATAATCCATGTATAGGAATGAGATCTCTAGGGTTGTAAAGTTAATTGCATTTGTAGATTTTACAAAGTGTGTATCTTGTTGGTGTAGTTGTGCAGTGAATAGTGATGCCTTCTTTGCATCTCTATTTAACTTACTAACTAGTTCACAGGCTTCTGTTTTTGTTCTAGCCCACAAACTTTCATCTTGATAATTTTGCTAATCTTGCAGCATTGACATGTATATCTTATTTTTGGGGGTTTGATATTCTGTAGTTTCGACTTGTAATGCTTGATGGTGTTGTATGGTCATGGGCACCCTGTAACATGTTCAAAGTCTGTTTGTCATCCATCCTCTCAGCACTTGTTTTTGCTCCTTATAATGATATCAATAATAGATAACTTTTTTTCCACCTAGTAACTCTGATGGTGTCTTTGACTTGGCTATCAAATGCCACAATTCTGACTTGTGTTCTATTCTAGTTATTCATACTTAGGGAAAAAAAATTATATAGTTTCTTTACATTGTTGTACTGGAATTTTAGTCAAGCCTGGCAGATAATAAGTTGTTTGATGTGAAAGTTTCAGTTTGTAAATGTGATGAGCTTAACTTCAATTTTTCTTAGACTTCAATCAGGGATTTTGCTCTCTGCTGACTGTAAGGGGACAGAGCATTCTATCATGGACTGGAGATGATAATTTTATTGTGGAGGATAGAGCAACAGCCAGTCATGGGGTATTTCACTATTTCTAGCCTTCATTATGTTTCTTTACTTGATGTGACTATGATCTTGTGAAGGACATAAAGAGCAATGGTTGATATGCAATAGATGCTAGTGATTCTATAAAGGTGGTGTAGAGGAATAATTGATGGACAAAGAGAAAATATGCAGAATGTGTACCACAATCAGTCCATCTGTACAAGCTCTACAAGCCTAGCTATATCTAAATTTCTTTTGCTTGTTATTTTCAAAATAGGAAGGTACTTGATTTTTCCTCTTATATCCTTCAATTGGAGTTTTACAAGCTCCGTCTTTTGGACCTTGTGTTAATCTTTTAGACTTTGTTGAAGTAAATTTACTTCACTTTCTCCTAATTGTTATCCACCATTACAATTAATTTGATTATATTGTATAACCTTATGAAAAACCGTTGGGGCGTAACCCTTCATAGCAACGTGCTACACTGCCCGCGTGTGGTGTCAAGTGAGCTAAGGCTGTTGCATCAGCGCCCGAATGTAGTGACAAATGAGCAAGGGTTTTGCTTGGACGGATGTGGATAAAGAAGCTAGTCCAAAATCAAAAACAAAATCAAAATAAAAAACAAAATAAAATTCAAAGTCAAAGCCAAAACCAAAATCATAGATTAAGGATTGGGTCACGGAACATAGGAACATTAATAGGCAAAGCTATGGAAGTGGTAGATGTGATAGTTAGGAGAAAGATTAATATTATGTGTTTTCAAGAGACGAGATGGGTAGGGAAAAAAATAAAAATTTTATCAAAAGCTGGATATAAAATATGGTACACAGGAAATGATCTAGCGAAAAATGGAGTGGGGATTATTATGGATAAAAGTTTAGTAGATGAGGTAGTGGATGTAAAAAAAATAGGGGATATGATTATTATGGTGAAAGTTGGTCTAGGAAGAATGGTTATGAATATTTTTAGTACATATGCACCACATGCGAGGTTAGGTGAGGAGATAAAAGCAAAATTCTGGGAGGATCTAGAGGGACTCATACAAATGATACCAAGAGGAGAGAAAGTGATCATAAGAGGTGACTTAAATGGTTACGTGGGTAGAGACGAAAACGGCTATAGAGAGGTATATGGAGGGTATGGATTCGGGGAAATTAATAATGAGGGTAAGTCTATTCTAGATTTTGTTGTGGCATATGGACTTATCATAACCAATACTAGGTTCAAAAAATGGGATGAACACTTAATCACATATAAAAATGTCACATCAAGCACCCAAATAGACTACTTTCTCATGAGACAAGAGGATCGGTTATGTTGTAAGGATTGCAAGGTGATATCAGGGGAGTGTTTGAGTAATCAACATAGACTTTTGATACTTCACGTCCAAGTAAGACATTGGAAGAGAAAAAATCATATAAAACAAAATCCAAAAATTATGTGGTGGGATTTAAAAGGGAAGAAACAACTAATCTTCAGAGAAAAATTGACGGGTAGAAGGGAATTGAATGGAGAAGGACAGGCAAACCAAATGTGGAGGGAAATGGTTACTGTCCTGAGAAGCACGGCAAAAGTAGTCATTGGAGAGACAAATGGTAGAGTCCCAAACCTTAAGGAGTCTTGGTGGTGGAATGAAGAGGTACAATTAAAAATTAGAAATAAGAAAACTTGCTATAAGGTTGTATATTAGTGCAACAATGAAGAAAATCTAAAAAAATATAAAGAAGTGAAAAAGGCAGCAAAAAGAGCTGTTAGCGAAGCAAGGTCAAAAGCATATGAGAATCTATATAAACGACTTGATATAAAAGATGGAGAAAATGATATATATAAATTAGTTAAAGCAAGAGAAAGAAAAACAAGGGATCTAAACTAAGTGAAATGCATAAAAGATGAAACCAAAATGTATTAGTGAATGAGAGAGCGATTAAGGTGAGATGGAAGGAGTATTTCACAAAATTATTCAATGATGGTTCGAACACAAGAGTTAGGTTGGGACATCTTAGTAACTCCGAAGAAAATGTGAGTTACATATTTTATCGACGCATAAGTTCAAATGAAATAAGGCAAGCATTAAAAAAGATGAAAAATCATAAGGCGGTGAGACTGGATAATATACCAATAGAAGCATGGAAATGCATGGGAGAAGAGGGCATCTTTTGGCTAACGAAATTATTTAAAGCAATCCTTAAATCAAAAAAGATGCCAGATGAGTGGAAGAAGAGTACTTTGGTTCCTATATACAAAAACAAAGGAGATATTCAAAACTGTGAAAATTACAGAGGAATTAAATTAATGAGCCATATCATGAAACTCTGGGAGAGAGTAATAGAACAGAGGCTCAGAAAAGAAACAGATGTCTCGAAAAATCAATTTGGTTTTATGCTTGGTAAGTCAACAATGGAAGCTATATACCTACTGAGGCGCCTAATGGAAAGGTATTGGGATCATCAGAATGACCTGCATATGGTGTTTATAGATCTAGAAAAGGGCTATGATAGGGTCCCTAGAGAAGTATTATGGAGGGTTTTAGAAAATAAAGGAGTCCGAATAGCCCATATACAAGCTCTTAAGGACATTTATCATGGTGTAGAGACAAGGGTCAGAACATGCGGAGGGGATACTGAACCATTTAAAATTACAATGGGACTGCATCAAGGTTCTGCACTAAGTCCATATTTATTTGCTTTAGTAATGGATGAACTCACTAAACACATTCAAACAAAAGTGCCATGGTGTATGCTATTTGTAGATGATATAGTGTTAGTGGATGAAATAAAAGAGGGAGTGAACACTAAGTTTGAGTTGTGGAGAAACAATTTAGAATCTAAGGGATTTAAATTAAGTAGAAAGAAAACAAAATATATGGAATGTAAATTTAGTAAGAATGCAAGAGTGGAGGATGTTATAATAAAATTAGAAGACCAAATCTTATAAAGAAAAGATCATTTTTGATATTTGGGATCAGTGATTTAAAAAGAAGGGCAAATTCATGAGGATGTCACGCATAGAATTAAGGCAGGTTGGCTAAAATGGAGAAATGCATCGGAGGTGTTATGTGATAGTAAAATCCCATTAAAACTAAAAGGAAAATTTTATAGGACAACTATAAGACCAGTCTTGTTGTATGGCTCAGAATGTTGGACAGTCAAATACGAGTATGAGCAAAAGACTAGAGTAGCAGGGAGGAGGATGTTAAGATGGATGTTCGGTTATACAAGAAAAGATAAAATTAGAAATGAGGTTATTCGTAATAAGGTAGGAGTAGTGCCAATCGAGGAAAAGATGAGAGAGACTAGATTAAGATGGTTTGATTATGTGAGAAGGAGATCAAGAGATGCCCTTGTGAGGAGAGTTGATGAAATGGAACAATTAGTCAAAAAAAATAGGTAGAGGCAGACCCAAGAAGACTTTAGGAGAGACATTAAAGTTTGATATGAAGTGTATGGGCCTAAATGAAGATATGACAAAAGATGGAAATACATGAAAGTCTAGAATTCATGTAGTTGACCCCACATAGTGAGATAAAGGCTAGATATGTTATTGTTGTTGTTTTAACCCCAACCAACGATAAATTAGTATTGGTGTAAGTAGTTTATAGTGCTACATGAATAAGACCTAAGGGTCATTTTACAGATGTCTAAAACAAGAGGCAAGCCCTATAAAGTACAAACACTTCCTAGGGGTTGCCTTATCGAGGTTGCTAGCATGTTAGACACTTTGACACACCCCCAAATGTATCAGACACACCCATGTGGCGTGTTCAATACTTCCTTAAAATTTGTTTAAAGGATATGGGAGGGGACACGTGTAGGACTAACATAAAAATATATGTTCTTTCTGTGATTTAGATGAGAATATATGTGACTTTTATAATTTAAAAAAAAAATTGATTCAATACAATTTAAATTTCAAATATAAAATAAAATCATTTTTAAATATATATTTAGCTATCAATTCATGGATTCTAATTAGTCCATATCCTTAATTTTGAGTTATAGAACTACATAAGTGTAGGGGTAGGTTAGTAAGATTTATTGTTCTCTATGTCGCATTCCCTTACCTGCAATTTTCTGATACATATCCTTGTATCTTTAAATTCATAAAATTAACAAGTTCGACCTCTAGATACGTACCAGAATTCTGCACTTGTACCCGAGTCCATGCATAGGTCGACCTCACTTAATGGGGTTAAAGCTTATGATTGTTGTTGTTGAGTGTCTCTCCCATTTCCCAACTCCTTTGGATGGTGGAGTTCATCATTGTTTTGTTTGTACTTACATATGTCTTTGCCTTTGATAATTCAAACTTTTATTCGAGCACCTCAAACTGATATCTTTATCTGATTTGGATTTCATGATATCCCTACTCTTTGATCAATTTGGTGTGCTAGAATAAATTTGAGGTGCTAGTTCCATAATATCAGACCATAAGGATATCAATTTGAGGTGCTGGAATAAAACTTCGGAGTATTAGAGGCATAGACATATCATATATGTGAGTACTGCAAATTTCCTCTTCCTATTCCAGAGTATCTCTCTCTGTTTTGCTAGTTAGAAAAATGTTTGTGTATTATATGGAAATGTCTCTCAATTTCAAGTTACTCTCGTTTACAACCTAAAAGAATGATCTAAATGAGTTTTTCTGGCATGATCTGATTCATAAATAAAAAAGGGTGTGACACCCTGTGCATGGAGCTCCCCATTTTGCTAGGGCCAAGGGAGTCGCAACAAGTACTTTTATAAGAGCATGATGTAGGAGCATCATTTTTTTTTTTAATTTTTATCTTCTATCCCATGTGAAGAAATCAAATTTAGACAAAATATTCTTAACAAAGTTAAGTATGAGTTGCATGATTCAACTTAAAACATTTTTGGCTCTTTTTTTGTATTAAAACTCGAAGTTTCCCTCCACTCTTCTATTTTAAGAATGTTAGGGCATTTAGGTCTTAGAGCAAGTCAAATCTAGCATTACCAGTTGGCACAGCCTAACTTGTAGCTTTTGTATGTGATATGCCTTGCAAAATAAAAGATACAAAATACATCAATGAAAAATAAACGGTGGAATCAGAGGAAAGAGGTCACACCACGTGGTTGCCCGAGCAACCATCTCGGATCCTCGGGTGGGGGTCACCTGGGGGTGGCCACACCCCCGGGTAGGGGTCACTCAGGGGAGGCCCCGGCGCAAGGCCGCCCGTTGCCACGCAAGCCTGCACTGGCAAGCCCCATGCCCCTGAGTGACCCTTACTTGGGGGTGCCATGTGCGCGCTTGCGTGCCCACTCTTGCACTAGTGCACGCCCCTGCACACTCGCGCACACACTTGCATCCACGCACGCGAATGCACCAACACTCCAGAGTGAGGGTCACGCAGGGGTGCCATAGGCGGGCCCCCGCCCCTGCGAGACTCGGTCAAAACTAACTCCGAACTACTTGGCAAGAAAATCGGACTGTCTGACACCTGGTAACCTCTCCCATCACTATAAATAGGGGGGGTCCTCCCCTGCATTCAGTACACAATCTCTCGTGATGGCATTTCCTTCTTGCATTCAACTATTCTATACTTTCGAGAGGCTAACTTAGGCATCGGAGGGTCTACGCGGGGATCCTTACCTACGCCCCTAATCGATCTTCTTTCTAGACAGGTCATTCATCGCTCGAAGAGGTCATCCATCGCTATCAATCCTCCCTGGGAGACTCATCCATCGTTGTTGCTGCCCCGAGAGAGTCATTCTTCGTTGTTGCTCCACCCCAAGAGAGTCATCCATCGCTTTAGATAGTCACCCATCATCCGGATAAGCCACCCTTGTGCTATCCTGTCACGACCCCAAGAATCCTCAAGGATAGATTAGTAATATGAATTACATGTATTTCTCTTTTACTCTTATTTTGTAGCTGCTAGTACCTCTCTTGGTAAAGCCTATAAATAGTCTAAGGCAGTTAGAGAAAATCATGGTTGAATTGTTAAATGAATTCTATCATTTTCCTCTCTTGAATTCTCTCAATCTCCCTCCAACTTCCCTCTAATCTCTTTCTCAATTTCCCTCTCTTTCTCTCGGTTCTCCCTAGTCTCCCTCTCTATTCTATTCTTCCCTAATTTCCTCCCCATTTCTTCCTATCTAACTCCCCCAATTCCTTCCAATTACCTTAAACCTCTCATGCACCCTAGGTCCATGACAATTGGTATCAGAGCAATCGTTCTTCACCTGTGGTTCATGTAATTTTGGTAGTTGATTCCGATGACTCTCGACGGAATTGATTGAGCAAGAGATTCGTAGATTCCGACAAACTCTCTTAGATGCGACAGAATTGGGGGACTCAATTGCTGCAGATGCGATTCTGGGAGGCGACCTCATAGCAATTTGCGATCTAGGGAGGCAACTTTTGGAGTAGGTTTAGTGAATCCAATTCCTGTGTACCAAGCAAGTATACGCTGTTTGATAGGCAAAGTAGATCTAGGTGAGCTAGGTTAATTTCTAGTAGTCGCGTTCGAATTTTGCAATCGAAACAGGAAGATTTGTTGTAGTTGAACAAGGAAGGTGAAGTAGAGTTGGGTTGAATCTTTATGTTGCGCGAATTTTGAAGATGAAGCAGAAGGATAGGCTTCCGACTTGAGAAATCCAGGAAGTGTTGACCGAGCAAAGAAGGCGAGCAACCCAAGCGATTTTGCTAGTGAATTCCGATCGATTAATTGGCAATAATTTCAGTTTGATATTTGAAAGCGAATTGGTCAGGTAATTCCGACTTCCAGTGAATTTCGGCATTTAAGGCAGAGAAGCAACCGGGCAATCTTCGGTTGAATCTCGGAATGGATTGTCATAACCATATGAGCAATAAAGGGGTATTATTGTAATAGGGTAAAATAGTTTGTTAGGAATATTTTAGCAAGTGGTTAGAAGCATATGGGAGCATATGCTAGACTGTTAGAAGACAAATATGCCTATATAAGGTTGTTGTGATGGGTTTGTATCTTTATCCAATAATTAATGAATTGAGATCTAATTTCTCCTCTGAATTTTGCCCCTTTCTTGATCTTCATCTCCTTCTTTTCTGTTTTTCTAATCCCCCTAACACTTCTTCTAATTTCCCACTCATTCTCTCAAATTTTCCCCTAATTCCTCCTATTCTTAGCCTTAGTTGAATCGGATCCTTCCGATTCCCAAACTGGTCCTAGGTTAAGCCCTAGGTTCATGACAAATTGGTATCAAGGCCAATCTTTCCTCGGTTGTGATCCCAATGATCTCGTAGCAATTTGGTTTGAATGACTGAATTCTGGTGGTGGTTAGATTCGATTGTGACAGAGGAGGAGAGATACGGTAAGCCTTGTTCGACAATTGAAAGGGTAAGCAATTTCAGCCAATTCCATTGAACATCCTTGGCCTTCAATTTTTGTGGCAGGTGCAAATTTCGACTATTATAGCGACGAAATTTTGAGACAGATTCAAGTGATCAGGATCCTAGCAATCACGATCGAATCGGCTTGGAATGGAAAACAAATTTGACAGTGAGTGCTGTTTAGTAGGGCGATTTAGGTAACCTTTGATGCAAACGTAGAAGCGAAGAGGGAGATTGGCTCTCGACAATGAGTTCTGGTGATTTTGGAATCAAAGGTGATCGCAATTGGGTTGGGAGCCTTGGACGGTGATTGGGTTGAGAAGAATTGCCATTAATTTCTATAGGGGTGACTAGGCTAATTTGTCCTGACAGTGCCTTCGGTGAGTAAGGTGGGCTATCAATTACGAATTAGTTGCGAGTGGAGAAGCAGAGCAAAGTAATTTTGGCTGGGAATTGAAGACAACACAAGCCAGGAGAGTGTTGACGATGATACCGAGTTGAATTTGAAGTCTAACTCAGAGTGGCGCAACAAGTATTGGATCGGAAATGGAGTGACTATTGAAGGTGGAACAAGAAGGTGAATTGTTGTTGTTTTCTGAGTTGTTGTAGTCGATCAAGAAGGCGAGGCGAGTGTAGGAGACTTCTGCAACAGGTGAGCCAGAAGGCGGAATCGGATCCGTTGCTTAGTGGTTCATTTTCCTGGAGAACTGAAGATCGCTAGCTGTGGTGAGGCGATCGCTTGTCTTGGGCGATTGTTGTGAAGTGGAAGAGCAGGTTGATTGCGGCTATTTTCTGAGGTTGGGCAGTGTGGGTCAGCAAGCCGAAATAGATTTGGCGAAATTGGAAGCCAATTCATAAACTACTGTAGCCATCAAATTCTCAATTCTGGAAAATTCTTTTAGTTGCAATACAATCGAGCAAGGGAGGCTAGCAACCCAGGCAATTCTAGAAGTGAATTCCAGTGATCTGGGGAATTCTGACGAGTGGAAGGAATACACTTGACTCTCGGCAATTTCTTAATGGTTGAGTTTGGATTTTGAAAGTGCAATTGAGTGGTTGGATAAGGCGAGACCGACGACGATTCTAATTTAGAGCAGAATAGCTTACGGAAGGGGGGGATTCATCATGTATAGAACTCCTGCTACTTGGACTTCGAAGTATACGGTTTGTGAAAAATCAGCTATGGAAAGCAGTGCACGCATGAGGCAATTGGAGCCTCAATGGAAGCAGAAGAAGGCTGCAAATTCAGCTGGAAACAACAGGAAACAGGAGAAGGGAATTAGCCAATTGGACAAGGGAACAAGAAGTATGGTACATGAATCGAGCAAAGATTTCGATCGGATGCTACACGAACAATTGCAAGAGTTTGCAATGATACTTACTAAGAAGTATCGTTACAGCTTCCCTGCAAAATTCTTTGAGGATTATCATGGAAGTTTTAATAAAGAGGACTTTCTTAAAATGGAGGAGCCGAAGGAGAAGTCAAGATTATGGAAAAGCGATTCATTGCTTACTTTAGATTTTGGGCAGAAAAAAAAGTATTTTGATTTCAGCAATCATGACAGGAAGGATGACTACAATACCAGAAATGGTATTAGTGGTGAATGGCATTATCTAAAGAGAATCAGTAACAATTAGGTGGATAGGACAACAGATGCAAAAGGAGAATTAAAGGAACACACAGATTCCTTTGGAAAAGAAGTTCTCAAGGGTGATGTTTTTGGGGATCTACAACAAGATCAGTCCAACTTTAAGGAAAAAGGAGAAGAGGAAGAAGAGAGTGAAGAAAAGGAAGTGGAGGATGACACTCAATCAGTTAGCAGCCTCTCAAGCACTCTTATTAGTGCTGAGACACTTGATGCTATTGATCTCTGGAAGCAGCAGAAGGAGGAGCCAGAAAAGCCTCTTCCCCAAGTACATGAGGAGATTGAGGTTGGCCACATTTTACAAGAACAAGAAGCTGATGATTCCGGTGATGTACATCCTAATCTAGCTGTAAATCATGTTAGGGAAGAAGGTCGAGTTGGAGGCCAGGTGTCAGTGGTTGAGAAATCGTTAGCTGGAATTGAAGTGGCAACAACTCCTAATGTTAATGCTCATAAACAATATTGGTATGAGTATTCAAGGCAAGTCTACAATCCTCCATTGCTGCATTTCGAGACTGCTGTTGATATTTTTGCAGTAAAGCATGGCTATGGGTTGAATGGGGATACAATAACAACAACTATGGCTGTAGATCTGCTCTCATTATTTATTGGACGGTAATAAAGTTTTCCCTACTGATCTGCTCTCATTACTTATTGGACGGTAATGAAGTTTTTCCTACTGAAATTTTGGGCCAATTTATACTTGGAATTGATCTTGAAAACCTAACAATGAAGAAGAAGAGACCTAGAAGTAGAGAGAAAGATGAAGTAGAAAGAAAGGTGAATTATCCGCATAGAGAAGGTTGGAATTGGATGAAGAGCAATGGCCAGTGTTCGAAAAATCGGCCTAGGCGGGCCTAGGCACCGACGAGGCGCTAGGCGGTCGCTGGCCGCCGCGAATATGCCCTAGTCGGGCCTCCTAGGCGCCGGCCTGATTAATCGGTTAGCTTGGGTGCCTAGTCGGCCCACACTGCCTGGGCTGCCCAATTTCTTGCTTTAAATATCAGCGACTTTTCATTTCTAAAACCCTAAACGCTGCCTCTTATACTCCTCTCAGCTATCTCCCCCTCTCATACTTCTCTCACCCCAAGGTCGCTGTTGCCTCAACGCCGCCGACCCACCGGCACCTCACCTTCTCACTACTTCAACGCTACATCCTTCTCGCTGCTTCAACTTCGTTGCCATTGCCACGTCCTCACCATCAAGCTCCGTCTCCGCCGTTGGCAAGCTCCATCTCCGTCGCATAACCCTTCTCTCTCTCTCTCTCTCTCTCTTATTCTTCTTCTTACTTTTGATATTATTAGGATTATCTGCTTCAACGCTACACGTTGTTCTGTTTCTTTTTTTTTTATTTTATTTTTCTTTTCTATTTATATATTAGATATATATATATATTTAGTTTCTATTATTAACTATATATAATATATGTGTTTTTACATTATGAAGAAGATTGAATACAAAAAATTATATGAAGTTATTGGTTATTTTGTAGAAAATAACTTATGTTTTCATTATATTATAAAATAGAAATTATTTTGCTGTTTTATTGTTTTAATTTGATTATTTTGCAGTTATGACATGATATGTTATTGTTTATATATAGGTTTCTATTGCAAGTTTCTTCGATTAAATTAAAAATGTCGGATAGGACTCGGAGTACGGGAGCATCGTCCAATGCAGCTTCAATTCTTAAAAAAAAATCCAATGATATCAGATGGGAGTATGGAATATTAATTGATCCGAAGAATATGAATAAAGTTAAATGTAAGTTGTGTGGTAAAATTGTCTGGTGGAGTTTACAGAGTAAAAGAACACATAGGCCACATTTCCGGAAATATTTCTGCATGTCCAAAATCTTCTCTGGATGATAAAGCCAAATGTAAGAATGCTATTGTCGAGGCAAAGAGTAAAAAGAAGAATAAGGAGGAAGATTTGATGAGATCTTCTGTTTATATTTCTGAAGGGGGGATGATGAAGATGAATTGCAAGAGTTAGGGAGCAAAAAAATGTCCCATACTCTTGGCCCTATGGATAAGTTTGCAATCTCCATCAGTCTTGAAACTTGTTTGACTGGGGGAATTACGAAAAGGCAACAAAATATCAACAAAGCACTCTTTAAAGAAAGAACACAGATTGTTCATGAGTATTGTGCTAGATGGGTGTATGAAGCTAGTATATCTTTCAATGTTATAGATCATGATAGCTTCAAATTATTTGTTGAGGCGATTGGTCAATTTGGCCCGAGTTTCAAACCTCCAAGTCAATACTAGTTGAGGGAACCGTTAAAGGGAGAAGTGGATAGAACTAAAGAATTACTGAATAAGCATAAAGAAGAGTGGGGATGAAATGGGTGCTCCATTATAACAGATGCTTGGATAGACAGAAAAAGGAGTATTATCAACCTATGTGTTAATTCTAATGCAGGTACTATTTTTTTGTCTTCCAGAGAGTCTTCAGACGAAGCACATACAAGTGAATTCATTTTGAGTATGTGGACAAGTGCATTGAGCAAGTTGGCCCACAAAATGTCATCCAAATAGTAACAGACAATGCTACCAACAATATGGGAGCGGCAAAATTATTGAAGTTGATGAGGCCAAATATTTTTTGGACATCATGTGCTACTCACACTATCAATTTGATGCTTAAAAGTATAGGAAAACTTCTGAAGTTTAAAAAAGTTATTGATCAGGCCAAGAGTTTAACAATCTTCATTTATGCACACCATAAGACCTTGTCTTTAATGAGGTCATTTACAAAGAAGAGGGATATTGTGAGATTGGAAGTCACTAGATTTGCTTCTTTTTTCCTTACTTTGCAAAGTTTGATGGAGAAAAAAGCTAAAATGAGGACAATGTTTACCAGCTCTAAATGAGAGTGCAAATGGTCAAAAACTGTTAAAGGGAAAGCAGCATATGCTATTACGATGAGCATTGCCTTTTGAAATGGTGTGAATTTATGCCCTAAGGTTTTTGCACCTTTGGTGAAGGTGCTTCGAATTGTTGATGCAAATAAAAGGCCTTCTATGGGCTTTTTATATGGAGAGATTAAGCATGCAAAGGAAGCTATTAAGGAGGCCCTAAATAATCTTGAGAAGAACTATTAGCCTATTGTAGAGATTATTGAAGCAAGGGTGAAAGATAGGCTAGATAGTCTACTATATTTTGTAGCTTACCTTTTGAATCCCTATTACTTTTTTGAGGATGTGGATATACAACTTGATCATGAAGTCATGGATGGTAGGGGTGAGCATAACTTCGGTTAAACCAGAGTAATCGAACCAAATCGACAAGTTCAGTCAGTTCGGTTCGGTTATTTTTTTTCAAAATTTTAGTTCGATTAATTTTTTTTGAAAAAATCGATTTTCGGTGTTCGGTTCGATTTTTTACTTGAAGTAACCGAAGTATTCAAACCGAATCGTATATCCATAACCCCTCCACCCGCCCCCCTCCAACGCGGGTGCGACACCCCACGCGGGTTTTGGTAGAGCACAGTAGCCCATGCGGGTTCTGGCAAAGCGCGACACCCCACGCGAGTTCTTGCAGCTTCACGCGGGTTCCCTTCCCAATAGCTTTCTCTTGTCGTGTTCTCCTTCTCCATGACTCCATCCCTTGCCTCATTGGTGACGCAGCTTCTCAAGTTCTCCATCCCCTACCACACTACCACGAGAGGGTTGTGGACCACTACAACCACCCCTGCAACGTTGGGTCCTTCGAGAAGGACGATCCAACGGTCGGCACCGGCCTCGTCAATGCCCCAGCCTAAGGCGACGTGATGAAACTCCAAATCAGTGTCGATGAGCAGAGCGGGAAGATCGTCTTCTCCTAGTCCACAACCCTCTTGTGGTAGCTATTCATCCCTTTTGAGTCCGTGCCCCGCCCTTACAGGAGAGAAATCTCCTCCTTCTTTTCTGCTTGCCACCCACCACCGCCATCCACGGTCGCCGTCACCACCACTATCCCTTAGAGACGAAGAGTCGAAGATTTGGAGAGGCTGCCTCACCTCAAAACCCTATGTTCCTAACGCTCACTCCAAATCTGTTGCTCGGCGTTCATCTCTGGATCAAGCAGCTAACTACTATTCTTCTTCCTCATTGCAGCCTTGAGGTTAGTTTGATCTCTAGATTTGTGCTTCTTCATCGGCCATTGGTACAATCTCAAGCTTCCATTTTTTTTTTTGTTTTTGTTTATCTTATCATGTTCATTTAATCTTATTCTGTGTCCAACTCCATGCATTCTTCTTATATGTTCGGCCGTATGGTAGTTAGTTTTTCGGTAGGTTTCGGTTCGGTTTTTGGTTCGGTTAGTTTAAATTTAAATTCGGTTAGTTCGGTTTCGGTTACTTTGGTTAGTGGAGTAGTTCGGTTCGGTTCGATTCGATTTGGTTATTTGTTTAAGGTTGGTTCGGTTCGGTTAGCTAAAATCGGGTGGTTCGGTTCTTATAACCGAATGCACACCCCTAATGGATGGATTTTTTAACTGTGTGGAGATGCTTTATGATGCCGATGGTGAATTGCAAGGTCATATTGTAAATATTGAGTTGCCAAAATATACTCGTAAAGGGGGAGCTTTTGGAAAATTGTGGGCAGCTCAAGGGCGTGCAAAAAATGATGACAATTA
Source organism: Diospyros kaki (assembly GCA_036245055.1). NCBI lineage: Eukaryota > Viridiplantae > Streptophyta > Magnoliopsida > Ericales > Ebenaceae > Diospyros > Diospyros kaki. The sequence goes on along the minus strand of BSEG01000011.1, from coordinate 25,315,173 downwards.
TAATGTAGGTATAAAATTTCTTTAATCATTTTCTTAGTTTCTATTGTGTATAAGTTTATTTACTTTATACTTGTAACGACCTATGTAGTTACATGGTGGATGACTTATGAAAATCAAACTCCAAACTTGGAACGAATGGCAAGAAGGATCCTCTCATTAACTAATAGTTTATCTGGTTGTGAAAGAAATTGGAACACTTTTGAAGGGGTTAATGTATATTTTAAAACGTTTTTAATATTTTAATTTCATTATCCCTATCATTTATATCGATATTGCTTTTATTTTATTTATATAGATACATACGAAGAAAAGAAATTGACTGGATGTGAATCAATTAAACAATTTAGTCTTTGTCCAATTTAATGTGAAATTGATGAACAAGCAAAAAAGGGAGAAGGAAAGTAATGTTGATGTGCTACTTGCTAGTGATGTTAGTAATGCACAAGGATGAATCGTTGAAGGAGGAGATGATGAAGAAGTTGAGCCTGGTATGGGACTCACTTGAGAAATGGTTGGTGAAACATTCAGAGCAGACAAAATGCTTCAACCTCGAAGAAGTTCTAGGATGAGAGAGCTTCATGAAGATGATTTTCAATTAGAAGAAGAAGAATAAGATGAGCAAGAGCTCAATGAATTTGATTTTGAGTCTGATGAAGATCATGTGTTGAAAGAATATGGAGAGGAAGAAGTCCAATTAAATAGTTAGATACTTAAATTCTTCAAGTATGGATGTTGCATTATTGTTGCTTTTGTCTTATTGAACCTAGAACTGATCTACAACAATTTGTTTTCTCATACTTAATTCTATATTTCATTTGTCATTCCATTATTGTTGTATTATTCGTTTATGTTGCATTATTGATGCTTTTCAACTTTGATTTAATTGAAAATAACATCAAATTATATCACAAAGTAAAAAAAAAAAAAAGCGATTTTCCTAAGCCCTGTCTAGGCGCTAGGCCCCAGCCTCACACTCGACTAGGGCCTAGCGCATTTTAAAATACTGGTAATGGCTATTTGCGGCAAATTCTTAAGAACAAGAACTCTCTTAAAGAGGGGGGAACTGTCATGACCACCCTATGAGCAAGAAAGGGGTATTATTGTATTAGGGTATAATAGTTTGTTATGGATATTTTAGCAAGTGGTTAGAAGCACATGCACATGGGAGCATGTGCTAGGTTGTTAGAAGGCAAATATGCCTATATAAGGTTGTTGAAATGGGTTTGTTTCTTTATCCAAGAATTAATGAATTGAGATCTGATTTCTCCTCCTTCGAATTCTCCCCCTTTCTTGATCTTCATCTCCTTCTTTTCTGTTCTTCAAATCCCCCTAACACTTCTTTTAATTTCCCTCTCATTCTCTCAAATCTCCCCCTAATTTCTCCTGTTCTTGGCCTTAGTTGAATCAAATTCTTCTGATTCCCAAACTGATCCTAGTTTAAGCCCTAGGTTCATGACATGGATGTCTGACGTTGTTAAGTGGCGACACTAACCATGCTTGCTGATCCACAGTGAAACAGATCTTGAACTATAGTGGATCTATAGCGATCTTAACTCGAATGGCTAGTTGCACCAGGATGAAAAAGATGGAGACATAGTTGCAATAAGTGATGGCAATAGTGGCAGAGATGCAAATCCGCATGGGGACGATTGAGGAGTCCATAGAATCGGTAATAGAGAAGAAGTTGGACAGCACAGTGGATCAAATGCGCAAGGAGATGAGTGAATAGAACAATTAGATGTGCAATCAGATACAACATTTTATAATGATGTTCGCGAGGCAAAATTCGGTAAGGATTTCTCTTGATTTTCCTCTTACGGAGAAATCAAACCTGATCCTATTGAGAACTGGAATGGACCACAGAGTTGCTAGATCCTCAAAAGTTGAGGCAGAACCTCCTAATGGAATACCATCTATTGCGTCTGGTTTAAAGGTAGTGGATGTTGTGAAAGGAATGGATGCTGTATCGGATCAGCTTCCGAACTTACCGAAAATTGAGGACCAATCGGATTGGGATCTCAACATTGATTCATTAGATGTCTCGGTCATGAAGCAAGTCAGAGCTGTTATTGGTGATGCCTCTGACAACAATTCTAGGTTGGATCAAGTATTTGTTGCTCCACATGCGGTCAAAGAAGTTCTAATTGGGCAATCCAGATCGGAGCCGTCTCATAGTGGCTCTAAGGAAACTACTTACAAGGATGAAAGGGTCCTAATACTAGAGGAAGACAGTCTGCTTGTTTGACATTTTCCTACTGTAGTTGAGGATTTCGTTAGACAATCCTCTGGGCTTAAAATAGCCAACATCGAAGATGAGGAGATGAGGGGCACATATGTAAACAGAGATTGTGTTCCATCACTTTCCTTTCTTGTGGTAATTGGTCAGATGTGTTAACTTTAGACTAATCCAACTATGATAGTCAGGGAGTGGCTGATCATGTTCGTAAATGGGAGTCCACTATTGATTGGGAAGCTACTATAGTAGGTGGTTATGTTTGGCTCAAATTCAATAAGGTTACTTCTATTGAAGTTCTGGATTAACTTATGCCTGGAATTGCTCGTGCAAACCTAAGAGCGAAGAGGAAGAGGCTTAGAAGGAGAAAGAAAGAAAGAAAAATCAAACAGAGAGAAAAAGCTAGGATTGCATGAGAGTAGTGGCCAATCACTGTAAGTTCTTGAGGACAAGAACTCTCTCAAGGAGAGAGAAATTGTCACAACCTTAAGAATCCCCAAGGATAGATTAGTAATATGAATTATATGTATTTCTCCTTTACTCTTATTTTGTAGCTGTTAGTACCTTCCTTGGTAAAGCCTATAAATAGGCCAAGGTAGTTAGAGAAAATCAAGTTTGAATTGTTAAATGAATTCTATCATTTCCCTCTTTTGAATTCTCTCAATCTCCCTCCAATTTCCCTCTAATCTCTCTCTCAATTTTCCTCTCTTTCTCTGGGTTCTCCTTAGTCTCCCTCTCTGTTATGTTTTGCCCTAATTTCCTGAGTAATGCTATTCATCTCCAGTGGAGATGAACAACAGTGACATGGAAAGTTACATTGTGGGACAGCTGGCAGACACATCACTCTCTCTCTCTCCCTCTTCCACTATCTCTCATTCTCTCGCTCTCTCTCTCTCCCCCTCCCATACAGCTGCCCAACTTCACCCATTTTCGCCAACTTCACCCATTTTCTCTCTCTATCTCTCCCCCATAGCTGCCCAAACTTCACCCATAGCCACCCAGATCTCTCCCCCTCTCTCTCTCCCCCGCTCCCCGGGCGCCCAACTTCACCCATTTTCTCTCTCTCCCCCATAGCCGACCAAACTTCACCCTCTATCTCTCTCTCTCACCCTCGGCCTTGAGGGAGGAACGCGCCACCGCCGTCGCCCATGGCTGGCGCCACTGTCGTCGCCTGCAGTCTCCCCTGCCAACGCCGCGAGCACCGCCCGCCGTCGTCCCTCCTTCCATCGCTCGCACAGCCGTCGCCCCCACCACCGGCCACAGACCACACGGTCGCCCCCCCCCCCCCCCCCCCCCCCGGTTGTCGCCCTGACTCGCCGGCCACAGAAACCCTCCACCGTCGCCTTCACCCACAACCGTCACCCCGACTGCCATTTGTCCTCCCCAACTGCTTAATAATTATATTTTGAAGGCAATAAATTTTGTTATTTTGTCTAATCGTAATTTTGGAATGTTGAAATTTGAGGTTTTGCTATTTATATGTTTCTTCAATTCCGTTCACCTCATGTAAATTTCTTCACTTATGAAATTTTAACATTTGTTAAATTCGTTTTTTGGCTTCTGTGGTGACTCTTTGATAGAGTTAAAAATCAGTGTAAAATAAGATTCGGGCAAAACCCAATGGGTGTTGTTGCATTTAATTATGATTGTTGTTGCCTTCAAAACCCAACAGCAATATTATGATTGTTGTTGTTGCATTAAATTGTAAAATAAATGTAACAACAGCAAATGAAGTTTGGGTGGTTATGGGGGTGAAGTTTGGGCGGCTATGGGAGGGAGAGAGAGAGAGAATGGGTGAAGTTGGGCGCTGGGGGGGAGAGAGAGAGAGAGGGAGAGATATGAGTGGTGGCTATGGGTGAAGTTTGGGCGGCTATGGGGGGGAGAGAGAGAGAGAGAGGGCGAAAATGGGTGAAGTTGGGCGGCTGTACGGGATGGGGAGAGAGAGAGAGAGGGAGAGATAGTGGAAGAGGGAGAGAGAGAGAGAGTGATGTGTCTGCCAGCTATCTCACAATGTAACTTTCCATGTCACTGCTGTTCATCTCCACTGGAGATGAATAGCATTACTCTAATTTCCTCCCCATTTCTTCTGATCTAACTCCCCCAATTCCTTTCAATCACCTTTTAAACCTGTCATGAACCCTAGGTCCATGACACATCCTTAAACGGTCTCCCATATATACATTCATTGTTGTAGTTAGGTAATAACAGTATGCTTATGGCAATGAAAGGGATCCAAACTTTTTAAACTGTGGCTTGAATTCTGGTACAGAAAGTGCATCATATGTGAGCTAACACCAAATATATTGACTAACAATGTGGCCATGCAGATAACCTAATCCTAAAGCATGTCACATGCTTTAAACATGAGTTACTACTGCAACTCCAGCTGATTTTTCAGCTAATTCCAAGCATAAACTGGAAACTGTTATGGTTTGGCTTATTTATCTATTTTTCCATTCTATTTTTTGCTTAGTTTACACATGTTGATGGGCGCATATGGACTCTATTCTCTGTTTGGGTTGTAGGCGTCATTTCTCTCCCTAAATCTGAATCTCCTTGCTGAACAACTTGCAAAAGTGGATTTGCCTGAAAGGCTCTTCATGGAACCAGACCTCTTACCACCAGAGCTGGTATGTGTATTTTCCCATCTTAACATATTTGAACAGAATTTCACAGTTTATTTTGAGCTGTTTGTTCAGCAAGAATGCAAGGTGTTATTGAGCCTCACGAGTTGTGGAGAATAGAGGTGCATGACACTATTTTTCATTTTTTAGCTTCAAGTATCTATTGCATTGCATCTACGTCATGATTTATTGGGATTATGAAATTTTCTGAAATAAATTCAAAAAAATTCTAGGGTGAACAGTACAGAAGAATCAGACAAATGAATTTTTCTTATTTGCTTATTGAATAAATAGTAGTTATTCTGTTTGTTTGCAATTGTAAAACTTGTGGCCTAGGGCTTCACTATTTCCTTATATTATCTCCATTTATCAAATTTGGACATTTGAAGCAACTATTCAATTTTTTGGATGTATCTCGATTGTTCCCATTTCTTTGCTACTCATGGTTTTGTATCAAAAATAGTTACTCATCTTTCCCTACTTACCTTATTTTCTTCCAATGTGATTTCCAAAATTCGTTTTCCATAAAAGTAACCTAGTTATGCTAATACTGTATATGAAGAAACTTCTCGGAATATTGATGAACTAGCAGTTCACCCTGCAGTGCAGAGGATAAAAGAATTGCTTGATGGAAAATAATATTGTTTTACTATAAAGAAGTACATGATAACTTTGAGCTCAGATAGCTGTTTCATCCACTTTGGTTGATATTTCCCCTTTCTCTATTCAATTCAAATAAACAAATTGTGGTTAAGGGATGCAATAGTGGATCTAACTTGAGATGAAGGTGGCGGAAAAGTGTTGATGAGGAAAAAACTCTGGTTCAACAATAGGGAACAAGGTTGAATTTGCTCCACAAACCAATCTGACTATAATATTAATAAGAGAATGAAATTGAGGCCCCTTCCAATTTATACCTGACTCAGTCCAATTTTTCACTGGTTAAGTCACTCAAACTTAGAGTAGCCTTTCCTGGAAGTCCACCAGGAGTTTGCTCCTTAAATGATATGCTTAGGATGATTTAAGATGATTGCGGAACTGGACTGGGTCCCAAGGATCGAAGGCATCCTATTCTTGTACATAATTAACCAAATCTTAAGACATCTTTCCAAATTTAGCTGAAATCTCCAATGACATTTGAACAGCCTTCTCATGCCCTTCTTGCGGTGGCATCTGGTGAGGCAATAGGGCACTCTTCCATCTCTTTACTACTAACATTACCACCAAAAAAAAAAAAAAACCCGAAGTGATATCTAAACATTCCTGAATTTTCTAAAAATAAACTACAATTTCTTAGACATTAAAAAAAATTACAGTTTTGAAATTATTTAATAAACTACAAGAAGTTCTTCCATGTAGACATCGCATGCTGGTATGATAAATTGACTCTGAAACTCACTCCTATGAGCACCGAGTTACTGTTTCCACCAGCAGGCTGCTGACACGGAGGACCTTGCTCCCATGAGGGAGCGAATTCTGTTCAGTTAAATTACCACATGGTTATTGTTGCTGACATGGGAAATTTTGTAGTAGTTTCTTACATGGTTTCACAACTGTAGTATTTTCTAAAACTTGTTTAAAAGTTGTATTTTTTTTAAAAAAAAAAAAAAATCAACATTCCTTAGTCTTGGTTATCAACATTCCTTGGTATTTTTTTTTTAAAGATTCCTTATGCTTGATTATTAACAACATTTGAACTCATAAAAACTCATTTCAATAAGATGAAAAGCTCGTCTGGACAATGTTTTGGTCAAGAAAATAGCCATGACATAACAAAATTCACTAGTTGCATTGCTTTGATTATTGCTAAATATTACAATAGCATTACCTGTACTGCATTTTACGAATTTGGTAGTTTGTGTTACCTAAAGTATGTTGCATGTTACAGAGCACAAAGGAATCAGAAACTAGCTTCAGTCAGGAATCTGACCAAGTACAAGCTGCACCACGAGGTGAAAGCGTGAAGAAAAGTTCAGATGAATTAGCCCCTAGTTACCATGACACAAGTATGACGGAGGGTCAAATTAGTGAGTTCATGTCACCCAATACTTCTTGGATATGTCATTCAGTTTCAACCTCATCTGCTGAAGGATTGAAGTCTACAAATCAGGTTAAGAATGAACCAAATCAACCTGGCAAAACTCCTGGAAATACATTCCAGTACAAAGCACAAGTAATTGGAGGTTCTGGAAATTCAAAGAAAAAATGCTCTGGGTTTGAGGGCAAGGCAGCAGAAGCAGAGCAACCAGAGCTTGATATGCTTCTTGAGTCGCTCAATGAAACAAATTTCTTTGATTCTTCGGTTGCTAAAAAGAAGTCTAGTGACAAGTCTTTGGTTCAACAAGAAGGAACTGCGTCATGGATTGAGGTAACTTCATCTTTAGAACAGGCTCCAGTTCAGCCTTCGAGAAAAGATACGGACTTTGAAAGTGCTTCATTTACCACCAATTTTGATGATGCCCTTGATGACCTACTTAAGGAAACCTCATCAGTTGCTACAAACTCTAGCAACTCATTTTTGATCCACAAAGAAGAAACTTCATCGAGGATAAAAGGAATTTCATCTTTGAAGCACGCCCCTCAGCCTTCAGGAAAAGATTCAGGTTGCTTGAAACAAGCTTTAGGTGTGACCAACTCCGATGATTCCCTCGATGACCTACTTAAGGAAACATCCTCTGGTTTTCCTGTTGGAGAACAAGAAACTTCAACTTCATTATTTGGAGGAAGTATGCTTCTTCAATCATCGTCGTTTGATCAACCTTCGAGGAAAGATCGAGAGTCGTCTAAATCAGCCGCTGCCATGGCCAACTTCGATGGTGTCCTTGATGACCTACTCCAGCAAACATCCAATCTGACGGATGAAAAGACCACGGCACATCCTGACGAGTTAACGGCTGCCCGTCTTAATACTACGTCTTCCCCTTCCTCTGGCCCTGCTCCGAAGTCTAAAGTGTTGGATGATTTTGATTCATGGTTTAATACTATAAACGGTCCATAAGATAAAAATCCTGGATATACCTAGATGTTGTCTTTTACAGTCCTTTCTTTTAATGACTTTCCTTCTTGCCTTCGAACATTTGGAACTTAACAGTGTTGATTCTCAACGTGGGCTGTTTAAGGACCGTAAAACCGCCATAGGATGATCGGTCGGTTAACGAGGAACCTGATATTTAGCAATACACAAAAGTGGGTTTTAATCTTATTAGGTGGGATTGATTAATTATCTATCTAGACATGATGTGACTGAAAAATGGAATAGGAGCAAGGCGTCAGTTTTGAAGGCTCAGGGCTTGCATCAAATGGATAAGGCATAGTTAATTCCCCTACCATGATGTGACTGGAAAATCAAATACCAGCGAACCGTCGGTTTTCAGGGCTGATGGGGTGGTTCAATGGATAAGGCATAGCTGGCAAGTGTGCATCATTACGAAGCTGTGAGAAAATAGTAATGTTTATCATCTAAACTGAGTCCAAAGTCATATTTGGGCAGCCTGTGAAATTGGGCTATTGCCAATCTGAAAAAGACTACAATAATCCTCGATACATGTATAAACATGTGGCGTGCCGGTCATGTTTATCAGAGTTCATGAGTTATAGAACCAGTCTTTTTTGGGTTTTTTTTTTTTTTTAAAAAAAAATTAGAGTTAAAATTGCGATCGTCACCCAACTCGCAAAGTAACTCTCACATCGGCTTCTAGAACAAAACATTGCAACTCTCTGGGGGTTTTATTGCATTTGTTTTAATCAAATGTACAAATCCTATAGGCTATAGGCGTGAGGAATTTTAATGCTCAAGTTTCGTCACGGCTTTGAATCTTTCAAACTAATTTCTGATGTGTACTGTGCTCATCTCGTGACCCAAAACGTAAGTTCCAGTTGTCGTGAGCTTCAATTGCTTCTTTTTTTTTTTTTTAACTTGATTTTGAGTGATATAATTTTAATTATAAAAAAAATTGAATAAATATGTTCACTTTGCCATTATCTTCTATAATTTATTACTGTACCATAAAAATATGTCATAATGATATGATCTTGCTGTTTTATTACTTAAATTATACCATCAGGCAGGCAGTCATGCTCTCGTTGATTGACCCGGTCTACGGATGTCATATTAAAAAAAAAATTAATTATGAATATTTTATTTACTTTGAAGGATAATGATACGGGTATCCAAGTGGGTGGGTCGACCCAATAAAAACTTTACATATTTAAATTGTTTGGGCTGACACACACAGGGTACGCAGGTGATGCATGCGTCATTGTTTGTTTTAGCTTCAATTGGTTAAAGGAAGGGCAGTGTGAGGTACAGCTGCTGCCGCCTTTTTGACGTACAGAGTGAAGGTGAAGGTGAAGTGAATGACATGTCTTAGGCGGATGGAGGCGGCGGCAGTGCCAAACTAAAATAATTAATAGAACAATGTTATTGATATATTTTTATATATATTTTAAATTATACAAAGATGTATTAAAAGTAAAAATATTCCTCATGAAATGTGTAAAAGAACGTTAGACGCATAAACACCAGAGATATTTTAGTCATAATACGAAGGCAGGCAGGCTGGCCATCTCATCTGCACATCCCAAAATTTTATTCAAAATTGGAAAAACAATACTAAGCCAAGCCTCGAGGAGGAAGAGGGGGAGGAGCCAGAGGAAGAGGGGGGAGGAGGAATCCCTGTTAATTTTCTTTTACAGCAAACAGGAGACAAAAAGTCAAACCCATTCCCCCCAACAAACTTCAAAGCCGAGAGAGAGAGAGAGAGAGAGAGAGAGACAGTGTGATCGGAAAGCCAAAATACCAACAAAATCAAAGCCACAGAGCCCCAGCTTGCTTCAACACCGGAACCAACTCGCCGGTGATATGGGTCGCCATAATCCGATCCAACCCGCCGAACAACCGTCCTCCGATGAACACCGCCGGGAACTGCAACCGCCGGTCAAATCCCTCCCCGAGGCCGGCGATCCCCTCCAGCTCCTTCACCACGCCATCCTCTTCGTGCTCCTCCACGTCGTAGACGGCGGGGTTGGCTCCGAGCCCCAGAAGCAGCCGCTTCACCACGTGGCTCATGCAGCATCCGCGCCGGCTGACGACTATCACGGCGTTCTCCGACACCGCGCTCTTTATGTCTGAGCCCGCCCTTGGTGCCATCACCGATCCGTAGTCCCTGGGCGGCAGGCTGAGGAACGGCTGCTGGGGCGCCGGCAGCCATGTCTTGTAAGGTAGAGCTTCTTGCATGGTAATTGGTAGGGAGAGAGAGAGAGAGAGAGAGAGATTGAGGTATTGTGTTAATTTGGTGGGTTTGGAATGGCTGTATGGATGAATATGTTTGTCTGTATATATATACATATATATAGATATATAGATATATATATATATATAGAGAGAGAGAGAGAGAGGTGGAGGAGATGGTGATGAAAGGAGGAGACTTGAAATTAAGGGTGGGGGCGTCAACGGCAGTTGCGTTTCCTTACGCGTTACACATGGTGTGGTGTGGCATGGCTTGGCTTGGCTTTACGTTTCCTCTCTCTCTCTCTCTCTCTCTCTATATGTATATATATATATATATATTGGGCCGACGTGGCTTACATATGTGGATGATGTGTCCCTATCTGAACACAAGACCAGATTCCTATTTTTTTTTTTTTTGTATAATAAAAAATCACATAATTCAATATTATAAAAATCCAAACAAAAATTCGATATTATATGCTGAAAATTTGAAATAATAATAAAATGCTAAATATTTGCTAATTGCAATCAAGTTTTGGGCTGCTCTTCTTCCTACTTACATATTTCATTTGATTATATATATATTTTAATTTTGATAATGATTATTACATAAATTATTATGTTGATCAAACCCTAATTTAAATTTAGCTTGCAATCAAAACTAACTACAAATCTAAATTTACAAACCTAATCATATATAATAGATTCAAATCCAAATTTATATATGTAAAAGACAAAATTAACCCGAGTGACAGACCAATAAAATAAAATAAAATAAAATAAAATGCATTGATGGGTACGTTCACAGAAACTTGGCTTCGTTTTAAAAATTCGAGTTTGGAAAAGACATAAAATATTGTTTCTAACTTTTTGAATCTGCCTTATGGGGTCAAAAGTGGGGTGTGGAAAAAGATGGGTTCGGGGGATAATTTTAAATGGGGGGGCAATAGTTTGTGATATCACTCACGCATGCATGCTGTAACCCTCCTGACGTCTTTAGGCCTCAATGGTACCCCCAATTCATGATCACACTTACGTAAGCCCACACATTTTTCTATTCCTTTCCTTACTACTGTGCATCCATATCCCTTTCAATTTTTAATTCATATAAAATACATAAACACACGAATAATCTCACGGTGATGTAAGATCACGTGATCATAAATATAATAATAATTATATTAATATTATTATAATATATATTATAATAATGGGTAATGCTAACTATGAGGAATCCTAAGACCTTGTTCTCAAAAGGTGAAATCGCTCATCTTGGACGTCCCTACCCTCGACTCGACAAGATGTGGGAGGGTTTAACTATGGTGATCCAATCAGATGCAATGACTAGACTGTATTCACCACACACAAGGAGCTCTCCCTCACTTTGGAGAGAAGTTTACTCCCACACTGCCGCTTGCGAGATACGATCCCTAATCCTTGTTTCAAGATTTACCACGAAAGACACTTTGTGCCCCTTTTCTTGACCAACTGGACTAACCATGTGGGCAAGGAATCCTAAGACCTATATATATGTATACTTAGTTAAGAAGCTTTACATTTATTTATTTTTCAAAAAAAAAAGTGTATTTATTATGCCTTGCTTTTAAGTCTAAATATTTCTTATTGATCTTAGCTAAAATAAATATATTTATTATATCAAAATCAGCCAATAAAAAAATTTAAATTAAAAATAAAAATAGATATAATTTAAAAATACGTATATATTTCTGATGTGCGTGTGGAAAACGGGAAGGAGCGACGACAAAATAGCCGCTCGCGGAAGATGCTCGAAGCCCACGCGGAGGGCAGGCGGGGCAAGGACGATGACGTCACGCACCGTGTTATGTGATATCACCTCTGGGGCCCGCTACGTGGCTTCCATGTTGTTGCCAGCCACCTCGACTTTGTCGGTCTGAACTAATTGCCGCCTTTTGTCGCGCTACACGTGGCGCGGATGTCACCGTCCGGGTGACGATAGCGTGACCGAAATGCCAGGACATTTCATCAACGTTTGGTCAATTCTCTCTTTTGTTTGTTAGCATAAATTTCTCACGACATTTATGAGATGTGAATCAATTTTATTAATTATTTTTATGCTTTTAAAAATATTATTAATCTTCTTTGACTTTATGGCTTTTATTGGCTTTTCTTTTTTTTTCATATAAAATGATTATTTTCTGCTCAGATTCTAATTTTTGAGTTGCTTGATCAAATTTTTCATAAAAATATTTTCACTTGTGGTCACGTGATGCTATTTTTTCACTTTTGATGAAATTGATTTTTTTATGAGGGGCTAGATATAATTTTTTATAAAAATAAAAAAACCCACCCAACACATAGTTAGCCTTTCTTTTCTTCCACCACTACCCATCAATGGAAAAGATAAGAAAATCGAATTCCCTTGCGGCCGTTTGCCCGAATATGCTGGATTTATCTCCTTTCCTCATAGTGGGGCATTAAGGGATAGAAGCTCATAATGGTGCATAATCCCAAAAAAAAAAAAAAAAATAGCAGAGAAGGATCGCCCAGATTCAATGGTTGCATCGCCCATCGACGACTTGCAACAGTGGCTATCAGGAACTTGTAGAACAAAGGCGATGACAAAGTGTGGGCGATGACTAGAGAAGACGTAGGCAATGGCCATTGGTTAAGGTGTAAGCAACGATGAAGGCGTGGGCGGTGACTAGAGAAGATGAACGAACACGTTGTAAGAGGAAGACAAAAGATTGCGATGCAGGGGTGACGATTCCACAATGCGATAGGCGGTGGAATCAAACACACTCTATATGAAGTGCAACACTTTTTTATTGTCATTATTAATGGTTGCTAATTTTTTTTTAAATTCTCAAATCTTATTTTGGTATAATTATACCAAAAAAATAAAAATAAAAAATACTGGTGGTGGTTGGCGAACACCATTCTTGTTGCCAATCACAACCATGGGTGCTTCCGAGCAATGCTTGGAATTCTAAGAACTCAATCAACAATGTTAATAACAATGGAATTTTAAGAACTTGAAATCTAAAGTAGCAATGAACAAGAAATCTAAAATAGTAACCTTAGCATGAGCGCCATGAACACCACCATCTCTATCACCAATAAACCCTAATCTACCATTGTTAATGGATTCTTATATTTTAGGAACTAATTGTATTGCGAGAAAGGGAGAGAGAGAAAAGGGAAAGGAACATGAAAAATAAGAAAAAGAAAAAAGAACTCTTACAACACCAAATTCCCATTGTTAGATTAATGGATTTTTGGTTGCGAGATGGAGATTGGGGGGAGAAAAAGAAAGATAAATCTATATGAATAAAGAACACACGACAAATAATAAAAAGAAGAAGAAAGTCGATCTTCTTAATCTTCTAGTCTCATGATTGAAGATAGGCCATTGGTATCGTGATGGTTTAAAGAGATAGATATGAGGGAATGGAGAGGAGAGAGAAATGAAATGAAGAAATGAGAGAGAGTGAGAGAAAGAGTATCTTAAATGTAAGGGTAAGGGTAAAGTGGTTATTTGATTTAGTGTGTTAATAACAAAAGAGATAACTGCTATTTTGAAAATACAAGGATAACTAGTATAATTTAGGCAAACTTTAAGACTGATATATGAAATTTTTAGAAAAATTATGGTTTTTTTAAGTTATTATATGAAACGCCTTGTACATGTCTAAAATTATAATAAGGTAGAATATAATTTATAAGAATATATTAGTTAATCAATAAACTAAGTTTTTATTTGCCAAATGGTTGAAATTTTATATGATTCAAACATCATGATTAATTTATATAGGTATGGGTATAATTTTAAATATAAGAAGTTGAAGGGAAATTCTAGAGAAAATTAAACTTGCATATATCATAACTCAAACTTGGGACTTCGTATTGAATCACATAGTAAAGTTAAACTAACCTAATTCAGTCAAAATTGATGTCAAATGTGGATATCAAGATTGATAGAGTCATATTAAAATAATCTTTGATAGCAAATCATAGATATAGATGATATCGTAAAGATATAATTATCTTTTACTTAAAGCATATAAGTATCTTGACATTTCCCTCAAACTCAAGGCATCATTACAGGTTGAATTTGTGAACAAAATCATGAAAGAGGTCTAAAAGATGAATAGGTGAAAAGATTAATGCACGTTGATTGGATGAGGGGATAGGCATGAGATTGTGAGTGTTAAGCGATAATAAGTCTCAATATATATATATATATATATATATATATGTTTGGTTCGCTTAGAAAAACATTATTATAGACATTTTAAATGGAACTATAATTATCACAAAAAATAAGAGTTGCCTTAGTGGTATGGACACTCGTGTCTGCTGCAAGCTATTTTTGCCAAATGAGGTCAAGTGTAGACTTAGCCAAAATCCGATATTCAGGTTCAGTGTCATAAATGTGTGTTTGATAGGAGTGAAAAATGAGAGTGAATTCATTTTTCATGAAAATTTTAAAAAATTCTATTAAACAACTTTTCACTTCCATGAAATTTGAATTCTTAGTTCAAAAAATGAAGATTTTCTTGAAATCAAAGAATTAGAATTTCTAGGGGTTGGGATGAGAATTGAAATTCTATAGAATTGAAATTTTACTTTCATTTTTCATCTCTATCAAACGCACCCTAATGGATGTAAAATCATGGATTTTTAAGACAATTTGAGAAATTATGATATATTATTTTAGATAAACTAAAATGGGTTACTTGCAATTTTGTATCATTTAAGGAACATTTCGGTAATACTGCAAGGGCTTGAGACTTTTCTTGTTGAATTAGGGGTATGTTGATAATTTGTAGGGGTTTCATCTATATGTAATTTTTCAAAGTATGTGGACTTAATGCAATTTTACGAAGATTATTGGTGTTTTAATGTAATTCCCAAGATTTTCAGGATTAAATGAAAGTTAAGTTGTAACAGGACTTGGTATAATTTATAGAAGTCATAGTGTAATATATAAAAAATAGAGCGTTAGGAAAAAGAAGCTAAACTAAAATTTAGCAAACTCAAGGGGTAAAAGTGTAATTTTTCAAAAACTTGCAACTTTCAGCTGTAACTTGCACAGCCATCTGCAGTGGCCAAATCCTTGGCCTAGAGATGAGGAAAAGAAGGATGAATGGCAATTTAAAGGTTTAGGCGCCGTGGATGGTGGTTTTTGGCAATATAAAGAGGGGAATGTTTAAAAGGGATAACATTAATCATCGTTGATCAATTTTGAGAAGATTTTATAGAGGGTTTTTGTATAAGATATCAAAAGGAAGAGATTGGGACAAAAAAAGAAGTGAAAAAGTGGATTTTTAATGGGGTTCGTGGTGCCATTGGAAAAAAAAATACACTCTTTCAAAACAAAAAAAACAATCGGATGAGGCATAAACCGATGACGCTAAAGGGTGTTTTGGTCAGTAAAGAAGAGGGAATAGAAGTTGGAGAGGAAATTAAGGAAGAGAAAAAAAGAAGTACCGAAAAGAAAAGACAAATTAAAGACAATGAGCAATAGTCAAAGGAGTGGCCAGAAAAGATCGTTGGAGGTGTTGGCTGCGTATTGCACACGCGGCAGAAACCAGGCAAGTGTGAGGCAAGGTGGCGTGATACATGTGCTACTACAAGGAAACAAAAGAAAAAAATAAAATTTGAAAAAGAATTGAAAAAAATTACAAAAAAGAATAACTAAAAATAGTTGAAAAAAATACCAAATGTTTAGAAAACAATTCAAGGCTCAAGAAAATATTTTTAAACGCATCGAGGCCACAAATAAGAAGTTGGAAGTGGGTACAAACATAAAGATTTTCCCACTTTATATCCAAATATAATTAAGGTATTAAGGTATGGGGTATGAGCATTTTATTTTACATAGTTGGTGTGAAATACATGATTGCATAGCATTATATTGAAAAAGTATGCGATAAAATGTGGCAAAATGGTTTGCATGTGTTGGGTACTAATTTTGGAAAGTGATGCAAATATGTTATCTATGTATTTTGATCAAATTGTTGAATCTAGTCATTTTTCGTGGTATTTTGATGCTATCAAATTCTTCAATCAATTACTCAAGTCGTCTACCTTATACAAAAATGTCTTTAAACCATATAATTCACCTTATATTTATTTTCTTTTATAAAATGTGTGTATATATATATATATGTAGAAGTGACCAATGATAACAATTGCTTCTTAGAGTTTAAGACTTAATTCACTACAAAAAAAAAAAATTTTGCTATGATTTTAAAAATCATTGCAAAACATGATATTTGTGACAGTTTATAAATCGCTACAAAATACGTTTTTTGTAGTGGTTTCTTCAATATTTTGCGGCGGTTTTAAAAAATTGTCGTAAAATTTAATAATTTTAAATTTTAAAATTAAATTTTGTAGCGATTTTTGAAAAATTGTCGTTAAATTTAGAAAATAATTTAATAATTAAAAAATAAAATTACATAAACATTTACGGCAATTATTTTGCGATGATTTTTGAAAAATTGTCACAAAATTTAAAAAATAATTTAATAACTAAAAAATAAAATCAAATTAACATTTGTGACGTTTTTAAAGAACCGTTGCAAAATTTTATAAAATAATCTAATATTTATATTAAAAATATATAAAATTTTGATAATTTATAAAAAATTAAAAAAATATGTTAACTCTTTTTATATTTTAATAAATTAATTACTTTAATTTAATTTAATTCAATTAATTTATTTTTGATTTATTCCATTATTCTTTTAAAAATATTATTTTAATTTAATCAATTAGTTATTTTTTAATTTATATTAAAAAAATATATAAAATACAATCTTGAAAAATAGTGGTTGGATTAGTATATAATTAATATATGCAAGTCTATAACAAGGGGGCTTTGCAGATCGATTGGCTTCACGCTCGCATTCGTATACGAGGGGTCCAAGATCGAATTGGAGAAAAACAGCAGCTAGAATAAAATTCCAGCATTGCCACACGGCGAGCGGACATGTTGCCACGTGACGTGATGGTGGCCAGTTGAGTGCGGTCTGCAAGCCCACGGCTAAAATCCATGTGCACGCATGCACGTCAAAAACAACGACGATTTCAGAATCTCCACTAAAGTTCAATGATTTAGTGGATTTTAGCGATGGTTCTGAAATCGTCACAAAGTATATAACTTTGCGGTGATTATCGTATGCTGAAAATCGCCGCTAAATGTTTCGCGACGACTATATCTGTTGTGATTTTGAAAACCGTGCCAAAAATGACAAAAAAAATCACTGCTACATTCTGATTTTTTTTTGTAGTGATTGCATGTTCATAATTCAATGTTTCGAATTTGTACTTTTGTCTTGGTGTAACTTGGAAAAAATTATTTTGTTATTTGAAATCAGCTTGGATGATTATACAAATATTGCTTATATTTTATTTTAACTTTGATCTAGACAATGTTTTGTCCTAAACTTTGATTATCTACCTTAACATTATTGTTATTGCAATTACTATGTTAAGGAGGCTAAAAAAAGGAATTTAGGGGAACTCTAGGGTTGAAGTGTGACTATTGAAAAAAAGAAACCAGTGGTAGAGCAATAGTCCATAGGATCATCAGCCTATTCAGTGGTTGAGTAGGCATGTAAGGAAAGGGTAAAAGATGTGAATACTAAAGATCATAAAACAAAAAGTGCTTGTTTAGATAGAAAAAATTCAGAGGACAACATAATTATAAGTTGAGTAATGAGCATACATGAACTAATTGTTGGTCCCTTAGGGTATGATTGTTAGTGTTGGTGCCCCAATGCTAGATTAAGATGGCATCTAGTATTTATAATTATGAGACTATTGATATAATTCTTGCAATATATATAACAAAATGTGTTTGCATATTTTGAGGTCATATCTTCATTCATAACTCTCTAATCATTATATATAAATGAGTTCTTAGATTTCTTGTTAAAGATATCATTCTTAAGTGTTAAGAACATGTGACAATTGACCTTTGTAATTAGGATATCTTAATGATAAATTTCTAGTCCTTAGACTTCTCAAAAGGGGACTATGATTAGTCAAGTACGAACTAATACATGAGATACTACATTTGATTAGTATGAGATTCTAATGATAAATGATAATGAGTCGCATGCCATATAATCCATGAGATGAATATAGTATATATGTGGCTAAGTGTTAGTGGAACACTTGCTGAATGTGACCCACATGATAAATCACATGGCTCCGAGGATTTATGGTCTATCACAGTCTTCAATTGTGTTTTTGGTCCTTTGACCGGAGGCAACACAGTTGTCTTGTGTGTTGGTGTTAGGGATTTGTCATTTCTAAGAACCATCTAGTTATCGGGTGAGAGATGCACTGTAAGATCCCTGTGTAATGGCATATAAAGGTAGGTGATTGTTAATGGGATTCATCGACCTCCGATGTGAGGTGAACATCCTATGCGATCAATGGTGGTCTTGATTGTAGAAACTCCTGGTCATGGTAAACTTGATTGGAAAGTGTTCCAATATCGAAAAGAGTTCTGATGTGTCGTCTTAATCTCACTACACTGATTTTGGCATAGCCATCGAGTTAGTGAGTTTGATCAATCCACGACTCTCGCTCGATCGGGATGATAACTGATAGAGGGATTGTAATACACGAGAATCGAAAACCCAAATAGGTTCTATTCTAAAGTAAGACTTTATTACTAGTAGGATCTCCCTAACATAATACTAGTTGTCACTCAGTGTCTTTTGTAGTACATCGAGAAGATGGAGAGATCCTTGTTGTAGACCAAAATTTTTGGTCAACGTCAAATAGTTGATATGTCTTGATTGCTACTTAGTAGTGAACCTAGAAAGTCACATTCATATCCGGGTGTGATGGTTGACTAAGCAATTAAGGCTGAAACCGTAATTAAGAGTTAATGGCGTTACTGTTAAGAGTAAACAAATCGACTTCAATGATCAAATTAATAAGGTGCAATCGTCAAGATTTGACGAGCATGCCGTTAAGAGTTAACGAGGGCCTTAGTGTCATTATGAGATAATAAAAGTGTTATTAAGAGTTAATAGCAGGCCTAGATGCTATTTCTAAAACATAGGGCAACATTGTTGATAACACTTTTGGAAATTGTCGACAGTTTCTGTCGATCACGTTAACAGATTGCAAGACCGTTTTGTCATATTTTATAACCGAAAGTTGGACACATGGCAACGACGAACGATGGAAGGCTCGGATGAGGACGACGTGCGTCCTTGGCACGATTTATTCTCTTTCCCTTGTCCTCCCTTGATCCCTTTGTCGAATTTCCCTCTTTTTGGGTGTGTCCTAGGGTTTCCAATTTAGGAGAAATATATATATATATATATATGTTTGTGTTTGTGCTGTGTATGAATGACCAAAGTGAGTCTTGACTCGTTTTCTCTCGACTATACTTGCTATTTTTCTTCCAGAAACCCTAACTCCCCAATCCATTGCTCTTTTGAATCTTCCTTAGCTATTATAGCTCATTTCCTTTTATAGTGAGGCTATCAAGCTTGGAAATACTTCTTTACATTGAATCCATTTGTTTTCAGCCCTAATCTCCATTACCCTATCTGTCTAGCACAAAGAGGGAGTAGAGAGATTCACTATCACATCGGAGTGTAGACCCGATAGGCCCTTCGTATTTTCGAGAGACGGTTTGGTACTGAAGAAGGTTTTGGAGCTGTCTTTGGAGCAAGGAGTTGCTACCACCGAGAGGATTTCCATCTTTTCATCAGCCTTCAACAGTTGAAAGGTGAAATAACTAAACCCTCTATGACATGGTTTGGTTTTGATATGCATATGGACATTGGAAACGAGTCTTGTAAGGTGTTTTCGTTTTTGTTTCCACTGCTATCTTTAATGTTTTCGAAAAATATTTTTGAAAATGGCTTAAACCCTTGCATTAGTACACCCATTCGGGCGTTTCTCTTCAATGACTACTCAAAAAGGAGGCTGAATTGAGTGATTAAAGTTTTTCTCCCTTTTAATAAATATTCTTGATTAATGATTTTATTTAAGAATATATATTTGATAAATATAATAAATTATATTTGAGATTAATAATTAATGTAAGCCATAAGATATAAAAAAAATAAATAAAATGAGATATAACATAATTTATAGTAGTTCGGTGTTTCCACACACACGTAGTCCACTATCCCAAGGTCTAACCACCCCTAGGGTTCCACTAAAACAATTTCACCAAGATTTTCACACTAACTCACATTGGAAACTATATACACACCTAGATTAAAATGGGTTCTAGGTAGAGTTGGCAATTTTGGACACAACCCAATTACACGACACGGAGTTAAGCGGGTTAGGGTTGGGGTTAATCGAGTTTGGGTCATAAACTCGATTAAACGGGTTAAACATGTTAACAAGTGACGCGACACGTTTAGTTAAACGGGTTAAACCGGTCGTGTCATGTTACACGTTTAAAAAACGTGTCGTGTTCGGGTTTAAGGAATTTGACACGATTATTAAACGGGTCGTATTCGGGTTAGCCTGATACATGTTATACATGTGTCTCAACACAACACGATTACGACCTGCCAACCCGTATTGCCACCCATAGTTCTAGGCAACAATTACACCAAGGTTTACACCCTAACTTAGCTTGGAAACTAAATTCACCTAGATTTTATTGATTATAGGAAACCTATACAATCTTCAATAATAATTTAAATGTTTACAAATAATTTGTCTACAGTTGGACGCAAATAAGCAATTAAGCACAAAAATATATAAGGCAATAATAATTAAATAAATAAATAAATTAGTGGCATCGGAGAAATTCGGAGTAGATTTGAAAATATTTTTCTTCTCTTACCTTATGGCTTTTCGATTGATGTGCAATAATACTTCGTGAGCCTCGGATTACTTAAATGATAGTTTGAGAGTATTTGGGATCTTCGAGTGCTTTGGATTTGCATAGAAGCACTAGATGTCTCAAAAATGAGATTGATGGAGTATTTATAGGTATTTTGGAAATTTCTCCAACAGTAAAAAATCTGACTGTTATAGGCATAAAAGTTTAGAATTATAACTTAAAATTAATATGCGGATTGATATAATTAAAGAGGTTTGTAGATTAGTTGGCATGCACGTGCAAGGACTAGTTACAGGTCACAAGTTCAATCCAAGGGGTATGTGCTCACAGTTGTTAAATTTTTTTTTGTGATACATATGTTATAAAAATATTTTAGATTAATTTATAAAATATTTTAAATAAAAATAATATTTTTGATAATACTAATAAATTAATCTAAAAATATTTTTAATAGAAAATAATGTTTTTGATAATACATATGCTATGAAAATATTTTATAAATTAATCTAAAAATATTTTTAAAAAATACTTTTAATAGAAAATAATGTTTTTGATAATTCATATGCTATGAAAAAATATTTCATAAATTAATCTAAAAATATTAAAAACATATTTTTAATAGAAAATAATATTTTTGGTATACATATACTATGAAAAATATTTTATAAGTTAATCTAAAAATTATATAAAAAATATTTTTAATAGAAAATAATATTTTCGATAATACATATGCTATGAAAATATATTTAATAAATTAATCAAAAATAATTTGGTACTACAACTAATTTTTTCAAAGAAAATACTCTTTTGTTAATCACTCAAAGTATTACAATTTGTATATTAAAAATTCTCTTTTTGTTAATCTTCAAAACTTAATTAATATGAGCAAGTTGGCTCAACACTAACTAACCAAATATACAACAATAATAGTGTTTGGATGAGTATATAACAATGAGGTACACTAAGTTGCCTACGAGTTGTCGATAAAGTGTAAGATCCTTAAGCAGGGTGTCATCTCAAGAGAGATATGTTAGTGATGTGCCCTAATGATAGATTTAGATGATGTGGGCATATGATGTTCCTTCCTGACCAAAAGAGGACGATCGGAGGCAGGGTCACAATGGTAGGGAGCAAGCTCCAGTAACGGATCTGTCCGCAGGGGGCCGCTGGCACCTGCAGGCACTCTGACGCTCAAGTGAGTAAAAGGTCTGAACATACCTTGGCTTTGAGAAGAGTTGGTCGATATAGGAAGGCAAGATGTCCTCCTGCATGCATGTGTCGTGCGTTTGCAAGTGATGAGACTAGCTATCCGGCGCCGGTGGACGTTTCTAGCATTAATGAGGGACTCTCATTAATGTGAATGTGACGTATCATGGTGGCGATGGGACTCTCATTAATGTGAATGTGATCTAGCATTAATGAGGGTGGGATCTGAGGCGACCGCGAGGATACCCAGTGGGGATCATAATGATGTTGTGGCAGGTTGGGTCCAGAAGAAGAACCAAGATTGGGCCTAAGGAGAGGGCCGAAATTGGGCATAAGAAAGAGGACCGAGATTGGGCTCGACGAGGGCCGAGATTAGGCTCAGATGGTCCACAGCCCCCAGGTTGAATGCTCAAGAAACGAGCGTTCGAGCTAGAAAATGGAGGGCTGTGTGGTTTTTGCTGCATGTACTAGTTTTGGAGAGTCGGATTAAAATGTGACCGAGGCGATCGACCGAGCTGATTTTGGCTTTGTTTAATTGATGGTCCTAGAGTAATTTCTAGGTCGGCACGACCTTGAAAGCAAAGTGGTTTCCCTTGTGCGCTGACCTATAACGCTCATGGTTTCAGGGTTTGAGGCATTTTTCTTAGGGTATGGGGGTGCTATCTAGGTGATGTCTGAGTGCGGAGGTTGGCTGGCCATCGCAAATGTGTGGCGGCAGGGCATTGCAAGTGTGTGGCGGCAGGGTTTTGCGTTCTTGTTGGGACGTGTTCGGGGTACGGTTGAGTTCTTGCTCAATGTACTATCTAAACTTGAAAGGAAAAGATCGTGTTCCCTCGATGGGGTTTTGAGTATGCTTTTGGAGAGTGGGGCTTTAGGATATGGAGCGTTTTGCTAAGAAAACGCCCTGTTGTAGGTATGCGTAGCGACTTCTGATTTCCTCTGAGGGATTTGAATGTGCGATAGGTGCGTGACAGGTGGCGCGCCTCTAGAACTCTACTAAGTGTCTAATGGCATTTTGCTTCTTTTTTTTTTTTCTAGACGTGACGTGTGGAGTAGTATAAAGGGTGTGTCTCATCTCTTCTAGGTTTTTCATCATTTCTTCTTCCTTGTTAGAGGTGTATTATTTTCCAAGCCTTTCTTCCCACTATTTGCTTACAAGTAGTGGCGATTTCCTATTTTAGTGGGAAAATGTTGAAGGCTACCTTTGATGGATAGCGAGAGAACGTTAGCAGCGGCAAAGAAGGAGGCCCCCTTATTACTGCGCCAGTTCTTCCTACCGCTTCTCACGTCCTCCCGTTGTTACCTTCCAAAGGACTCGCTGTTAGCAAAGGGTGATCGTTGATTGGGAAGCGTCCGAGGGATGGTGGAGGGGTCGAGTCATCCGCTGAGATGCATTCGGTAGGCATATCCGATCCTTTTACCTCGGGGGATCGTCGAGTGGTGTACCGTTGGGTGGAGGATCGGGTTTTGGGGGTTTTGGTGGACTTTCAGGTGTTGGAGTTTGAATTCCGATCGAAGGTGGCTGCCCACAAGTGATCGCATTGAGAGAAGGTAAGATGCGTCCGAGAGGTGGCAGAGAGTAAAGTTGGGTAAGAAGTGGCCAGGGTGACGACTGACTTGAGTTAGCGACTAGAGAAGTCAGAGGCGTCCCTGATTCATTGTCCTAAGGTCGTAAGCCTCCTCGATTGCCAGCGCGAGGATGCTAGGGCTGCGTTTCGTGATTCAAAGGCGAAGGTTGCCCATTTGCAAGCGGTGCTGCAGGCCACCGGATTGATGGCGGAGGCTGGCAGGGCTTAAATGTTGGAGGTCGTAGATGAGTATTTGGAGGGTTATGGGGAAGCCTTACTCCACGTTCGTACCTTATTCCCTAGTTTAGACCTACAGCCTTGTAAGCCATACATGAGGGTGGAAGGCGGTAGACTTGTTGACCCGACTAAAGAGGGACGTGCCGGGACTTCAAGGGGGGCTTCCGACGTGGACCGAGCTGAGGAATGCGCTGCTGACGATGCCAGACCTTTGGCCGAGTTGGGCTAGTTTACTGCTTTTAATAGTAGCATAGGATTTTTTTTCGTTTTTTCTCGATAACCCGATTTTGTCAGGGCTTGTGATGTTGTGACCTACTACTTTTGTTGCCTTTTGACTTACTGTTCATAATGAAATGTCCAATTGATTTTCTTTTTGTAAGGCGCCTTCTTTGTTTTCTTTCTAGTGTGTCTTGTATTCTCCCAACCGAATCGAGTCCCTTGAGCGCTAACGTAGTGGTTTCCGAGTTTAAGTGTCGGCTAGTGCCCGACCTTAGAATTTGGGGAGAAAATGTTTTCAGAGTGTAAACCCTAGATTTTGGCGGAGGTTTGGGGGAACTGTACTCATAGCACAATCTTTGAGGTTATAAATCAGGTGACGTTTCGACATAACTGAGTACATTACTTTGGTGAGACGCTTCATCTTTTGGGTGTCTCTATCAACACGTAGAAGGCTTCAATTGGTCGTCGTGAAAGCGGCCTTTCGTTTTTCGAGGCAAGGGTATGACCATATTAATGGCACAATTTTTTTAAGGCTGGCAGCATTTAATTTACCGGGGACGATGAGGATCTTCTGACTGTCGGGTGATTGCGCCTATAAAAGGGGGAAGGGAAGCCCTCGGCTTCTTTCCACGCCATCTTTGCTCGTTTCGTCCTGGCTCTGGGAGACTTAGGAGGGAAATGGGGTCAATGTTTCATGGTGGAGGATTTTCATTTTGGTGGGGTGTTTCTACTGGTGACCCCTCGGGTAGCGTTTATCCAAGCAGTGTTGCGGGGGCCGAGAGGTCTAATGTTCAGTGTGTTTGGGCAAGAGCAGTACTAGGATGGGTGAGGCACACTGTATCTAGAATGGGCGATTTGGCTTTCCTGGGGTTTTTCTCCGATAGAGGCATCGTGGTCCGGTGTCAGAGATCTTGGATCTCTAATGTCAACATTATCAGGTCAGAGGTGGGAAGCTGTTTGACAACTCCAAGGTATAAAGTAGGAAATGTCGGAGTCACCTAGGCGTCGAGTCGTCCTGGATTTTCTTCAGGAGTAGTTACCGAGCTGGCAAAATTTGACCCCTTTGAGAGCAGGATGTCAGGCAGTACAAAAGGGTTCCAGCCCTTCCTAAGCGGTTTATGAGGAAAGCGACTACTGATGACTTATAGGAGTGCTTTCTACAGAGGCCACAACTTAGCCTTGCTTTACTCGTTTTCTTGTCTTCTGTTGGGTCTCTAGGCATTTGTGTCGTCCTGTAGTTGTAGCGTGATAGACAAGTGTAATGTAAAATCATTATAGATATGAAGCTTGTAATCAGATGTAACTTTCGTAATGAAATGTACATGTCTTCTGGGTACCTTATTTTCTATCGTGCCTTGTATGCTCTTTTGGTGATAGCGTCTTTTAGCTTTCCTGGTTATGCCTTGATATAAAGTACTCTGGGATTGGGTTGGTATAAGTTCGAGGTCTAGTGCACCTATCTGATACAAGGTGTGGCTCATTGGGGTCGAGGCGGGCTCGAGGCGCCTAGAGCAATGACGGGGCTGTGCCCGAGGTCCGCGTAGGGTGGACTGACCATGTCAGTCTGGGTCCTGAGCATGGCTTAAAAGAGGACCGAGTCTGGCTCAACGTCCAACGTGTTCGTTTGTTACAAAGCACGACTTTGGTACCGAACTAAGGTAAGCTTCGAGGTCCGGCATACCTGTTAACATTTGTATTTAAATCTTCTTAGCTAAATGTGGAGTTTTTGGAATATCTCATTGTTTCAGTCGGTTTTGAATGTTTTTCTTTGTTGGCATGTGCCCTAGGCTAGCGGAGGGTGCGGATGACTTAGTCTTGTATTCAATCGGTTGGGCTGGACCGAGGCGATCCGGGTTGAGGTGATCTTAGGATGATGAAAAACCCTGCTTGAAAAACGGGGGTAAGCCGAGGGTCATTGGGGATTGCCAAAGGGAAACTCGTGTTGGCACTTTGTGAAGGTATGACAAGTAATGAACTAAAGTAACTGTCTTTATTTAGTAAGGCGTATTGTAACAGTGGGTCCCCAAAAGGATGGTTATTTTGGCTATGGTGCGCCTTGCTTCCCTACGCCTTTGATATGGGTAAAGGCTTCTTCTTGGGTTCAGTTAAGTGGCGGGCTCTGTTGCCGATGCTAGTTTAGTGAGGTATTTTTGTTATGGATGGCTTGCTCTGGGTAGGGGTTCGGCCTTTCGGGGTGGAGTTCTGTTATGAGCTGAAAGTGGTCGTCTGCTAGCTGGTTTTGCTTCTTTAATTCTGCCATGTGCACGTTAGGGGGTAGGGCTTGGCTGTTTGTTTCTTCCGCTTGACTGTTGCTTCCGAGGGTTTTGCTTCCCCTATTGTCCCTGTCAAGCTCGGGGTTTTGAACCTTGAGGCTGTCATGGTAGCATTGTCAGGCCTCTTTCTGGTCGACGTGGATGGCTTCGACTTTGGTGTCTAACATTGAGAATTTCATGGTTAGATAGGGAGTGGATACTACTACACCTAGGTTGTTGAAAGAGGGGTGGCTGAGCAGTGCATTGTAGGGTGTCCGACAGTCAATGACTAGATATCAGATGCGGATTATTTTGATGAAGGGGTTGTCCCGAATGAAGTGAGTAAGTCAACGTAGCCCCTAACGCTTACTTGTTCTCCAAAGAAGCCAATCAGGTTCCATTAAATGGTCTTAGCTCCCTTTTGGGGATTCCTATTTTCTTCAGCGTGGGTAAGTATAGCAGGTCAGCCGAGCTACCCTCGTCCACGAGGACTTTCTTTACCAAGAAGTTGGCAGTGACGACCGAGATTACCATGGGATTATCAAGGTTTTTGTCGATACCTTCGAAGTCCTCCTCGGCAAAGGAGATTGTGGGGTGGCAGGGAATTCTCCTTGATTTCCTTTTGGCGCTATCTATTAACATTACCACTCAGAGATCTTGTTTCCTTGCCGAGCTTCATTCTCCTCCACCTACGAAACCTCCAGAGATAGTATCAATGACCTCGGCTACTAGATTTCATAGGGAGGGGGGGAGGGGTTCGCGAGTTCTATCTGTTGTCTGCTTGGCGTCGTCTCTGAAGGCTGCGACTCCTTTGCCTGTTCGGATTGCTTTACAAAGATCGCCTTCGGTCTGGTCTATAGACAGATTAACGGAGGTAGCCTTCCCTAACTAGCCGCTCTATTTGGTCCTTTAGGGCAGTGCATTCTTCGGTTGTGTGTCCAAAAATACAATGGTAATCGCATCGCTTGCTGGCGTCTGTGTTGTCATGAGGGGGTCGTTGTTGCCAAAATTCAGAAGGGGGATGACCCTGGCGTTGTAGACCTCTCGAAAAATCCGATCCTGCCTTGTTGTGAGGGGAGTGTATGTGTTATAGTGTAACTAGGGTGGCTTGAGGGCCCGAGGTGGTTTTCTTCGCCCTTTGTTGTGATCCTGACCTTCTTGGTTTCGATGGGAGTCCCTCCTATGGTTGTGTTGATGCCTGGTAGGAGGTCCTGACTGGGGGGCCGATTGCGGATGTACTTGTAGCTCGGCTTCATTGCGCCGGGCGACCGATGCTTCCTCCATGTTGATGTATCCTGCCACGTGCGTTCTGAGATCAGCTATGATGGCTGGGGGCTTTTGGTCCAGCGAATCGGTGAAGGTGCTTGCTCTCAGCCTAACCATAATGGCGTGTAAGGATACCGCAAGGTTGAGGTCCCTGATTTGGAGGCCTTCTTGAAAGAACATATTCATGAATGCCTGTAGTGGCACATGCTTGCCCTGCTTGAAGTTGGTAAGACTGGTCAATGTCTTATAATAGGCTTGGCTAGTGGAGAAATGAGTGAGGAAGTGAGTGGCTAGCTCGGAGAAGTAGTGGATAGAGTTCGACTCCAAGGATGAGAACCATAACATGGCCGACTTTGTCAAGGTGCTAGGAAAGGATTGGCACATGATCAGGTCCGAGCTTCCGCTTATTAGCATGGCGACACTAAATGTAGTAAGATGGTCCTAAGGGTTGGTGGTGCCATCATAAGGTTCCAAGGTATATGGGGACGAAAGCTGTCAAGTAAAGGAATGGCCATGATAAACTCGGAAAAGGGGTGACTGTGGGAGTACAAGAACGTGGAAGGTAGGGAAATAGGAGTATGGATAGCTTGGTGGTGTTGGTGGTGACTTCCTTCTGCATTGCAGTCAACCTGCTTTCTGGGTTGGTCGCGTTGCTGGTGCCAGGTTAATTTGGTAACTTGATTCTGGAGCTGCTGGACTGTCTGAAGAAGGACTTCTATGACAGCTGGATTTTGTAGGGAATGGTCGACGTTATTTGGCTCTTGGGCGGGCGGGGGGGCGCTTCTAGTTCTCACCATGATATGGCAACATAAGGTTTGGCTTGGAGGCTCTTGTGAAAGTTATGGGGTAGGTAAGTTTTACTGAGCCCCACGATGAGAGCCATATGTTCCTTCCTGACCAAAAACAGACGATCAGAGGCAGGGTCGCAACGGTAAGGAGCGAGCTCCTGCAACGGATCCATCCAGGGGGCAGCTGACACTTGCAAACACTCTGACGCTCGAGTGAGTAAGAGAGTGAGAAGAAAGTAATGTATCAGTAGGTTAGAGGTCATAACATAACTTGGCTCTGAGAAGACCTGACTGATATAGGAGGAGGAGACATCCTTTTGCATACACGTGTCATGCGTTTGCAGGTGATAGGATTGGCTATTCAGCATCGGTGGAGGTTCCTAGGTGGTAATATAGTGGCAACGAGACCCTCATTAATGTGGATGAGATCCGTCATTAATGAGGTTGAGATCTGAGGAGGCCGCACGGATGCCCAATGAGGATCGTAATGATGTCGTGGCTGGCTAGCGCTGGGTCGAGACTGGGTCCTGAGGGAGGACCAAGATTAGGCCTAAGGAGAGGGCCAAGATTGGGCTCGGACGGTCTAGATGTATTCTTGTAAATATTAGTAAAATAGTCATATCTTCATTCATACTCTCTATTCTTATGAATGAGTCTCTAGATATCTTGTTAAATATTTCATTCTTAACCTATTAAAAATATGTGAGTGAGATTCTTTAGTAAAAGAATTTTAAATAGTTCTCAATCCTTAAGACTCCTTTGAATGGGGACTTCGATTAATCAATTATAGACTGATTTATAGTTTACTACTTTGATTAGTATGAGATATTCATGATAAAGTATGATGAGTGATATGACATATTGTATGAGATACGAATGGTAAACATAGCAATGAGTTTTGGAAAACACACACCAAACATAACGCTAATAATGGATCGTATGGCTTAGAGAATTAATGATCTATTATCTGGTTGTGATTGTGTAATTGATCCTTAGACTTGAGCAATACACTTGTCTTATATGGTAGTGTCAAGGATTTGCTTGTGAGGGAAACTGTCCAATTATGAGATGGGAATGTTCATTATTGTCTAGTCTCTCTTCTACTGGTGTATGGAGGCGAGTGATTGTTGTATATCATTCATTAACCTCCGGTATAAGGTGAATGTCTTAGCTATGTGATCTTTTGTTGGTCGTTGATTGGTTAAACCAGGGTTGTCGATACCTTTTCGATATAGACAGAATGGTTAAAACATCTCGATTTTTTTTGTCAAAATTGGAACAAAATCATTATGACTCAAACTAGTAAAGTTCTCGGCGATCTTGGAGGTTTTTGACTGAAATTGACTAGAATTACAATTTCGACTGAAATGGTGGGATTGGTTAGGATTTGGGATTGAGGGGGTTAGCGTTATGTGCTAACTAAAATTAGAGTCTTGATGATTCATATCATCAACGATCGTCCATCTTCGCCTTCTCACTTGACCCAATCCCTTAGATCCTTGATCTATACATCACTTTTTCATAGTCACTAAATTATCCTTACATTTGAATCTTAATGATTTATATCATCCCTTCCTGAACCCAATCTTGATAGTTAAGTTATGTCACATCAGACTAACCATTCATGACTCGATTATTTTTTATGGGGGTGTTTGTAAATCAAGATATGAGATGGAAAAGCCAAGATATGAGATGTATCCCAAACTTTTATCATTTTCAACATGTTTGTTAAATTTATCTAACAATTCTTGAAAATGTCATTAATGACTTCTTATCTTGATTGTTCAAGATATGCTTATCTCTCCCCCCCTCAAGATAAGCATATCTTGGTCTTTATAGATAAGAAAAAAATGACAATTGTGTCATCTAGTGCATTTTAAAAAATTTAACAAACAACTTGATAAAAATTTTGGAATACTTCCCAACCTTATCTTGATTATTCCATATCTTGGTCTGGAAAGCATTCTGATCTTATCTTGATACTCTCTTATCTTGCTCATTTTAACAAACGCTACCTATAACTACTAGTTATCCCACATTCAGCGTAAAGATTTCGACTAGCGATCTCAAATCAACAATCTTCAAATCTCACGGATCCATGATCATGGTTACCGAGTCAACCTTATATTCATAGCATATCATCGGACCCTAACTTTAATAGCTAAGTCATTCCGACCAACAATTTTGTCACTTAACAAGGTTAGTATTCTCAAATCAATAACTTCTAAGACCTTATTTGACAATCCCCAAGTCTCTAAGTAGGGATTTCATTTTACGAACTATCGGTTTTCTTTTCCCCCCTAAGTCTCCACTTGGGGTTTCAACTCAGTTTTGTTCTTATATCAACTGTAACACCCCACTTTTCCAAGGTGCAACATTAATCCTGGATTTCGGGAATATTTTTTGTTTCTAACATACACTCAACATAAATCATTCTCAACAATCTCATTCTATCTTCTCACCATATCAAACTTAATAATCAATCAGCTAAGACAGGTAATCATCACATATGCGGAAGTAAGATCGAAATCTAAAATGATACATAATCGAACTTACTTTAATTATAACATAAGAAACCGTACCATTTGTTCAACATGACATTTTCCCAAAAATATGCATAAAGTCTCATTTCTCAACGATACCACCAACATACTCAAAAGATACCTCCAAATGAGTTTGAACCATAACAATATTGTATGATTGTTTTTCACACATCATTCGTAATACATAACATTCTTTTATTCCACGAGACTATTCACCAACGAAACATAAGTTTTTCAACATGATTAAGACATATCTGAATCTTCATGAAAAAGAAAAATACTGGAACAACTTTCCAAACCCATCAAACACGACATCTTGTGCCGTTACTTCTCAACCACTTCCTTGCCTTTGCTGCAAATCTCAATTGAAATGTTTGAATGTTCCAGAGGCGTAGCCCAAGTTAGATGTTAAATCATCTAAATTAGAGTTCAAAACAATTACATGAATACATGATGCATGGACATAAACAAATAGATACCCAAGTATAAGTTCCCTAGCAAATCAGCTCGGCATGGAACCCTAAGCAATCATCCCAGCATGCACACATGGCACAAGAGACACTTGTACATTATTCCAGCAAATACGCTTGGGGAATTACGACTACACTATCAAGGCAACATCCCATCCCATTCACAAATATCGATATGCCAACAATATCATGTCAAGTGAAAAATCACGACTATCAATGCAACAATACATGTACAGATATGTCAAGGTGAACATAAATTACATATAACTTAGCAACCTTCATGAATATCATACTCAACATAGGCAAAACATATCACATATAAATTTGTGAGGAAAATCACTCACTTTGAACAAAACTTAAAGCATCTCGAACCTCGTGTTTAGCCTCGATTTTCGTGCCAGGCCTCAATAATCATACTAATTCTCACTTTTGAGCTACAATGATTTCCAGATATCATGTTCATTCAAAGGCATATCAATATCTATTTTTTCATAATTTTCTCTTATTTTCTTTCTATTTTTCTCTCAATAATTTCAAAATAAATACTTCCTCGAGCATTTTCTCAAATTTTTCAAAAAATATCTATACCCCACGCGCCTTCATGTGCCTATGCGTGCACTGCACACGCCCAACTTTCCGATCGCCTTCAACCTTTTACGGGTCACCAGCGATGCTCCAGTCACTGATTTTGTGACGACCTAGAAATTTTCTCAAGTTTTAATTACATTTAGCTAATAACCCAAATACATAGGCTGGGGTTCTGCCCCAAATAATATAACAACTAAAGCCAAATGAATGTGAAACACACCACTCAAGGGCTTAATCATACATAACAGCATCACAACTAGTCAAATCAGACAAACCATAATATTCGAGCCCTTGACCACATCTCGCACCTCACGGATCTTTTAGTCGGGATTCCCCTGTACACACAGCTATCTAAGACTGACATGCCAAACGGCTAGCCACAACATCAGCTTCCACACCTGGAATGATGGTAAAAACAAGATGAGCCATAAGGCTCAGCAAGCATAACAAAAGAATATAGGTAAGGCTGGGTATAGACCTTTCACACTGGGGTGCATCCCACTAAATACAGGTAAGACCGACCAAAATCAGAAATAGCCATACTTGACAAATGCCTCACTAGACAAAGATAAACCAAAAATAAACCACAATCGAATTACACCTCGCAACATAGCAATGACAACGTTGGGAATACATCCCTCACCCAGAATACACCCACACAAAGTGCCATGCAACATATGAACATGCCATGTCATACTGTGTAATAGAGAATCTAGTACTTCGCATAAATATAACACTGCACATAATAGTCCTTGGGGCCCACATAGGAAATGCACATCCTGGCACCCAAGTCTTCGCATACAAACTTGCCACAACCATGAACTGGCTGGCATAAAGCCCATGAGCCTGAGACTCCGACAACATGATCCACGCGAGCCTAAGGCTCCCATCCTAATCACATACCGGAGTTCCCAAGTCATAGCTATCTGGAGCCTAGCTTTGACTCATAGCTATTGAGGGCCAACTCCATACCACGATCCATATCAAACGGTAACCATGAAATGCAACAGATAATAAATGCAATAGCTCTTGTAGCATTAATGTGATGACAAAGCCCCATAAGCCAATCATCAGGCCATGTTATGCCCACACAGGCAAAATGCTCTAAATGCACATGCTCGCCTATTGTACCCAAGTCGGCACTCAATAAGCCAACTGGGTTATGCTAATGTGCACATTTCCCCTTACATACAAAGCATGACCCCCAACGAATGTAAGCCCAATCGCATGCGCTGTAATGTCATGCAATATGCCACATAATAGCATAGCTGATTGATAGTGATCAAGTACCAGACGACTATCTGTGACTAGGAATAACCAGCCGATAGCTGCCCTCGGCCCGATAATGGTTCGCTCTAATGTCACGAAACAAACAACACGTTACTTCACCGGACGACAACTCACTCCGCCTGTTATTACCACTCACACCCACATGAAACCACAACCACATCATGATACAAACACATTAAGGGTGGGTGTCTGGTGGTACCAGCTTGCTCGACCCGTCTTTAGTCTATCGTAACAGTTGATAATTGGCACCCATACATCCAGCTATTAACTACCACGACCTAACGCTCGACAATTAGTAGCTTGTACCCCACACCCTAAAACTCATATAGACATCTCTTGAGACTCTCAGTTACAACAACTCACCCTGAAAGGTACCACAACCACAAGTGACTCACTATGACCTAGCCCCAACCAGGTTTGGCATTATTCCCAAAGAAACAGGGGCAACACAATGCCCTGTAGGCTCTCAACAAACAAAATCCCAACGAGTCTCTTATTTCATTTAAATTAATTTACACAAATAAATTCCTTAACTCTCATAATTAATACGCGAAACGAAATCGAATAAAGCAAAGGCATGGAATTCATGAAACAAAAAAGGCTCACAAAAGAAGTGAGGAGCTTGCCTTAAATTAACTGATTTCGACGTTTTACTGCCCACACACCACTAAATTAATACACGCTGCAAAATAATTAATTCAACCAAAAATTAATAAAATCGCACCCTAAATTAAATTTCAACCGCACAGATTAATTAATATACGTTTCCACATTTACCTTGTTATTTCTAATTCAATTAAACCAAGTTTAACTTTGAATTTCTCTTGATTTTACAGCTTCTCCCCGCTTTCTTTCTTGTCTGAAATTCCAACTCTTAGCTCATTGTTTAACCCCACCAATTTCACCCCATTCTTGGCCTTTAAAAGGCAAAAAAAATAGGCTTCAGAAGCTGCCACGTGGCAGCCAATGCCCACCGCCTCCAAGCCCGGAAACAACGCCATTTCAAGCGTTTCTTTGCTGGAAATGCCCACCGCCATTTCCAGGCCCGGAAACAAGGCTCCAAAGGTATAATTTGTTATACCCATGTCCAATAATCATATGATTGTTTGTAATATGTTTTTAATTGTTAATAGCATGTTATGGATGCCTTGTTGCATATCGGTATTAGTCATGGATTTAGAACACTACATGGATGATGTATGTGTGATGTGGATGTATGGATTATTTTATTTAATGGCCTGCATGCCAAAGGTAACTGTCTTTTCATGACGGTTGTAAAATAATTATTTATTTCTTTTAATTTTATTGTAAAAGTAGTTTATAGTATATTGTAAGAGTAAGGGATTCACACTAATCAAGGCACGGTTTGGAATAAAGGCATTGATGGCAAAATAATTAGGGAAATGAAGACCCTATGTGAAAGGGTTATGCTTGTAATAGTTATAGGCGTTTTTCCTTATTTATACACCCACGAATGCACCGCACAATTTCAATAGTTGGAATTGTGCCTAAAATGCATGATTGAGTCCATGACCATATCGACTACTTTTATGCAATGTTTATTTACGTAGTTGATGTATGTTAAAACGTTGCATGTGAAAAAGTAAGACCTAATAATTAAAAAAAAAACTCCCAATTTTGTAAAATTAAATTGTAACTGGTTAGACCTTAAGAGTTAGGACAATCTAATCGTGGCCCTCCATCATGGTAGAAATTGGGGCATTTTAATTCGTGTGTTGATCGGCTATGGATACATAAGGGTTGCACATTGGTTAAAATATTTTTTAATTTCTATTTAAAACATTTGATGAGATGGGAATGCACAAATATCGAGACCCAATAAACTATTATGTGAGGGAATCGATATTCAACTGTGCTGACTTGTCAATGTGATAGTATGATTTTACTATGTTCAATTGCCAAGAAACTATTATGTGAGGTACATTGGACTGGGAGGCAAAGTAAAATATTTGGGCCATACTTAAGATGTACTGGACAATAGTTGTCTACTTATTGAATTTATTATTCCAAGAATCTATTATGTGAGGAGTAATAAATTTAATAAGAATCCAAATACCCACTAGAATTCATACCAACGTGAATTCGCTTTTTCCTTTAATGGGAGTAAGGAATTTGAAAATTTTAGTGGGAGGTACTGTTTGATTTAAAGACCAAAATCAGATAGTTAAGAAAAAAACAAGATATCTAATAATCTACTTATTTTCTGCAGATACATCAAACCGGCTAACTGGACCAAATTTTAATGACTTGCTTCTGAATTTAAAACTGATTACAAACTTGGAGAAAATCACATATGTTTTGGAAGCGCCTATCCCTGAGCCAACCGCTGAACACATTCTCAGGAGGAACAAGACACTCAATAAGTGGCAAGAGGATGATCTT
Source organism: Diospyros kaki (assembly GCA_036245055.1). Classification (NCBI taxonomy): domain Eukaryota; kingdom Viridiplantae; phylum Streptophyta; class Magnoliopsida; order Ericales; family Ebenaceae; genus Diospyros; species Diospyros kaki. The sequence goes on along the minus strand of BSEG01000011.1, from coordinate 25,279,428 downwards.
ATCGCTAAGAGTTGCATCTTGCTTACTATGAGTCAAGAGTTACAGCGGCAGCATAATAAGATGCCGAATACATATTCGATCATTGCTCATTTACAAGAGTTGTGTTGTGAGCAAAGTCACAGTGCTAGATATGAGATATCTAAAGTAATCTTTCGGGTAAAAATGTCTCCTGGAGGATCAGTTGTAGACCATGTTCTCAAAATGATCTCTTGAATGGATAAACTGAATGAATTAGATACTCTAATACATCAATATCTTCAAATAGAAGCGATTCTTCAATCTTTGCTAGATTCGTATGGGAGCTTTATTTCAAACTTCTACATGAGCAAGATTGAGTGTACTCCGGCGGAGCTAATAAATATGCTAATAACGGCCTAGGGTAACATGAAAACATGCACTGTAATGGCTATATCCTCTTCTAGTAAGACAAGAAAGGGGAAAGGGAAAAATAAGGCTACCCAAGCAACTAAAGTAATTGAAAAGAAGAAGAGAAAAATTGTTGCCAAAGGAAAATGTTTTCATTGTGACAAAGATAGGCATTGGAATAGAAACTGTAAAGATTACCTTAGTTCCTTGAAGAATGAAACGACAGGTATGATGATAGTTCATGAATATTTTTTCATTGTTTATTCTTCTACTTTGTGGATTCTAGATTCTAGAGCAACAACTCATATTTGTGCATCCATATAGGATCTAGAATACAGTAGAAGGCTCCTCGTAGATGATGAGATCGTGCTAAAAGTGGAAAACGGGGCAAGAGTTGCAGTCATAGCTATTGGCACTGTTTCTTTATTTTTATCGCATATACATAATTTAGTTTTGAATGATTGTGTATGTGTACCTGGAGCTTTTAAGAACATTATTTCTATTCCTGTATTGGTGAAAGAAAATTATGAATTTTCTTTTAAGAATAATGTTTGTGAAATTTATTTTAGAAATAAATTGATTGTTACTGGTAATTTTATCAATGGTCTTTACATTTTGAATGTGACTGTTAATAATGGTTAACATCTGCATGTGTCAAATAATAATAAGAGACCATGTGATAACCCAAATTCTAAAATTTTGTGGCATTATAGATTGGGTCATATAGGGGATGACATAATTACTAAGTTGGAGAAAGATGGGCTTTTGAGTCCATTACGTTCTGAACTATATTCAACTTGTAAATCTTGTATCCTTGGTAAAATGACCAGATTGCCCTTTACTGGGCAAGGTATAAGGGTCACATAAATGTTAGGACTTATACATTCAGATGTATGTGGGCCTATTAATGTAATAGCCCGAGGAGGTTATCAATACTTCATAACTTTCACAGAGGATATGTCTAGATATGGATATGTTTATCTCATGAGACATAAATCTAAATCTTTTGAAATGTTCAAAGATTTTAAAGCTGAAGTAGAAAATCAAACTGATAAAAAGATAAAGGCCTTACGATCAGATCGTGGAGGCGAGTATCTTAGTAATGAGTTTGAAGATTTTTTTAAGGTCTCAGATATTATTTCACAACGGACTCCACCAGGAATGCCTCAACTAAATGGAGTTTCAGAGAGGAGGAATCAAACTCTATTACATATGGTCTGAAGTATGTTAAGTTGTACAGACTTACCTTTGTTTTTGTGGGGACACGCCCTTCTTACTGCAATATATATCCTAAACAGAGTTCCTTCCAAGTCAGTTCCTATAACACCACATGAGATATGCTTTGATAGGAGACCCAGTCTTAAACATGTTAAGATTTAGGGATGTATAGCTTTTGTGAGAAAGCTTAAATCAAAAAAACTTGAAACACGATCCCTAAAGGGTAGTTTTGTAGGTTATCCTAAGGATACCTTAGGATATGAGTTCTATATTCCTGAACTGCAACAAGTAGTTGTTAGCAAGAATGTCTATTTTCTTGAAAAAGGGTTTATTCAAGAAGGTGGCAATGAAAGGAAAATAGAACTTGGTGAAGGGTTCGTCAAACCTGAAGCTATACCACAAGACGTCCAGGTACCAATTAAGGAACCAGAGCCGAGTGTTGCACCTCCCATTAGAAGAAATGAGAGGATACCTCATCAACCTAAGAGATATGGTTTCTTGAATGAACAAGAGTTGTTCCTTGTAGGAGACAATGATCACTCAGATGATCCTACCACTTACCAAGAGGTGATATCAGATATTGACTCGAATAAATGGCTAGAAGCTATGAAATATGAAATGGATTCCATGTATGAGAACCAGGTTTGGACTCTTGTAGATCTACCAGAAGGTATAGTACCTATTGGATGTAAATGGGTCTTCAAGAAGAAAATAGGTTTAGATGGAAAAGTAGAGACCTATAAAGCAAGACTTGTGGCAAAAGGTTATCGTTAAAGGCAAGGTATTGACTATGAGGAAACCTTTTCTCCAGTCATCATGCTTAAATCCATTAGAATTTTACTATCCATTGCAGCTCATTATAACTATGAGATTTGGCAAATGGATGTGAAGACAACCTTCTTGAATGGTTATATAGATCAGGATATCTATATGGAGCAATCTGAAGGCTTCACACCCAAAGATAACGCAGGGAAGGTATGTAAGCTTAAGAGATCCATTTATAGTCTTAAGCAAGCATCCAGAAGTTGGAACATCTGTTTTGATGATAAAGTCAAATCGTTTGATTTCATCAAAAACATTGATGAACCATGTGTTTATAAAAATGTTAGTGGAAGTGCAATAGCATTTTTGGGCTTATACGTTGATGATATATTATTCATTGGGAATGATATAGGATTGTTGTTAACAATAAAGGTATGGTTGTCAAGTAAATTCTCCATGAAAGATTTGAGAGAAGCAGCCTATATTCTCGGCATACGAATCTATAGAGATAGAACCAAGAGATTGATAGGACTCTTTCAAAGTAAGTACATAGAAAAAATGTTGAAAAGGTTCAACATGTTAGATTCCAAAAGAGGACTGCTGCCCTTTAGACATGAAATCCACATCTCTCGTGATATGTGCCCCAAGACATAAGAGAGAGAGAACGCATGTCTAGGATTCCTTATGCTTCCGCAATATGAAGCCTAATGTATGCGATGCTATGTACTAGGCCTGATATTACTTATGTTGTAAGTGTTCCAAGTAGATATCAGTCTACTGAACAAGACTTTTAACATTAAATCACATGGGTTGGTGAGTCTCGTGCCACTTTCTATGAGATATAAAAGGAAGATGAGTGGGTGCCTGTTACAAGAACGAGTTCACTGAACAAGACTTTTAACATTAAATCACATGGGTTATTTCTCACGGGTCAATGATTTAATGTTAGCTGCAATTGTACAACTAGTCGTTAGACCTGAGATGACATGGATATCTATGTATTAGTGGATTAGGATATCATTGATATTATGCGGTTGTTTTAATCAAGGATAATCATACGTATCTATGTGTCTGATTCAGTGATACATGAGGTATGTGTACATCAGACATGGAATCTATCACCTCGAGATTTATGAGGAAGATATCCTATGCGATCCAGTAATCATTTGACAATAAATCCTTGGCCAAGGTAATAAGACGATGGAATTTGTTCCATAAGAGTTGTGTCATAATTAGTCAAGATTGATTTTGGATTTGATCATATGACGAGATTAAGATATTCGACCTACTGACCATAATCTCATATCTTGTCGGGATATATGATGATAGAAGGACCGTATTGCATGGTAACATAGTAAAAGATTCACAATGCCCGCTTCACAATAAATTAAGTAATTATGACATATTACTATATGTCACTCATGATTTACGAGAATTAATCTGATTATTCTCATTGTCAATTTATTTGTGAATCCAGAAAGTCCCACCCAAAAGAAATGACTTTCAAAGAGAAAATAGATAAATTAGCAATTTTATAATTACTAATAATAGTGAATTTATTTATTGGATAAATAAGAATAATTAAATAATTATATTATGAATATAATTATTTGATCATTAATTGGGTTGGGCTTTTTGCTAGCACATTAGGCTTGGCCCAATGGCACTAATGGATTTAATTTAACACTATTGGATTGGGTTTAGCCCACTTACATTAAATGTAATGGGGTTGAGAAGCCCAACCCATTTAATGTATATATAAAAACTCTCAATCTCGTCATTCACTAAACTTGAGTCTTCTTGATTCACTTGAATGTTGAGAGAGTTTTGGAGAAGTGTTCTTGAATCTAAAAGGTAAGTTGGAAATTTTTGTGAAAAATTTCTTTCACTTATCTCTCTCTTTGATATTCTTGGATAGAAGTGGTTTTGGGTGGACCAACTTGGCATTCTACACTTGGAGGCTTAAACGGAAGGAAATCTAAGGTGAAATCGGATTTCATCAAAGAGGTAACCTTTCATTTTTATTTCTAATTTGTTAAACCATAATTTCTGAAAAATTGGATATCTTTAAAATAAATTTTAATTCCTCTGCGCATATGATAAGATCTATGTAATCCAACATACTCATGGTTATGGAAACGACCATTTGGGCCTAGTTCATATAGTCTGGCATGTTCTACCTTACACGTTCATGTTCACATCACTTTTCATGCTGTATACCCCATGTTATGGTTTATTTTATGTATAACACATGCTTATGCTCATGGAACACAAATAGCCCTTAGGCTCACACATGTTAATATGCTCAATAATATCATATACAATATCAAGACCCATATTACTCAACAACCACAAGTCACCTTCTTTGACATAACAGCACATGCATATCCTTCCCAGACGTCACTGGCACAATGACAGCAGTGCCTTTACTTAGAGGCCAAGGGGACAAATACCAGCATGTAGAAATAAACTCACTTAATACACACATATATATATAATGTCGTGCATGATCATATGCAACTCACATATTCATGTATATGCAAGGGTCTTTACACAGTTGTTATGAGAATATTTATTTAAATAGTTCAAGGACAGAAGCCCACATGTTCCACGTTATGCAAATCACATCATTGAACCCATATTTGTACATTTCCCAACACATTTATGGCATAAGGCTTTAGCCCAATATTCACAAGTCATCATATTGATATTTGACATGATTCTAGCGTACAGTTATGGATCCTCCGTATGGGTAAGTATTTGTACCACCTCACCTTCAAGATTAGGGATATTGCCCATTATTACTCACATTATTGACTAGTCTAGCATATTTTATAATATTGAAGATTAGACGGAGGTTGGTCAGTTGATCGCCACAACCCTATAGGACAACCATGCAGACACGCTAGTATTGTCACAACCACACTGAGTCTCCCCAACTCTCTAAGAACCTAGCTCTACATCAGTTAGGCATCATTCCCAAGGAACTAGGGTGATACGAAGTCCCATGGCGATTAGAATCGAATATCACCTAGAGTCACATATTAAATTTAAACCCACCATCCACAGACTCAACAATAGCTCATATATTATAAAATGGTTATCACGCGTATTTACACAATTAATGCGTGGAACCGAATCACGGCAATAGAGGAAATAAAATATGTAAAAGGACAGAGACTTGTATAGGAATTGGAGAATATGAAGAGAGGGTTAGAAACTTGCCTTTAAGCGAACGATTCTCGTCTTTTTTGCCACTCCCCCCGGCTGTGAAGTAGTACATTTTATAGAGAATACTAAATCTATGGCTCAAATTAATTAAATCTAACCATGAAAAATCCATAATTTAACTGTTTAAAAATTGAGTTAATTGCACTGAGTTTCTATTATATTTTTTCCCACTTAACTCGTTTCTTTGAACTTTGATTACACAATTTTTCTTCAATCTTCTTTTGATTTTTCTCCCATTTATGGGTGCTCGTGCTTCCTCTCCAAAATTTCCTTAATTTTAATCTTCATAGCCATTTGCTCGCAACCCACTTTTTGCTTCATATTTATCTTTCCAATGTGCCTTGGCCACCAAGTTTCCCTCTTTGCCAAGTTAACCAATTTTCCACCATCATAATTAGCTTTACATGGCCCCAATTACTTGGTCAATTTTCAGCCATAATTTCTAATCTCATCTCCCAAGGCTAATTATCACCCAGTCTACGTCAATTTTCATCCACCTAATTTCTGCATTTGCCTTCCGTAAACACATCATGTGCTTTACTTTAATCTTTACTTGGCCACAAAGCAATTGAACAAGTCTCCAATTCGAGACTTTCCAAACATAATCGTGAGCTTGCCAATTTCCAAGTGTAATCATCAGCTTTGACTTTGCATACACAAGCATCCACAAAATATTAATATAGTTTATATTTACTTAATACATATATATTGTATATATACATATGCACACTAGTGCACGACACCCCTCCTACTTCCAATTTCTCCCACTCTTCTTCACTTATTATTTGTTTTCCTGCCCACTTACAAAGATAATAAATTTAATATCCTCAATTAAATTCCTTAAAACCACGAATTCTAAGTAAATCATAAATAAATCACCTCAAATACCGAAATTAATAATTATCATTTGTCTCCAAAAATTTTGGGATGTTACATTATTACTTATAAACATATACATATTAAGGTCAACATACCCACCATACCCCCTCAGGGGTACAACCTAGAACATAACAAAACATAACTTAGTATTACACATCTCAAAAATACCTCCTAAGGACCTTTCGGTTGAGACAACTCTGTACACACTTCTACCCCACATCTCCAACTTCACTTGACTCACCCACCTTTTTAGTCTTACCCTTACCTAGAATGATGCAAGAAAATATAAGGCACAAGGCCCAACAAATATAAATGAAAGAAAGTGAGCATGAGAATTATGGGTAACGGGAAACAATAAGGATCATGAATAACATTTATGGCACTCATCCCACACATTTTTACATCACTCTACATGATAATAAGATGAAACGTGCGTTTATGCTCATATGCAATCTCTTAAAACCATAATCATAAGACTGGAGTCCATATCATAACCTTGGGACCAAAGTCCTTCTCTAAGTCGAAAATTTCTCTACGGATCCCGTCCGCCGCGCGCATCATGGAACATTTAGACATTTCAAAATCTTTTTCATGCACATGCTCTATCCATCATCACAACTACGCATATCATGAATTATCATATATAACAGACATACGATTACCTAATGCAACATACATGAGAAAACAAAACCCATGCAAAGCAACATCAAACCCTTGCATGTCCCTAATAAAGCATCATTGCCAAAGTAAGATAGGGTGATAAAAACCCTATTTCATAAATGAGAACTATGAAAAATTACCAGAGTAGCCTCATAGGCCACATGCAAGTCGATTCTTTCATAATCGAGGGTTTACTTAACCCAAACTCAATAAATCAAGGCATTGTAGAAGTAAAGGCAATAGAGTGCTAAAAGTTTTCAAAATAAAGGGAACGTGAAGAAAATTGCAAGAAAGGAGAAGAACTTGCAGAATAGAAAGCTAAGAAGCACATGAACTTGCCTTAAATAATTTTCCTAAACCCTTCCAACGTACCAGGGTTGATGAAGTCACAACTCAAGTCCCCACGCCACCAAAATTTCCCCTAATTTCTTCCCAAAATCTTCTTATTTCACTCAAAGATCCACCTCATATATATAAGCCATTGCACTTGGAGAAGAAACACTATAGGAGTAATGTGGTAGTAAGGGATTATTAGGTTCTAAGGGTAAAAGGGCTTTGGGACAAATGGCATGGCGAGTGCAACAGGTGGTAGTGACTGGCAGCTGTATGGCGCGCAGTAGGGCCGCGCAGCCGCGAACATGTAGCGTGCCTGGTGCATGTGTGGACCTGGCACCAAAATAACATCGTTTTGAGGCCCTTATTGCTAGAAAAATGCTAATTTTTTTCCCTAACCTCTAACTTGCAACTACCCCTAGCCTTTTCTCGCGCGCGTGCCATCCAGTCTACCACATCACTCAATTAATATTGCACACATTTTATATTTAAGGTGATTTAACCATCAGTTTTTGAAATTACACTTAAACCCCACTATTTCTGAATAATTGCTAAAACTCCCCTAATCAAAAATACATTAATTTTAATTTTTTTCCCACTTAATTCCTTATTCACAAATTTACATTAATTCATAAATAAACGGGTCATTACAAGAAGTCTTAGATAGAACTTGCATGACAAAATCATGCAAGTCTTCTAAATAGACAACGAAAAATGGAAAAATAAATCTTGGAAGGAAGTAGTGGCAATAGTAAAAACATAATGATTTCCAGATTGAGAGAAATTACCTAAGCGATCTCGTGGGTACAGGGGATGAATAGGATAATTTAGATAAATATTGTCTAACTTGAGGTAGTATCGACATTCTAAGTTGGACACATGGAAAGAGAATACCTAGGTTGTTGACAATTCCTACAAAGTAACTACGATAAACAAAACAAAACAAAAAAACCCATAAAAGACTTGAAAACAAGCAAAATAGCCATAAAAAACTAGATTACCTACATCTAATCTCAAAGTGTGGTATAACTAGTAGCATTCTTTATATATTTCTATGTGGGTTCATATTAGACCAACAGGTCTCAAAAAAACTACATATGAGTAAGAAATGCATTAATTAATTCACCAATTTTTTCCTTCAGACAATAGAGACTTGTAATAACTAATATTGGTGCGCAAAATCAATAATAGAATAACATGTTGCCAAAATATTCTAGACTTTTTGTTATGTCAAAACTCTTAAACTAAAAATGAATACAAAATATAAAATATTGAAACTAGGTCAGGATTTGGTGGTCGATGTTGTCTTAGTCATCTTATTTGGTTGAAAATTGAGAATTTTTCTCCTCAATAGCTGTAGATGGAACAATAATTTCATCAATAACATATCACCATAAACTACAACCCTTGAAAAAAATACACATGCCTTGGACCATATATGGTAATTTATGCCATCAAAGACATGGATATGCATTGCGAAATATTCAATTTGTCCATGAGGAGCAGAAAAATAAGACATAAAAAACTAGCTAGGGCAAACCATAAGTATTCAAAATAATAGGGTAAAACTGCAATACAAAAAAATAGCAGGGGTGAACACTAGTGACTCAAAGTAGCAAGAGCAAAACACAATTAAGCAAAACACTAGGCATATCTGCATTTAGGCAAACAAGCAAAGGCCGGGCCTCCACCGATGAGGGAAGGGAAATGGGCTTGCAACTGACAGTGATGACAACTGGTGGCGACGAGACGGAAGGCGTCAATTACTGGTAGACCAAAATTAGGCAATATATTTGAAATAAAATAAATTAGGTGTTTTCTCGTATAATTTGAAGAATGGATAACTAATTTATATTAAGTTATATATTATTTATATAATTAGTGAACATTTAAAAAAATACTTATTTACAAAACTATTTTCATTTTTCTATCTTGTAGAAGTCTCATACATCATACTATTTTTTTTATAATGTGGAAATCGAAAAGTCCCAATACACAATGCCTTTTGGCGAGGACTGTGATCTTCTCCGTATAAACTGTGGATTAGACCCGCACAGGCTAACGAGTTGGGCAGATTATGACTGGGTCAAAGACTCGTGCCCTAGCCCCTCAGTTAGCAACAACTGATACACAGCTGGTTTACAGGTTACATATTATTTATGGAGAATTTAAAACACATAGTTTTCATTTTCTTAGGTAGTGTTTGTTAATCAAGATATAGATTAGAAAAAGTGATATATGAAAAATATTACAGACAAAAATATTACATGACTTCTTATTTGAAATTGTTTAGATAAATTTATTTCACTCCCTGTTTCAGATAAATTTATCTTGCACCTTATCGATAAGAAAAAATAACCAATATGTCCCCCTAATGCATTATAAAAAATTTAACAAACAGTATGATAAAAATCTTGAAATATTTTTTAATCTTATTTTAATCATTTAATATTTTACTTTGAAAAATATTCTAACATTTTTTTGATATAATCTTTTCTTAGTTATTTTAACAAATGCTATCTTTTAAGATAAGAAATGGACTCAAAAGATGTGGTTTGAAACTCAACGAGGGTTTGGAAGACACATTCGTTCGTTTTGCTATATTTGATTAGTTGCATACCTTTCCAAAACTTTATTAGTAACATTATTAATTTTTCAATTTTATTAAAATTCATAGACTATATAATTAACGCAGCACATTCGGAGCATTAGCAGATCAAGAATCAAATTTGTAATTTTTGAGTCACAAAGACAATGGTGTGAAACCCCTTCTACCATCATATTGGACGGTGGCTTTTTTATTTTTTCTGTCTTAGGGTGTCCATTTCGTTTTTCGTCACCAACTAGATTAGTATACATTAATTACTTTAATTATGTTCTCTATTTTTCTCTTAATAAAGGGAACATTATTGCTTTTCTTATTATATGTAAAATGTCAATCAACATTATTATAAAAGTAAATGTCCATAACTGTCATTTTGATTTTAATTGCATGGGAAATTCTATTTGCAGCAATTCTTTTTACTATTCACAACAACTTTTTAGTAAAATTGAATATGATTAAAATAACCTAAAAAGAAAACTCATTTTTACCCTCTATTGTTCTAAATATGTAACTACCTTATTTTGGGAAGTCAACTGTTTCCCTAACTCTAGTATTCAGGATGCCAGCTTTCTCCCTAACTCTAGAATTCAGAAGGTTAATCGAACCTTAGGATGAGGAGATTCTATGTTTTTGTATATTTATAAATTCGATTGTTCTATTTATGTCTTTCTATCTTTTGTGTTTCTCTTTCTGTTTCTTTTGGTAATTATTTTTATAATATAAGAATGATCAAAAAAATTTAGAGAACGCCTATCTCTCTAAAGCAACATAGCTCTAAGCTTACATTCATCTTCATCTACATCTCTAAAGTGTGTCTTCGTCATCCTCTCAAAGCACCGACAGAGGGGCAAGATGAGTAACTCAACAACAGTCGTTGACAATTCGAGTGGTGAAACAGAATAAAAAGAGTTGCAATCGCCAACAAACAAAGAGGCAATAAGGGTAAGATTATTTGTAGTTGACAATTGATAGGAAAGGAAAAAAGAACAGGACTTGTTCATCGAGAGAGGCAACTGTTGAGTCTGACAACGGCGATAAGACAAAGTAGACGGGCAGGTGATTCGATTGGGATGGTTGTGTGATGGTAATATGCTGTGGGATGGCTATATGAGGTGGTAATATGCTGAGAGAATATTTTGGAAAAAAAATAGCTGTTGAGAACAATTGAGTGGTGCTATGTAGAGTAAGTGTAGAAAGTCACTATGGAGAGCAAAACGAGTTGTTGCAAATAGAATTTCCCTAATTGTTTTATCGTTTCCTTCACTTGTATTCTCTATTAAGAAAAAATAAAATTATATTACTCTCTTACTAACGTTATTTCCTTCACCTTTCTATTATATAGGTTCTATTATATGTGTGTATTATCTCATTCCCTTCCCGACCCCTCTTTCAAAGGCTCGATAGAGTGATGTGTGACCAAAAAAGTGGAGGAAAAGTTTTTCTTGTGCAATTTTCAAATTAAAGCAAATCATAGACCATTTACTCCTCCATAGAAAAACAAAATAGCCAAAGCAAACATTTTAAGACTGAAGCTACTAAAATTGGGAAAGTAATTTTACATATATTTCCTTTCATTAAAACATACAATTGTGGATCTCAATTATTAAAATTAAAAACCCTTTTGGGATTAAAATGTTCAATTGTTGAGTTTCATGTATGAAATCAAAATTGATGTTGTTGAAATCCACGCCGTGATGAGTAGACTCAAATGGTATGCTAATGTTTCATGATGTGTGGTGATGCTTGAAGTGTTTGTGTAACATCCCGGTATTTTGGAAAAATTAAGAATAAATTATTTTTGTGTTGAAAATGTATATATATATATATATATGGTTGTGGGAAAGGATAGGGTGTGATGTGTGTATATGTATAAGGGTGTGAGTGGCAAGATTAATATAAAAGGAAGAGAAAAAGAAAAGAAAGAGGGAGGAAGAGAGAAAGTAACGAGAGAGAGAGAGAGAGAGAGAGAGGAAGTTGGGGGTTAGGGTTTCTCCACTTCTTCTTCTCCTCCTTCCATTTTTCTTTTTAAATTGAGGTTTCAAGAGAGCAAATTGGTTCTTGGTAGCAAGTGTTCTTCAAGCAAAGCCTTCAAGAAAGTCTAATAAGGCAAGTTCCTTCTTCTTCTTCTTCTTTCCTTTCATGTTGGATGCAAGTTTTTGTTTCATTCATTTGCTCCTTTATCCCTTGATGATGTTGAGTTGAGGGTTAAAGTTTGGAAATCTTACAATTTTTAGAGAAGAAGCCATGTTGGTGCCTATGTAGAAAGCAATGTAAATCTCCCTCTTCTTTGGTTTATTTTTGTTGGTTTCAATTGGATTGTGGAATTGAGGTTGTTTTACTTCATAACATGTAAAGATTTGATGCATTTAGAGTTAGGATGAAGTATTAGAGTGATTGGAAAGGTCTTAGGATGATTTTGGGGTGTTTTTGGATGGTTTTGTGCGTTTCTGGGTTCATTAGTCGACTATTGGTGGTCAATAGTCGACTAATTAGTGGGTTTCAGAAGATAAGCTCTGTCTAGTCGACTAATGAGCTTCTATTAGTCGATTATCCGTAAGTCGACTCTACACTGCGCACTCTGTAGTATTTCGGCCATAACTTTTTGTGTAGGTATCCGATTGATGAACCGTTTGAAGCATTGTAAACTAGATTCAATGGATTCGATTTGATATATAATTTGGGGTATTTTGACAAAAATTGTATGAGTTGGAGCCTTGTGAACTAGTAGCTAGAAATTTAAGGGCCTGTTCTGTTTCACGTTTTCGGGCCGTTTTCTGTTTTCAGTTTTTGAAAACATTGAAAATGCGTTCTCTTTGTCATTTTTCAAAACGCGTTTTCAAAAACACCTAAAAATTTTGTTAAGGAAACTCAAAACAACATTTTGTTGTTTTGGACGTTTTCAGTGAAAATACACTGAAAACACAAAACAATTTGAAAACGCGGAAAACAGCCCCCAACCCCCCCCCCGCGGGCACACGCAGACCACTCCCCCCCTCTCTCTCTCTCTCCCTCTCCCCCCCATCTTCTCTCTGCTCTCGCTCTCCTCTTCTGGCCATCGACAGCCATAGCCGCCGCCGCCGCCATCGTCGACCTTCAACTCCGCCGCCACCGCGACCAGCGCCCCTCAATGCCACCGCAACCAATACCGCAACCACCATCATCGACCTTCAACCCCACAGCCGCCACCACGACCAGCACCCCCCTCCGCCATCTTCAACCCCACAGCCACCGCCACAGCGACCAACCCCCCCATCGCCACTGCGACAGTACCGCGACCAGCGCCCCTCACTGCCATAGCCACCGCAACCACCCGCCGCCCCCCCCAACACACACAAAAAACCCTAGAACGAAGACCCTAGAACGAAGAAGATGAGATGAGTTGCAACTGATTTGATTTTTTGTTTTGTTATTTAATTTTTTTTATTTTTTTATTTATTAAACTGAATATGTGATATATTTTATTTGTATTAATTTTTTTAAATGATATTTGTTGATTTTTTTATTTTATTTGAATTTTATTTTATAGTTTAAAATTTTGAATCAAATTTATAATTTATTAAATAAAATATCATAATAACAAAAAAAAATCGTTTTTAAAATTTCAAAGTAAACGCGTTTTCTAGTTTTCTGTTTTAAGAAATAATTTTTCAGAATGACAAAAAGAACGCATTTTTAAAAATTTCAAAACAGACGCTCAAAACACAAAACTCAAAATGAATTCAAAACTCAAAACACAAAACTCAAACACAAAAAGAACACCACCTAAATCTTTAGATCCAATCCCATAATGTTTTGGTGCTTGGGGCATAACTGCTTGCGATGATAGCCAAATTGAAATCCATCTTTGGTGTCCTAATATAGATGTTACATAATAGGTTTTGATAAGCTAATTGAGTAATATGGGCATGAGTTGAGTTCATAGCAGCCCTATCAAACTCCATCTAGATACTGGGAATTGTTCTACTATGGGCAGTTTGCCTTGCACCGACTTTATGGAATAAATATCTCTCTTTGGGGATATGATGAGGGTCATCGAGGGCTAAGTGGTGATGCTTCTAGTTGTGATTTCCTAGATGGTTGGAAGGGTCTTATTTGGCATTTCTCGACGTGTCTTGTTTGTAATGGCCGAGTAGGGCTTGATCTCCCTGCGTTTCCTTGTGGAATGATGTCGTACCCTTGAGTGATAGGGTCCAGATGGTTGCTATTTGGGGTGGTGTTGTATATCAATTTATTTGCTATTACACATTGCATGGTGATGCATTGGGACATTGAGTTATGGGTTGCATACATCTGGGATCATGCATTGTATTCAGTGGAGGCGTGAGCATTGCATGGCACGGTTGGCTTGTGAGTTTCGACCTGGGTATTGTAAATGTGTATAGATGCATGGAGCACTCGTATGTGTGAGTTCTTATGTGGGCGCGGCATGGCCTAATGCTTGGCTTATGAGGGCCTAGACATCACATTTATGCTGCATAAGCTGTGCATTTCTTTATTTATCGCATTGCATGTTGAGGATATGGGACTCCGAGGAATGATCTGGTGTATACCTTGAGAGTTTCTGGATATGGAAGTTGTCTGGGCCCGGTAGGGAATGATCTGGTGTATACTCCACGGGTGTACTTTTAGACTTCGGGGAATGATATGGTATATACCTCGAAAGTCTATAGTAGCCTATATTGGTTACAACAAGTTTGTGTGCGGGACTTGGGTGCCCGTGTGTGACTTGTCTTATGTGGGCCCCAAGGACTATTTGTGTGCATTGGTGCATTTATGTTATGATTTGGGCATCGTGGTACATTACATGGCTTGATATGCAACCCCTACCATGTGTGGGTATATTTATGGGCCAGTCAGCTATCAACCCTATTGTTTTGATATATACACTTGCTGAGTCTTGTGACTCACTCTTGCTTTACATCATTCTAGGTAAGCATGGGAAAAGCAGTCGAGGGTGGGACCAAGCTTAGTTCTCCCTATGATAGATGTTGTGTACAGAGGCACCCTAACTAGAAGATTCTTGGACGTTTTGTCTTGTTTTGAGTCCGAAGAATATTGTCTTTCTATGCTAGACATGGTGTTTTTGTGTGTACGGGCATGTGAGCCCTAATGTTGTCACCCAAGAATATATACTATAAGATTTTTGCTTCTATTGTGTATATTAATGAAAACCTCCTTTGAGATGTTTTGTTTAAGTTTGCATCTGTATCCATTCTCATGAGGGTTTTCTCTCGAAACTCCTGTGTTTACGGGGCTTTCGGGAGCGGGTCCTTACAATTTGTAGTTGCAATAGAAAGTTAGCTCAAGATATGTGGGAAGGTTGTGCAATATTTAAGTTAAAGATTATATATATGGGCTCAAGAATAATGCTATCCAAATATTAAATCAAGAAGGGTTGGATTGACCCTTAAAAAACCTGACTTATTTTGAAGATTTTGTTTGTAATAATTTTATGATGTTATGAGATGTTTGCAAGATATAAAAATGAAACACACATAGCCAAGAGCAAGAAATTTATAAAGCTTCACCTCTTTTGAGTCTAGGCCCTCCCTTTTGAAGGAAAAACTTGAAGATTCTATTAAATAAAATCCCTAACTTTAATGAAATTAGAAACTAATATAATCCCTTATTATACCAAGAAAAGTGCTTGTAAACAAATACAAATCTCTCACGTTAATGTGAGAATCCCTTCACTTGAATGAATAAATACATATATAGAAAATACTACAACTTACAGAGTTTTGATTACAAGAGAAACAAAGAATGTGTAAATGAATATCCTCTTCAATCAATACTCCAACTTCACCAACACATTTTCTTTGCCTTGAGAGAATTCAATACTTTTGCAAGTGTTTTCTAGATTTATGTATTCTTAAGGCTCTACAAATCACTCCATTTATAACTCTCAATTCAAAAAGTAGGTAATAGAGAGAATAGAGATGAAAACAACATCTGCGAGCTTCTTTGGCAACAACCATCCTTTTCATTAATGATTTTTCAGAAACCAGCAACCGTTGAGATAAAAGAGAAGATAACAATAGGGAGAATTTGATCTTACGTTTGGTAGGGACTACAAATAATGCTAGATGATCAACTCTTGATATGTCAGAAGCCATGTCACAATTTAGATAACCTTGGGGCAAAAGGGCTATATATATAATAACTAAATGGGAAAGATTTGGCATGAAACCTAAAAGAGGTTGATTAAAAGATGATTCTTTGTAAAGAAATACTGTGTGTGTGTGTGTGTGTGAGAGAGAGAGAGAGAGAGAGAGAGAGAAAGAAGATATCACTTAAAGTGCTCTTTTGGAGATAAGATCTTTTGGAGTGTTTCCCAAAAAACCTTAGTCAGATGTCTAATAATGGCTATTCAGATTTTTGAACGAAGCACTACCTTGATTTGAACTTCTCAAGATGACCTTTAAGATGATAAGAGAACAAATTTGAATTTTTCTGTTCTTGTTTGGATGTTTGAACAAGGATGTTCAAATGTCTGAATTTCTTTAGCAGAAACAGAGTTCAGACATTTGAGCATAGGTCCTCAGACATCTAAACTTAGGCATTTAGCCAAGATATTATTCTGCCCCTATTTACATGAATGAGGGATGCTACTCAAACGTCTAAATCTCTAGTACTCTTAAGACTTTTAAGGATTTTTACTCCTAATCAATTTGTACTTATTCTCATCAACATCTATTTAATTTATTTAGTACCCTTGAGTCTATCAAAGCATCATAAAGTGTAAATGACTAAGTTGCATACAAGGGATTCTCGACCATGTGTTTGTCATAACAGTGAATTTTATAGGTGAGTGTGGATAAGTGACGTGGTTAATGCATAAAGGTTAACCACTTCATGATGAAATTGATCCCTTCATGATAAAGTCAACTTGCTTGCTAGGAAATCTACATGCTCATCATGTAGTAGTCATTTTCAAAGGTTATGATGGATCTTGCTTATCATTATCAATCACTATGAACATATTTGTACCTATAGGGGCTTATCAACAACTCAATTTTTTTCTTTAGTTATCTTCTATAACAAGAAGATAGTAGATGACTATCACCAATATGTGATCATAATTATGTATTATATCCACTTCAAACATATAAAAGGACTTATTTAATAGGTCTTATCTCCACGTGAAAGTGTACTATTTGATGTACAGTTGTTAATTCTATCAAATATCCCTTAGTACCCCACATAGTAGAATAAAAATTAAGTTGATTTGTTGTTGTTTATCAGATGCCCCCCTCCCCCTTTCCCCCAAACTTCCTTTGACCACGTACGAAGCTTACTCGTATAGTCTAAAAATTTGCACCATTAAACCTTATATATATTCATCCTAAGGCTTTGAGCTCCTTCAAACTTAATAAAATTTTCATTTCCTAATGACCCAATGCTCCATACTTGTGGGTAAATATATTGTAAGGGTGGTGTTTTTTTTTTCAAAAGTGATCAAGGTTTGCCATGCACACTATTCCTACCTTGTGGATTTTCCCAAGTGTAGTCATGTTTCCCACGCTTCCCAAGTGCCATTTCACCAGAGTAGCTAAGGTTCACCACATATTTCCTTAGGGTGTCAATAGGATCTTGAAAGCCATTCCTCTTAGAGATGTTAGTTGGAATTTCTACGAGTACTTGTTTTCGCCCTCAAGTCAAATTTTCTTTGCTCCCACAAGCAATGCCATTTGATGCTTGATGGTATTTGCAAGTAGTCACTAGTAAAGTTGTGAAGACTTGGCGCTATACAACTCACATGAACCAACTTTGGAGACGATTGGTACATGTTACTACAAAGAAAGAAACAAACGTGAGGACTACCCCAAGCCTTGTGAAGAAAGCCTCTCCAATACTTAAGTTAAATAGGGTGTCACTATTAACAACGAAAAAATAGTAAGGGTTGAGACATCGGGAAGACGCTGATGTGGAAGCTTATTATCTTTTATAAGCTACGGAGGACCATCATCTATAAGCTATGGAGCCAATTTCCTGATTAACTTATGGAGCATGACCAACTCATAGTTTGATGTCTTTTGTCTCTTTGATAGGGCTTGTCACTTGTTTAGATTTAATCTTCCTTCCCAAGATAGGTTTAATATTGGTTGATGATGATGATCACATTCGAATTATCTTAAGGATAAAATCTATTTGAGTAATTATCTATTGATGATTAGTGTGGGCAACTGACTATGCTTGACCAAGATTGTGCTCTTATGTGAATTTACCAAAGTGTGTAACGGAGATAGCTATTCAACTAATTCTCAAGATTAAGGAATTTGGGCTATAATCAGCTATGTAAACAGCCCTCTGGTTCCCATATAGCCCCAGGAAAAGTTTCAAATTTTGATGACAACTTAACAATCTGACATAGGCCAATGATGACATGGTGCACATAAGTTGGTAGGTTCATCTTCGAGCATCATCATTACTGAAAGCCACATCATACGATGATACTAATCAGACTTGGATGGTTAGAAACATCAACAGTTTGGAATTCATGGTAGCAATTGAGGTTCCTGCAACCACAATGAAAACCATCTTGGGGTGTGCTTGGGAAAGCTTTAGATGCTAAAGTTAAAAATTAAACAATCTTAGGAAGAAGCAAAAAATATAAAGGAACATGATGTGTAGAATACCAATACCGTAAAGTATAGTATAATTTTCTCAAACATAAATTAATTTGCATTGGAATGTTACGATGTAAAAAGATTAGCATGTTCAGTGACGATGACATAAATCGACAATTTACTTCTTTTTAAATATGTTAATTATGAGTCCGGATGGAGTTAAGACATAAATTATTAAGACACATGTTTAGGACTCTTAAAAGAGGAATTCAAAAGAATGGCACATTAAAAAAAAGACGAGAGATGCGAGAGAAGATGTTGAAAGAAGAGACACTAAAGAGTGAGAGAGACGTCAGAAAAAGAAAATCGTAGACATTGACGAAAGAAAATGTTAACGAAAGGAGACGATAAACGTTGATGCAGACAATAAATGTTGACTGGAGCTGGAAAATCAAGAAATGCAGTTGTCAAAGAGAGGAAGGAGACTAAGAATGTATTTGATTGCACACATTTATTATAGAAAATGTGTAATTATTACAATATTTTTTATGAAATTAATCAAATACTCTTAAATTTTTTATGAAAAAATGTGTATCATACAAGTATTTAAAATTTCTTTTCATGAAATTCATTTTGTAAGGGGGTGGGGTGATTTTTATTTTTTAGGCAATATTACCTAGAATTAAATTTTAAGTAATGTAATCAAACACACCTTAAGAGTAAAAAACAACTACTCCCACAGGCGTAGCACAGTTGATTTTCAAGTAACAGATTGTAACTAAGAATACAAGTTCAAGTCATGGTAGTCGCAGTGTGGGAGTTTTACCCTCCTATGAGAATGATTCTTTATGGGTATCATGTACTATACTTTCTACTTAATATGTTACTATATATAATGATTAACTCTTTTTATATATATAAAATAATATATAAAAAACTTTTAAGATCAGGAACTTCACCATTTTGGACCCAAAAAACAACAGACGTGCGATAATTGATGAGACAACTGTGACACTATTCAATGCACGCGTAATGACAAGGGAGAGAGGGAGAGCGCAACAGTAGGATACGTCGTTACCGTTGTCGCTTGCCGTCTAAGATCCCCCACCAAGTTTTAAACGAGTCCTGTTATGGATTAAAAGCTTTAAAAAGTATTGAGATGGGGAAACACACGTGGTTGCCTAAGGTACAGTACCGGCCACAACACAACTGGCGCATAAGAAAATATCTGAGATTGATTGATTGGTTGATTGTTTTGTACTGCTGTTCGATTGCGTGAAAATTTTGTGCAAAAATGGGGACCGCAATATGAAACGAAAGCCGCCGCTGTAGCTTCTACCACACGCACCCAACACCGAAAAAAACAGTAAATTTATGGGGGGCAACGCGGCTCCTATTCTTATGCCTGATTGGAAAAAGTTATACATTTAATATAAGCATTCAAAGTGACTTATACGTGCTATATAATTGCCTTCGTTAGAGATTATAAATTCATTTTTTATTATTTAGATGGGCTCATATTGTGCAACGTAATTAAGTTAACATGTTAATAATGAATTTATTCTTATAAGTTAAGATGTTAATAAATGTAGCAAAAACATATTAAACACATAACTAACTTAATGAATGAGAGAATGGGATAAGTTTATTCTTTCTATAAGTGGCTTTTAAAATTTAGGCTTACCCAAGAGATTTACCCCCAAAAAAGGGAGGAATTCACAAAAATGGAATTGCTTTAAGAGCCAGATATAGCCGGTAAATTGGGAAAAGCACCCGTGTGCCAGGGCAGGAAACCAGCAATAGCCAGTGGTTTCCTTGTATCAAACGAATGGCTTTTGAAATGGAATCAGTGCCATCTATCCCCATCTCACCAACAAAGAGTACATCCATAAACGCAAGTTCTTCTGGAAGAAGAAGAAAAAGAGTTTCACAAATATACATTTTTCACTCCTCTCCACCAACCATCCATCCATCCCCCTTTCTCACGATTTCCCCAACAACCAACGCCGCCTCCACATGCATCTCTTTCCCCATCAGAAATGCTTCTTTTTTTTTTTCTTTTTTTTTTCTTTTTTGAAAAGGAAAATTCGGGTTGTTAGGGTCACACTCCATAGTGTCAATATAGTATTTATTCATGACATCCAAAAAAATTATTGTTAGGAATTATGATATGAAGTAAAGTCTTCAATTCTTTTATTCTTAAATTTGTAAATCATGTAACTGATGATCATACACATAACCATTATTTGCCAAACTCAAACATGAGACATCAAGTATATTTTTGGGGATATCACGAAGTTGCTACTAGTACCTTTGAGTGGTGGAATACACAAACATTTTGATGCGTCAAAAGTCTACCAGTAACTGAACTCAAACCCCTTGATAAAATCATCATTTTATTTAGATCAAACTTATATTTTTATCCCTATATTTTCAAGTTTTTTTTGTGTGATCATTCAAATTTTTCGTTGTTTTGATTACACCCATATATCATGAATTTTCGAGCTAATTGCACACTTCACTAGAGTATGCAACATATGTATGTTAAAATGCTTAAATTATCTCTTACGTGTGTGCAAAAAGCAATCGGAGATGAGCAAAGAGACAGCTAACGACAAGTACAAAGGATGGAGAACGTCTGTTTAATGTCGTCGACTGTCATCAGCCCCTCGTAGTCGCAATTGACTACATCAATCGCTATTTCTAAAAATTGTGAATGTCCTTATGCCTTTTTCAATCATCACGACCAACCATCGGTCTTCTTCTGTCAATAAGACCTCTTACTTCATCTTCTCCAGTCATAGTCTTCTCAATTGGTGATACCTCCGATTGTTCATCTCCTTCTCCAGTCACGGCAACCGACCATTCATTGAACTAGTTCGTCTCCCCAATCGATGGCTCCTTTGCCTCTTTACCTTTTGCCACCATCAGCGCCTTTTTATCGTCAATTGCCCTCTACCATAGTCTATGGTCATCTTCACTTTTATCATAGCCTTCAGCTTGCACCTTCTGCATCCTCTATACTTTCGCTTACCGCCTCCCCTATCTTGTTACTGTCTACTTCTTATCTTGCTACACCTCTCATTCAGGCTCGTTGTTAGCCAATATCTCTGCCACTCCCTCACCCCTTACAAATCTCTTTCATTTTAACCCATTTTCTTCTTCATCCTCTACATCTCAATTGTTGTTAGTCATTAAAGAAAAAAACTATGGTAGAGATGGTATGTTCCACGCTCTAACTCAATTGTGGTGTGATATGTAATTAATTTAAAATATAATTAAAATAACAAAAAAGTTAAGTGAACATACAAAATAAAATATAAAAATAAAAATATGAGTTTTGACTTTTTATTTATCATTTTTGGTCTGGAATAAATCTATATAATTTTTGGTTGATCAATTTAGTTAACACATTTGGAATATCTTCTGGGTTGGTGGGTTTGTCATCTAAGCTGACGGAAACCCAGCGACGAACAATAAAATTTTACCAAATTCTGCCATTCAAACTGCACTTTTGACGTTATTTTCTAGCAATTACTTGGTCCAGGACTCCAAATTTTGGAAAATCTGTTACTTCAAACTTTCTATGGGGGTGTGTGATTGCATTATCAATAATTTAATTCTAAGTAATGATTATCTAGAAAACAAAAATTACCTCACCCCCTTGAAAAATGAATTTCTATGGAAAGAAACTTTAAATAATTATATCATACACATTTTTTTATAGAAAAATTAAGAGTGTTTGATTACTTTCGTAAAAAATATGTATAATAATTACAAATTTTTTATGATAAATGTATACAATCAAACACACTCTTAGGGTGTTTTTTATTGCATTACCTAGAATTTAATTTTAAGTAATGATTGCCTAGAAAATAAAAATCACCCCACCCCCTTGAAAAATGAATTCCATGAAAAAAAAAAAAACTTTAAATGCTTATACCATACACATATTTTTTATAAAAAAGTTAAAGAATGTGTGATTATTTTCATAGAAAATATATGTAATAATTACATATTTTCTATGATAAATATATGCAATCAAACATACTCTAAATTCTAAAATTTAAATTCTAGCTTAATATTTCAAAAGTGTTCCTTTTTTTCCTTTTTCGTCTATTTTTAAACAAAGAAACATTTAAGACCTATTTAATAACACATATTTTCTATAGAAACAATCAAACACTCTTAACTTTTCTATAAAAAAATTATATATAGTTGTCATTCAAAATTTTTTTTCATAGAATTTATTTTACAATAAGGTAAGATAATTTTTATTTTCTAAACAATTATTACTTAAAATTAAATTTTAAGTAATATAATCAAACGTACCTTGAAAACATATAATTACTGCCTTTTCAACATATACGTTGAATAAACGCACTAAACACAATAACCCAACAAATCATGTGCGTCCAAAAAAACACAACTTAATTGGGGCGGGACCCTATGGGAGTTTGATCAACGGTGGGGCACACAGGGGACTGGACCAACCTGGGGTTAGGAAAATTGAGTCTTCACGACTGAAAACGCGTTCTCCATCTAAGACACAATATAGAACAGTACGATCCCTTAATTTCAAAGACACCTAGCTCCAAAATCCAATAAAAGTATACCCATCACCTTACATAAGCATCGTCAAAGAGCTTGGCACCGCCCATAAGAAGGGCATTCCTAGGGCGCAAGTTACCAGGGCCAAAGGAAGGTCACATCCTATGAATCTTCACCAGAATGGTATGATACATATCTCGTATGATCATGTAATGCCCGAATCACAGGAACCACAGTGAAATGGTTACTCATAAAAGCTCAAAGAATTAAAGCCAAAAACAATGCCACAAAGTGGCGGCCATAGATTGGTAGAGATAGAGGGGGTAAAAAATAGTACAGCAAGGAACCGGAAATGTTCGGGGCATGGTCTCAGGCTCAGTTCAGGTGGTCTGCTGCTATGCATTTTCGACCCAAAACACACAGTCGTCCAGAGTTGGATATCTGACATCTTGATTTTCAGAGTCGGTTGATAAAAAAGATAAATCCATCAGACCACGGCGTGAGATGCACATGGCGCTGTCACAAGGCTGTTAACCATAAGATGCACAAGCGCCGTTACATATGTTCTGTTTCCCTGCTATTTAAAATGAATGCATGGTCCTCCAATTAAAGTAAAATGTGGAAGGGAAGTAATGGCTCTTATTGAACAAGTCACACGTCCAGCATACCCATAGCTAAGTGTTGACTGGAAACACGTCCAATTGATAATTCCCTCATTCCATGGAGAAAAAAGATAAAAGATAAAAGAAAAAACCATAAAGCCATCGATGTTTACTCCAGTGATCTCAATAAACATTGCACATATGAACTAAACTCAGAAACAAAACCAGATGGAAGTAATTGAAAGTTGATAACATGCTGGTTTATTTCTTCCCGGTGGTGCTCTCCAAGTTCATCTCCTGGAGGTTCAACAATAGGTCATCTGCACTCAAGAAAACCTTGTTCGCTGAATTTGAGATTGTATGTGCGATTTCTCTTGCAGCTTCAATTTTCCTTAGAGTAATAAATGCCGGATTATTGGCAATAGCTTGGCCTATCAGTTGGGCACTCGTGGCCTCACCCTGGATCCCATAAAGGAAAAGCATGTCATTCAAGCAAAGAATTTTAATAATTTATAAGGAAGAGATTGAACAAAATCAGCCTGTCTTCCACTGTGTCAAAGTAGTGCCCATAGAAACACGTATCTAGTCTTACAAGGAATACTGGGGGTGGAATACCGAGGGGGTCAAGAGGTGAAAGATTTATACATTAAGAAGCAAAATAAATGAAGAAAAGAACTGGGACATAGGGAAAATGTCAAATATAGCCATAAAACAAAAGACAGTTTTAACATCATTATTATAAAATGGGCAAAACAGGTTCAGATACCATGGTCATTATATTTTCTTTCTAGAATCAATCTATGACCATTACTGGAATGACTATCATCCACATTTTGTCCCCCACAAGGAGAGATTCCAGTTTACTGTGAGATGTATACCACAAAGGCGTCAGAATCTTGATCTAAATCTTCTGATTGTACCATTAGAATTTGGCAAAGAAACTCTGCATCAAGAAGAAAAAACTGTGGAGATGGTATCCCATAATTTTAGTGCCAAATCTTATTGGATATTGTGAAATCCAGATCTTGATCCAAATACGACCCTATTCTATATGATCCAACTTTTATGATTTGTTTGCCTAATATGATGTCTTTCTTGTCAGTTTGATATTTGTGGCATGAATGCTAGTTGTTCACTAGGTTAAGATCAAGTAAGAACAAGTCGTTGAATGAAATACAAGAAGGGAAACATGACAATATATATATATATATAAGAGGGAAAAATGGACTTTTTTC
This sequence comes from Diospyros kaki, assembly GCA_036245055.1. Lineage (NCBI taxonomy): Eukaryota > Viridiplantae > Streptophyta > Magnoliopsida > Ericales > Ebenaceae > Diospyros > Diospyros kaki. The sequence continues at coordinate 25,254,416 of BSEG01000011.1, read as the reverse complement.
ATGTAACATTTTTTTGTAATAAATAATTATTCTCTTCTAAGAGGTTCCAAAATTATTATCTTCATTGTATTTACTGCAATTGCAAAACGCCTATATTTACTAACAGAGGATACAGACGAAAAACCAGGCACAAGAGTAACACTGCCACATCCACCAAAATGGTAAAATAGAGAAGAAATATCTCAAGAATTTTGGAAGATAAAAGCAAGGTGCCATGTATCAATCCAGCTGATCAGATCATGTCAAAAAGAATCACAAAATCATTTGGATGATAGCTGAGCTAATCATTCTCAAGTTCAGAAACAGATGTCACCAGATAGTGCGCCTCAGAAGCAACAGTAAGATAGCTTCTTTATGACCAGAAGGTCATGGGTTCGAGTTGTGAAAACAGCATCTTTACAAAAAAAAGCACGGGAAAGCCTTTCCCGACCCTCACAAGGCAGGCAACCTTCTGCACTGAGGGCACTTTCTTTTCTTTTTTTTTTCAGAAACTGAATTGCATTTATCACTATTAGAGTTCTAGAACTAAGTATTTTTATCTCACCTGTGCCCGGATGATTGCACTTCTTTTGTCTTGCTCAGCCTTTTCAACAACAAATTTGGCCCTCTCAGCCTCTTGTGCAGCCACTTGTTTGGCTTCTATTGCAGCTGTAAACTCCCTCCCAAATGTCAGGGTTGTAATGGAGACATCATCCAGAGCAATGTTGAAATTTGCTGCTCTGTCTGTCAATACCTTCCGAATTTCCCTACTAACAGCCTACAAGCAAGTAGAATGCTGAGAACCCAATTACAATGGCACGCTATTTAATTTAGTCAGACAACCCAACATAGAATCAAACATGCCAAAATTCCAGAGCACAGAAAAAAGGATCCCATTGTAGCTTTTTGCACCATAAGTTGCCCAGGAGCAGTAGTGATTATTCTTTAAATACTCACATAGAAACAATTAACTTCCTACCTCTCTCTGAGTGATGAGCTGGCTAGCATTGTATTGAGCAACAACCGCTTTCAGAGTTTCATGAATAATTGAAGGCAGGACTCTTTCATTATAGTTCTCACCAAGAGTTCGATAGATAGTAGGTAACTGGTCTGGCAGAGGACGGGTAAGTACTCGAAGACCAATTTTTACCTGTTCAGCAATATCAAGAGCATGCTAAGAAAGGAATAAAACTTGGAAGAAGTAGGATTACGTGAATAAGATAACAGTCCCACAAACTTACTAACATAGTTTTAACCACTGTACTAAGTAATGGAAATTACTTAAACAAACTAATTAAGAAAATTACTTACTCAAGGAAAGGTCTCTTGCAAACTTCAAGCATCAAAATATACCATACTTGATGACAACTCAAGAGGATAACAAAGTAAGAAGAATCCAAAATATTTACTCCTCATATTGGCTAAAAGGTAAGGACAGTCCATGTGTACAAGGCTCCCACAGATGCAAGAGGGACAGATACAAGGCTAGAGGGACAGCTGTACACAGCATTACCCCTGCATGAGAAGAGAGACTGTTTCCATAATTTGAGCTCACCACACCCAACTAACAACAAAGCCACCTCGCCATTGCACCATGCACCAAGATTCATTATCATTGCAGGAAAGTCTTTTTTCTGTTTTACATTTATGGTGAACTAAATAAGGTAATAAAAACCCTGTCCGAGTTGATAGAACTAATGAATATGTGGAACTACTATTAAGGATACCAATTGATCGAGTGTACCCAAAGAAAGCAAAAGGCATACCTAGAGACCAGCACAACACACCGTGAATCACTACACAAGATCACATTACTTGGAGTTTCTAAGCCGCTTCTACATCCATATGTACAGAATATCTATATATGTAGTTGTATATCTATATATACGGCAAATAAAAGTGTTATAAATCATACACATGATTAACAATAAACAAACAAATCAATAACAAAGATTATATAAAAGAACTCAAGTTTAATTGACAACAAGTTTTTCTTAAACTCAAGGATTCATTAGAATAGAGTATCAATAATGCTGATATAGAATCAAGATTTAAAATACAAGTAGTTCAAATGGATTGCTTTTCAAGAAACTTGGTCAAATAAGAAAAAATGAGGTAAATTTTGAAAGGAAGATACCATCTGGAGATCACGACTTCCTGAAGTACTTTCCACCAAATGCGGGCGCGCACGAACATCATAAATGACAGGCCTTTCAAACCATGGGATCATCAGATGTGTTCCTTCAGGATATACCTACATTCAAGTAAATTTAGTACACAGCATAAAGAAAATAATTCTTAAGAACAAGAGAAGAACTTATCATGCAATGCAATAAAATATAAACTTTTTGTCAATCCAGATTTACACTAATCAAAGAAGAAATAAGCATCTCTAATTATCATCTAACAAATAAGATAAGAGCAAGAAAGAAAATTAACTGCCACGGTAGTGAAAGCCAACCGTTAAAAGGTATGCATGGCAAAAGAACATGTCAATTAAATTAAAATCATCATCATCAACTACACCTTATCCTAACCAAGTAGGGGGGTGGTGGCAAGGCAATCATAATGTATCAAATTAAAATTATTCATCAAATTTCCCATGGCCATCCAAAATCAGGTATTATATTAACATTGAAGTTGCAGAAGTTATCCTAAAACATATTAAGGATAAAAGGGGCTAAAGGCAACAAGTTATTTAACTGCAAAGAGCAATCAGAAAGAAAATTATACTCATTTAAGACGTGAAAGAAGTAATATAATCTTAGATCTCATCTTGAAACAAGTTTTTTATGCAAGTAACAAATACGAAGGGAAAACAAACCTTGTCCTTGATGCCAACTATACGATTGAAGACAATAGCCCGGTGCCCACCTTCAACATTGTAAAGACTGTTAGCAACCCCATACACAGCAAGCCCAGCAATAGTCCCTAACTTGATTAAAGCAGAAGCAGCAGCACCCCCTGGCACCTTGGGAACTTTAACATTGTTGAAATTCATAGTCCAAATTCCTGAGAATAGATAAGCAATATATGACTAAGAGGAAATTGAAATGAAGTGTAACTCAACATAAGTCAGTAAGCACTCTGTCAACCATTGTTAATGGATACCAACTAGAGATAGAACAGTAAGTCAATATAATGGGGATGGATGATTTGCAGCAGTATCAGATGGAGATCAAAAACAAACAGCTATGTTGAAATGATAAACAGTAACATGATGACTTTTAATAAAATGACTAAGCAAACAATCAACATTCAGAAGGAACAAACATACAACAACAATCACAAGTCTTAATCCACTAAGTGTGGTCAGCTAATGAATTCTAGATCTCAAGTCCTACCCTCTATAGGGTTTTTATAGCATATGCTATGTCACATTTAATAGTTTCCAACTAAGCTTTTTTTTCTTTTTTTCTTTTTTTTTGTCTTCCTTTACTTCTTTGCTATGCTTCCTATATTTCATCCACTTGCCTCACAAATATGTCTATTAGTCTTCCTTTGAAATATTCAAACCACCTTGATCATGTTTTGCACATCTTATCTTTAATAGAAATACTCCTTAGGATGTATAATCTCATTTTTAAATTTTAGCATTTCCTCTGTAGCCCCACATCCACCATAGCATCATCATGAGAGGGAACAAACATAAGGTCCATTACCATGGACAATCCATACATAATGCCAAAATATGGACATGGACAATCCATATTAGTGGATTGTCCATTAACATGGACAATCCACTAAGCAAAAATATGGACATGTTAAAATGCCAAAATGAATTCCAATGACAAACACTAATTTCCTAAGGAGTAGAAATACATGCAAAAATATGGAACATGTCCCAGTTTGCCTAGATCTCTGATGCTTGTCTTCTTCCTTTCTCTCTGCAAAAGCTCATGTCCGGCTGCTTATCTTCATCAAGAACGACAAGCAGCGACAGACAGAGGATGGGATCTGATATAAATTGATGAAGAAGACAGCAAAGGGACTATAGATAGAGGTTGCAGCAAGTTCTCCAACTTTTAAGAGTTGGTTTTTAAGAAGAGAGTACCAGAGCTGTTACCTGTTCTTCTTAGTCTTCCTCCTTTCTCTCTGCAATAGCTCAGGACAGGGCAAGCAAATCTTCTTCAAGGAATACAAGCAGTGAGGACCAGAGGATGAGATAAGAAAAGACCACAAAGTGACAATAGACAGATGTTGCACAGATGCAGAGAGTTCTCTGAGGTTGGGTCTTTGGTGGCAGCGGCAAGGAGAAAACGTCTTTTGATGGTCTATAAAATAAAAATTATTAAAAATGAAATATTTTATAAAAATTATTTAGTGAAATAGCATGAAATATCTATTCTCTAGTCTATTACTAGAAGCCGGGCACACGTGAGGCCTGTTCAACTCATGTATCAATGTATACATATATATATATATTTGCTCTAAATTTGTTTGGAATCACTTGAAAATTGAACAATTTATTTTTTACACTGTTAATTCATTTCACTACTTAACTTTTCAAAACCCAGCACTCTTATTTGTTTTTTTTTCTCTTGACTATCTCTTTCTTTGCAGTTTTATTCTTCCTCCTCTCTCTTAATCATCCATTTTTTTTCTACTACAATTTTACCAAACTAAGACATGGTTGCAGAGGAATAAGCCAACTCATTTTTCTTCTCCCAGTTTTTCATTTAATTCTCTAAAGGTTCCTGCATCTTCGACATCACCTCTCTCTCTCATTCATTTGGGTTCCAACTTTATTAGTAATCGCATTTGAATAAAGAGAGTTGAGTGAGAAAGGGAGTTCGAATAAAGAGAAGAGAACATGTGAGAGCTATAATAACAATGGCATTTCACACTGAAACTTGTTGATAGAATTATTTTTGGTTTTTAGAATTATTGAAGGTATTCTTGGGATTATCAAAGTTTGACAGGGCTTCAAAGGTGGTAATACCAAATGTGGTGTTTGCTTATATAATAGAATAGATAACATTTCAAATGAAGATTTATTTTATCGCAATTGGAAGTTGCAGGTTAATTAGTTTTTGCAGACAAAATTTAAATAAAGATAAGATTTAGTGTAGTGGTAAAATAGGTTTATTTCAAGTTGGACATCATGATTCAAAACTTGATGATATAATTATTTTTGGTTTTTAGAATTATTGAAGGGTATTTTTGGGATTATCAAAATTTGACAGGGCTTCAAAAATGGTAACACCAAATGTTGTGTTTGCTTATCTAACAGAATAGATATAAGCAAACAAGGCAATTTGGTGTTATGAGCAAGATTTGAACTCACAATCATTAATTATAATTAACTTAATTTTACCACAACACCAAATCTTATCTTCATTTAAATTTTGACTAAAAAGAGTAAAAATTGAACTGCGACAATTGTCAGCCGTGAATTTTTATTCAAAATCTTTTATTCTTTTACTTGTGTATGCAAAGCATTGGCTACACCTCTAGCATGTATATATACTACAAAGCTTGAGTTATATTAATGGAAAGAATAAAAATTTATTCTATTAAAATAGCATCAAATATAAAACTTAAAGGATTTACCAAAATTCATAGTTATAATGGGAGCAACATAAAAGTTATTTATTGAAACAATATCATATCTATAGATTATGTTCAAAATAGAAAATTAAATTTTATTTTGTCAAAGAAATGAAAAAAACTAAAGACTAAGGAGAAAATCATAAACAAGGAAGATCAAACTTAACTCCTCTTCCTTAGGAAAAAAAAAAAAAAAGATAAGTTTAGATCCAGATTTGAAAATGTAAAAACAAATAAAGGGAGGAAAAAAGTTTAAAAAGTAAAAGCATACAAAAAGATAAAACAACAACAACATATCCAGCCGTTATCCCACTATGTGAGGTTGGCTACATGAATTCTAGACTTCTATGTGGGTTACATCCCAACAGATAGTTTGTCTAGAATTCATATTTGGATCCGACTAGGTTTTACGCTGGCTGTCGGCTACCTAACGCAACCCTCCTCCTTTATCCGGGCTTGGGACCGGCAGTGGATAATATCCCCTAGCGGAGTAATGACGAAATAGTTAATACAAAAAGATAATTAATACAAAAAAGAATAAATAGTTATGAAATTGAAAAAGAAAATGATGAAATTAAGATCTAAATAAAAAATAAAAAAAGAAGACAACTGAGCCAAGAAAAAGGAAAGGGAAAGAAATAAATTTTAATTAAAGGAAAAAAGAAAAGGAAGAAGAATCTTTTTATTCTAAAAAAAGGAATAGAAGAAGATATCTAATACACACACACGCACACGCACACGCACATGAAAAGAGCAAATAATGAAGTTAAAAGGAAGATGAATGAAATTGCTTGCCTAAATTATAAATTTGAAATTAAAAGGAAAAAAGTGTGAATGTTAATGATGAATGTTAATCTTGAATTATGATTATTAACTTTTTGTATTCAGAAAATTTTGTCTCAATTATCTTGCCTGTCTTGTTTGATGTCTTCACTCTTTTCAACCCTAAACTCCTAATCCCAAGTCCGTCAAAAACATTAAGAATTTTGGTCCTTATATTGGTTCCTAATTTATATAGTCAAAAGCCAAACAAATTTTTTTGAATATTTATATGTTTTGTTGGCATTCCGCCTTAGTGCACCAAAATGTGCACTGAAATGTACAATGACTCGAAGAGGCAAATCGAAGAAGCCTGCCCTCTCATATTGCGTTTTGAGCAAAGTGAGGTACCATGTCCCCTACCGTGTTCCACATACCGAGCAATAGCATTCCGCAAACTAGGTAACTATGATCCCAACATAGTATCTCTATAAAAATTTGGGAAGGGATGATAGAGAAACATCAATAGATATATAAAGTAAGTAATGTAGTTATGAAAATAAAGAAATTTGCATTTTTACATACAATACATATTAGCTTTATGAGTCACAGACAGCAGCATAAAGTTTTTGAAATTAGAACACCTAAAAGAGGAGCTACTATTAGATATGATTTTTATTTTATAATTGATTTCCAAACCATTCTTTTCAAATAGTGATGCAAGTGAAATTCATTTAAATGACGAAAATAAATGTTCTTACTATGGACATGGGTATCCTCAAATTGTGGAGAAGTGTCTAATAATAGAAAAATTAAGAAATAACAGGCATGGATGTTTTGGGCCTATTCTCTTTGGCATTTTCAGCCCGTTTTCCATTTTCAGTTTTTCAAAACACTCAAAACACATTTACTTACTCATTTTCAAAAACACGTTTTGCAAAACACACAAAAAATTTACACAGAAAACTCAAAACGCCAAAAACACGTTTTGGCTGTACTAGCCCTCCATCCAAAACACGAAAAACAGCCACCGTTTTCACCTCTTCTCTTCCACCTCTCTTCTATCTTCTCTCTCTTATTTTCTCTTCAAGCTCGATCGCCACCATCATCCACGCCATCGCCATCACTGCCATCCACACTCACCATTGCCATCACTGCAACCACTTGCCACAGCCATCACTACCACCGCCACCGCACGCCATGCCCAAATCCGTCCGCCACTGCCATCACCCTCGCTCGCCATTTCCCTCCAAGCCCAGATCCGCCATCGCCCTCGCTTGCCACTGGCCTCCAAGCCCAGATCCACCACAGCCACTGCCCGCCACTGCCTTCCACGCCAAGATCCGCCACCACCACTGCCATCGCTCTCGCCCACCACTGCCTTCCACGCCCAGATCAGCCATCGCCACCGCCTGCCACACCCAAATCCAACCGCCCGCCACCGCCCTCTGCCATTTCTTCCTTCCAATTCTTCCTTCCACACCCAATGTAATATAGTTTTTGTTATTTTGTGATTTATAATTTTTTTAAATATTTATGTTGTGGATAATATAAATCTCAAAATTAATATCAGATTTTAATTTATAGGTAAAAATAAATTTATTATGAAATTAATAGTTGAGGGAAATTAAAAATGACTTAGAATGTACTTTGTAATTTTAATATATTATATATGATTAAATTATATAACTTGCATTATATTTGAAATTCTTTAAATTAAATTTATAATTTATTAATAAATATTTATAATTTATTTTGAATCAAATTTCTTAAATAAATTATCATAAAATAACATTTTACAAAACTTTAAAATAAACGCGCTTTCCAGTTTTCTGTTTTGAGAAATAATTTTTCAGAATAACAAAAAGAACGTGTTTTTAAAAATCTCAAAACAAACATTCAAAATACAAAACTCAAAATGAATTCAAAACTCAAAAATCAAAACCGAAACACAAAGAGAACACCACCTTAGTGTTTTAAGGAATGGAGAAGTGTCCCATTCCTTAATAGGACCAAACATCTATGGTCATTTCTTAAAGCATGGATGTTAAAACACTAAACATCCATTGCTTAAGATACTACATGGTACATAAAGGCTTTGAGAGCTGATATCAAGTGTCTGGTAGAGAAGGGTAACACAATCAAAATAAGACCATCAACAGCCACATAAAACAGACCAAATCAGTACAGCTAGATCATTAAGCTATTGGAAATGTAGTATAAAAGGAAGAATTCCAGAAAAATCTCAAGAAAACTAAGCTGCTCATTCAGACTTCTAAAAATTCCCTTCCATAGAGAATCAAATAAGTTATAGTTCCAAAATTTCTCCTCCACCCCAACCCTAATGAGAAAAGTCCAAGAGTTTTATTAACATACGTACAAATAGATCTTGGGACTTTGGAGATTTTATTTTCTCTCCATGACTTGCAATGTAAACCATCAAAGGCATCAAAAAGGATATTAGAATATTAAAACCATCATCATCATCCCTAAAGTCTAATTTGTGCGGATATATTATGCTACATCAACTATATAACAGTTCATAAGACTTGCTTAAAAGCAAGTAAACAAATGAAGAGCCTAGCTAGGTAAATATCCACTTTACTGAACCTAACAAAATTGAGTCCAATTCCTGCATGCCCATTATTTAAATTTCATAAACATACTCTTCAATAAAAAATGCTTGATGAATCCGAAAATGACGATGAACACAAGCGCACGGTAATTAAACGAACAGAATATAATCAGGTATCCTATATAACACATCTCATTGAGCCTTGAGAAAAATATTAGAAAGATTAAGTGCGAAATCCATTTCCACATGTTAATAACTTCCAGCTTGAGGCGTGGCTCAAAGTGAAATCCAACCACGGATTTAATCCCAAGAAATTGACAATAAGCGCCGAATTTTGACAAACACAAAAGACCAATAAAAGCAAACATATTCTGTGACTAAATCGCACTGCTACAGGTAGACATAGAAAGTACCTTATGGAGGCCAGGAACACAGATGCTGAAGCTCGAGAGAGAAAGAGAGAGAGAGAGAGAAGCGGTAGGGGTGTGGTGGGTTTAGGGCTTATACAGGGTCGAGGCAGAGAGACAGGAAGGGTTTAACGATGTAGGGCTTTTGAGGGGTTTTTATTTGGAGTCGAATTTTTGGGAACAAAAGAAAAATAAACTGTCAGCTTGGGTCGAGAACCAGGAGAGTTGGCCCAGCCGCCCAGGGTCCAACTATTTCTCTCAACAGCCCATTAAACTGTATATATAGAATTTCAATCACGTCTTTGATACTTCAATAACTTAGGAACTGTTTCATAGCACGTATTTTCTATAAAAAATGTATAATTATATATAATTATTATATATATTTTTTATAGAAATAATCAAATATCCTTAATTTTTTTATAGAAAAGTTATGTATGGTACAAGCATTTAAAGATTTTTTCCATGAAATTTATTTTTCAAGAGAATAGGGTGATTTTTGTTTTCTAAACAATCATTACTTAGAATTAAATTTTAAGTAATGCAATCAAACACACCTTAATGTCAATGTGAAACTTTTGAGATAAAGTCAATAAAGGTGGCGCCCCACGCACATTGTTTAGTACTAAAGTACTTAGAGTTTCATATAAAATATCAGGATTTGGATCATTAAGACAATTTAAAAGGTAACAATAAAAGTGTGTTTGATTGCACACATTTACCATAAAAAATGTATAATTATTACACATTTTTTATAGAAAGCAATCAAACACTATTAACATTTTTATGAAAAAATATGTATGGTACAAGCATTTAAAGTTTGTTTTCATAGAATTCATTTTTCAAGGGGGTGGAGTGGTTTTTGTTTTCTAGACAATATTATCTAAAATTAAATTCTAGGTAATGCAATCAAACACACCCTAAGATCAAAAAATAAGTTTCACATGGATTGTGTCAAATATCCAGTTTTAAGTGTATAAAAATTGTGTCCGTATCTGAATTTATTTAAAAAATACATCATGAAAGAATGTCACTTGCTCTTAGGGATTAGTCAGGTAAAATTCAAATACTTCAAAAAATATAACAATAATATATTTAGTCTTTATCTCACTATATGAGATCAACTACATAGGTTAATTATGTACAACTGTTCACTATAAGTATATTAAGCTGAATCTAAATGATTTGTCACTACATAGCTTTCTAAATGATTTGTCACTGTAATTGTTATGGTGTCATTTTCTTTTCTTTTTTTTTTTTTGTGTGTGTGTGTGTGTGTAATAATATGAGAATGAATGGCTTCCATTTGGGTTATAATTTCTTAATTCAAGTTTCACCCAGAGATGATTTGGTTCCTCTATAAATAACATTAAAATTTCAGAAATCTTTTGAACTTCAATAGCAGACAATCTCCCACGAGGCGCAGCAACTTTGCTCTTCTTCATTGTGGCTTCCTTCTCAGCTTCTGCAACTTTTCTCTTCGTCCTTGTCAAAATCTGTAGAATAATCTCCATTGTCATCCTCATCCTTAGCCAATTTCTCCAGTGAAAAGGCTTCTGATCAAACCCTTTTTGGAGTAGGGTCCATCATATGTGGTTTGAGAGGTGAACATCTGCCAATATATATATAACAACGACCCACTTTTTTATTCCAAGTTGAAGCAACTAAGCAGGTGATTAGAGGAGTCCTTTTTAGCCTTAAACTAGTGTTTTTGTGGAAGTAATATATTATGGACTATATATGTGCATTCTAGAATTTACAAGCCCCAAAGTTTGAACTTGGCAGTAAGAACTACCAAATAAAATGAAATTTAGTAATATGTTAATGATACGTAAATAAATTTTACAAATTTTTATATGAAATGATATGGCTAACTTAATGACCATATATTAGAAAGGGATTAACACACATTAAACTAGTTTATAGTTGCAAAACTGTCAACAATTCTTTGATGACATTTTCTTTATATTAGAACTTTGTAAGAAAATGTTTCCTTTGGCATGTCTTTTGATAATGCTACATGCTTTTAAAACTATGAAAAGAAAAACAGGAAAAAAAAAAGTTTTGATAAATATTTTATTTATTTTATGTCATGACTAGCTAAATATATGTAATTCACTTTTATATTGATGTAAAAATGCCTTTAACAACTAGTGGTGTACAAATTTAAGTTCAAATCAAAAGGTCAGATCAGACTAAATCCAGATCAGATAGACTATAAAACCTAATTTAGTTCGAGACCCTTAATAAGTTTGGTCAAGTCTTTGATCCAAGAAATTTAAAAAATTAATCTTCAATTTGATCTGATTTGGTGCCAATTTTAGACTAAAGACCAAATAAATTATTATTATTATATATATATATATGTAACATTGCCTTACAAGTGTACAACAATACATATATATGTATATGCTGTAAATACATACAACGACAATGTATTTAGGGTTGGCTCGTTTATTACTCTTTTTCATCTTTCTCAACTATCGAACCCACTAACTAATTGGTCAAAAACCAAACTTAGAATTGGTTGGCAAATTTAAACCTGATAAATTATGCCTTCTTAAAATCTTTCTTTGAGTAAAAATCAAGTGGAAAAGAACTTGATAAAGGAAAAAAAGTACTAATAGATAACTCCCAGTTAAGAAGATTCAATAAGGTTTTTAGATATTTTGCATGAGATATCCTTAGAGTCAATATATTTCAATCTTGTGTACCAACTTCATAAATATTGCAGTTGGTAGTTCCTTCGTAAATAAAGCATTGGTGAAACCTCTTCTTACTTGTGTAACACATACATAATTGCTTTCGTATAATGTTGATAAAATATAAGATAATGATTATAAAATATTCTATGTAGTTATGATGAATCAATTTGATCATAATTAATAGAACTAATGAGATAAGTTTCCATCTTATCTATTGAAGGATGTTATTTCTAAGTGAGAGAATATTAGAATTAAAATTAGAATTTTGATTGATCTATATATATATATATATATATCTTATAATCCTTATTAATTAGAGATTTTTTCCCTATAAAAAGAACTATCCGCATAAGATTTGAGACGGGAAAAATATAGAGCGTTAGATATAGTGCGTGAATATAATAAGAGGGTCGTGAATGATACAAAATGTCTTAATTTTTTATTTAAAATGAAACGAGTTATCAACTTCTCAAATATTCGAGATCATACTGATTGAAATGATCTTTTTTGCCAAAATTAGAATTTCGGCGGAAATGGGAGAATATGGGATGGGGTGTTGGCAGTCAAGTGAGGGCTTTTGTTTCATTTCACTATTTCTGTTTTTTTAGACTTCCTTTCTCATTTCTTCTTTCTGACTGCTTCCTTCTTTGGCAAGCCTTCTCCTTTTCTCTTCTCCTTCCCCTTTCTTCTTTTTTATTTTTATTTTTGGCTAGCCTTATCTTTTCCTTTTCTTTTTTGACAATGTCAATCAGTCTTCTTTTCTTTTAGATTTTCAATTTTCTTCTATCCTTTTCTTTTTTGATAGATTTTTTTTTTTTTTTTGACAATGTCGATCAATCTGCTTTTCTTTCAGTTTTTATCTTATGTCTTTCGGCTTCTTTTTTAATGGTCGGCCTTAGTTTCTCCTTTCCTCTTCTTTTAGTTAGAGGTGGACCCTAGTTCCAAACTTTTAGTTTTGCAATTAGTCCTCAACCGTCTCTTTTTTTTTTCCTATCTACCTAGCTAGAATTAGTTTCCCCTCCCATTCCATTTCTTTCTTGGCCGGCAGTAGCTCTAGAGCAACAAAGCCAGAGCATTCTTGCCATGTCTGTTGCCGCTCAAATCAGGTGAGAAGCTTTCAATTCCTCTGCTAGAAACTATCTGATAACTTTGATTACATCAACTGTGAAACTACCATTATAAAATAATTTTTTCTTTTAAAAATATATTATTAATAAATTAACTGTTAAGTGCTATATATACATATATATAAGATTAAATATATAATTTCAAAATAAAACGCCAAAATGCTCTAGTACCAAAACATCTCATTTATGTGAGAAATCCAAAACGACAATTGATACGGAATTAACAACCTTGCAAGGAATGGCGGAAAACTAGATCAAAGGACTAGGCGTGGGAGGGAGAGACGAGTTTAGATATGTTGTCCTTAGTTCTTGTCTTTTTAGCTATTTGCCTAATAAAAATAAATTACATCATCAAAATTAATACGTATCACCAAATAGTGATTATCCCAAATTAACAAAAGAAAACTTAACGTTATTCTTCCAAAATATATTGTACAATTAGCATGAAAAAAATCCACCTCTTCATCTTACCTTCTCATTCAATTTTAAATGACTATAATTGATTTCAACATAAGATTATGATTAAAAATTTTAAATGACTATAATTGATTTCAACACAAGATTATAATTAAAAAGAGATGCTATTAAAAAAGAAATAACTCAAAAACACAAACTCAAGAGATTGGGTTTTTTCCTGTTAATTGTAGAATGAGTTTTTTTTTCTTGGTATTAAATAAGAAGGAAGATGAAATTGAATGAGAAGAAAAGATGAAGAGATGAGTTTTTTCCATATTAATTGCAGAATAAATTTTGGAAAAAGAACATTAAGTTTTTTGCCGTTAATTTGGAATAATCACTATATGGTGATGTATATTAATTTGTTGACGTGGATTATTTTTATTGTGGAGATAACTAAAAGAACAAAAAATGGGGATAATAAATTTGGACTCGGAGAGAGAGAAGTGAAAGAGAAATATGTTGAGGGCATTATGGATATTCTAAAAGTTTTAACCATATAAAATATTAATGAGAGGCAAAAAGCAACAAAGTTAAATGTAAAGGTTTGTTGCATATTTGCAACTAAAGCAACTTAACTCCTGTTGTCACTCTCAAGGGCATAGTCTGGTGGTCCTATTGATTCTGTTTAGAATTTGTTCCATTATAAGTAGAGTGTTATTCTGAGATCAAAATCTAGGGTCATTGAATTCTCTGATTTACCTCATTCACTATACTCTAGGGCCAGTATGTGAGAGCCTTCATGATGGGATGTTATCAAAAAAAATAAATAAATAATTAACTTCCATCAATCACTCTTTAAAAAAAAAGAAAAAAAATACACTTCTATCTATCCCACACACAAAAGGAGAGGAGCAAAATATACAGTAAATATCATTGTATCATTTCGTGGTTCTACAGTCAAACATTGGATATGATGATATATGTAGCAAAACGAAGAAAAATAAATAAAGAAACAAATACAAAGCAGCAATGGTGAAATCTAAATATTCCCAACAACTCCTCGCGCGATCGTACGTACGTACCATCATTTTACACCACAAAGAAAGATAAAGAAGGACAAGAACGATGAATAAATTAAAAACAATTAATTAATCATCATCTCACCGAAGCATCCCCATGCAAAATAATCCAATCCCAGCTGAAACTAAACCCACCTGAAATTGTAATCGTCCGGCGCCATTTCTCGGAGCCGGCTCCGCCGGGCTCGAGTTTGTGGTACTGCCCGGCGTGCTTGAAGTGGTGTTTTTGTTAGCCGGAGCCGGGGCCGGGGCGCCCACTTCATCAAATTCCTTTGGCCTCAACACTTTGTCCACTTCGTAGACGCCCAACGGAAAGTCCTGGCGCAGAGCGTTGTTCACTTGGGTCGCCACAATGCCGGTGGAGACATTCACCTGTGTAGAAGAAACAGGGGGTCAAAACAATAAAATCTAATTTCAAGACGGGATTCAAAGCAATAAAATCTAAACAGTTGATATTGGCAACCTGGTTGCCCTCGGCGGAGAAGAAGAGGCTGAAGGGCTTGCCGTCGTTGCCGCTGGCTTGGGTCCGGACGGGATTGGGGACGGAGAGGAGGTCGGACAAGGAGTAGTATTTGGGGAGGACGTGGTAGAGGATGAGCTGGACTTGCTGCTGGACGGAGAGGTTGTTGAGGTAGCCGGCGGGGAGGTTGGCGAAGGCGTTGTCGGTGGGGGCGAAGACCGTGAGACCCTGGTTGGAGTTGTTGACCTGATTGTTGATTTGGTCGGCCACTTGGGTGGCAGTGAGGAGGCGGATCAAGGTGGTGTACTGGCCGCCTTTGGCCAGGATGGCGGTGATGTTGATGGGGCCCGCCGGAGATGGGGCCGGAGCCGAGGGGGTTTGGCCCGTGACGAGGAAAAAGAGAGAGGTGAGAGATAAGAGACTGATGGAGAAATGTCTGAAAGCCATGGCGGCGGTGGAAGTGGCGGTGGACGGAGGACGGAGAAGGTGGTGGTAGTGGTGGGGTTTTATGGGATGAGGGATGGGGACCATGGGGTGGGGATTTGTTGGAATGAGCTGGCTACAGTTTTGAACGGGGACAGAAGCCACGGAAATTAAAATTAATTAGCTTAAGTCAACCCAAAAACTAGAACAATGTGCAGTTTTTAATTAATTTATTGGACCCTATCTGGTTGGATTAATGTAAAATGTACAATTTACTATGTATCTTTATATGTATATAATTTTATTTTGTTCAACATGGTTTTGAGAAAACCATGCATGCATTTTAGATAGATTCTCTTGAACTCTTTCTTACAAAAACAGGAGGACGGTCATCAGGATGCAAATATAGTTTCTTCTCATTTACTTGCATGATAATCACTTGAATAAGAGTGTCATCCATTTCTCAATTCTTAAAATTGATAAACCATATATATAGTAGCCAAACAGCAAGAGTAAATTATACTATGAAGTTTATATATATGACTGTTAATATGTTAGGTGAATTGACTAATCTACTCTTATTTTAAAATTCTCCTATTTCTTCTCTCCTCTTTCTTAAGTGATTTTGTTACCATACTTCTCTTTTTCTCAAGTTATTGGCAACCGATAAAGAGCCCTACTAAGGGGTTCATTTTCAAAGATTCTTGGGGAGAGAATGTTCGATTTGAACCCTAGTATTGGGATTTTTGTAAATAACCCTAACAATGATTTTCTACAAGAAGCCCTATATTGATCCCAGGAAAGAAAGAGATATTAAATGCCAGAGATGGAGCATTGTTATCATGTAATTGAAGAAGATTGACGAGGCATTGTTGTCACGTCATCAAGTGCAACTCTCTTTCTCTTATCTCTACATTTCTCTCTCTTGAGTCATTAATGCTATTCTAGTGGCCAACAAACCGAACTCTACTAGGGTTTTTTATAATTTGGGTTTTCTATGAGAAGATATATATATATATATATATATATAGATCTAGGGAGAGAAAAAGAGAAGACATGCTGAAGATAGGGCATCGCCAAGAGGATGGGCATGCTCTCTTTCTATCTTTTTCTCACATAGACTCATTTAAAAAATTTGGTCTAGTCTTTGATCCAAGAAATTTAAAAAATTAATCTTCAATTTGATCTGATTTGGTGCCAATTTTAGACTAAAGACCAAATAAATTATTATATATATATATATATATATGTAACTTTGCCCTACAAGTGTACAACAATACATATATGTGTATGTGCTCTAAATACATACAATGACAATGTATTTAGGATTGGCTCGTTTCTTATTCTTTTTCATCTTTCTCAACTATCGAACCCACTAACTAATTGGTCAAAAACCAAACTTAGAATTTGTTTGCAAATTTAAACCTGATAAATTATGCCTCCTTAAAATCTTTTTGAGTAAAAATCAAGTGGAAAAGAACTTGGTAAAGGAAAAAAAGTACTAATAGATAACTCCCACATAAGAAGATTCAATAAGATTTTTAGATATTTTGCATGGAATATCCTTTGAGTCAATATATTTCAATCTTGTGTTCCAACTTCATAAAAATTGCAGCTGGTAGTTCCTTCGTAAATAAAGCATTGGTGAAACCTCTTCTTACTTGTGTAACACATACATAATTGCTTTCGTATAGTGCTGATAAAATATAAGATAATAATTATTTAATATTCTATGTAGTTTTGATGTGAATCAATTTGATCGTAATTAATAGAACTAGTGAGATAAGTTTCCATCTTATCTATTGAAGGATGTTATTTCTAAGTGAGATAATATCAGAATTAAAATTAAAATTTTGATTGATCTATGTATATATATCTTATAATCCTTATTAATTAGAGAATTCTTCCCTATAAAAAGAATTATCCGCATAAGATTTGAGATAGAAAAAATATAGAGCGTTAGATATATTGTTTGAGTATAATAAGAGGGTCGTGAATGATACAAAATATCTTAATTTTTTATTTAAAATGAAATAACCGATCAACTTCTTGAATATTCGAGATCAGACTAATTGAAATGATATTTTCAAAATTAGAATTTCGGCAGAAATGGGAGAATACGGGATTAGGATTTGGGATGGGGTGTTGGCAGTCAAGTGAGGGCTTTTGTTTCATTTCATTATTTATGTTTTTTTAGACTTCCTTTCTCATTTCTTCTTTCTGACTTCCATTACAAGTGTTTCGATCTTTTTCGGCGATGAAAAAATTGTCAAAAAAAGTAAAAAAACCATCGGTAAAAGGTTTACCAGCGATAATTATAACCGTTAGAAAAGCTTACCAGCGGTTGAAAACTGTCAGAAAAGACTATTTACTAGCGGTTTATAAAAATTGCCGGTAAAAATAATCATTACCAGCGGTATTTCTAAACTGCCGCATATTTCCGGTGGTTTTGAAAAATCGCTGGTGAAGTTTTTACTTTTTCCAACGGTTTAAAAATCGCGGGAAAATTTTTTGCATGCCGTTAAAAAACTGCCGGCAAAGTCAAAAAATTACTGGCGGTTTAAAGAAACCACCAGCAAAAAACCAAAAAAATGCCAGCAATTTTAAAAAACAAGATTTTTAAAAACTATATAACAACCAATAATAACCTGTATAACAATCAATAACATGTATAACAAAAAACCACTAACAATTTTAAAAGATTCACTTGCTATACACAATAAGTATAACAACGGTATATAATAAATCTATTTAAGTACAACATATTTGATCATTTAGAAAAATCGATCTTGTCTCGTCTCATTATACAATACCATTCAAAAGCACATACAAATCAACCATAAACTAAATCATGTCCAAGTGACCTCAAATAATCCTTGATTACGCCACCATGACATTCTCCAACCAAAATTGCATATCATAGTTTTTCGATCTGCATTGAAAAACAATAGATCTATTTAAGTATGTACATTAACTATGAAATTGCATAAAATATGTCCAAAATTGCATAAGAACTGTATACAACTATATACAAAAACACTTAAATTAGAGACCCTCCACGGTATCATAGTTTTACTGTTATTGGCATCCCTCAAGACACGCATCCTAGAAAATTATCGAGGCAATGGATATAAAAGCTTCAGCACTTTCTGAAAACAAATTTCAACAAACTTATTACCTAGCTCTACTATCTCTACAGACTTGGTCGGATCAATGGACACAATAATTGCCTCCGCAACAATGTGGCGAGGTATTCGTCCATTCATCAAGTGAACAAATTCAGAAATCTGTGTTTAAGCAAGCATGTATGATTTTGAAGTATATTTTAGATTTCAGTATACTAACTATTTGGTAGCGAATTACCTCTAAATGATGACCACATTCTGATGTCGATAATCCAGCGCATTCAGCTTCGGGTGATGGTGTGCTTGCATGTGTGGCAGAAAGCACTAGCATGTGAGGATGGCTATATTTCAAAATAGTTTAGTTAATATATATAGTAACATGCAATTTTAAATCACGAAATGTACTAATCGAACAACATACTTGTATCAGTTGTGGTGCATTATCTGGAGTCGGTGGTGTATGTCTCATTACCTCAAGTATTGCACGAACTTGCATTTGAACTTGACTTTGGATTTGAGCTTAAAATTTTTCTTCTAGCTCGACAGTAATTTGCGCACGCATTTGGTTATACTGCTCTTGGGGCACCTGATACTATTGTCTTCGTCTAACCTTAGTTGGGCATGTTCCAAGTCCTCCCATCCTTACCCTGCCATGCCCATCTTTGCGTAGTATTTGAGCAAAGACATCCTCTAGCGAATTTGAAATTTGTTCATCATCAGGTATCTGTGACAGCCTTTCATCCATTTGTTTCTCTAGAAACGTTTCACAAGTTAGTTACATAAGTCGACAAGTAAATATATATATATATATATATCTACAACTTTCAAATTTTAGAAAGACATATGATTATATATGAAGATACAGAGTCTACTATCTCTCCGCTCTTTTTGGTGTGTGTCTTTTTAAAAACCTTGATTCTATCTGGCTCATCTCCACTTTCAATAGTCATCTAAAAACGTATATAAGAGATTAAATATATTAAATGTTTAAAGTTTAGACATTACTAATTAAATTATGATTAATATCTATTCTATTCTTACCTGGTGCCTAACTTGAGGATGTGATCGCCTACTGCTGGTGTGACCTATCTTTTGTTTATCTCGATTGACACGATTTGTCGCACTACGTTCTTACTTGTAATATGATATTAGAACTAGGTATAGAGAATCCATCTGATATATTTACCATACATAAATCATACATACCTGTGCTTGGTCGCATCCCCAATACTCCACAAGAACCTTATATCAGATGGATAAGTTTAGAGATTTCTAATATGCCACTTCAATATTAGAAATCATCACTACAAGAAAAACGGTCTTTAGCTACGGATTTTTAGCTACGATCTTTAGCGACGGAAAATAAATTCTGTCGCAAAATTTAAAAATAAAAAATTAATTTTAATATTAATTTAAATAATTAAAATAAAATTTTAATTTTAAATTTTTTATTATTAAAATTGAGCGACGGAATTTCCGTCGCTAAATCTTAATAATAAAAAAATTAAAATTAAATTTTTTTTAAATAAAAAAATTAAAGCTAGCGACGGATTGTCCAAATCCGTCGCTTTAATTTTTAATTTTTTTATTCAATTAATTTATAAATATTTAAATTTGGGATGAATATTTAAATATATAAATATTTAAATTTTATAAAAAATTAAATATACATTTAAACATGAGATGAATATAAAAAAATTAATTTATAAAATTTAAATAAATATATTAATATTAAAAATCATAATATTGCTAAATTCTAACTTTATCAATTAATATATTTAATGTGTCTAAAATAAAAAATATATTAAATGTATAATAATTAATTATTTGTAATATTTATTAAATGTGTACAAAATATAAACAAAACTACATTTGAAAAATGAATAAAAAGTTTAAAAATCATAATATTATTGAAATTTTCTTTATTTTAAATTTTAAAAATCATAAAAATAAAACAATATTGAGGGATTACATTATATAAGAAGGTGTTTAGGAGCTATTTGTCAATTTCTTTTTTTTATAAATAGGAGAATTTTTTGCTAAACTAAAAAATTTAAAACCATAATATATGGATGACATTGTGTCTTATAACAATATCATGTCACTATCTAATATATAGACATTGTAACACAATTAAATATACAATTAAGTCATTCATAATAAACAACTAGGGAAGTGAAATGTGTTGATTAGGATAACAAAGTATCAAGATAAGTCCGAAATGATTTTTGAACGAAGATATGGAATGATTTTCCTCCTTAATTAATAGTTATACTATAAAAAATTATAAGGGTTAATTTTTATTTTTAAAGTTTAAGTATTATGTATAAAACATTAGAGTTGACAAAAAAAAAATAAATATATCGTTTTACTATTTATACTCTTTAATTTTGTCTCTGAGATATAGATGAAATTCAACAATTTGAAATAAGTTTAGTATAATTTTTATTTATAAAAAAAAATAATTTTTTAAGATAACAAACTATTAATAAATAATTCAATATATAAAATTAATTTCTTATAATTATTCGATTTATAATATAATTAAAATTTTAGATAATTACAATAATATTTTATTTAAATTATTGAATAATAAAATTTTATTTAAATTACATTATTTTTATCAATTAAATAATTATTTTTATTATTTTTATAAATTATATTATTTTTTATTTAATTAATAAATATTAAAAAAAAAATTTGAAGAGGCGGGAAACTCCCCGCCTCGTTCTTAACCAAACCCTCCTCCTCTTTCTGCTCTCTTCCCCCCCAAAAAACCCTCTCTCTCTCTACCTCTCTCTAGCTTCTCGCCCTCTCCCTCGCCCCCGCTTTCGCTCACTGCCTCGCCTTCCCCCCGCTCTCGCTCGATCTCACCTCTCGCTCGAGGCCTCGCCCTCACTGTCTCGCTCTCACTCTGGGTCGCTGCTTCGCCCTCGCTCGACCTCGCCTCTCGCTTGCTGTCTCGCTCTCTCTCTTGGTCGCTGCTTCGCCCTCGCTCGACCTCGCCTCTCAGTCGCTGTGTCACCCTCGCTCGACCTCGCCTCTCGCTCGCTGTCTCGCTCTCGCTCTCGGTCGCTGCTTCGCCCACGCTCGACCTCGCCTCTCGCTCGCTGTCTCGCTCTCGCTCGCGCCCTCGCCCTCGCTCTTGCTGTCTCGCCATCGCTCTCGCTCTCGCTCTCGCTCTTCCTCGCTGCTTCGTCCTCGCTCGATCTCGCCTCTCGCTCGCGGCCTTGCCCTCGCCCTAGCTGTCTCGCCATCGCTCTCTCGCTCTCGTTCTCGGTCGTTGCTTCGCCCTCACTCGATCTCGTCTCTCGCTCGCGACCTCGCCCTCGCTGTCTCGCCATCGCTCTCTCGCTCTCGCTTACTGCATCGCCCTCGTCTCTCGCTCGCTCGCTCGCTGCCCCTCGCCCTAGCCCGCGTTGCAGCCCCTCGCCCTCGCGTTGCCCAGGTTAATTTTTTATTTTTTATTTTTAAAATTTGTTTGCAGCTCATTAAAGTGTTTTCATGTGTTTATTTTTTAGATATTTATTTTATTTTTTATTTTTAGATGTTTTTTTGCTGTTCATATATTTTGTATGCTTTTTTCTTTTTTTTATGTGTTATTTTATTTATTTTCAGTCAATTATTAGAAGTGTTTGTTAGTATTATAATTTTATTCTGTTTTTGATTATATTTAATGTTTAAATATTTAAGTATTAATTAATTATCTTTTTTTTAACAATTTTATATTTGTCAGATTGTAGTGTAAATATTTTTTTTATTTTTTTAATTATTATTATTATTATTATTCTTTATTTTTTATTTTTTAATTATTATTATTATTATTTTTCTTTACTTTTTATTTTTTATTTTTTTTATTTATAAATATGCGTTAGCGACGGATTATATTCCGTCGCTAACATTTTTTAATTTTTAATTTTATATTTTAAAAATAAAAAAATATATTTTATAAAAAAATTTTAAAAATAGAATTTTAAATTTTTTTAATATTTTTTTAAAAAATAGCGACTGAAATTTTCGTCGCTAAATTTTAAAAAAAATACATTTAGGGACGAAAAATTTTTCGTCGCAGATCCGTCGCTAAATTGGCGACGGATCTGTCGCAAAAAAATATAGCGACGATTGTTTGAGCGACGGAAAAAATCCGTCGCTAATCCGTCGCTAAATTGATTTAGCGACGGATTTTTGAGTTTAGCGACGAAAATATTCCGTCGCTAAAATTCGAAATTCTTGTAGTGCATTATCATCACTATGTGTAGTATAAGGAATGAAATTGTTGTCATCATCTGATATATCAACTAGCATACCATGCTCATCAGATTCTCCAAAAGAGTAGTCTTCATCAGATTCTCCTAACTCTACATGTAAGGATTGATCACTATTGATTTCAACATGATTACTAATTAAAGCATCTTCCTCATCACAGTTCCTTGCCACATTTCTTTCACTCATGTTATACAAATCTCTAGGTGTCATCTTCATGACAACATACCGTTCTTCATCAAGAAGATCAACCACATACCATATTTGTGATACTTGAGTTGCAAGTATAAAAGGTTCGTCTGTTAGTTTATTCTCTTGATACATTAAACAATTAAATTTACAGTTATGAAATTCAAACTGTTAACCTTCATCTCCCTGTTGTTGTCAACCAAGTCACACTTAAACAAAACAAATTTGAATTTGTTAGAATACCGTATCTCAACAACATCTGTTAGGACTCCATAAAAGATAACATCGCCACTGATAGGATGTTTATCTTTTGAACTAGAATAACTTTTAGTATTTGCAGTTAGTAATACTCTACTGTTTTGAGTCATTCTTCTCCTTTCTCGACACCTCGTGTGGAATTTGAATCCATTTATGATGTACCCAAATACTTCCATGCCCATGAGTGAGGCCCAATTGCTAACGTTTTCACTTCATTGGGTACATTGTGACCAGTTACTTGCAATTCATAAACCTGTTTTATAACATGTTTATAATTCGTTGTGCAAACAAATAAATGCAAATTCTAAGATGATTAGACATGGATGTTTTGGGTGTGGTGGCAGCATGTTAAGACGTCTTTTACATATTTTTCAAACCATGATGGGAAGTTTTCATGGTGTTTTTGTGTAATTTTATGATTACTAGCACCTATTCTTTCCAATCTAATGGATTGTAAGTGTGTCATGCATTGTATGCAAATGATATGAATTATGAAATTAAAGTACAATTTTGATTTTTTTATTATGAAACAAAATTGATCAACCAAATTAGGTTATAATAATCTTACTCTCGATAAGACGAAATTGTATTACAATTTGCTAGCACATAACGATGGGTTTGCTGCAATGAAATGTCATTCAATGTGACTAATTTCCCTTTTTTTGGGATATGTTGACCATATGCACCCTCATAATTTCGAACCGATCTATTAAACTTTATTTCCACGTCATCCAAGTACCTTACACAAAAGGTCAAATACTCTTCTACCAAGTAACCTTTAGCAATAGATCCTTCTGGATGACTTCTAGTTCTTACATACTTTTTCATTGTTAATAAGAACCTACTTGATAAGTTACATTGTCAAGTAAATCCACAATATTTACTTAAAAACGAACACAAACAAATTCACAAATAAAAAAAATCATGGCCTAATATACCTCTCGACTGGATACATCCACCAGAACATTATTGGTCCCTCAATTTGGACTTCATCAGGCAGGTGAACAACTAAATGCTCCATTATATTGAAGAAGCTCGGTAGAAATATTTTCTCGAAGTGATAGAGCACCAATATAATACGTGATCTCAATTGGTTACACTCATCTACTGCAATGCTTTTAGAACACAACTGTTTAAAGTAATTACATAGTTTAATCAAAGTTTCACTGACATACTTCCTTTTGAACACCCTCTTAATCGCCAATGGAAGCAAATGTTGCATCAAAACATGATTGTCATGGCTCTTAAGTCCACCCATTGTGTTTTCTTTGAATTGGACATGACGTGATATGTTTGATGAGAATCCATCGGGTGATTTTATACTTTTCAATACTTTTAAAAATATATATTTCTGTTTTCGATTCAATGTGAAAGATGCAAGAGGTAAATACTTCTCACCTAAACGATCTTTAGGATGCAATTTTTTTTCTTACCCCTAGTTCTTTTAAATCAAGACGTGCTTTCAAGTTGTCCTTTGTTTTACCTGAAACATTTAATAACGTCCAAATTATGTTGTCACAAACATTTTTCTCAATGTGCATGATGTCCAGATTATGTCGGATCAAATTGTTTTGCTAATATGGAAGCTCAAAGAATATACTATATTTTTTCCAACTGCCTATTCCTTTCCCAGCACTAGCGCCAGAATTCTCACAGTTTTCATACATCTTCTTAACAAATTCAACATATTTTAATACATCATAGCCAAATAACTGAGGACGAATAACACGATTCTCAATAGTTCCATCAAAATTCTTCTTGTCTAACCGAAAAGGATGACTCATGTCCTCCAAGAATCTACGGTGACCCATATAACAAAACTTACCACCATGTTTTAACCATTTGGACTCCGTCTCTTTCATGCAACAAGTACAAGCAACTCTTCCTCGAGTACTCCATCCAGATAAATTAGCATACGTAGGAAAATCATTAATCGTCCACAACAATGATGCATGCATGTGAAACGTTTCTTTTCTTGAATCATGGTAAGTTTTTATCCCCTTGCTCTATAATTCCCGTAACTCTTGAATTAACGATTGCAGAAACACATCAATATTGTCTCGTGGTGCATGAGGTCCATCAATTAATAAAGACAAGATGAAGTGAGGTTGTTTCATACACAATCAAGGCGGTAGATTATATGGTATTAATACAACTAGCCAAATGCTATAGCTAATGGTTATTGTTTGAAACAGATTAAACCTATCAGAAGCCAAACCAAATCTAACATTGCGACTATCTTCAGCGAATTTCGGATGTTGTTCATCAAAAGATTGCCAAGCCAATGAATCAGTAGGGTGCCTCATTATACCATCTTTTGTTCTATCTTCTTCATGCCACCTCATTAACGATATTGTTTTGTTAGACATAAACAATCTTTGCAGTCTTAAAATCAAAGGAAAGTGTCGCACTTGTTTAGAAACGACTTTTTTCACCTTTGTTATATCGTCGTCCACATGCACCTCATATTCTTTATACCTTGACTCCCTACAAAACCTTGACTCCCCACAAAAAGTACATCCGTCTAACTTTGATGCATATTTTCAAAAGAGCATACAGTTGTTAGGGCATGCATCGTACTTAAAACCTAAATCCTCACTCAATTTCTTAGCCTCCCGATACGATCGTGGTAATGACACTCTTTCTGGGAATTCCTCATTCAACAACTCAAGTAACATATCAAATATTTTATCCGACAACCTGCCCAATACCTTCAAGTGTTGTAAACGAACAATAAACAATAATGCCGTGAAGTTCTTACAAGCAGACCATAACTCTATTTCTTCCTTCTCTAACAATTCATAGAATCTTGTAGCTTCTTCACTACTTCCATCATTGTCTCTGGGAACTCCATGTGCATTATGTATCATTCCCACCATATCATCTCCAACATTATATTTCTGATCTTGAAATTCTTCTCGACTATGACGAGGCACATATAGCTCTCCATGAACCGTTTATATTATGTAATTAGTGTCAAACTCATTCAGAATGAGGTGTTCCTCCATAACATCTCATTTATGAAAATATATGTTAACACATTTAATACACGGACAATATATGTTTGTCCCAGGAGACTTATGTCTATAGGCAAACTGAAGGAACTCCTGAATTTCTTGTTCGTATCGAGAATCTCGCCTGTTCGATATGTTAATCCAACTCTTATTCAACTCCATTAAAATAGTTTATATATCAAACCTGCTAAAAATAAAAATTCAAAAGGTGTTCTAAGAATGAGATTAGAATATATTTAAGTCTTAACACATTAGACAGATCACTTAATTAACCCCATTGACAGATAAAAAAAGTATAAAAATGATATACAGTTAAAATATATATAAATAAGATTAATTAAAATCTAGAATCTATTTAAAACTCCGGACTCAATATATACCATTTATATATGTTTTTAGTACATAATATTTTTAAAATAATAATATTTTTATATGTTAAAGATGATATCCAAAGGTATCAAAATCTTATACAAATTAAAAGATACAAACAATGCATTTATTAATATGAAGGCTATATCATACAATAACAAAGAATATTGTATTATACAAAAGAATCTTCACATAACATTATAAACACCACAAAATATTTCTAAAGCAATGCAAACCCACAAATTTGTCAATTGAATTGAAATCGGTGCTTTCTAGAAGCCTGTTGCTTTTGAGATAATAATAACTGGCGTGGAAATGATAGGCTTGTAATTGTGATGTGTGGGGGCGTCACTTCACTACTTGGACAAATTAATTCCGTCACCTGACTGCAGCTTTTGTGGGGTAATGCATGCATTTAGTCTTTAGGTTTGTTTGTCTATGGTCCATGGGAATTTATTCCACAACACAGCTTTAATTTTCAACTGATTGTGCATATAAACTAAACTTTTATGCAACATATTATCTTTATGATTTGGATCACGATTTTCAGTTTAGTCACTGGTAGCATTTATTATTTTTTTTCTAAATTAGTATGAGATAATTAACTTATTACCTTATCCACATCCATTATTTAATTAACACTTGGGTCTTATCCATTAAATTATTTTAATTAGAGATGTGGATCCATATAGACATTGCCACACATTCATTGGTACATATGCATGCTATGATGTAATCAGAGTTGGGAATTCACGGGTCTTGTGAGGTGTATGTATCATGTAGTCAAATTAATTAGATTAATAGACTAATTAATCTGGTTTATTCACCATTAATGACACACAAAAAAAAAGAGAGTAGTAATTACCATACCAAATGGAGCAGCAGGCAGCAGCGATTGAGCGAGATGAGAGTAAGGACGAGAAGTGAGCAAGAGTGATTGAGAGGCAGTCAGGCAGCGAGAGCGAGGGCGAGGGCGAGCGCAATTGAGCGAGTAATGAGAGCGAGAGCGGCTCAGAGTGAGCGAGCGAGGGCAAGAGTGACTAAGAGTGAGCGAGGGAGGGCGAGGCGAGTAAGTGAGGGTGATCGAGAGAGGCAACGAGGGCGAAGGTGATCGAGAACGAGGGTGATCGAGGGACACAGTAAGGCGCGAGCGAGAGAGGGTTGGGGTTTGCAAGGGGAAATTTTGAAAGAGAAGAGGGTGAAGGGAATAAATTGGGCAGGGGTAGGGGTGTTATATAAATCATATTCCCGGCAATTTTAAAATCGCCGAGAATGGGTCAATATCATCGGCAATTTATGAAAATCGTTGGAGATGTATATGCCATAGCAGCGGTTTTTGAAATTGCTAGTGATGATGACACATCCCTGGTGGTTTAAAAAATCGTCAGAAATTGTGATGTTTTCCCGACAATTTTTGAAACCGCCAAAAAAAATTTCGCCGACAATACCCCTTCTTCTTGTAGTGTTCCTTCTTTGGCAAGCCTTCTCATTTTCCCTTCTCCTTCTCTTTTCTTCCTTTTTATTTTTGGCAAGCCTTATCCTTCCCTTTTCTTTTTGGACAATGTCAATCAATCTTCTTTTCTTTTAGATTTTCAATTTTCTTCTTTCCTTTCCTTTTTTGACAAATTTTTTTTTTGACAATGTCGATCAGTCTTTTTTTTCAGTTTTTATCTTTCTTCTTTCCTCTTCTTTTTAACGGTTGACTTTAGTTTCTCTTTTCCTCTTCTTTTAGTTAGAGGTCAACCCTAGTTTCAAACTTTCAGTTTTGCAATTAGCCCTGAACCATCTCTCTCTCTCTCTCTCTCTCTCTCTCTTTTTTATTTTTTTATTTTATCTTATCTACCTAGTTACAATTAGTTTCCCTTCCCATTCTATTTTTTAGAATTACCATTTTTGCATGATTTCTCGTCGTTCGTGTTCTCGATTTCGACAGAGGAAGTAAATTGTAGGCGACCCTTTGGTCTTTACTTAAACTAAATATCAAACTCATAACTTATTAGTACTAACCCAAAGGTATCACTTATTTGCCACTTTACCTGAGTTATGCCACAATTCCATTCAATTTCTTTCTTGGCTGGCAGCAGCTCTAGAGCAACAAAGCCAGAGCATTCTTGCCATGTCTGTTGCCGCTCAAATCAGGTGAGAAGCTTTCAATTCCTTTGGTAGAAACTATTTGATAACTTTGATTACATTAACCGTGAAACTACCATTATAAAATATGTTTTTCTTTTGAAAATATATTATTAATAAATTAACTGTTAAGTGCTATATATATATATACATATATATAAGATTAAATATATAATTTCAAAATAAAACGCCAAAATGTTCTAATACCAAAACATCTTATTTATGTGAGAAATCCAAAACGACAATTGATACGGAATTAACAACCTTGCAAGATCAAAAGATCAAGCGTGGGAGAGGGAGACGGGAGACGACTTTAGACCTATTGCCCCCAGTTCTTGTCTTTTTACCTGTTTCCCCAATAAAAATAAATTATGTTAACGAAAAAAAACTTAACGTTCTCCTTTCAAAATCCATTATACAATTAGCATGAAAAAAATTCACCTCTTGTCCCCAATTTTAAGCTCGTAAAATATTAATGAGGGGCAAAAAGCAATAAAGTTATATTTAAAGGTTTGTTACATACTTGCAACTAAAGCAAATTAACTTCTGTCGCCCCCAGGGCATATCCTGCTAGTTTTGTCGATCTCGTTTGGATTCTGCTCTGTTATAGTTAAAAGTGTTACTTTGGGATCAAAACTTAAGGTCACCAAATTCCTCAATTTACCTTTTTCACCATACTCTAGGGTCAGTAGGTGAGAGCGCTAGTGATGAGACGTTATAAAAAAAAATTAATTTTCATCAATCACTCTTTAAAAAAAAAAAGAAATACAATTCTATCTATCCCACACAAAAGGAGAGAGAGGCAAAATATACAGTAAATATCATTGTATCATTTCGTAGTTCTACAGTCAAACAATGGATATGATGATATACGTAGCAAAACGAGGAAAAATAAATAAAGAAACAAATACGAAGCAGCAATGGTGAAATCAACATATTCCCAACAACTCCTCGCGCGATCGTACGTACGTACCATCATTTTACACCACAAAGAAAGGATAAAGAAGGACAAGAACGATGAAGAAATTAAAAACAAT
The DNA here is from genome assembly GCA_036245055.1 of Diospyros kaki. Lineage (NCBI taxonomy): Eukaryota > Viridiplantae > Streptophyta > Magnoliopsida > Ericales > Ebenaceae > Diospyros > Diospyros kaki. Next base: position 25,224,568 of record BSEG01000011.1, on the reverse strand, counting down.
TAATTAATCATCATCTCACCGAAGCATCCCCATGCAAAATAATCCAATCCCAGCTGAAACCAAACCCACCTGCAATTGTAATCGTCCGGCGCCATTTCTCGGAGCCGGCTCCGCCGCGCTCGAGTTTGTGGTACTGCCCGGCGTGCTTGAAGTGGTGTTTTTGTTAGCCGGAGCCGGGGCCGGGGCGCCCACTTCATCAAATTCCTTTGGCCTCAACACTTTGTCCACTTCGTAGACGCCCAACGGAAAGTCCTGGCGCAGAGCGTTGTTCACTTGGGTCGCCACAATGCCGGTGGAGACGTTCACCTGTGTAGAAGAAACAGGGGGTCAAAACAATAAAATCTAATTTCAAGACGGGATTCAAAGCAATAAAATCTAAACAGTTGATATTGGCAACCTGGTTGCCCTCGGCGGAGAAGAAGAGGCTGAAGGGCTTGCCGTCGTTGCCGCTGGCTTGGGTCCGGACGGGATTGGGGACGGAGAGGAGGTCGGACAAGGAGTAGTATTTGGGGAGGACGTGGTAGAGGATGAGCTGGACTTGCTGCTGGACGGAGAGGTTGTTGAGGTAGCCGGCGGGGAGGTTGGCGAAGGCGTTGTCGGTGGGGGCGAAGACCGTGAGACCCTGGTTGGAGTTGTTGACCTGATTGTTGATTTGGTCGGCCACTTGGGTGGCAATGAGGAGGCGGATCAAGGTGGTGTACTGGCCGCCTTTGGCCAGGATGGCGGTGATGTTGATGGGGCCCGCCGGAGATGGGGCCGGAGCCGAGGGGGTTTGGCCCGTGACGAGGAAAAAGAGAGAGGTGAGAGATAAGAGACTGATGGAGAAATGTCTGAAAGCCATGGCGGCGGTGGAAGTGGCTGTGGACGGAGGACGGAGAAGGTGGTGGTAGTGGTGGGGTTTTATGGGAAGAGGGATTGGGACCATAGGGTGGGGATTTGTTGGAATGAGCTGGCTACAGTTTTGAATGGGGACAGAAGCCACGGAAATTAAAATTAATTAGCTTAAGTCAACCCAAAAACTAGAATGTGCAGTTTTTAATTAATTTATTGGACTCTTATCTGGTTGGATTAATGTAAAATGTACAATTTACTATGTATCTTTATTTGTATATAATTTTATTTTGTTCAACATGGATTTGAGAAAACCATGCATGCATTTTAGATAGATTCTCTTAAACTCTTTCTTGCAAAAACAGGAGGACGGTCATCAGGATGCAAATATAGTTTCTTCTCATTTACTTGCATGATAATCACTTGAATAAGAGTTTCATCCATTTCTCAATTCTTAAAATTGATAAAACATATAGTAGCCAAACAGTAAGAGTAAATTATCCTATGAAGTTTATATATATAAGAGTGTTAATATGTTAAGGTGAATTGACTAATCTACTCTTAAGGTGTTTTTGATTGCACTAATTTTTCATAGAAAATATGTAATTATTACACATTTTTTATAAAAAACAATCAAACACTCTTAATTTTTCTATGAAAAAATATGTATGGTACAATCATTTAAAGTTTTTTTCTATGAAATTCATTTTCCTAGGAGATGGAGTGGTTTTTATTTTCTAGGCAATATTACCTAGAATTCAATTCTGAGTAATGCAATCAAACATATCCTTATTTTAAAACTCTGTTATTTCTTCTCTTCTTCCTTTAAGTGATTTTGTTATCATACTTCTCTTTTTGTTAGGGTTATTGGAAATCGTTAAAGAGCCCTACTAAAGGGTTCATTTTCAAAGATTCTTGGGGAGAGAAGATTCGATTTGAACCCTAATATTGGGATTTTTGTAAATAACCCTAACAATGATTTTCTACAAGAACCCTTATATTGATTTCAGGAAAGAGAGAAATATTAAATGCTAGAGATGGAGCATTGTTATCACGTCATCGAAGAAGATTGACGAGGTATTGTTGTCAAGTCATCAAGTGCAACTCTCTTTCTCTCATCTCTGCATTTCTCTCTCTCGAGTCATTAATGCTATTCCAGTGGCCAACAAACTGAACTCTACTAGGGTTTTTTGTAATTTGGGTTCTCTATATGAAGATATATATATATATATATAGATCTAGGGAAAGAAAAAGAGAAGAGATGCTGAAGATAGGACATCGCCAAGAGGATGCGGGTATGCTCTCTTCGTATCTTTTTCTCTCATAAACACATTATCGTTGTATAGTTCAGAGCTTTTTAGAGAAATCTAGTGACGCTCAGAAGCGAAGCCAGGAATTTTAAGTAGAGCGGGCAAAAATAAAATAATACCAAAAAAGGCTAAAAGAAATTAAACTATTTAATTTTATTTTTTAATTATTAAATTATTTTCTAAATTTTATAACAATTTTTCAAAAATCGTCGTTTTAATTATTAAATTAATAACTTTTGCGACCGTCGTTAACTATTGTAAATGTTAATTTTATTTTATTTTTCACCCATTTAAATTATTTTATATATTTAGAATTTAAATAAATATATTTGATTGATGAAAACATCTTGGAAAAAGGCCTTCATTTCTCTCAACATATTTCTCATTATTACATCTTAATAAATTGTACAATCAGTAAAAAAAAAAAAAATCTAATTCACTTACGCTGATAACTTTGGATTTCGCCAATGCTTAATGCTGATAATGTCAGCCGAATACGACTGATCCAAGTTCATCGACATTTTCTTCTGGAATTGAACAAAATCACCAGCGAAGCTCAGATCTAGTTCTGAAATGGAGTTGGTTTCTAGGTGAAATTGATTTTGAACATTTTGAGAGTTTGCACAAGAGTTTGCAAACTCTTTTAAAAAAACTAGATAAACTTACAAATTGTTAACCTAAAAATCACACATAATTAGCAAATTAAGTTCAAAAACTCAAAAATATTAAGGATTTAAGGTTCATCATACTTGTTGTTGGAGGGAAAAAAAATTTAGATACACAGCCATACATCGGATCTTGAAGCCTACCTTGAGCTTCATATAAGATTGTAGCGACAGCCTCATAACGGTCTCTTACCGGAAGATGGACCAGGAGATTAGAGCCATTTCTGGCACCAAAAACCTTGTAGATAGCTTCAAAATCAATAGGTCCTTCTTCATGGCACAAATAAGGGGCAAATATGCACCTTTGGATATATTTTTTTTCTCAAGAACCTGCAAGCACCGTATTGAGAATCATATGCTGAAGTTATGGACGGAACTGCAACCTAGGCAACAAAAGAGGTTGAAGGAGCATCATCGGCAACAGTAACGTCGGTGGGCATAGCAGCTTGTTTTGTTCTTTGGTGAATAATGAAAAACAAGCAATTGTTGTAACACTCGAGAAATTTGCCAGAGAGAGGTCGAAATGATGTTATTCCTGAATCTTCCAGAATAAAATGGAAGGTTTAAAATATGAGGGTCATAATGGAGCTATTGGGAAGTTCAGGGGTTTTAAGGAAATGGGTCAAAGTGAAATTAAAAAGCTGCAGAAGGGCTAAAGTACAATTTTTGAAAACTTGCATTGTCATGGCCGACTAGCTGTTGTCAGTCGCCGACTAACGCCTTCCGACCATTGGGATCTCGAGAGTAGTAGTCGGATTTTCAAGTTTTCGACCATGTCTTGGTCAGAATGTTGTGGCCCTGTAAATGGGTTTTCGAGGTCAGATGTCACTGGTTTTGGGTCATCTAATGGGAGGTTGAGGCGTTTAGAGGTTTAATTTTGGCTATAAATAGCCAGGGCTCTTGTTCCCGATGTTCAGAGGGTGAGTTCTGGAAAATTTGAGCGAGTTTCAGGAAAATTTGAGTGATAATATCTCTAACTTGAACAATAAACATGAATTTTTTTTAAACATTAGATAATTTGGTAGCTTACACTATCAGGTATTCATAAAGAAATTGAACTAGTTTGAACTAATTTTTTTTAAACATAAGATAATTCAGCAGTCTACGCAAACAATAACCTGAACCAGTCTTGCCACAACCACCGGCTAGAGGTTTCTACGATCCGAGCCTACCTTTCATGGAGACATACACTCTGCGAAACTAGTCATGATATTTACAAAAAGTCTGTGACACATGTTAGAGAGAAACATAGAAATACGTTAGGATCGCGACAACATCTGGACAACAGAGAGAAATTCAGAGACGCGCTAGACGCACAACGAGAAAGAAAATAATATATATAATTTTACGTATAATTTATAAAGTTGAGCCAACTTTATAAAATAATATTTATAATTTTAAATAATTTTTTAACAAAGTATATATATATATTATTTATATAGCACGGGGGAAAGTAGCATTGCAGGAAAATATTAAAAATTGTTTAGGTAAACCAGAAGGTAGCCTGGGGGAAAGTAGCATTTCTCAAATTTAAAATTGAAGGGTGGGCAATTACAGCCGCAGGTGGCTCGGTGCCCAGAAAAAAATAAAAAAAATAAATTATATATACACAGTAATAATTTTTCAAATTGACTGTAGATAGCTCCGCCCTGACGCTAATGGAGTTGGGGGGGTGTCAACTGGCCATAGCGACAAATATCCCCAATTTTTGTTTTTTATTTTTTAGTTTTTGCTTTTCAATTTTTTTCTAATTAAAGAGAAGCTAAAGAAAAAGGGTATTTTGGGTATTTTAAAAAATTAACTTCTATTTTTCTATCTAGGGGAAAGTGATACATAGTTTATAACATTGAAGAAAGTTTTTGTCACTTTTCAAATGTAACTGTGCCTTGCTTATTTGACAAACTTTGGAAGAGTAGTAGATGATCTACTATCTTCTTCATTGGGTAGAAACAATTGGGGGAGGTCTGGACAATAGAGTACCAGTGAATTGAAGTCGAGCTCACCAAGCAGTCAGATCACGAGCCTGTTCCACCACTCTGACCATGATGGTTTGTTTATATAATATGCTGCGTCTGGCAGCCTGGCCTAACCTGGAATGTTGGCAACCACAATAAACTCTTTATCATTTCTCCAAATAAATACAGCCAACATTACATATATGAGCTAAGCATGTGCGTACATGTCTTCCTTGCCATAATCATTTGGTAGGTCCATTTTCACGGTTTTCTTCCGAATAATAATAAAATAAATCACGAAAAGATAGGTTGAGTGACCAAAAAGACTAAAATATTTATTGTGAGTATTAAAATTAAGAAAAGGGCAATAGTGCATTCAATATTCCAAATTCATCCCCCGCCAGTATTAACATGTAGCAAATTTCAAGATGGAGATGAACAAATAAAAGGACACAACAATAATAATAATAATAATAATAATAAATTAATTAGTCACATTCGTTGAATCTTTCGTGATCACGTACGTTGATAACAGTTCCTCCCAGGTCTAATGCCTAAATTAACTTGTTAAGTACACAAAATAAAAATAAAAAAATGTATTTGTTAGACCTGAACAATAAATCCATAGCCGGGACAACATGCCATTAGTCAATGATGGGTGCATTCCACTCGCCTTCTGCTAATGGAACTAGAATATTACAAGGCCAACTAGGCCAATGTGATCGGGTATTCAGGAAATTAAAAAAAAAATGATTTTTTTAGGATTAGCGTGACTGAGGGTTTTAATTTTTTTTTTTTTACTTTCTTCTATCTTGATCTAAGATGGATTTGGACCCAAATTTCAATACTTACAACAATAAAGTATTTAAATAATAAATTTAAAATTTAAAATTCTAAATGACAAATAAAACGGTTAAATGACTTTATCTGAACATACCCTTAGAAAAGGTCTTTTGTTAGGCAACAATGGGGACAAGTGGGAATCAAATAACTTGATGTAAACTGGGCGATTGGGTTAACTTGGTGCAATGCAAGTCGGCTTCTTCTTGCTCAGTGCAGATCACGACGGTGACGTGGAATCAGTACTCCAGCTTCATTTTTATGTCCTTATCCCAATCAATGGCCAGATTGGTTGATTGGCTCTTTTGTAGGCTACCTAACCAATAAAACAAAGGCAGCTTTGCAGCTCAAAGTCTATGCATCGTGTGCGCCACAACACAACCACTCCCCGCAGAATGCCCATTTTTTAACTGCCTGTTCAGATTGGACCACTGCATAAACACAGCTCATGCTGCCTGCGGCAAAGCATGTAGGAATGGCGATGAGTGGGATGGAATCGAATTTTTCTCGTCTCTCTCTCTCAACGACCATATCCTATTCCGTATACCTCACCTTCAAATTTCAGTGAGGTATAAATTTTAAATCTCATTTCTACTCCAAAACTAAGAACAAGGATTGGGTTTAGTAGACTTTCTCCGACTACGATGTCTATTGTATTTTTTATTATATTATAAATAATTCACTTTCTATTTTCTTTTTATCTTGAAAATTGTGATTACCTTAACCATTCACTCTATTCTATTCTTTATTTTACTTATTTATTAAATTTTTAAATTTTTCTTCAAATATACAAAATAATCAAATATATACATACATAAAATTAGTAATCAAATACATAAATCAATAATCAAATATACACATACACAAAATCAATAATCAAATATACACATTTACAAAATCAATAACTAAATACACAAATACACAATATCACTCATCAAATACACAAATCAATAAATAATTCCCCAAAATCAAATACACAAACTCTATTACTTGAAGTTGTCGTTGCAATTGTTCCCATCCCACTGTCACAACTGTTCCCCTCTTGCCACCATATTTGCTCGCCGTCGTCATTGCATTTGCTCACAAGAAGGCTAATGGGAGCAATATTGTGTTCCTAGTCTTGTATGTGAATGATATTTTAATTATGGGCAACAATATGGACATGATGATGTCTGCAAAAACCTAGCTGTCTAGAGTATTCTTCATGAAGGAACTGGAAGATGTTACATATATTTTGGGGATTAGACTTTATAGAGACAGAGACAAGAAATTAATAGGTCTCTCCCAAATCTTGTACATAAAGAAGATGTTAAAGACTTTTAGCATGTTGAATTCCAAAAAGAGACAGTTGTCTGTCTAGGTTGGAGTTTATCTCTCTAAGGAGATGTCCTCTAATACTCTTGAAAAGAGAGATCGTATGAGTAAAGTACCTTATTGTTTCGACGATTGTGAGACTTATGCATGCGATGATATGTATAAGGTCAGATATTACATACGCTATGAGTGTTGTAAATTGATATCAGTCCAATCCCAGTGAGAGTCACTGGATCATAGTGGAAGTATATTCTAAAGTATTTGCGAAAGACTAAATATATGCTACTGATTTATGAAGGGGTGATTTCCATGTGGATTGTAAGGCCCCCACCCAAGTCCCCAAAGAACCAAAGTGGGTGCCCTACTAAAATAGAGACAACCTGGACCTAGATGAACTTGTCATACATGCAGTTGATGAATACCAAAAAACCTGATAGAGGAAATTTGCCATCCCGGCATGAATATCAAAATGTCAACCTACTATACAACAACTGATCTCTAGGCTTACATAGCCCAGGCATGCATAACATACATCACTGACACACCACCACAAAATAAAATATAATTCATACAGACCCAAATAAATTGAATCAAAATGCAATCCGGAAGTGATAAAATGCATAAAAAAGAACCCCCAGACAGACAACTGCTAGGTCTGCATGGTCTTGTACACTGCCTAACGAGGAAGTTGGGAACCACTAGACTCGCCCACAACTAGGTCCTTGCTTATACCTGGAATGAAGAGAAAACAAGGTGAGTCTAAATGACTCAGCAAGCTCATAAAGAAATGAAGAATGGATAGAATAGGTGCTAAAAGTAAACCTGAATCTCAAGTGCATAACTAATTGAAACTTATGCACAACATGCCATGTAATCTCTCATAAATTGATATAGGTACTAACTGTATAAGTAACAATACACATATACAAGATCTTGGGGCCCAAATAAGAAATGTTCTAGCATCCAAGTCCTTATAACAAACCTGCTACTGCCTTGAAGGCAAACTGCACTTGTACTACGAGTCGAAGTTTGCTCGGGTGGGAGCTACCACACCCGCTATCACGCATAAACGTCCAAGATAAGAACTGGGCACGCTGGGGCATCCCTAAATAACTCGATTCTAAAAACTAGATACCGTACAGCTGCATTTCAAAATTGACACCATGACTCGTGCAGATGCAACAAATAAGGGGTGGCATAGTAGACCGGACAGGATACAAAGCCCCCATAAGCCAAGCATCTCGCCAAGCCTCGCTCAACTAGTAAAACACACACCAAATGCAAATGCTCGTGCTTAACAACTAATAAATAAATATCATGGTGTTGTGACAAGCACTCAAGATTAAATGGACCACCCAAAATGCATAAACCCATCTTGAGCATACAAGACATGCACTTGAAAATACCATATGTGTTTAATTGGTTGGAACATGGAAAGTAGGGTTATTAAATTAGTTATTTAAGGGCAACCCAATGCCTACATCCCACAACCCAATGCCTACATCCCACCTAATTTAGTCATTAGCATTTTGCCGTAGCATTGGTCTCCATGGAAATATCCCTAGGTTCATTCCCCAAAGAAATGGGAAGTGGACAAACTCCCCTAACTGTAATAAAAACCAAGAGCTAACCCTCTATTTCTGCTGCCAACATTAGATATATATATATATATATATATATGAAAGCATGCACACAAAACCTATTCTAATTTTACGGACTGCCAGTACACTTGCCAACTAAAATCTCCATCATTTATTAGGTCACGAAGATGCTAACCTAAAAGGGATGAATCGTTGTAGAACTTTTCGGCCAAACAGACTACCTATACACACACACACATATATATACATATATATAAACGAGTATAACTCACGAATTTTATAGCTCACGGCCATAACAATTGGAAATGATCCAACCACAATTCATGCCCAAACTTGATGGAAAATCAGAGAAGAACGAAGATGAGAGGAGAGCTTGCTTGAAGTAACATTTTTTCTTCTTCTTCTTTTTCACTCCGTTTCTTCATCTCGGTCGAACTCTCTAAAAAATCCTCTCTTCTCTCATATCTCAATTTTATATACATGGAACAAAGTATAGTGGAGGAACAATATGTGGCAGCATCTAGAGAAGGCTTCTCACCACCAACTCCAAGTGGGTTTATCAAAAAGTTGCATCAGAGCTTGTTCCAGAAACACACTTTTACTAGATTAAGAAGATATCCGGATGCCTAGGCTTATATCCGAATAGGAGAGGCTTTAATGAAAATCGAAGGATTCTGGATAGATTAGACACCCTTCTTAATTTTAGGCATAAATCTCTCGTTTAAGCTCCTATCTAGGTGATTCAAGATGCTATCGAAAGATAAGAGAAAGATCTACAACTTTCATGTTTTAAGTTTTTTGAGATTCAGACTGCATCGAGGTCAAAATGGGGCTGGAAGGTGATAACTATAATGTTGAAACATGGGCTATCAGAATAACTATGCTCTTATTCGAATGCACCACACCCTATCCGGATAGATCACTGTAACATTCAAATCACACTCACAAAAACTCACAAAACTCATTCGTATTAGCTTCCCAATCTAACATATCTGAATGCTACACCATCTATCCAAATGGATCACACCACAAAGGCTCCAAACTCAAATATAACATTATATATCATTGGATATTCCAAACTTAGACCCAACACTTAATTAAGAATCACCAAAAATAACATATTAAACATCAAGACTAACTTAATTCTCAAAGCATGACACAACATTAAATAATTAAATCCGGGTCATTACATGGATGGATTCACTGAATCAGATTTTCAATCAGATGTTGATGATCGCAAATCGACATTTGATTTTGTATATCTCTTGAATGGTGGTGTTGTGAACTGGAAAAGTTCCAAGAAGACAATCACAGCGGATTCAACCAATGAAGCCAAGTATGTTGCGGCATGTGATGTTGCTAAGGAAGTTGTTTGGATCAGGAAGTTTCTTTTAGAGATTGATGTGGTTCCTATCATTTTGTCACCAGTACCTTTGTATTGTAACAATAATAGAGTTATTGTGCACGTGAAGATACCCAGGTCTCATCAGAAGTCCAAACATATTGAGTGTCAGTTTCATTTAATTCGAGAGATTATAGCACGTGGGGACGTGCAGCTGCAGAGAATAGATTCAGCGGATAATGTAGCTGAACCACTCACCAAGGCTATGACTGAGTCATAACTGGATCGACATCTTGAGAATATGGGTATATGATTCCTCCAAATGGTGTAACACTAGATGTACATGTGATGTAAATTAGCGTTAGTGTAAGTGGGAGATTATTAGTGTTTTGTGTCCTGATACTAGATTTAGATGACATCTAGAGGGCTTGTTTGTAATGCATTAATTGTATTTTTGTATAAATCTATAAAAATAATATTTTCTTTATTTATATTTTCTCCAATCAATTATATGAATGAGTCTCTAGATCTTCCGTGTGAGAATCTTACTCTCAAGGTGTTGAGATTGTGTGATAAGATTCTTTGGTAACAAAACTTCTTAAAATATTCATAGTTCTTAAATTATTTTGATGGGAACTCCGAGTATGAACTAGCATAAGGGTTACTACCTCATTTGATATGGGGATACTAATGGAAGGATAGTGTGTCATGCGCCATATGACATGAGATGTAGCTAGTAAACTTGTGGGTGGTCATTGGGGAACGATCAGTCAAATGTGGCACCGATGACTGACCACATGGCCTGGTGGATAATGGTCATGTCATTAGATTGCGATGATGTGTTAATCCTTAGAGTTGACTAGCATGATTGTGTTTGTGTATTGGTGTGCGGGATTTGCTAATGAGTATAACCATCCAATTGGGAGATGGGAATGCTTATCTATGTAGTTTCATATTGCTGGTATATGGAGACAAGTGTTGGGAATAGGATCTGTCGCCCTCATCGGTATTTGATGGGGTAAACATTCTGTGTGATTTACTATTAATGTGATAGAATAATCCTTGTTCACGGTAGATTGAAAGTCAAAAAATGTGTTTCCTGGGGTGTCATCTGATCACATTAATGAGATCTGATACATAGTTACTGAGTTTGTCACTCCATGACTCTCACTTAGTTGGGACGTTAGGTGATGAAAGGATTATATTACACGATAATCGTCAACTGTAATAGATTCACTTGAAGTAAGATTTTATTGCCACCTATACTATCATGAACCACTAGGCGCTATTCATGAACTTTTAGAACATCATCAGGATTTGGAGAAGTTCTGATGATGAGTCAAAGGGTTGACCAATATTGAAAACAGTTTCAGTATTATCTGATTACTAGCAAGTAGTGAACTTAGAAAGTTACACACCATATAGTATTGCGTTTGATATCGACATCGTGTGCAGAAAATGTCTCAAGAATTGATTACTTAAAAGTTGACCATTGGCCCCCTACCAATAGTACGTAATGCATTGTTTTTATAGTTATAGTTTTTTCCTTATATCGTATCGGATTGTCCCAAATTTAGCAATCCAAGAAAATAAAGTTTTCGTGGGCGAATATTTACTCTATATGTATTTTCATTGTAGGGTTAGTTAATAACTTCTCAGAATAGATAAATTGGTTCTCGATTTCTTCTGCCATCCTGACCAATGAATAATTAACATTCGTTTTCAATAGAATTTTCTGCATTCACGGGTTCCATCGTTCCCATCACTTCTTATTTATTGGTTAGGTCCGAATTCTACAATGGAGTTCTTAATGGAATTTGTTCTTGAGTTAATCTTCTCAGTCTTTATTGGCTCGAGGCTCCGAATTTTTTTGTTCTATTCTAGAAACAAATTCATTTAATTATGGATGAATCAATATTGATGCTTTATTACATTGCCTTTTATGAGATGACTCATAGACCTTACATTTACATATGGACAATTCCTCAATATCTTGTTCATTCGCAACAAAATATTTTCTTTGTGCATCGGTAAAAAAAAACATGCTTTTTTGGGGAGAGATACCATTTCACCATTCGAGTCACAGGTATCTAACATATTCATACGTAACGATTTTCCACAAAGTGGTGACGAAACATATAACTTATACAAATCTTTCCATTTTTCAAGTTGATTCGATCCATTCGTTCGTAGAGATATTTACTCGATCGAAGACATTTCTGAAACACCTCTAACAGAGGGACAAATAGTCAATTTTGAAAGAACTTATTGTCAACCTCTTTCAGATATGAATCTATCTAATTCAGAAGGGAAGAACTTGCATCAGTATCTCAATTTCAATTCAAACATGGATTTGATTCACACTCCATGTTCTGAGAAATATTTACCATCCGAAAAGAGGAAAAAACGGAGTCTTTGTCTAAAGAAATGCGTTGATAAAGGGAAGATGTATAGAACCTTTCAACGAGATAATGCCTTTTCAACTCTCTCAAAATGGAATCTATTCCAAACATATATGCCATGGTTCCTTACTTCGACAGGGTACAAATATCTAAATTTGATATTTTTAGATACTTTTTCAGACCTATTGCCGATACTAAGTAGCAGTCAAAAATTTGTATCCATTTTTCATGATATTATGCATGGATCAGATAGATCATGGCGAATTCTTCAAAAAAAATGGTGTCTTCCACAATGGAATCTGATAAGTGAGATTTCGAGTAAGTGTTTACATAATCTTCTTCTGTCTGAAGAAATGATTCATCGAAAAAATGAGTCACCATCGACACATCTGAGATCGCCAAATGTTCGGGAGTTCCTCTATTCAATCCTTCTCCTTTTTCTTGTTGCTGGATATCTCATTCGTACACATCTTCTCTTTGTTTCCCGAGCCTCTAGTGAGTTACAGACAGAGTTCGAAAAGGTCAAATCTTTGATGATTCCATCATCTATGATTGAGTTGCGAAAACTTCTGGATAGGTATCCTACATTTGAACCGAATTCTTTCTGGTTAAAGAATCTCTTTCTAGTTGCTCTGGAACAATTAGGAAATTCTCTAGAAGAAATACGCAGTTCTGCTTCGAGCGGCAACATGCTATTATGTGGTGGTCCCGCTTATGAGGTCAAATCAATACGTTCTAAGAAGAAATATTTTAATATCAATCTCATCGATATCATCGATCTCATAAGTATCATACCAAATCCCATCAATCGAATCACTTTTTCGAGAAATACGAGACATCTAAGTCATACAAGTAAAGAGATCTATTCATTGATAAGAAAAAGAAAAAATGTGAACGGGGATTGGATTGATGATAAAATAGAATCCTGGGTCGCAAACAGTGATTCGATTGATGATGAAGAAAGATAATTCTTGGTTCAGTTCTCCACCTTAACGACAGAAAAAAGGATTGATCAAATTCTATTGAGTCTGACTCATAGTGATCATTTATCAAAGAATGACTCTAGTTTTCAAATGATTGAACAACCGGGAGCAATTTGCTTATGATACTTAGTTGACATTCATAAAAAGTGTCTAATGAATTATGAGTTCAATGCATCCTGTTTAGCAGAAAGATGGATCTCCCTTGCTCATTAATAGTATCTCTCCCCCAAAAAGCATGTTTTTTTTTACCGACGCACAAAGAAAATATTTTTTTGTGAATGAACAAGATATTGAGGAATTGTCCATACGTAAAATCATAATTATTGATACGGGCCTTTTCCACATAAAAAGAGAATCTTTTGTTACAATAGAAGGGGAAGTGATGTGGATTATTCAAGAATCGAAGTCAATTTGCTTTATAAAAAGAAGATATTAATGAACTTCTATGAAACGGTTTCACGGGATTCAGCCAATTGTCTTGATCGTGGAATATCATTAAGAAATAGGAATCCGTGTTATCAATGGATTTCCCGCGATTGTTTCTAGTATGGAATGAGTCAATCATTCACTTTGGTATCTTATTGAACAAAAATGGTGATATTGTTCCTCCGTTGATCAAGAATTTTGATTTTTGGGAAGTATCATGATCATCAAATAAGAAGTCTTTCAATTTTTTCAAATGAACGATTTGAAGACCTATTGAACCATGGCATATATGTTTGGAATAGATTCCATTTTGAGAGAGTTGAAAAGGCACTATCTTGTTGAAAGGTTCTATACATCTGCCCTTTATCAACGCATTTCTTTAGACAAAGACTCTGTTTTTTCCTCTTTTCAAATGGTAAATATTTCTCAGAATATGGAGTGTGAATCAAATACATGTTTGAATTGAAATTGAGATACTAATGCAAGTTCTTCCCTTATGAATCAGATAGATTCATATCTGAAAGAGGTTGACAATAAGTTCTTTCAAAATTGACTATTTGTCCCTCTGTTAAAGGTGTTCCAGAAATGTCTGCGATCGAGTAAATATCTCTACGAACGAATGGATCAGATCGACTTGGAAAATGGAAAGATTTGTACAAGTTATATGTTTCATCACCACTTTGTGAAATTGCATAGTAATCTCTTGAATTATTGAAAGAATAATTGAGGTGGGGGGCGACGAATTGGAATGAGTAATGAAATGGGGAGAAGAAAAAAGAGGGAAGGGGGGAGGAAATGATTAAATAAGGTAAAGGCAGGGCCTCTGCCTTTTCTCAGTCTTCCTCTCTCTCTCCCTCACATGTTTCTACTTCATCTTCTTCTTCCTTCTTCATCTGAAAAATATTCTGTTGTAACAGAAATATTATAAGTGTGAAGGTCACGCATAAGATTTTGAGGCACGAGCACCGATGATATGCAGATCCTCTGTATTTAGCAAACGAAGATGTGATCGAAACGGTACCGTACTACTACTAGGTGTGGATATATTAGGACCACCACAACGTGAAGTTGATATGATCTAAGTACAAAAATCATTTTTGTACCCAAACCTTACATCGAATAGTAGGTATGCATTTATTTATGCATTCAATTGTTGAATATGCGTATCGATCAAATATCCAAACTCTATATAACGTGTATATTATATTCCGTTGTGTGTATATGATACACAGTAAAAATTTTATTTTTTGTTTGTACCATTGTCCTAGTGATTCCCTTTAGATCCACCTTTACCTCACCTACATGTATCTCATTTACTCCAGACACATCATTTCCACTTGACTCATTATCTTTAAATTCAATGTAAATGTTCAGAAAACCAAACTTTACTCCCTCTTCACACATCCTAAGCACTTCATTATCATTAAAGAGCAAAGTTTGATAGTTCTAGTCTCCCTTAGATTTGTAGTACCCTAACTTAGACACTTCACCATAATTTGTCTCCTTACACATAGCCACATTATTCTTATAAGACATTTCATTACAATTCCTTTGCCCACCAATATATAGGTACCACCAACATATTTAGTTAGTGGACCCTTATTGAAAATTTAACACCAATCTGCACTTCCATAGGGTAACTATTATATCAAAACCAACAAACAACAATATATACTAATATAAATCTAATTACAAACTATAAAACCAATTACCCATAACAACATTATAACAAATAAAAACAGACCCTAATTACATGCCATTAATTTAAATAACCCTCTTAATGAAACTATAATTAAAAAAATCCCCTAATATAAATCCATTTACAAACTATTAAGCGAATTAATAAATAAATAGCATTATAACAAACAACAACAAACCCTAATTACATTCCATTAATTTAAATAACCCTCATTAATGAAATTGTTAAGCTCAAGAGTAAGATAATAAGATTTTGATGATAATAAAAAAAAATTATTGAGATAAAAATAAAAATAATTTTTTTTAATCAGTTCAAAGTGAAGAAGAAATGAATTTCCTGTCCTTGTATCTTAGGTCAATTGATGGTTTAACTTAAGTCGACTGAAGTTAGGTTGTAAGTTGGTATCTGATCTTGTGTAAGTTCAATCGACTTAAGTTTAATTTAAGTCGACCAAATTTGGCTAGAATCTTGGTCTCTTATCTTAGGTCGAGCGTGCTTCGACCGAAATTGTGTGGAAGGTTTTTGGACAACTTAAGTCGATTGAAATCCTACGAGCTTCTCTTATTGTCTTAGTTTTCTAAAATAAATTTGTTACATGTTCAACAATAAAATCAAATAGTTGTTTTTCTCTTATTCTTCTTTAAAATCATAATTTGATAAGTTTATCATTTTCTTATGCAAAAAGTAAAATCTCTTTTGGAGAAAAGGTGGTTTAACCTCAAATTTGTTCCCCTTTTCAGATTTTGATGTCTTCTATGATTTTCTTGTCTCTCACTCTTATGAACTTTTTGTCTCAAAAAAGCTTATGTTTAATACTAATCTTAGGTTATCTCCTTATAGCTTTTCCCAGCTTTACCTAATTTATCTCAAAAATTATTTTGATTCATATATTTTTCTCTTGAACAAAATATATTTCTAATGTTTTTGTAATCAAAGATACCTACAAATGCTGGAATGTATCAAGTTGCAATCTATAAAAGCTTGAAGATTTTTTGAATTTCAAATTAATTTTAGCCCCTCTATGTAACATCTAGTTTTTTAGGGATGCATATATATATAGGGTAAGTTTGGAGGATCAAAAGCGACAGAGAACAAATTGATTGGAAGAGCATTCAAATTAGAGTAAGAAAGTTCAAAGAGTTGGAAGTGTGATGGCTGGCGAAATTCTCAGAATTGGTGACTTGTTTGATTTGTCTCTGTTTGTAAGTTTGTGGTTTTTTACTTTGTTGTGTTTTATGTTCTTGAGTGTTTTGATGATAATTATCTTATGTAAAACTTTAATGTAAGAATTGTTATAAGTTAAAGTTGCCTTGGATATGTGTAAGATCAAGAAATCTTGATAGGTTTATGTGTTAGTATGATTTATCTATTAAAACTCTTATATGTGCTAAAATTGTTTTAGCCATATGCTTTATTGATATATCTTTTATGATTCTCTTTGGGGTCATCCTAAAGATCATGCATGAGTGCTTTATAGATCTTGTGATATGCTTAGTGCTTTATGTGATAACATTACTCAAGCTTTAGAGTAATGTATTATATATATGTTGTTTGATTATTAAGTGTTAAACATCAAGTCAGCATAAGGTCTATGGTGTAAAGGATCATATATTCAAGTGAGGATACTTGGGTCTTGATTTGTAGAATTTAAGTTGTTTTAATCCATTATGATGAGGTTATGCTAATGACCTTACTATGTTTGTTTGTGGTTGATCTTGCTCTCGTTTATATGCTTGTTATGTCAATAGGTCGCTCTAGAATCTCAAGAGATATCCTAAATATCCCATTGTATTAGTGTCATGAATAAATGTCATATATCCTTATGACACTTAAAGTAAGCTTAAAAATGGGGAATATCTTAAGCACTTTAGTTATGTGAAACCATCACTTAAGTCTAAAAGTAATGTGTTTTAGTGTTATTCATCTTTACTCTTAAGCAAATGAATATATGCGTAGACAAGTAGTTCTAAGTTTCAAATCATAAAGGTTAAGTTATCGATTTGATATTTAGTATTAAATTCCTAAAGTTCTCAAGTCCTTATTTTTAAGAAGGATCTCTTGGAGAACTTATAATATTGAATGCATGTTGCTTGATAAGAAAAATCATTCAAGTGATTATAGGGTTGTTGATTTCAAGCAATATTTGATTAAGCTATTGAAATTTCATCTTCTTGGACTTATAATCTAGTGATGGATTAATCACTCGAATAAAAATATAGATGCAATTAAGTAGTATTTATTTTTAGAGCATCTAGATATAGTTTGTATGTTTCTTAAAAGAATTTTTACGTTGAATGTTTTCCAAAGCAATTCTTCCTAAGTGTTGTTTATATTTAGATTGAGTGTTTTGAGTATTAGAACTCTAAAGTTTTTATCTTTTAAGAATTACTCAAAGTATGTATTAGTAGAATTTGTGTATTATGCTTTAGAGCTTATAATGCTTGTTCAACCTATACGTGCTCTTGCTTTGATTGATTAATCATAATGATAGAACATCCTTAAGATATACGATGTGTGCTCTTGTTTTGTGAAACCATGATACTCAAGATAGAGTATCTTTGTTGTGATTGTTCAGTAACATATTTTGTGCTCAACATATTTGTAATGTTTTCTAAGTTTTATTTTTAATCAAAGTAATGGTGAATTACTTGACTTAGAAATATTTCATACATATATGGCTTGATATAATTGTATAGCAATGACACCAATATCTAAGAAGGGGTGAAGTAGGTTATTTAAAAATTTGATTGAAGTTTAAAAATCTTCTTAATGAAAAATGAGATTTTAACGCTTGTAAGAGAGTTGTTTGGAGCTATAAACAAAACAAGAACAAAAACAAGAATGACACAAGCGATATATAGTGGTTTAATTTAAACCAAGTCTAATCCACTACCTTAGCACATCACTAAGAAATTTTCAAACAATTCACTATAATTCTTCTATCACACTAGATAGGCCTTCTAGCAACAAGTTTGGAAAATACAATCTCTTGTTTAAAACAAGCAAACCCTACAGTAACAAGCTATGTAATACAAATCTCTTGCTTAAACAAGCAAACCCTCTAACTACAAACTAGGTATCAAAATCCCTCTACAAGCAATGCAAACTCTCTAGCAAAATAAGGTAAGAAAATACAAAATGATATAAGATAAAGGGGAATCTAAGAGACAATACTCTTAGTTACAAATTTTCTCAAAAATAAAGACAAGACTTGGAAATGAATTTTACAAAATGAATGACTGATCCCTTACCTTGCACATTATTTTAAATTAAATATGACATTATTATTTTCAACAAAAATGGTTGAGGCATTTATCCTCGCCAGTGTGCTAGTGTGCGTTGAGTATAGTTTTAAATTTATATTCTGGTGAGTACCAGGTCGATCCACAAGGAGAATTTATGGATGGAAAATAAAAATACCAGAATAAGTTGGTTATTAATTATTATTTTTTTGACTATTTTGTTGAAATACTTATACACATGATCAGAAATAGAGCATGGCAGTGAATAACCTAATTTAACAACGATGAAAGATAACAATGCATATTTTGAATTAAAAATAGAAAGTAAAAGTACTTGGGTCAAGACAATTTCAGTGTCAACACCAATTAATTCTCAATTTAATAGAAAAAATCAGTAATATTAATCTGAGTTCAAATTTGAGTTTTTTCCATTAAGTGCATTTAAAGATGATGATAATTCTAAATCTAGCAATCCCCATACATGATATGAGTGATTCTATGTTAAGCAATTACCATAAATCAAAATGCAAATAATATGTCTGTCAGTAACTACAATTTAAGATAATGATAATTCTTGGTTAAACAATCTGCATACAAGACATGAAAGATTCTAAGTTAAGCAATTACCATAAATTGAATTATATTTAACAAAAAGAATTTGTAACTATAGATTAATCATTTGGACTTGGGTATGAAAACATTTTCAGGTGTAGCAATCTCCATATGTGGCACGAAAATTCTAAATTAGGCTTATGTTCCAACCCAAACTCAAAGATCCATTACACATACTGCTCAAATTAAATCAAATTAATATTACATATTTGAAGCGTAGCTTTCTTTGGGAATCATTGGCATTGGACACTATCCTTACTTTAACCCAAGATTGGATTTAACCGGTCATACTCAGGCGGTGGATAATAAAGAGACGAGAATTAAAATTGCAGCAATTAAATAAAAGAAATTAAATAGCAGAAATTAACTAGCCATAATCAGGTGGTGGATAATAAAGATGGTAGAAAAATAATAGAACACAACTATATAGGAACTAAAGTTGAAGAATTGAGAGAGAAATTCTAAGAACACAACTATGTTTTTATTCAAGAATAATGACTTTCTACAAGTGCAACCAAGTGAGCTATTTATAACCCACAATATGCAATACAAAGCATACAATTTAAAATTATACAACTAGACATAATTATATCTAATGAGCACTCACAAAAACATTCACCTAACTAGTGGAAGAAAATTAGCTAAAAGACACATTTAAGGTTAAATAGATTTTAGCTAAAAGACACACCTAAAGAAGCACTCATAAAATATATATTTAAAAATAAAAAATAAAAATAAAAATAGATTTTCACAAGTTGGGTTTTTGGTCTTCTTTATGTTGGATTTAGGCCTTCCTTGTGATTAAAATGTCTGGACCTTCATTGTGATTAAATCCTTGGGATTGAAATGCTTGGGCCTTCCTTGTGTTGGACTCCATTTAATAGTTGACCCAATTGCACTTGAATTTGAGTAGTAACGTTGGACATCCGATTAACTCTTTAACATCTTCAATTACGTGATAAATGTTAATTTCTTCATATCATCCTGATAATAGTACATAATGTGTATAATTATCCAATTTAAACATTAATATAAGATAAAAATAGGGATATAATTTATTAAGATTTAGAAAAAATTAGCTCCTCATCAATGAATACAAAGCCTTGGAGAGAAAATAAATGTAACAATGAAGCACAAACTTGAAGAGTACTTGAGAGCTTGTAATAATATCAGTTGGTTGGTTTGAATCATCCATTTGACTTTTACTTATAGTGCATTGAGAGCCCATTCTATAATCTTATCGTTGGAATTGAAGGGAGCACTTTGAATTGTGGACAAACTAATCTTTAGTGATTTTTTACACAGAAATGGTCGATAGATGCAAGGCATTGGTCGACAGATTAGTTAAGGAATTCAAAATTCGATTGACAAATGCAAGGCATCAGTCGACAATTAGAAGCTTAGAATGCTAAGAGTCCAAATGCTTACTTTTTGTCGATCGACAGCCTTAAAACAATTGGCCGACAAACAGAGACTTAGAAATGCAAAAATGAGAAGACAAGCATACTATCGGTTGACATATCCAATGGGATCGATCGATAGATCAAGGCGAAATGCAAGTCTCAACGTTTTATGTGGTAAATAGATGCAATGCAAAATGCATTCTGTCGATCGATAGATCAAGAAGTATCGGTCAACAGCTAAAAGCAAAAAGTGCTTGAATGGTCGATAGATGCAAGCTTGACTTGGTCCTGTGTTTTTTGTTAGTCGACAAATCCAAGGCAATTGGTCAACTGATAGAAGCTTGAGACCACAATGGTTGACAAGTGACTTGATTTTTCCTTGAAAAATTTTCTTCCATATTATTTTTATAAGCTCTTAGTTTCAAGGATTTGCCAATACAAATTTGTTTTTCCAATCTCCATTTTGGTGAATATTATATTTTCATATGATATATTAAACATTTGAAAACTTATATTAAATTGATTTTGAAAATTCATGTTTGAACTAAAAATATAACTTTGATTTGTTTGTTATCATCAAAACCATAATACATACGCGAGTAAAATATCACATACATGGTCTTTTGCCTTTGAAAAATTTTTGGTTCATTTATCCAATGGTTCAAAACCAATTTGTAATAATCATTTTGGAGATTCTCTTAAATCTTAATACTTGTTTTTGCAAATCTCCATGTGTATAAGATTGTAATTCATTTTGTTTTCATTTTAACAAAGTAGTACTTGATATTGAAATTGATTTTTATTGAAAAGTCATATACTTGAGTTAGGATATAAAACTTTATTGTTTTTCATCATAAGAACCACACACGACACAATAGTAAAATATCATAAAGTTATATTTAGTATGATGCTTAAGTAAATGCATCTTGATGTTATATATTTGTGTTTTGATATAATGTGCTCAATATATTTTCTATAATCTATATGTTACATGTTGTCTATTAATGTTTGAGCTTAGTAGAATGATTCTTATTTTAGATCTAGAAAAGAGAATGTTCTTAGTTAAGTATTATATATTGCTATCAAAACCATGTGCTTGAGAAATATCTCTTTTTTCTTCTAAGAATCTCTATGTAACCAAGTGAGTGTGTTTGAAAAGTTAGTGGTAACCAACTTTTACAAACGTCACTTGTGTCTTAAGCACCCCATGTGTTTGAGCTAATGGTTTATATTTATTTAAATGATGGAAAAATTGAGTCTTATATTTAAGCTCAATGTTTATGATTTTTAGATGTTTATGTTTATGAGAAAAGTGTTTTGATATTATTTGTAATACCCCATGTTATGTGAATTTTGGGATGAATCAAATATGAGAAATTTTTTTCTAAAAGAAAATATTTCCTTGATTTGATATTTGAGGAATTTGGATTCGAGATGCCCTAAGAAGGGTAAAGTGGTAAATTGGGTGTTATTTCCAAAAAAAGAAAAAGAAAAAGGGAATTTGGAATTTGTATGGGGAAAATGAATTAAATAAATGGAAATTGTTAAACTAGTGAAGTGGGACACTTGGCAATGTCTTGGGAGTCAAGAATAGGCATTTAAAATTAATTAAAAAAGAATGGATATATGGGAGCCAAGTCTTGCATGTGATGTAATCATTGGCTTGAGAAAAAGATAATGGAAAAGAAATTAGATATTAGTCGTGCATTTATGAGTGAAATTTTTAAATAATTTAAATAAATAAATTTCTTTTATATTTAAGTCTTTCAAGTGATGGCTAATGAAAATAGTTCCAATTAAATAATGTTGTGAAATTAGAAATTTGTCTTTCAAGAGTGATGTGGTGAAATTGCCCTATTTAAATAAATGGTGAAAATTGGCTATTTTCAAGAGATCTAGTGGATGAGATTTAGTCTTGCATTTGGGAGTTAATCCTAGGGCTATGGTTGATTCAAGAGAGTTGGCATGGATTGCTATCCAAAAATTTGTTTATGTATTTTTCCCAATAAAATTAGAAGATGGAGATTCAAGATTTGTTAATTGAAGGGTTGAGATTAAGTTTTAAACAAGCACATGGATTGAGCTTGTTCTCAATGGTGAAGATTAAGTCCTCTATTTCAAGATTGATCCAAAGGCCCAAATTCAATCTTGAATTAGATTAAATCAAATTTAAATGTTAGGAGAGGTAGTATAAATAAAGAGGTTGTGGTTGAAGGCCAAACTTTGCTTGTCTGAGAGGAGAATTTGCTAAAAGGAAAAAGAAGAAGGGAGGAAGAAAGAAGGTATGTTCTTGAGTTTAACTTCTTTGAGTAAAGAAAAGAAGAGTCCTCTTAGCCTTCTTATCTCCTAGCCTTAAGATTTTGATTGATTCAAAAGGGGGGTTTCATTTCTTTTAGGGTATTGGAAGCTTAAGGGCTCTTGAAAGCAACCTTGTTCCAAAGCATCCAAAAAATCTAAGGTAAAGGAGCCCATGGGATGGTGGCTAGCATGTGGTAAGTTGTTCTTTAACTTTCTATGTGAATGTTTGGCATGTGCAAAGTGATCTTAAGATCTATGGCCATGAGGCTAGGGGAAAAAGGGGTAGGTTTAAGCCTTAAACCATGTTGGTGGTGAGGATCTAAAGCCCTTACTTGTTGCATGCATTTGTCTTCACATTTATGTTATGTTCATGCTTACATAGCATGCACCCTTATTGAGCTTTTGAGCTCATAAGGTTTGGTTTACCTTACTTGTAGATGGTACATCTTCTAAGGGAAAGGGAGTGATGGATGCTTGAAGCTTGTTGGTGTTGAAGACTTCTCTATGTGTAATTATTTTGCCAAGATTGGAACCATATCTTGTGATGCTCATATTATCATGCCATTTTAAGGGTTTAAGCATAAAATTTTAGGGTTCCAATATTTGTAAACAATATGTTTTTGTGGATGTATAAGATTGGAAATGGGTTTCTTGGTGCATGTCTCATGGGAAATGCATTTGAGGTGGAAAAATAGTATAGATGGGCAAAAATTTAATTCTTTTGTTTTTGAAAAAAGATATTTCAGGGGCTGAAGGGCATTTTTGGAAAGTTCAAGACTTTTCTAAAAAAAAATATATATGGTTATTTTGAGAAGTTGCTTGAGAATTTTTGGAGATTTAAAAGCAATAATGGGCTATTATTGTAACACCCCGCTTTTTTAGGGTGTTAGGTAACGTAAGATTTCATAGATATTTTTTTCCAATCAATGGAAACTCAACACAAAACCGTTTTCCGAAGATCCCGTTACACCTTCTTAATATATCAACTATGAACCATTAATAAACTAAGACAGGTACATCATCTCAAATGTGGAAACTAAATTGAAACCTCAATAAATCATAACCGAACCTACTTTCTTTATAACATAAAGTCAAAACAACGTTTTACATGACATCATCAAAATAAACAACATAATTAAAAGGACATAATATAAAACATCCACTAATCATCGTCACTCATCGACAATTCCCTTTCCCTTCGCATTGCTGCCTTCACTTGGAACATTTGAATATTCCAGGGACAAAGTCCATATTAGATGATGAATCATTTAAGTGAGAGTTCAAAAACACATTTTTCATAAATGAATGCAAGACATGAAATAAACCAACACAACCCGGCAAGCCCTAGCCCAAGAGAATCCCACAGCGCTTAACCCTACCACGGGAAAAGAGCAATCTCTCTAAAAGCTATGCCACCATACTGACACATCGACACGACGCGATTCTAGCTTAAGAGGGGTAAGTTAACGCATCTCCCCAATATTTCGGGAACAATCGTTACCAACTCCCGGTCTAGGAGGGTCACATCAACGCAGGAACCCGGCTCACCACATTTATGTCAAAGATTATGTTCCCACTTTAAGCGTCCAAGAACCTCCACACAAATCCCATATGTACCATCCAGTCATTCTAGTACAACTTTCCTGACCAAACGGCTCGACACGGAAACCAAGGCGGCTATCCTAGCATGAACACTAGCACAAAATGCCCCTTTTATTCCGTCACGCCCTTGGAGAATTATGGCTACAGTATCCAGATAACATTTTAGGCTGACATTTCATATCCTAACTCAAAATCCCATATGGACCACCTAGTCATCCTAGTACAACTTTTTTAACCAAACGACCTGGCACGAAAACCAAGGTGGCTACCCTGGCATGCACACCAACATGAGATACCCCTATTATTTCGTCACGCCCTTGGAGAATTATGGTTACACTATCCAAACAACATCTTAGGATAACATTCCATATGAACAATCACAAAATGCATCACAATGTCACATTTCACAATTCAATGCATCATATAAATAATATTTTATAAAATACAATGCACATGTATGAAACGTTTAGGGAGAAACCTCCCTCATAAAACCAACTGTCACCAGTTACCGTTTGTATGAAACAAAACTATTTTGCATAAAATCACAACACAATTTGATAGAACGAACACAAAGTTTTGGGGGGCGAACACTCATCTTGAATGTATTCGGAATACCTCAATCCATGTGCACGACCTCGATTTGCGTGCCAAATCACAAACACCCAAACTTATACTCAACCTTAAGACAAGATACTCCTTAAACACCATATTTAATTAAAAAGCATTAAAAACCATTTTCCCTCAATTTTTTCATAATTTTCTCTAATTTTCACCTCGATAATTCCAAAATAATTATCTCTTCAAACTTTTTCTCAAATTATTTAACATGATAAATCCTAAAATAATTTAAGATAAATACTGAAAGAAAAATATCGAAAATACCACCTGCTCATGCCCTCTCACGTGCCCTGTGCGTGTCTGCGTGTGAAAGCTGGCGCGTGCAGGCACGCGCTAGTCTTCTTCCTCGCTTCCAGCCACTAGCGATGGCTCTGATGGCCAAACCAAGCCCACCCTCTTGAAGCCCTTTCTCATTCGATCACAACGGCACAACTTTCAGGCCGAAAGGCCATTGGAAAATGCCCCAAACGGGTTGTTGCAAGTCAGCGGAGGCGAACTACCTCAAGCTTTCTGACGAGCTTTGAACAGCCTTCAAACGTGCTCCAATTCGCACTAAATTCTCCAGAATCCTTCTCCTTAATGCAATGATCAAAAGCCCCTTAACCGTTCTCCCAAAATCACACCAAAACGTAGTCAATTTGGGTGTTAAAATTTGGCTGAACCCTTGTCTATTTTATAGCAAAATCCAGCAATTTCTCAGCCAATCACCCGCCAGAACTTGGCTCCCACGAAACCCCACGCCGTCTACTACCTCCCCAATGTCTCCCTTGACCGTCCCATCGCCAGAAACGATGGCCACGTGCGGCGGCCGTCTTCCCTTGCATTCACACTGCATTTTTATTTTATTGCACTCCAGCCCCCTTAATTATTCAAATCTTGATTTTTCCCTTTTCCTTGAGCCCTTGATCATTCTAATAATACCACTAAGACCCACAAATTTTTTATTATTCATTTCACCCTTGAAACTTTTGAAAAATTACCTTTTTGGCCTCCTTTGGGTATAATTAGAAAATTACACTTTGGCTCGATTCCTCGTTTTGACCTGAAATCCATTCGTTTCAACCCGAAATTGCTTAAGGGTTGTTCTGCATATAATTTATTGGTCCTTAGCACATTACGTTGACTTTTCGGAAGCTCCCTACATTGATTTGGTTTACTCAGCCTGGTTGACAGTTGTACCGAAAACTATTCTCGATCCAATTTCTTTTATCACCGAAAATGATAACTCGTATTACTCGTCAATACTATCTCATTTTCCTTAGCTATCTATGGTCCAAGGTACATCCTTTGATTGATTCGGCCTCTTAAAACTGCGATAGTGTACCCTAAGACCTCATTTTTTTTAAAATTCCACTTATACCCTTCATTAAATTCTATTTCTAGCCTAAAGTAATTCTCAAGTATTACAATTATGAAGGCCTAAATTAATTTGAATAATTGGGAAACTAAGTGGAGTTTTGAAAATTTGCAAGAAGATTAAAGCAATTTTAAATAAAGTTTGGCAAGGAGTAGGGTATGTGTTGGGCCCTTATATTGTTAATCGATAAATTTGCTTAAAGGGAATTTTGGGAATTCTAAGGCAAATAATGGGCCTAAATTGGGCCCAAGTGTTTATAAATTGCAGAAATAGGCTAATATTTGACAAGGGAGGAATTTTTCTTTAAAATTCGAAATTAAGGCCCAATAAAAGAAGAAGAATTTTTTTTTAAAGTCCCTTGATCTTTGTCGTAGTTCGTCAACCTTAGGGATTTGAGGCGGCATTAGAGTAGTGCTAGTTGATCCTGGGATAGTCATCCTTAGGCTTTGATTTAGCCTAAGAAAGGTGACGACCACCAAGGAGTTTGGGTTCTCGCCCAGAACCTTGAGTTGACCGAAGGGATGGACGAAGCTGAGTTCACACCTAGGGCGTTTCCCTTTAAGAAACATAGTCAAACCCTTTTCAGAATGCCCAAACATGTGAGTGGTTGGGTGACTATTCACGAGTAACGCTCGTAAGTGGGAGCGGGTCGTTACAGTTGGTATCAGAGCCTAGTTATCCATTTGTGAGCTTGATTGGCTATGTATGCGTGGACATTATGGTTATCATGGTAGATTCAATGATTTATGGTTGGAGATGTGTGTAGCATTCATGCATTACATTTGGATTTTGGCTTGGTATATGATGCTAGTGGGTGACTTTCTTTTCCTTAGGTATGGGGAGATCAAGTTCCTTTCGCTCCATGACTCTCAACTTATTCTCCTTCTTCCAATTTCTCTTTACTATTTTCATTACTTCCTAAAGGCTCATGTGAATGAATAATTGTTGAATGAAACACCATAGAAACCATCTTGAAAGGGCCAACTAGTTTTCTAATTAATGCATGTGGAGTGCATCTTTAGGAGCCCACTAACTCAACGATCATCCATTTCAACTACATCATGCTCTTACCATGGTTAAGGTCAAACATTCTTGAGTATGCAAAATCTTGCTCCATCAATTATGTAATAACTTTTACATATGCGTGCATGCGCACAACACATAGATACACAAAGCTCCCTGTATAAGAATTGACAAAAAATATGGTTTGCAAGGATGTGAACTCTATAGTCTTTGTGTATTAAGGCATAGAGATAATATCTAAATTAAGTAATGATGCAAGCATTTATACCAGCTAATAAATATCCCAAATTGATAGAAAGGCCCGAACCAAATGTTGATCACGAGTCTTGTAACCAAAGAAATAAGTAAGACTACCTTGGTAGGTTTCGAGAAAGTCCATTTGTATAAGGTAGAGACAAGGATAGGTCAAGAGAAAGAGAGAAGAAATAAAGGAATAAATGAAGGGAGTTGATCAAATTGTGTGAGTTTTGTCTTGTGATATTTTATTTTTCATTGTATGTTGTTTACCCACATTCCTAAGTTAAAGTTTGCCTTGTATAGTCTAGCATAGTTTGATTACCCTTTATTGTTTGTGATTTGCCTATGATATGTTATAAGCCATGTCTACATATATAAAAGACAACTTATTTCATCCTAGACTAAGGAGTGCCTAGCTAGACAAATAGTGGCCACGATAGCCTTTTGATTGACATGGTACTAGATGATTACTTTGCAGGTGTATGGCACTTGCAAAGATGTCCCCAAATATGCTTGAGGGTTCAAATTAAGGATTGGTTTTTCCACTTCCTACAACTAAAGAAAATGGTTAACTACCTATGGTTAACCTTAGAACAACCATCTAATGCTTAAATTGAATATCTAAAATCTCAAAATAGGTGAAAATGGCAATTTTCCCAAAGATAAAGAGTAAGAAAAATGATGGATAGATGGTTAATGAATTATTTTATTTGAGAGATGGGGTGGGGGGTACTAGTTGATCAATTTATTGACTGTTTGATCTTTGTTTTTTTTTTTTTTGGGGGGGGTTATATGCTAACAACTTTGCCTTGTGGTTGCCCTTGAGTCATGAAAAGACAATTTCTTTGTTTATTGTGTCCTTATTGCTTGTGGGCTTACCCGAGGCTGGCCTAAAAATAAGATAATTGCCTTAACGACCATATCATAGTTGTGGGTTAACTTGGCTAGAAAAATGACCTAAGATGGTGGTGATGGTTTATTTTCCAGCATTGTGACACTAGGTACTAGGACTTTTAAAATAATATTGGTGTAGAGAGGCCTACAATACCCATTCTTAACAATCCACTAGACATTGTCATGTAGGATTGTAGTACTCCAATTTCTTTTTCACAAACTTTTCATCTCAAAAAATATATACAAAAAATGTGAGCATGACATAAAGATATAAAATTGCATGTATATAATGGCATCTTGATAATTCTTTTAATTTTTAAATCAAAATAAAACTAAATGAGATAATTGCAAAATTAGAGGGTTGTAGTGGAACCCAAAATACTAGTAAGGACTAAAATGCAAAACTAAAGGGACATCAAGTGAATAAATGAAAGAAAGAGAGGTGTTGGGCATAATTTTGAAAAGTGCATGCGAAGTTCTACATGTAAATGTTAGAAAACTTGAAGAGGGCAAAGTGAGAATTTAGAGAAGTTGAATAATGGATTCCTCTATCAACCAATGATGACATGAACCTCCATAATGGGCTACAATGAGGGCACTTGAGTACCTTATGACCTCCGCTGGATTGCTAGCCTTTCATTGATGGATTTGGGAGGTAGGGCAATTGGAGAAAAAGTATATAAAAACACTACTATGGTCGAACAATAAAGGATATTTTAGAGAAAATCAAGTTATTTTTAAGGTACTTTGGTTGAATCTAAAATAAGGTTTTTGCTTTAGGAGACACAAGCAATCAATCAATGCCAAAAAGAAGGGAGTTTAGGTGAGATTTGAGTGAAAAACTAAAAGATCACCAAAATTTGTAATTTGCTAGAACCAAGGAAATCTCAACCAAATCTACTAGATTTTGACCATTTTCCAACACATCGAGGACAGAGAAAGGTAAAAAAAAGAGAGGGAGAAAGTTAAAAAACCAAAGATACAAACTTTTCTCTTAACCAAACAACAAATAAAAAGAAGAGGAAGACGACTAATGTGTAACAACAGTCAAGGTAAGTTCATGATTTTTTTTAAAAAATATATATATAATAAAATAAATGTAATATATAATATAATAAATAATATACATCAGATAAGTGAATAATAATACAAATTGATCAAAATTTTCAATAATAAGATGTAATAGAATAAAAACCTCACACACAAGTAAATGGTCATTCCCTTAAAGCACTTATTTTCTTTATGTTATTTTTATATGTGTGGATATGCTCACGGTATAAAAATTGCATATATAGTATTGTGATATAATAATTATCCATATTCACGTAACCCTTGGCTTGCATTTGATGGTGAGGGATACATAAAGTTGGTTATCATTTCATTTGAATGAATTTAATATTATTCATATCAAGGGGAGGTGTAAAAGATTAAAAAAAGATGATTTGACTTTTATATGTCATGTAAATAAATATATGTTGCATTTGTCATTGATATGCCCTGCAAATTTAGAGAGAGGAAAAAGCTACAAAAGAGTCACAGACATGAAATGATGACGAGAGTCACGAGACCTAAAAGAGTAGCGAGGTGTGGATATAAATCCCAAAAGGCAAACGAGTTGCAAGAGATAAAGAAAACAAGCTGAATTAGAAAAAGGTCGAGCCAAGACCAAGTGGGGGACACCCACTCGGTCATAAAATTGAGTGGGTGTGGCTTCAACACTGTTTTGGTGTTTTGGGCATAACTCTCTCGTTTGAGTTCCGATTGAGGTGATTCAAAATTCTATGAAAATTCAAGAAAAATATCTGCAACTTTTATGTTTTTCGTTTTGAGAGATACTAGATTCATCAAGGCTGAAATGGGCTTGAAGTTGATGTAGGAACACCCACTGGGTCATAAAATCGAGTAGATGTGGCTTCAGCGTTGCTTTGATTTTTTTAGCATAACTCTCTCGTCTAAACTCTGATTGAAGTGATTAAAAATCCTACAGAAATTCAAGAAAAATATCTACAATTTTAATGTTTTGAATTTTGAGAGATACTGGTTACATAAAGGTTGAAATCTGGCTTGACTTTGACGCACCTGCATACCCACTTGGTCAAAAAATTGAGTGGGTGTGGCTTGAGCACTGCTTTGGTTTTTTGGACATAACTCTCTTGTCTAAGATCCAATTGAGGTGATTCAAAATCTTATAGAAAATCAAGGAAATTATCTATAACTTTCATGTTTCGAATTTTGAAAGATATTGATCGAATCAAAGCTGAGATTAGGTTTGAAGTTGACAAGAGTCTAAAAGGTGACGAGAGTTCAAAAGGTGACGAGAGTCTAAAAGGTGACGAGAGTTCAAAATGTGATGAGTCCAAAATGTGAACGAGTCTAAAAGGTGACAAGAGTCCAAAATGAGTAACCTAAGCAGGCCGAGAGAGGGAGACTCTCTTCGTTATATGACCGAGATACCCTTTCTGCCACACAAGGGAGACTCTTTTGGCCATTTAACCGAGAGAGTGTTCTCCCTTTACTTACCCCACCACCTTATGTGTAATATCCAAGAACTTTGGGTTATTATTTTAAAGAAAAATTGGAAATTCGAAAAAATTAAATATCGGAAAAGCCCGAAAAATTTACCGAATTAGCCCAATGGAGTACCCTAAGGCTTAAATGTTTAAGGAAATAGGAACGCCTTTAGCAAGAATCTCGATGCATGATTTTTAGGATTGAAAGAAATGCAATCAGGAACAACTTTCGGTATAGTAAAAATATAGCTGCCATTTAAGCTGCAAAAGCGAATTCTTGCAAGAGACTCCCGAAATGATGACGAAAGCTATGAGAAGATTCGGTTTATCGAGTAAAACAACCCTTCAGAGGTTTCAAAAAGAAATGAGTAGATTTAAATCCAACACGGAGAAACGGGCCTAAGTGGAATTTTTCCAAAGTTGCCCAAGGAGGGTCAAAATGACATTTTTTGCAAAAGTTTCAAAGAGAAAATGGAAAGATTGGAACTTATGGGGGTTAATTACAATTGAGGAAAGAATAGGGGTTGCGAGGAAATGGGCAAAAATGGGAAAAATCAAAATTGAAGGGCCAAAGTGCAAAAAAGAGAAAAATTTGGCCATGGTTTCTGACAATGGCGCACAAGCTCTGGCCGGCCGTTTCAGGCAATGGGCTAGCACGATGGATGGTCGGGGATCTCATAAGAGTCATCATGAGTCGACAACGGCCACCGGAGTGGCCGAAATTTCGAGAAAGTCGGTGAAGAAAGCTGGCTAAAAATGGGAGACCTGCAACTCCCTTTTGCAGGCAAATATCAGTGCTTTTAGGTCGATTTAGGGACGGTGGAGACTCCTAAGGCAATGGGCAAGGCATCCATGGCCGTTTGAAGCTTCAAAATTGCCTATAAATAGAGCTCGAAGATGGCCGAAATTTTTAGAAGTTGGAGGCTCAAATCGAAGGCTAATTCGAACGAATTGAGAGGCAAGGATAGAGGGCTTTTGTTGCCCATAGGTTGGAGATCATATCTGGAGCATTTGGTGAGCAATGGAGCAAAAACGAAGGCAAATCAAAGCCTTATTGGAACCCTAGGCGGACCGCCTGGCTGAGACTTCAAGCACTTCGTTTACCGGCTTCCCGACCTCTTTTCGAGCCCATTCATGTACCCCTACGATCGAATTTGCCTAAGATTTCATTTGGTATAATTTTTGAAATTTTTTGGCAAGCCGTGGTTGGAGAAGATGACCGGCGCGTGGGCCTCACGTGCCAGTCTCACTCGCCCTAGCATGCGCCAGCGTGTGTGAGCGCGTACGGGCTTGGTTTTTTGTGCAATTTTTTCTAAATAGTTAAAAAAAATAAATTAGAATTTCCTATGTAAAAGTATTTGGAGAAAAATAAGTGTAGATATTTATTTTGGAATATTAGTAAGGAAAAATTGAGAAAAAATAGAGAAAAGGCAAGAAAATTGAAGAAAAATAGGTTTTATTGATTATTTAAACAAATATCTTTCCTAGGGTGCTTTGCGAAGTGAGGTGAAACATTTGGTGCGAATTTCAAGGTTGGCACACAAATCGAGACAGTTTGCACACTTTTTGAGATATCCCGATAATTGTGAAATGTGAGTGATTTTGTCCCTATAACCTGTATATGACATGAATACCATTCTTTGCATGTTATCTATGTATGTTACGATCATCTTTATCATATTTGTTCATAATCTATTGCATGAAAAATTGTGATGTTCTTATGGCATGATATTATTGTCATATTGAAACTTGTGCATGGGGTTGGGATGTCGCCCTAAGAGTGTAGCTGTAATTCCCCAAAGAAAATTGATGGAACAACGTTAGGCTTATTCTACAGAGGTTCGGGGTTCTGCCTAGGGTTCCGTGCCAGGCTGATGGGTTAGGGAAGTTACACTAGGGTATTTATTTATAAATGTCCATGCATCATTCATTCATACTTATCTAACCCTCACTTAGAAGATTTCATCTTCTAATATCGGATTATGTCCCTGAAATATTCTACGTTCCAGGCGAGACAAGCGGTCAGAAAGGCAAGTAGGTGATCGAGGCCTGAGCTTGGAGGAAATTTTGTGGGTCTCATGTGGGACTAGGACCATATATTTCATTCAGTTATGTTATTTAGATTTTAAATAAATGCTTGTAAGGATGTGGTTGGAAGACGATGTTATGAACTATGTTATATTTTCGAGATTTTATGCAGGTTCTAATCTTACTTCCGCTTATAGTTAAAACGTACCATTCCTTCGCTTTGTTTGGGAGTGTTATATATATAATGGTTATGTTGAGGATTTATTGTGGATTTATGTTCATGTAACAAAAAAAAAAAAAAAAAAAATCCTAGCATATATTAATGCCCTAGAAGGCGAGGTGTTACATTATGCCTAAAACACTTTCTTACCGCTAAGAATATCTCTCGGATAGGCCGTGAAATCCACAGAATAGGTTGCGAGACTCTCGACATGATCACCGTGTCTCCTCTCTTCCTTCTCTATAAATAGGAGGCTTCGCCTCCGATCTCAGGTACACTCTTTCTAGCACTTGGAATACCTTCTCACACTTTTGCTCTCAAAGAACTAATTTAAGCACAGGAAGGTTTGTGCAGGGACACCTACCCATGCCCCTAACATTGCACTTGTTTTGCATGTCTCTTGGTCATCAAGACTCTCTCGGTCACCAACACTCTTAGGACATATTAGTGATGAGACTTTCAGCGCGCATTAGTGACAAGACTCTCAAAATATTTTGTCGACGAGACTTTCAGAACACTTTAGTGACAATACTCTCGGAACACTTTGATGACGAGACTCTCAAGCCACTTTGGTGACTAGACTCTCAGGACTCTCAAGGCTCTTAAGACCCTCAAGACTCTCAGGATCCTCGATACTCATAAGACCCCTTCACTTTCGAGACTCCCCTGATCGATCGCACATGTTATATTCTCCCACAATTATAAATAGATTGTTATATTTTGACAATAACAATCATAAATCATTTTTTTTTAAATTATCATTAAATGATTTAATATTTAATTTGATATATTTAACATTTTCAAGTACTCAAAAGGTAGCAAACAAAAGGAGAATATGTATTATTGAGTTTGTTTGACCGAGGGGCTTTAATGGGTTTCTAGTAATTTAGGGGCAATTTAGTCATTTTTCCAACTCAAGATGATTTTCTTTCTATGATGTAATCTGACCATTATATGAGTTTTTATCTCCCTTATCCCATGACTCGTCTATCTCAATTTTTAATAGTTGGATCTTTCATGCTCTGTATTTCTTGTTTATTTTTGAAAAAAATTATTGGTTCTAATTGCAGTATAATAGTATAAAGGGAAACTTGATAAAAATAACAGCACAACACTCATTTTTCTTATGGTGTGAACTTGGTGTTTAGAATTTTTCTTCATACACTAACTTTGCTTCTTGGAGTGGTAGGATGGTTAAAGAAAAAGAATTTATCAAACTATACAATTCACAAGGGTATATGACTATCTTTTGAGATGATCATCCTTATACAATTTTCGATACTCGTATTTTTTATTATGTTAGAAAAAATAAATTGTAAGTTAAGTCTTTGACCCTTATATAAGACAAAGATCGAATTTGCAATCTATTGAATTGATACCAACATATTACTTATCTGATCGTTCAATCTATATCCTAAAGATAACATGGCTACTCTCCTTGATTGACTTATACATAAACTATGTCATCCAACCCTTGCTAAACTTGTAAAAACCTATAATCAAATGGATGAACTAACTAAATAAATGGATGAACTAACTAAATAACTGCACTACGCATACAAAATTTGTTAATTACACCACCTCAGAAGATTTTGCTATCTATCTCTCCAATAACTTTACAAACGAAATTCTAACAAAATATATATATAGAAAATTTTTTCATCGTCCAACATAAAATTTATTTGATGTGAACAAATTAAGAGAAAAAATGCGTGAGATTTATGAGAGGTGGGACCCATATATACCTCCTTTAGATTCACATCAAATAACATAATTTTTTTTAACACTGATAATTCCCTTTAGAGTACAACAAGATTAAATTCAGGTTAGATTTAGTAATAAATAATTATTAATAATGAATGTAATTGCAAGATATTGAAAATAATAAAAGTAATAAGCGGGTGGCTGCCACGTGGACAACGAATCATCATCAGAAAGGCGACTGCATCCCAGAAATAAAAAGAAAGAATGAAGGAAAGCGGCTGGAATGTAGTCTGCACAATCCGTACGGATACTCGATTTCGATCGGCGATCGTCCGGCCTTTGATCCGACTCTCAAAACATCCTTCTCTCTCCTCCGTTCACGGCGGCGGTGGCGGTGGTGGATGGCAAGTAGCAGGGCCAACAAATACGCCTCCCTCAACTTCAACGACATCTACGACAAGAAGAAGATTGCCGGCGCCTCCTCCGCCTCTTCCCCCTCTTCTCCTCTCTCCTCTCCCGCCTCCAGAACCGTTCTGTCGAATTCCCGCATCCATGGCCACATGCTCGTCCTGAGCCGCCCCTCTCCCAAGCCAATCGCCCAACCCTCTCCTCCTTTGCCATCTCCTCCATGCCAGCAACAACCGGAACGACCTGCCGGGATTCGAGATCAAATCAGGTCCGAGGAGGACACCATATCTCTCCGTCCGCTCGGCCGAACCGGATCTCCTTTGACATTGCCGAAGCCGGAGAAGGAGTTTTCGGCGTCTCCGTGTTCATCTCCATCGACGAAGCCGGACCGGTTCGTTCCGCCTCATCTTCGGCCGGGGTTCGCCGGGCGGGAGGAGAAGCCGGGTTTCGAGTTACAGAAGCAACAGGGAGTGCGGTCAAGGGAGATCGGAGGCCACCGGCCGAATCGGCTCGGGGAAGACGAACGACCTAAGTCTGGAGGTGGTTATGAGAGGGTTCGTCGAGTTGGTGACTCGGATCTGATGGAGATGAATCGGCCTGGTTCGATTGGGACTCGGCCGAGTTCTAGTGGATTATGGTATGGTTGTTGCGAACTTACAGTTTTAGGTTCACATATTCAATGAATCGATTAATTTTGCTTCTATTTATATTTTTTTGATGTTTCATTCAAAATACCTATTTACATCCTGCTGTACGTGGAAGGAAATACTTGGTTTTTTGACTTTTTCTTTCTTTTAATGGTCCATGTGTTCATGCCATGCAGTTTATTCTTCAACATTTTTTGTGATCAGAGGCCTTAGTCGTAATTAGGATTGGGTATATGAATTTTAACTCTTTAATCATTCATTTCTATCCATGACCATGCCATTCCTAACTACATTTTTCTTTTTAATCTTCCTTTACCTCTCTTGGTGGCAAGTGCAACGATTTCCTTTTTATCTACTCTCCTAACATATGCATCTATTACTTTCTTCTTCCAGTTTGTCTAAAGTGTCTTACTCGTGTGTCGTGTATCTTATCTTTAATAGACGTCATTTTCTTTAATAGACGTCAGTGTAATCTTATTACAGATAATATAATTTTTAATCTGTCTTTTTTGTATGGCTTCATATGTACCATAATATTCTCTTATTAGTTACGCTTGTATTTTATATATGTTAGTAATTAACTACCCATCATTATGAAGCATACAATAAGGATAGTCTTATATAGCCACATGATAGACCTTTTCTTTTGTCTGTAAAAGAGATTTTATGATATGAAATGCTGGATATACTTTTTCACTCTAACTATGGTAAAATCCTTAGCAATCTTCCTTTTTGTGTATTATTGAACCAAGATATCTAAATTGCCTTTTTTAGGGATAACTTGATCATCAAGTCTTATCGCAACACTATCTATTTTTTTTTTTATTTTTACTAAATTTACATTTTATATATTTTGTTTTGATTTGATCAAATTGAAGCCTTTGAATTTTTTAAGGTGTCACTCCTTAGTTTGAGTGTAATATTCACACCTACTTTGTCTTATCTACAAAAACAAGATCATTCTGTAAGTAATATATACCAATGCACATTTTCTTGAATGCGTGTGACTCCATCCATTACAAGAGCAATGAAGAATTTTCCTTGTGTAGATCTTAATGTAACGTAATTGTAATTGAAAAACAATATCTCCCTTACAAGTCTTAATCCATATTTCTACTTGATTATACATGTCTTTAATAACTTGTATATAAATAATTTGGATTCCTTGATATTAATGCATTGTGTCCTGTATATATATAGTACTATTATATAGCTATTTTATGATAATATACTATTTATATTGAGAGAGTTACAATTAAGATGATTTGGATATATGAGAAGATGACCAATAGAGGCTCTTGTGTGACAAGTGGATGAAATAGAGGAAATTTGTAGTAAAAGTGGGAGTGAAAGACCAAATAAAACTTAGTTGGAAACTCTTAAACATGACAGAGAATATAATGGCCTCATTAGGATACGACTATGGATAGACATGTGGAGGTCTACAATCTATGTAACCGACCCATATGGTGGGATTAAGGCTTGGTATTGTTGTTGTTGTTGTAAGCACTTTGATTGTTCTCTTGTTTTCGGGATTAAATCTTAATATGTTGTTGTTAAACATTTTATTTTATGTTATGGCATGCATGTAAAGTCTTGTAACAAGTTCTCCTGATCTTAAGTTTTTTCTTATACCTCGTTACTCTACCACCATGACTTCTTCTGATTCGGAGCTTTTCTCTTTGATTCTCCAAAAATAGTTTTTGTTGTGTTTTGGATAGCAATAACCATCTCAATCTGCATTGGGTTACTTTCACAAACTAATCTCTTTTGCCACACACTTTATTTATTTTTTTATTTTTGGCTAAAGTAAGATTCACACACTTTAAATTTCACCATTTGATTGTTTTTCAAACCATTTTCCCATTTTTTTATATGGACACCAAGGACTATAAGCCTATATTGAGTGCTTAGGTACTCTATTGATATAACTTTGCAATCTTTACAACATAACTACATAAGCAATCTATTGTCTTATAAGAAAGTAATCTATTTGGATAGTTAATAAACCATTTTCCCATTTTTTTATATCGACACCAAGGACTATAAGCCTATATTGAGTGGTTAGGTACTCAATTGATGTAACTTTACAATCTTTACTATATAACTGCATAAGCAATCTATTGTCTCATAAGAAAGTAATCTACTTGGATAGTTAATAAGCCATTTTTATATGCGACTAAATGTCCTTCCTGCTTTTATAACATATTATTAACTATGAAGAGATCATATGGCATGACAGAATTCAAAATAGCTTTTCCTCATTATTTATTTCTTGAAAACTACACCATGCATATTTCTATGCCTGTTCAATTCTATACCTACATGACCGTTTAAGTCACTTCCTATAATGATCTTCTTTTCTCTAGTTATTCCTTGCAACATTTCTCTAAATCCTCCCAAAATTTTGGATCTGTCTCTTCTCTCAATCCAACTTGTGGTGAATATATACTAAAATATTTAAGTGGATAAATCTATTTTCCAGCCTCTTCACATACACTAATGGCTCAATGATCCTGTTCTTTTGACCAGTTAAAGAACTATGCATAGAAGGAATGTGGGAGGACACATAGTGATAGGGCTAGAGAAGAACTAAGTTGTTGGCTTACAGCTTGTGTTCTGTACGTTAGGACTAGTTCAAGCTTGCTTATCTTGGAAAAAGTATCAAGCTAAGCCCACAAAAAGTTGTGAACTTGTTTAGCTTGCTGCAAACTTACACATGCTTGGTTTAGTGTGTTCTCTAGTATGGCGGTACTTTCAGTAGGGGTCTATTCTGGAATTGTTTGATCATGCTAGCTTAATAAAAGGAGATAATGACCTACTTTGAGGTCCCCAAACCCAACCGATGGAATTTAGTTGCAAATGAAGACAGGTTTAGGCAGTGTAAGAAAATTAAATATACAGAACTAGGATAAGGAATTGAGATAGCTAGCTGCAAACTTGCACATGACAATATATGTGATTCTACCATAAGGCCTGCTTTGATGGGATAAGGTAATATTACTCATTTCGCTTAACTATTGATTGCATAGACACAATTAAATGTATAATCTATAGCTAGAGATTGAAACAAAAGAGGCGATCTCTTCCTCTTCACTCAGATGTTCATTCCAGATTTTGTAGGACAGCTTTGTACTATCAAGAGTAAAAATAATAATATGAAATATAAAGTAAATCCTTTATCTACCAGTTTAAGATTTTGTAGGACAACTTTGTACTATTGAGAGTAAAAATAATAATACGAAAGATAAAGTTAACCTTTTATCTACTAGTTTAATATTTAGATTAGATAGCTGTTAACAATTCAATATTGTGTTAGAGTAGGCAAAGGTCATCAGTTCAATCCTCACCATTGACCTAATATTTAAATTATTGGACTTGTTTGGGCGAGTTATGTAATGAAGCTTGACCATATGTAGGGGCATTTTGAGAGCAAAAATAATATTATAAAAGATAAAGTTAACTCTCTATCGACCAACTTAAGCTTTTAGATCATATGGTGATTAACAATTCAATAGTGACCAATTAGCACAAACCCCTCAATAGTCATGTATATAGATTGTAGGAGGTAATTTAATTGATTTACCTAAGAATGTAATCAAATTGTTGTCTCATTATGGTACAAGGTGTTAAAGGTGAAAGTGCCCTTAAGATGCTATGACATTATGTTGCCTGAAGTGCTAGGTGCCCAAAAAGGCACTTGCTTATTGGTACAAGGCACTTAAATTGATAAAACAAAAATATCTAACATGAAAAGATTGTTATATAATGCATATAAGACGTCTAAAATACTCTAAAATACAAATTCTTTTAATAATGTTCAAGAGAATTAACTTTTGGTTCTTGTAAAAAAATGGATAATGTTCAAACAAACTACTTTGGGATAAGTGTTAATGGGAGTTGTAGACCGGGCTATACTCTTACAAATGGGGTGATTAGATACAAGGGTAGGTTGGTGGTTGGCGAGAATATGGCATTGAGGAATCAGATCTTACACACACTCCATAACTCCGCTTTGGGAGGTCACTCGGGGATTCAGAATACTTACAGGCAAGTCAGGCTAGTTTTTTATTGGCCACAACTTAAGAAATTCGTAATGGACTATGTAATGAATTGTGATGTATGCAAAAGATGTAAGCACGAGACAATGGCCTGACTTGTCCTACTGCAACCTCTAGCCATTCCAAAGGAGGCTTGGACTAATGTGACGATGGACTTCATTGAAGGGTTGCCAAGGTCTGTGGGTAGGGATTGCATCCTAGTGGTTGTTGATAGGTTTACCAAGTTTAGCCATTTCCTTGGATAATGTGGTGAAAATGCATGGGGTACCTCGGTCCATTGTTTCAGATAGGGACAAGATCTTTACTAGCCTGTTTTGGAAGGAGTTACTACGGACCCTAGGCACTAAATTACATATGTCCATTGCTCATCATCCAGAGACAGATGGATAATTGGAAAGTGTGAATCGGTGTCTCGAATCATACCTAAGCTGCTTGTGCTTCCTGTAGCCAAGAACATGGCACAAATGGTTATCAGTGGCTTAATGGTGGTACAACTCAAGCCACCATAGCTCCATAAATATGACCCCCTTTGAGGTCATATATGGTTACAAGCCAACACTACTACCTGCAGTAGGGGAGCCAACCACAGTGGTAGCAGTGGGTGCTTATATGCACCAGAGGTAGGAGATTCGTAAGATAATAAAGGTTGAATTGACTAAGGCGCAAAACAAAATGAAGCAAATGGCTGATAGAAAGAGGAGCGAGAGAGAATTTTCAGTAAGGGAGGAGGTGTATCTGAAGCTGAGCCACCAACATCTCAAAGCCCTTTTTAGGCAGGTGATGTCCAAATTGAGCCCTTCGTACCCAATGCTAGCAAAGGTAGGGCTAGTGGCCTATCGCTTGCAGCTTCCAAAGGGATCTTAGGTACACCCTGTTTTCCACGTTTCCCTGCTCAAGAAAGGGGTGGGATCCCAGGGGTCAACCTACTTCTTCCTCTTAACATCAAGGAAGACATAGAGTCTCCAATTCCTATGACCATTGTTAATAGATCTATAGGCAAGGAGCACCGATCACCCAAGTGCTGGTTAAAGGGTTGTCTCTCCATGATGACAACACCACCTGGGAGTATCTACCAGACTTACTAAGGCAATTTCCTAATTCAACAAGCCTATTGCATATTTCTTGAGGGCAAGAAATAATTGAAGGAGGGGGGAAGCTATCACGTAATTACGCTGTGGATTCTTATTTTTGCAAATTATATTTGTATTTGTATTTTAGAGGGAATTTGGTTGCTGGAAGAATATTCCAGCAATGCAAGTTGTATGCTAGTTGGTGGCAAGTTGCACGGGTTCTAAAAGGGACTTGGCAACTGCTTTGGTGTCATTCCCCCAGTTGAGGCAGTATAAAAGACTGACCTGACTCATTGTTAGACATGATTTTTCGATAATTGAATTAGTCTATTTTCCCTCCTAATTCTCTCTCTCTCTCTCTCTCTCTCAATTCTCCCCTCTCAGTTCTCTATCCTTACCTCCTTTTCTCTACATTCCTGTGTAATGCTCTCTCAATTGGAGAGAATTCCCCCTTGTTAGGTTTCGGATCTGACAGTCGGGAGGAATGAACTAGCTCTAGGTGGATTAAGAAAGTCATTATCATGTTCCTAGGGTTTGAATAGGAAAATTGAAAGGAATCGGGAAGATAGAATTAGATCAAAGAGAATTGGAGGGAGAATTAGACTAAAAGAGAGGGAGATAACAAGAAGAATAGAGGGAGAAATGTAGACAAAATAGAGAAAGAGAGAGAATCAGAGGGATCGGGAGAGAGATCATAGATGTTGAGAGATAATCAGAAATTCAATATCATTGAACAACATACATTCTCCACTTACTCTAGCCTATTTATAGGTTGTCTAACTGAAAGGTACAACAAGTACAACAAGAAGAAAATACAGTATTAGATAATTCCTAAAATTTCTTTGGTTTGTGACAATTCCCCTCTCCTTGAGAGAGTTCTTGTTCTCAAGAACTTATGATGATTGGCCACTGCTATTTTCTTTTTATTTTTAGTTGTTATATATTTAATTAGTGGTTATGTTCTAAAAATTACAGTTATGGAGTAGTGGGGAGGTAGTGGAGTGATTTAGGAGCAATTATTGGTAGTGGAGGAGTGGTAACTGCCACAAATAATTGTTGGTTAACTTTCTATATAAAGCTGTAACCCTCACAGTGCTGAGATTAATGTATGAATTATGAAGAATTTATTAAAGTCTCTCATTTCCCCTTGTTGTTCTCTTTGATTTTTCCCTCAATTCTTTTAGATTTCTCTCCCATTTATTCCATTTTCCCTACTTTTTGTCAGTCTCCCATATTTCGGTCTGTCTCTCCTTTATTTCTTCCTATTTCTCCCTCAAATTCCAGTGTTATCTTCAAAGAAAACATTAGTTAGAACAAAGGTCTTGGCATTTGGTATCAGAGCAACAATTTCCCGACTATGATTTAGGGTTCATAGCAGTTGATTTCGATCAAAACAAGGTGGTTATTACAATAGTGATCCAAAGTGAATTTTGAAGAATTTGGATTGTGCAGATGGCCGAAGGAACTCTTGAGAGAATGTAGACGCTAGAGAGAGTATTCAAGGAAGAAATCAATAAGAATTGGATGAACTCATGATCATGATGGCCAAAATGAATCAGGTTAGTCTTCCAACAGAATTACTTTCTAAGGAAAACTCTAATCCAATTATTCAACAAAAGAGATCAGTCCCTGTGACAGAGGACTGTCTACTGAAGGAGAATGCTGATCAAATTTTGGAAGGTAGTGATGGTGATCTTGCTAACATTACATGTCCTAAGCAATTTGCGGTTGAACACAACAAGGTGCAAGTTCAAGCAGTGGCAAAGATGTTCATGATTGGGATTTGAATTTGGTCAAATCATATGACCCTGTCTCCGTCACCAGTTCAATGAACACAACCAAAGATCCTTCTTCTGTGAAGCGTCTCCCTCTACTTTATCATGGAGAAGTTTAGCCATTTGTAGGCATTACTGATCCAGAGGACATTACAGTTGTAGAAATAGAAGTATTTTTTGAATATAGAATACTTTTTGTATATCTTAGAATCTATGTATATTCTAT
This sequence comes from Diospyros kaki, assembly GCA_036245055.1. Taxonomy (NCBI): domain Eukaryota; kingdom Viridiplantae; phylum Streptophyta; class Magnoliopsida; order Ericales; family Ebenaceae; genus Diospyros; species Diospyros kaki. The sequence goes on along the minus strand of BSEG01000011.1, from coordinate 25,181,265 downwards.
GTATAGTCCTCTTTCCTTTTTTGTTATTTTCCTTTTGTATTGTTCTCTTCCTCTATAAAGAGAAAAGGGAAATCATCGTATAATTATAAGAAATAGAGAAATATATTTTCTCAATCTTGTTTAGATGGTATCAGAGTAGGAATTAGGATTAAATCATAGCCGTTCAACTGTGAAACCCTAATTTCTTCTATTCCTCTGCTATACCTAAGAAATGCCGCCGTCCTTCACTGGTTGCTTGTCATCGCTGCATCCTCCGGCTGCCACCGCCCTTACATCGGCCGCCGCCTCTGAGATCTGGCCATCCCGACCGCTGGCGCATCTACAGTCGTCGTTGTTCTCTAGTGGGTCTGGAATGGTTGCGACCTCTTAGCCTCTCGCGAAGGTCGGCTTCCATCAGTCGCACCTGTTGCTATCCTTGGTTGCGAAGGTCGGCGTTGCATCGCACACCAGAGTCGCCCCTATCCGTCGTTCATGCTGCTTCGTTTGTAACGCATCAGACGTTCACACCTGTTGCTGTCGCGAAGCTATCCTTCATTCTTGCTGCATCGCACAATCAGATGTCCTTGATCTGATTGTGCTACTTTGTTCGTGCTGACCCTCTATTGTTCAGATTGGGCAACTAGGTACCTAGATCCAAGTATCCAGATCCGTGGGTCACTGTTAGGGTGTCCAGATCCAGCCATTGTGTACAGATCTAGATCCAGCTGCTGGTAGATCCTTGATTCTGCTACCCTAATCTGTTTGTTCAACCATCATGACTGATGCTAATGCTAGTGGACGGCATATTGCGAGTCAACGAAAGGCGGAAGAAAAACCTCGTGTTTAGTGTGATCATTGCAATAAATTATGCCATACTCAGGAGACCTGTTGGGTGCTTTATGGCAAGCCAACCAATTGGAAGTCTAGATCGAAGCGATCTCAACCTACTGCTCATGAAGCTAATGCAGGACCATTCAACAAAGAGCAATTTGATCAAGATTTGCGACTGCTAAAGCCTAATCTGTCCCCGGGTACACCCAATTGTTCTTTGACCTATTCAGGTAGAAACTCATTTGCCTTATCTAGCTATTTTCAATTTGTTCCATGGATCATTGATTCAGGAGCATCTGATCATATGACTGGTTTATCGCATCTATACAACTTGTATATTCCTTGTTCTGGTAGTGAAAAAATAAGAATAGCCAATAGTAGTCTTTCACCTATTGCAGGTAAAGGTCTCATTAAACTTTTTGACAATATTGATCTTCAATCAGTACTCCATGTTCCTAAACTTGCCTGCAATCTTCTTTCTGTTAGTAAACTCTCCAAAGACTCTAACTGTCGTGTTATCTTTTTTGATTCCTATTGCATTTTTCAGGCCCAGAACTCAGGGAAAACGATTGACAGTGCTAGAGAAAGTAACGGGCTCTACTATTTGGATGGGGATGTCTTGGGTAATAAAAAAGCTCACGGGTTGAGTGGTATTCGTTCTACTTTTATTTCTAATCAAATAATGCAATGGCATATTAGGCTAGACCATCACAGTTTTCCTTACTTGAAATATTATTTCCTACGTTGTTTAAAGGAGTTGATCCTTTTATGTTTCAATGTGAGAGTTGTCATTTATCCAAAGATCATGATGTTAAATTTCTTTCAAAACCTTATTGTCCTTCAAAACCATTCTATTTAATACATAGTGATGTTTGGGGCCCTTTTAAGGTCTCCACTTTGTTTGGCAAAAAGTGGTTTGTTACTTTTATTGATGTTCATACTCGAGTTTGTTGGGTTTACTTACTTGCAAAGAAATCAGATGTGCCTAGAACTTTTAAGGATTTTTTCCATATGATTGAATCTCAATTTAACACAAAAATTTGTATTCTTTGATCTGATAATGACACTGAATATTTTAATGAATCTTTGGGAGTTTTTTTTTTAAAAAAGGAATTTTACATCAATCCACTTGCCATGAAACTCCCCAACAAAATGGTATTGCTGAATGGAAAAATCGACATCTACTTGAGGTTGCCAGGGCCATCATGTTTTCTATGAATATCCCTAAATACCTCTGGGGTGATGCAATTTTAACCGCTTCCTATCTCATCAATTGTATGCCCACTCGTGTTCTACAGTTTCAAACTCTCTTACACTCCTTAAAACAATTCTTCCCTCTCTGTCGTATATATTCTGAATTACCCTTAAAAGTTTTTGGATGCACTTGCTTTGTTTATGTTCCTTAAATATTTCGTTCCAAATTGGATCCCACAGTTGAAAAATGTGTCTTTTTGGACTATTCACCAAATAAAAAAGGGTACAAATGCTTTAATCCTGTTACCAAAAAAACTTATATTAGTATGAATGTGTCTTTCCTCGAAACTCAACCCTACTTTCCCAGAGCATATTAAGAAAGAAGATAATTTTTTGAATTCTAATGTTGAGGAGGATAATTACTTAAAATTCGATGATTCTCGTCCTACTATGATTGGTGCTCCCCTCCACTCTGATAAACAACTCAAGGATATAAATGTTCCAAACATTGTGGAACATGGTGTGTCTGGTTCACAGGTGCCTAGCGTGATGAGATTGGAACCAGGGTGAGAATTACCACAAACGGATCAAAATATTCCACAATCGGAGCTTCAGTTTTATACAAGAAGGCAAACCCTGAAGAATACTATCAATCCGAATATTCCTCTAACAATTGAACAATCGACGTCTTCGAATGATGGGCTTTCTGATAGTTCTTCTTCTTCTCATGGTAACTCTAAACTCACTCCTTTAGATTATTCTTCATTTGACTTGTCTGATCTTGATGTCCCTATTGCTACTAGGAAAGGAGTGAGATCTTGTACCAAACACTCAATTGCTAAATACCTGTCATACCAAAAGTTGTCCAATCAGCATAAGGCCTTTCTTTCAAATATTTCTAACCTGCATGTCCCTAGAACAATTCAAGATGCCCTTGGTGACCTAGATTGGAAGTTAGCAGTCTAGGAGGAAATGAGTGCTCTTAGAAAGAATGGAACTTGGGAGATTGTGAACAAACCAAAAGGCAAAACAACAGTAGGTTGTAAGTGGGTATTTACTATAAAATGTAAGGTAGCTGGGAGCATTGAAAGATACAAAGCAAGGCTGGTTGCTAAGGGTTTCACCCAAACATACGGCATTGACTATCAAGAAACATTTGCTCTAGTAGCTAAAATAAACTCCATTCAAGTTCTCCTCTCCCTTGCAATGAATTTTGATTGGCCACTCCACCAATTTGATGTAAAGAATGCTTTCCTAAATGGTGATTTAGAAGGAGAAGTGTTTATGGATCTTCCATCAGGGTTTGAAAAGAGCCTCGGTACAAACAAGGTATGTCGTTTAAAAAAATCCTTGTATGGTCTAAAACAGTCTCCGAGAGCGTGATTTGAAAGATTTGGAAAGGTAGTGAAAAGTTATGGTTACATTCAGAGCCAAGCAGACCATACACTATTCTTCAAGCATGCTAGTGACGGTAAGAAAACAATCTTAATTGTATATGTGGATGATATAATAATGACTGGTGATGACAAGGGAGAGATTGAAGAGCTTAAGAGGAGATTAGCTCATGAGTTTGAGATCAAAGACTTGGGTCCTCTAAAGTACTTTCTTGGGATGGAATTTGCAGATCTAAGGAGGGGATTTTTGTCAACCAACGTAAGTATATTCTGAATTTACTCAGTGAAACAGGAATGCTTGGGTGTAAGGTTGCTGAAACTCCCATTGAACTCAACTTAAAACTTCAACTTGTCGAGGCCAAGAATGTGGTAGAAAGAGAGAAATATCAAAGACTTGTGGGTAGACTCATCTATTTATCCCATACTCGACCAGACATAGCCTTTGCTGTAAGTTTTGTAAGTCAATTTATGCACTCACCTGGTTCACAACATTTTGAAGCTACCTACAGAATTCTGCGGTACCTAAAGGGAACTCTTGGGAAAGGTCTACTCTTTAGAAAACGTGGACATCTTCATGTAGAGGCTTATACAGATGTAGACTGGCAGACAGTATAACTGACCGAAGATCTACATCAGGGTACTGTACCTTTGTGGGAGACAATCTTGTTACTTGGAGGAATAAGAAACAAAATGTGGTGGCTAGAAGCAGTGCTGAAGCCGAATTTCGTGTAGTTGCCCATGGTATTTGTGAGGTCATGTGGATAAAGAGGTTTCTATCAAACTTGAGGGTCTCCACTTCCCTTCCAGTTAAAGTTTACTGTGATAATAAAGCTGCAATCTCTATTGCTTATAATCTAGTTCTCCATGACAGGACAAAGCATGTAGAGGTGGATAAACACTTTATTAAGGAAAAAATTGATAATGGAATAATTTATATGCCCTACATTCCAACAGTTGACCAAGTGGCTGACATTCTTACAAAAGGAGTACATAGAACTCAGTTTGAGAAACTTGTGAGCAAGCTTGCCATGGAAGATATCTTCAAGCCAGCTTGAGGGAGAGTGTAGAAATAGAAGTATTTTTTGAATATAGAATATGTTTTGTATATCTTAAAATCTATGTATATTCTATGTATATTCCTCTTTTCTTTTTTGTTATTTTCCTTTTGTATTATTCTCTTCCTCAATAAAGAGAAAAGGGAAATCATCGTATAATTCTAAGAAATAGAGAAATATATTTTCTCAATCTTGTTTAGAACAGTCTAAGGTGATTCTAGGCTTGTCAAGGAAGGGCAAATTGTTCCAACTAAACCAATTCAAGACCTTCCACTAATGGTGGAGGAAGTGGATACACCATGGAGTGATCTGGTTTTGACAAAGAGAATCGGAGCAGGTTCCTTTGGGGTTGTTCAATGTGTTGATTAGAAGAGCTCAGATGTATACAACTTTGGTATGAGATTATGGAAATTGCATGGAAAATTGAAGTAGATTAAGAGATGGTAGAAGAAAAAGAAGCTGTAGGGATTGGATGAATAAGTTAGCTAGTGACCATGATTTCTTGGGGACAAGAAATCTTTTAAGGGGGAGGGAATGTCACAACACTTATGAATTATGAAGATATTTTCTTTTAATTTTCAGTTGTCATATATTTAATTAGTGGTTATGGTTATGTTATAGAAATTACAGTACTGGAGTAGTGGGGGGGGGGTAGTGGAGTGATTTAGGAGCAGTTATTGGCAGTGGAGGAATGGTAACTGCCACAAATAACTGTTGGTTATCTTTCTATATAAAGTTGTAACCCCCATAGTACCGAGATCAATGTATGAATTATGAAGAATTTATTGAAGTCTTTTATTTTCCTCTATTGTTCTCTTTGATTTCCTCCTAAATTCTATCAGATTTCTCCCCCATTTCTTCCAGTTTCCCCCCTATTTTCTGTCAGTCTCCCTTATTTCGGTTTGTCTCTCCCTTATTTATTTCTATTTCTCCCCCAAATTCCAGTTCTATTTTCAAAGAAAACATTAGTTAGGACTAGGGTCCTTATTGTCATCTTCACAATTAGTGTTAAAAGTTCTCGTCATCTTCCTCATCAGTTCCATCTAATTGACTTCTTCAACAAAAACTGGCCATGAAGTTGAAGTTGAAGCTGGTGTTCCAGTTTTCCCATTGCCTCTTTTGCTTCTAACATTAAATCTAGACTCTTAAACTCTAGCTATATTAACAACACCCAATATCAAAAAATCATGACCAAATACTGAATTTTCTCTTCTACAACACTTCAAAATTTTCATATGAGGATACACAATAACAACTCTTGTTTTTCTTAATACTGTAAAACAATTAAAAAAAAAAAAAATAACCACCTTTTGCACCTAACAAAAAAGTGCGCACTTTTTGTGCTTAAGCTGAGCTTATCTGTGTGCTTCTCTTGGACAAGAAAAAGCACTAGAACACTTTGCACTTAAGCTTGCTTAAACATGCGTTAACAGCGCACATCATGAAAAGAAATAAAATACCTTTGTCTTTAGTTACAAGGGTAAGAAAATTTACTTAATACCCATCAAACTAACAAGTAAAGGCCTCCAAATTTCCAACATGAATCATCTTCACCTCCCATCATGGAGCTTGTGAGAGGAATTGTAAAGGAGGTGCTTGTGGGGGTAGTCATTGTAGTTGGAGGTATTCTTATGTCCCTCTTGTTCATGACTATTCTTCTTGCCTGCCTTATTGTCCAAAAGTAAACTTGTTAAATGTACATCCATGATTTTTATGTTGAGATCAAACAAAAAGTTGCAATGAGTAATATTGATTATAAACTTGTTTTGCTTTGTAGAGTGAGGGACTGTAATGAAGGTGCTTATGTCGTGGTTTGTATCTGTCTTATAAGATACACCTAACATTCTTTTTAGGATACTACATGCTTGAGCTAGGGGGCTGTTTCATTCCCTACATCACGCACACAATGTATATTTGCTTGATTTACCTGATGACACGAATACAACAGAAATCACGAACCTTAATTAACTAGGTGAGACTTGATGACATGAATATTAGTTATATTTTTTGCATGAAGGATTTGAGCTTGCTTTCTTTCCTAGCAATGTTCTTGCTGTTTGTCAAGCTCCTAGATTTTTGCTTGTTCCATAACACAAGGATGTGATTAATATTGTGCTCAATGATGGGATTATTGCTTCATCTAACGCAGATGCTTTTATTTAGAGGTTCTTAGTCAAGTGGACAGGTTGTCCCAATTCAAATGTCACTTCGTTCATTACATCCATTCATCCAATTTTTGATACTTAGATCTAGAGTTGAGCTCCTTAGGGTGGTCCTTGCAGACCAACTCACCAGAGTTGAGTGGTTGTTCCTTTTTTTTTCCCCCCTAAGCCAGGTAGAATGGTGGAGGACCTAAATCTAAAGATTTGGAATTTTTAGGAAAGTCTGTTCTGATTTTGAAAAATCTAATCAATGCATGAATTAAGAAATTAGCATATTTGTAATTTTGTTGTCTCTTGTACTTAGTCTCTCATTACCTTAATTTTTTTAAATAGGATTCATTAATGCCCTATATAAACATTTCTTATTTAATTCTGAAAGCAGCCTTGGATGGATTGTTAAATTGATATACGGAATTGAGATTTGTTCTCTGTATTTAGGGTTTGAGATTTGCTGTTAATTGCTCTTTCAGTTTTTTGTGTGATTGTATTTTACATCACTATTCCTTTCTGTCCACATCTGCACATCAACACTGAAAGTAGTCCTCCAAACTCGACGTGTATCTTCTACTAAGCTTAGCTTGCCCATGTGAAAACAAAAATTCCATTGCATATGTTAGCATCACACATCTTACACAAAGAAGGAAGAACAGGCTCTGAATATTGTGACGGACAGGGATCTAAACATTATGATCCACTGCACAGTGGAGGAGGAGAAGATGATCCACTGCTTCTCCTTCCTTCTTATATATGTAACGCCACTCTGTAACTACATGTGGAAATATAGGAGTTGTCGGTTTGCTGAAGATAAGGAAGGAGAGATTATAGGAAGGATAAAGAGATAAAAAGAAGAAGAAGATAAGTCAATTTGAATATGATTAAGTTTTAAATAGTTTAAGTATCTTGTAAATAGAGTAGACTTCTATAGAGAGTAGGTATCTTGTATTCATGTATTTATACACCCTTGTTGAGTGAATGAAGTTAAGTTCTTCTTTTCTTCCAAATATTTTCTACACTACAAGGCTTCACTTTCTCAAATTATCACAAGTCAAAAAAGAATGGAAATAGGTTGTCCGGACAAAAGGGCTACATGGGGAGGGGCTTTTGACTTGGAAGAGAATTTCAAAGAAAAAGCTAGCTCTACCTTTACTTGCAAAGCCACATAAAATGATTGGACTGAAATGGCTCCATTTGTTGGATACAAAACCCATTTGTCCTCCCTCAGCCTTATTCTCGAGTGAGCTGGAAGCATGGAAAAAGAGCAGTAATGGCTTTAATCTCCCAGTCTTGAAAGGTTCACAAGAATTGCAAGGGAACACCTTAACCCAACTAAAAGGTTCATGTTTGCTTTCCAAACGGTCTGCCCCATGTGGCCACCTATTTGAACAGTTACCAGCGAGCTCACTGAATCATGACTAGCCTCAATGACTTTCCTTTATAATCCAACTGTCTCACATGCAAACCTCCATAAGCACTTACTGGAGATGGCCTTGTTGAAAGCCTTCAAGTTTCCATTCCCCAAACCTCCCCAGACTGAGGAAGGGAACACCTTAACCCAACTAACTAGTTGATACTTAAGCTCATGACTTATACATTCCCGAAGAAAATTTGTCTGCAACCTTTTGAACCTAGCCACCATAGAGGTAGGAACTGAAAACAAGGACAAGAAAACAAAAGGATGCTATATAGGGCCACTCTTAATAAATTAAACCTTCCCTTCTTACTAAAAAATTCTCTTTTGGATGAAGCAAGTCTAGACTTGCATTTCTCTATAAGCGCTTATCAAACTGCCTTGTCTTTAGAGGTTGAGCCTAGCAGAAGACCAATAATACTTGGTAAAACTCATAAACACTTCAGAATGCAAGAGAGTGCCTTCAAGGAATTGTAACTTCTGCTTGCTAGCTTTACAAAAGTTAATATCATCATTCGTGAAACAACATATGAGATTGTTGAATATTTTGTTTCCTTGTACAGTGTATGGATTATGTTTCCATTTGTTTATAGTTTCTTAAAAAGTTGTAGTCCTCTTCCCTATTAATAGGGAATGTAATCCCTTGCACATGGTTAAGTGAATTATAGATTTTTCACCGTTCTCTCCTATTTCCTACATAGTATCAGAGCAAAGCTCCTACATTTCTTTGGCCTTCATTGCCGTCTATTTTTTGCAACCAGTTGCTCCATTTTTCAGATTACTCTCTCCCTTTTATGTTCATCTATTTCTCTTTCCCTACTTTCTTCTTCCTACCCAGCTACTAATTCTAACACCCTTAGCACTAAACCAGTAACCTAATCGAGTCAGGAGCCGTGACAAGATAGGTGGTGGACTCACTTGTAAATAACTGGCAAGTTGGGGGGTAAAACCAGTAATATCCAGTTGTGTAATAGCCTAGGAACTGTCGCCCAAATATTCTATAAATAGAGAAGGAGGCCTAGGCATAAGAGGCGGATAATTCAGTTGTTTCTTGAGAAAGTTTTGAGAGAGGAAAGTCTGTGTTTTAGAATAACTTTTGTAATCTTGAGAGAAGGCTTGTAATCGAAGAGTGCAACTGGTGTACTGATATCATTCTTTCTGAATCAAAGAAAGCTGCTCTTGGAGAGTTCTTAAGGCTGGATGTAGGATTGCATATTGCAATCTGAACTAGGATAATCTTAGTGTCTTGTGGATGTTTCGTTTGTGTATTCTTATTCTTTTTAATTCTGTTTTTGTTTATTATTTTTGTTGAATTCATTTAATCTATTCCTAAGATTAAATCCGTGAGTGTGTGTGATTGAGTGTGGCAGAATTCCTGTCCAAGAAATCAATTCTAGTGGCCCTTGGTATAACACAAAGGCTCACCATATGTGTATAAAAGGAAGGAATAGCCTAATCCAGGTGCTAAGCTGGATCCATCATCTACCCCTTGGCTAGGTTTGGAACTCATTGAGCATTCTGATTTGCCAAACTCTATAAATTGTTCTAACCCTGAAAACTTAGACATGGATTTGCCTATTGCTGTTAGAAAAGGTGTGAGGAGTTGTACACAACACCCTCTAGCAAAATTTGTTTCTTATCATAGATTGTCCCTAAAACACAAAAGTTTTCTGCTCGTCCTTGATTCCATAGCTATTATTAAGACTGTAGAAGAGGCATTATAGAATCAACATTGGGTACAAGCTATGCAAGAAAAATGAGGGCCTTAGAAAAGAATAATACATGGTAAATAGTGCTTAGACCGAAGGGGGTTCAACTGGTAGGGTGAAAATGGGTGTTTAATGTGAAATACAATGCTGATGGTTGTCACAGTGCGCTGTGACCACTGCGATCTTCTAACTCGGTGTGAATTAGAAGGAGTCGCTAAAGAACCGTAAGAGAAGAGAAGGGTGTGGAGAGAGAGAGAGAGAGAGAGAGAGAGTGTAGAGAGTAGGAATTTGAAATTGGTTAATTGATTGCCTCCCTTGCAGAAGGTTGACATAGTTTATATGGGAACCCAGAGGTGTTGCCACAACAGATCTTCTCTCCTCTAACAGACTCTTTTGTCCTATTCTAGCCCCCTTTACACCTGGCATAATAGCCTAACAAACTACCAACTGGAAATGGAAAAGACTATAATTAATAATGAAAATAAAATAGCTAATCTCTACTTAATATCCGCTGCAAAATTTATCAGACTTTCGGCCTTCCTCTTGTTTCGTGACAATACCCCTCCCTTCAGCAATTTCTTGTCCTCAAGAAATATTCAAGAGGCTGGCTGCCCTTGGAAACTTTTGTGATAACTGAGGGAGGTATTCCCAGGTAGCCCTTTCCGAAGACTCTCCTTGCCACTTTACTAGCACTTGGATGAGAGGGGCTCCTTGGCGGTAGACCACTCTTCCTTCCAGTATAGCCTCAGGCTCTTTCGCTCCTTTTTTCTCCTTTGGTAGTACTGGTAGCTTCGGGTTAACCCTCTCCTTGCCGGTGGTCCGTTTTAATAAGGACACATGAAAGACCGGATGAATTTTGGATCCTTCCGGCAGCTGCAATTGGTAAGCTACTTTGCCAATTTTAGCGGTTATGGGGAACGACCCAAAGTACTTAGGGTTGAGTTTAGAAACTGGCCCTTGGGAGATGGACTTAAAGTGTGGATACCTTAGTCTTAGGTAGACACTTTCTCCAACCTTGAACTCGCGATCGCTCCTCCGCCTATCGGCATATTGTTTCATTCGATTTTGGGCTGATGCCAGCTCTTGTTTGAGTTGCTGCAGCACCTCCCTTCGTTGCTACAAATACTCTTCCACAGCTGGGGCAGTGGTGTGCTCTCCAGTAGCCGGAAGGGCTGGTGGGCTATACCCAAACACTGCTTCAAATGGCGTTCTCCTTATAGAAGCATGGTGGCTGGAATTATACCACCACTGTGCCAAAACCAGCCACCTATGCCAACTCTTAGGCTGCAACAAACACATGCATCAAAGATAGGTTTCTAGGCTTTGATTGACCCTTTCTGTTTGCCCATCGGACTGAGGATGATAGGCGGTTGAGAGGTTGAGTTCCATGCCCAGGTACTTCATCAATTCCCTCCAAAAATGGCTGGTAAACACCTTGTCTCGGTCAGATATAATGGATTTAGGAACCCCATGAATAGCTACCACTCTATCCATGAATGCCCTGGCTACTTCTTGGGCGGTGTAGGGGTGAGCCAGTCTTATAAAATGTGCATACTTAGTAAGTCGGTCTACCACCACCATTATACAATCATTTCCCTCTGACTTTGGCAGACCTTCGATGAAGTCCATGGACACACTTGCCCATGACTGTTCCGGTATTGGCAGGGGTTGCAGCAGCCCTAGGTAGGCTACGTTTTCCTGTTTGCACCTCTTACAGGTATCACATCCCATCACGAAATCCGTTATTGCCCTTCGGAGTTGCGGCCAATGGAACAACTTCCTCACCCTCAAATAACTGTTTTGGATACCCGAATGCCCCCCTAGGGGGGAGTCATGCAGGGATTGTAGGTTTTTTTTCTTGAGTTCCTCATCGTGGCCCACTACAATTCTTCCCTTATACCTCAGTAGCCCATCTACCATGGTGTAACCTTCTGCTTCCTCACTTCCCAGGGTTAATTTCTCCTGCAGGCTCTAGATGTGTTCATCTCCTTCATACCTATCCACCACTTCCTTGCACCATTCAGGGATCACCACAGTTATGGAGGTTGCACTACCTTCCTCTTGACACCTTGATAGGGCATCAGCGACCATGTTTTCCTTGGCCTTCTTATATTGTATGGAATAATCTAGCCTCATTAACTTTGCCATACCTTTCTTTTGCAACTGAGTTTGGAGCTTTTGTTGTAGCAAAAACTTCAAAGACTTGTGATCAGTTTTGATCACAAGCCTCCCTGCCTCTAAGTAGTGCCGCCATTTCTCAATAGCCATGAGAACAACCAAAAACTCTTTTTTATATATACTCAAGCCTAAGTGTCTTGGACTGAGGGCTTGACTTAAGAAAGCCAATGGTCTGCCATCCTGCATCAAAACAACCCCAATACTCACTCCACATGCATTAGTCTCCAGCACAAAAGGCTTGCTGAAATCTGGCAGCCCCAATGTGGGGACCTTGCTCATTGCCACCTTCAATCTTTCAAAAGCATCTTCTGCTTCCTGCCTCCACTGGAAGTTTCCTTTCTTTTAACAAGTTGGTGAGGGGTTTGCTAATAACTCCATACCCCTTCACAAATCTTCGATAATACCTGGTGATAATACCCGGTGAGCCCTAGGAAACCCCTAAGAGCCCTTATGGTCGTGGGCCTTAGCCAATTGAGCATTGCCTCCACCTTCCTTGGGTCGGTGCTAACCCCCTTGCCCGAGATTAGGTGCCCCAAGTATTCCACTTGGTCCTGGCCGAATGCACACTTGGACTTTTTGATGAATAACTGGTTGTTTCTAAGGACCTCAAAAGTGGTTCTTAGGTGGTTAAGATGTTGGACTTGGTCCAAGGTTGGGCTATAGACAAGGATATCATCAAAAAACACAAATATAAATTTCCTTAGGTAGGGTTCAAAGATCTGGTTCATTAAAGATTGAAAGGTGGCTGGGGCGTTGGTGAGCCCAAAGGGCATCACCAAGAACTCAAAATGGCCATAGTGAGTTCGGAAGGCAGTCTTGTGGATATCCCCGGGCCTCATCCTGATTTGGTGGTAGCCCGAGCACGAGTCAAGTTTGGAAAAGAATTTGGCCAGGTGAAGCTCGTCCATTAGGTCTTCAATAAGGGGTATGGGAAACTTATCTTTGATGGTTAGGGTGTTAAGTTGGCAATAATCTACACAAAAACGTCAAGAACTATCTTTTTTCTTAACTAATAGAACTGGGGAGGCGAAGGGGCTTTGGCTCGGTCTAATGAAAGTTTGGCTCATCATTTCTTTCAATTTCGGTTTTAAGTTGGCGATACTCTTCCAATTTCGATTTTTTGGACTGGGGTGTAGCAGTAGGATCTGATATTAACAGGCTCAATATTCGGTTTTAGGTTAATGGCATGGTTTAAGGCTTGGTTAGGAGGGAGGGTATTTGGCTCCACAAAGAGGTCCTTAAATTCTTCCAACAATTCATCAAGAAGCGGTAAGGTGCATACTTGGTCAGCTCTCCCTTATTGGTGACTGACAGTGAGCTGTAGCTCCCTTGGCTCCTCTCCCTTAGGACTCCCTTCCACTTCCACGATGGAAAATAGCTGTGCGAGTTGACTCCCCTTGCTCTGGAGGCCCTTTGTAGCCTCTTACCTGTAATCATCTTGCAGGTAACAGTCTCTCTCCCATTAGTGAGTGTCATTCTTCTTCCTTCCTTTTCAAAGGTCACCTCCATACGGTTGAAATCAAAGCATATGGGACTCACCCCCTTCATCCAGTCCACCCCTGAAACAACATCACACCCTCCTAATTGCAGCAACCCGAGGTCTGCCTCGAACTTCTCCCCCTACATTTCCCATATGAATCCCAGGTAGGCCGTGTTACTCACTACTCGGTTTCCATTAGCCAACGTGACAGTCAAAGGCATTGTACTAGTGAGTTGACACTTCAGTTTCTTGGTAGTGCTATCCTCAAGGAAGCTGTGGGTGCTTCCGCTGTCAATTAGGATTGACAAGCTGCCTCCCTTCGTCTTGCCCTTCACCTTAATTATCTTGTCTTTGGTGATTCCCTTGAGTGCATGGAGGGATATCTCTCCATTATCCTCTACTCCTCCTTCACCGATTCCTTCCCCTTCCTCTCCTTCTTCGTCTTCTACTTCTTCTTCTCCTCGGCCTTCCAACAACAACAGCTACCGTTTGCATTGGTGCCCCGGGAAGTATTTGTCCCCACATCTGTAGCAGGCAATAGGTTGCCGTCTAGGATCATTAGGTCTCCCTCCAAAGTTGGAATTAGCAAAATTCCTACCTCCAACATTACCTCTCACCATCTCCTTGTTGACCCCTTTGCTGTTCCCTCCTTGTTGCCAACTCCCTGCGTGTGCAGTCCTTTGTTGTTGCACCTTCTGCTTCTTTAACAGGGCCTCAACTACCATTTCTTGCAACCTGGCACTCTCAGCTGCTTGCTCCAAGGTTCATGACCTGATCATCTTCACCATAGGCCTCAGTTCTTTGCTCAGGCCACTGAGGAAACTAGAGACAAAATATGCCTCCATTAGGTGAGGATCATAGCTACTCATCAGAGATCTTAGCTCCTTAAACCTCCTCAAGTAGGTTCCAACATCACCCACCTGTTTTAGTTTATTAAATTCCTCGATGGTGTTCAACATGCTCCTCTCTCCGAACCTCTCACACAACCTTTCAACAAACTCTCTGTAGGTGTAGTTCTCCCGTCCCCGAGTCCAACCCTGGAACCATGCGTCCGCCTCGTCATTAAAGTAAACGGCTGCTAAAGCAACCCTTCTTTCCATCGGTACATTGTACCATTTGAACAACCTCTCACACCTTCTAACCCACCACCTCGGATTGGTCCCTTCAAATACGTGTATCTCCATTCAAGGCATGGGAAACCCCTGTGGTGGAGGAATAGTTCGGTCCTCCCGTTCCCCACCTAACAATGCCTCAGTGTCATCACCTTGCTCGACAACAATCTCACGGGCTCTATTTTCTTGATTCATTCTCTCATTCTGTAACATAGGGTCGTTCCTATCTCTATGAGGAAAGTCAGGAGACAACCTAACCTGATTTTGGTGGGTAAACATCAACATAAACTGTTGAAGCTGATTACCCATCTCTTCCCTCATCTGGTTGATATCTTCCCTCATTCGGTTAAGTCCTCCTTCCACATTGCGATCAACTGTCATGATTGCATCATGATTTTTTTGGTTGTTGACTTCTAGGCGGTCCATTCGATCCTGAAATTCTCCCACTGCCGAGCTGAGTTGTTGGAGCTGCGACTCCATGTTCTTCATGCGTGTTCCTTCAGCCATCTCCTGCGACCTTAATAATCCTTGCCAGCACCGAGTCTCTGATACCAATTGTCACAGTGTGCTGTGACCACTACGATCTTCTAACTTGGTGTGAATTAGAAGGAGTCGCTAGAGAACCGTAAGAGAAGAGAAAGGTGTGGAGAGAGAGAGAGAGAGAGAGAGAGAGAGAGAATGCAGAGAGTAGGAATCTGAAATTGGTTAATTGATTGCCTCTCTTGCAGGAGACTGACATAGTTTATATAGGAACCCAGAGGTGCTGCCACAACAGATCTTCTCTCCTCTAACAGACTCTTTGTGCGAATTATTGTGGCTGAAAATTGTGCTTAGTGATTTGAAAAATACTTGGTCATTGTCCTATGGAGTTAATGTGCGACAACCAATCAACAATCAACATTGCACACAATCCAGTGCAACATGACCGCACTAAGTATGTTGAGATTGATTGCCATTTCATCAAAGAAAAGGTAGATGCTGAGAAATGTTCCCTCAGAAAATCTGCTAGCTGATTTGCTCACTAAAGGTTTACCTCTCAAGCAGTTTGAAGAACTTGTAAGCAAGCTGAGAATGATCGATATTTATTCACCAACTCGAGGGGGAGTGTTGAATATTTTGTTTCCTTGTACAGTATATAGATTATTTTGTTTCTATTTATTTATAGTTTCTTAAAAAGTTGTAGTACTCTTCCCTAGGGAAATTAGAGATTTTTCACTGTTCTCTCCTATTTCCTACAGAGATATCTTATATGCAATCAACTTCTCTAGACCCGATCTACAAGCCACACCAAGCTTAAACTCTTGATTCGAAAGGGGTAATTGGCTATAGAACTGCTAACCAAAAATAAATTAGGGGGAGAAGGAAACACCTTGCTTGAGACATTTGGAACTTTGGAATAAACCTTTGGGCAAACTATTGAAGAATAGAATGTCTTATGGCAAAGATTCAATGCATAATCCATGACATACACTAAGAATTCATGACAAGTGTAATTGTAAGATTTATTTTTTAAATATATCTAATTTACTAGTAGGGCCTAAAAGATTATGCTTTAATTGAGAATCCTGGCATTCATTATCTATTGAAGCCATATTGAGAATTAGTCCATTTTTCAAGGAAGCATTCTGAGATTGGTTTCTTAGTAGCTACTCAGTCTACAAGATAGAATTTTAGAAAAGATGTTACACAACTCCTTATGAGGTTACTCTACTAAAATAAGTAAGTTCCTTGGTTCCGTCCTTAGGAATAAGAACTAGGAAACAGGGATTTAAACTTCTTCAAAGGTGTTATTATTGTTGAATTCCTAAATTGGAGAAAAAAGGTCTATTGCCCACATTCAACAATGTTGAAAGAAAGCCATGGTAAAAGCCATTCAGCACAAATAAAAAGTAGAAAAAGAAAAAAAAAAAAAAACTTGGTAAAAGCTACTTTTGGATATTGTACTAAGGTATGGGATAATCTTGTGACATAGAGAAGTAAGAAACAAAGTGTGGTGGCTCTAAGTAGTGTTGAAGCAGAATACTGAGCTATAGCTCAATGTATATGTGAGATAATCTGACTCGGGAAGCTTATGGAAGATCTGCAGGTACCTATAACTATCCCTACAAGGCTATATTGTGATAGCAAATCAGCCATAAATATAGTGAATAACACAGTCCAACATGACCAAATGAAACATGTAAGAATTGATCAACATTTCATTAAATGGGAAATTGAAGATGGTGGAGTCAATCTTACATATATCCTTATAGGTTTATAAGAAGCTGATGTTCTTACTAAGGCCATGACTAAATAAGAGTTTGAACTTATTAGAGGTAAGTTGGGAATGAATGACATCTATTTACCAACTTGAGGGGGAGTGTTAAGGAAGAAATTCCGGCTCGAGAACAGATTGGAATTCTGGATTAAATGATGATAAGAGCAGTTGTTTGAATGAGTGATAAGATGATAAGAAGAAGAGGTTGAAATCAAAAGAAGATAAGAAGTTATAGTTGTTTCATAAAGATAGGAGAAAAAACTACTTTTCAAGTTTAAATCCTATCTTATCTATTGTTGTACTGTATTTTTTAACTTCGTTTTTTGAATTCCTAGATTTTAGGAGAAATCTGAGGGCAGCTCATCTATATATATATGCGGTAGTCAATCAAATGCAAGGTGTGATTGAATTCGTTTCCACTCACCCCATTTTCACTTAGATCATTTCTATCTAAGTGTCTAATTTGTTCAAGAGCTTTGGAGAAGATGTTGGGCAGGGTTGAAGGGAAGAAAATCTGTTATAGGATAGCCCAAGATTAGTCTCTTGCTCATGGAATCTTGTCTTGGACTTCAGAAAGTTTGTAGGGTGACTCTCACCTTGCTTGAAACTGGGACCACAAAAAAAAAAAAAAAAATGGCTACATGGTTTCTATTTGTTATAAGGGTTGACTTTATATCTCCTGGAGCTGGATGAGAATACTTTACCCCTTTGCAATGGACTCAGTAAATTTGGGTAGAAGGGCATTCAACCAAAGCCTTTCCTAACTAAAAGCCTATTTTCCTTAAAAGATGACTTGATCCACTTGAACCCCCTTAAATTTGAGTTCCCAACTGCTTTCCATCTATGCCCCCTTTTTGCCAGCCCCCACCAACTTAATGCATGATCTAGGAGCACAAAGCCCTCGACTCTTTTTCTCCCAATTTGAAGATGCATCTAATAAAAATGGTTCACTTTGGCTTGCAGGGTTGCCTCACCTAAGAATTTGTAGTTGTGTCCTCTAAACCAAGTGGGTATCTTGAAAATTACTTAGCCTTCTCTGATCTTTACCAAACTCAAAAAGGTTCCTTGCCTCACTAGATAGGATTCTTGCCCATTGGAGGTGCTTTTTAATTGTTGCACCTTCATCAATTAGGATAAATCCTTTGTGGAAGTCTTTTTATGTTGAAGCCTTCGTCATTACAAAGATGGTGTGGTAGACCCAAAGCTCCAATCCCAAAGTACCAACATGACTAGTTGAGAGTTGTATGTGATGAGAAAGAGGTAGCTAGTATCACAAGGGTAATTCATATCGACTCCTATGGTAAATCCCTATTTCTCATTAGAGGGCATCCCAAGTGTATGAGGCCCCCTGCTTTATGAGGATTGAAAATCAGTCCTGCTTTATGAGGATTGAATTTCTCATTAAAGGGCCTCTGAATTTTTTTTCTTTGTTTCACAAGGAGGCTATCTGCACAATTTGAACCTGCATCTTTTTGTTATATAGAAGCAACCTGAGTATTGCTACTAAGGCTTGAGATTTTTGTTGATTAGCTTCACATTTCCAAACCATCTTTATTGCATCTGTCTAAATTTACTCTCTAATGGGTGTTACACCAACCCTATTTTATACAATCTCATTTCTAATTTTGTGTTTCTTGTATGGTCACACATCCACCATAGTATCCTTATGTTAAGTTACATTCATATTTTGCATAAAGGTAACTGACCCCATCTAGAGGGATTAAGGCTTGTGATTGTTGTCGTAGATATGGATAGAACTCAAATTGCTTTTAGATCCTCTAGGTCACCCTCTCACTTTAACTGACTACTAAGCATTTGGTCATTTTGTGATGCATTATGTTTCATCATGAATGCAATGCTTGTTTAGAAAGTTTACTTTTGCAATTAGATCTCAAAACTATTCGATCTTTGTTATATGGCTAAGAAGCATGAACACTTAAAATAAAGGCGCCATCCCCGATGTTAGATATCATGTTAGATTTTGACACTTGTTAGATACTTCCTTGCACAAATTGGGTGCTCCTCCATATGCATGTTTTTACTTTGATTTATTTAGAATTAGACCCTTCTATGCACTTGGAGGATACTTGTCCATTATGGAGGCACATGCCTCTTACATACACATATGAAGCTCAATGTTAATTTGAAGAACTAAACTTTCTAGGTTTGTATTTCATTTCATTTTGTTGTAAGGGATGTAAAATAAAGAATTTCTATTTGCTTGTGATTAGAGCTATCTAAAGTAGATGGTTCATATTATTATGATGGGTAAATTGCAAAAACCACCCTTGAGGTTTGCATCGATTGCAAAGACACCTTTCAGGTTTTGAAAATAGCAATAATCTCCCCTGCTGTTAAACAAGGAGATAAAGTGATATTTTTACCCTTCATTATATCCTCTCTCCTCTAATTTTACTATTTTTATCTTCAAAAAAATAAAACACTAGTGGTGGTCGGCTACCAATAGTCGGTCTCCATTGGTGCCATTGATTTTTGGGGTTCAACGATCAAACCCCAGCCATCCATGGGGTTTGATTGCAAAACCCCAACAATTGTTGAGGTCGCCTTTGTTTCCATTACCAAAAACACACAAAAACACACACACACACATGGAGATGATGATGATGGATTACCTCTCAAATCGGTTGACAAAACCTTAGAGCATGCTGTAGTGAACCCTTGTCAATCGTACTCCATTGGAGAAGAAGCAACCAAACCCTTCAATGGTTCGATCGGGGTTCAATTTGCAAAGAATTTAATCCCAATATAGTGGAATCCTTTGCAAATCAAACCCAAATAGGGCCAAACTAGCACAAAAGGTGTGTGTGTGTGTGTGTGAGAGAGAGAGAGAGAGAGAAAGGGATTTTCAAAACAAACCCCAACCGATTTTAGGAAGAAAGAGAGATTGAGATAGAGGAGAGATGGACACACATGCATGCACGCATGCATGCATACACGGAGGAGGCAACCATGGTAGAGATGGGTTTTGCCATGGCAACCCCACCGACTATGTAAGTTGGTCTTGATATGTCTAGGGATCTATGACAAATATGGAAGATCGAAGTTGTTGGTGGTGAAAAAACAGTAGGTGGCGGTGATAATGACGCCTTCTATACCTTCTTTGATGAAATCGGTGTCGGAATGCATGACCTCATCAGCAATGGGTTTCTTGCCAAAAACAAAATAGGAGGAAAGGGAGAGAGATATGAGGAGAATTGAAACATGACAGCCATGTTGTCAGCTACTCTGTCGAAATCGAGAGAGGGGAGGGAGGGAAAGGGACAAGGACAAAGAGAGATGAGAGAGAAGGGGAAAAGCTTTTAAAATATGAGGGAATTTTGGTCACTTTTGAATATTTAACTAGGGTTAACTAATAATAGGAGTGAAATTACAGTGTAACATTAAAATGATAGGGTACTCGTATTTTTCGAACGTGAAGGGTATTATTGGTGAATAAAATCTTATGTATTCTACCAAAAAATGTATAACACAAGAGAATATATATATATATACATACAAATATTTTAAATTAATTACACTAATACTCCTTACTTATCTTATTTAACACTTCTCCGTAAGTTAGGGCATATATATTGAGCATGCTCAGCTTGGTACAAATGTAATTCACACGAGAACTTCTAAGTGACTTTATGAGTAAATCAGCTAACTGATCGTTAGAATTTACATATGTTGTAACTACATCCCTAGGGAACACCTTTTCTTTAACAAAGTGGCAATCAATTTCAATGTGCTTGGTTCTCTCATGAAACACATGATTAGAAGCAATATGCATTGTAACCTGATTGTCATAAATCAATTGCATAGACTTGACCTACGTAACTCATAACTCCTCAATTAATTGTTTTAGCTACACTAGCTCACAATTGTTATGGCCATTGTCCTATATTTAGCTTCTGCATTGGACCTGGCGACAATAGTTTGTTTTTTATTTTTCCAAGAGATTAGGTTTTGACCCACAAATACACAGTATCTAGATGTGGATCGCTTGTCACTAGGTGATCTTGCCTAATCAGTATCTGTATATCCCACAATTTGACTGTGTCCATGATTCTGATACAATACACCCTAATCGGGGCAGTCGTAGTACACTGAAGAATACGAATCACTGCATCCTACTGACTGTCACAAGGTGAATCCAAGAACTGACTTACCACACTAAGAAAATGAAATATCAGGATGTATGACTGTAAGGTAATTAAGTTTCCCAACTAGTCGATGGTAGTGCCCAGGCAAAGAGGTTGACTTGGTAACAGTTTGATATTTGAATCCATAGGGGTATCTGTTGGCTTACATCCAAGCAATCTTGTCTCTTCTCGCATGTCCAAGGCATACTTTATTTGAGAAATATAGATGCTTTGCTTTGACCGAGCTACGTCAATACCCAAAAAATATTTTAAGGAACCCAGATCCTTAATTTGAAACTGTTGGTGAAGATATGCCTTCAATTTAGTGATACCAATATCATCCCTTGTAAGTATTATATCATTAACATATACCACTAGAAAAATGTGGCAGCTAGACTAAGAGCGATAAAAAACAGAATATTCAGCTTCACTACAAGTTAACCCAAACTCAAGAATAGTTGAACTGAATTGACCAAATCAAGCTCAAGGAGACTGTTTTAAACCATATAAGAATTTTCGAAAGCTACACACCAACCTAGAATCCCCCTAAGCAACAAAGTCAGAAGGTTGCTCCATATACACCTCTTCATGTAAATCGCTGTGACGATCGGAAATAAATTCTTTTTTCCATGCTGAATAAATTCTTTTATTTCTACACTATTCTGATACCAATCTCCTTTTACAAAAATAGAAGCGTAAATAACAATTAATACATACCTCAGGGTAGCATTATACTAAAACATATTGATAACTATAATAAAATATGAAACCAACACCCTTATCTCCAATACACCCTCAAGATCTTTTCGATTGGGAGAGCCCCATACGCATCGATATCGGCAAGGATCTAATACCACTAAAGTTGACCTCGAACTTTTCCTTCCTTAACCTGGAATGATGTTAAAACAAAGTGAGCCATGAGACTCAGCAAACATATCTGAAATACATGGGGCATCATAGGAAATTACATCCCAATAGAATCACACGATTAGCCATAACAAGGATTCCCATATTCATTCCCATGTTATGTCTCAAGTTATTGCATATATTTGTTATGCTTCACGTCACATGCCCAGTCAATTTCCACGGGTTTATATGGCACATATTCATAATTATGCAGATGGCCATTCGACCGAGTTCATATTATATATCGTGCACCGTCATGCACGTTCACGTTCACATTTACTTTTTACATCATATACCCCCTTGAAAGGTTTTATATTATAATGCATCACATGCACATGGTCAACAACATATAAATAGCCGTTAGGCTCACACTTGCCAATATGCTCAACAATATGATATACAACATTAAGGCTCATAACATTTATCAACCATACGTCACCTTCTTTGGCATGATAGCACACGCCTAACCTGCTCGGACGTCACTGGCACAGCAATAGCAGTGCCCTCACTCAGAGGCCGAGGGGACAATTACCCGTCATAACCCTCACTTGATAAACATAAATACAATGCCATGCATGACCATATGCAACTCACACCACCATGCATATGTAAGGGTCTTTACACAGTTGTTATGGGGATATTTTTTTGAGTAATTCGAGGGCAAAAACCCACATGTTCCGTGTTATGTAAAATTGCATCATTGATCCCATATTAGTACGTTTTTGAACACATTTATGGCCTAAGGCATTAACCCCATATTCGTAATTTAACACGTCGATACTTGACAGGATTCTAACATACAATTACGCGTCCCTTATATGGGTAAATATTTATTCACATTATTGACTGGTCTGACATATTTGATAATATTAAATGTTAGACAGAGGGTGCTCACTTGACCACCACAATCACATCAAGTTTCCCCTACTTTCTAAGAACCTAGCCCACATCGGTTCGGCATCATTCCCAAAGAAGTAGGGGTGATACAAGTCCCGTAGAGGTTAGAAATAAATATTACGAGGAGTCGTGTATATAATTTAAACCCACCGTCCACAAATTCAACAACTCAAATATTATAAAATGGTTACCACGCGTATTTACATAATTAATGCGTGGAACCGAATCATGATAAGGGAGGAAATAAATTATGAAAAACAATGGATACTTGCATAGAGATTTAAGAACATTAAAAGAGGGTTGGAAGCTTTCCTTTATTTAGCCGATTCTTGCCTTTCTTATGCTCCCGCTGTGAAGTAAAATGTTTTGCAACAAATATTAAGATTACGATTTCGAAATAATTAGATTTAACTCCGTAAACGATGTATTCTACCCATGAAAAGTTTATAATTTAAATATATAACACTTCTAGGAATTTTACCCACTTATCTGAATATTTTATACATTGAATAATCTCAAAAACACCTTGATTTCTCTTATTTTCTCCTCATTTTCTACCATACTTGCTGCTAGCCACTTCCATCTTCTTCCTCCCATTTATTCTCTTGCTTTCCCTCAATTTTCCCTTCCTATTTATAGTGCCCCTAAACTCACAAATTGCACCCTAAGTCCACTGTTTCATGCCCACTGATTTGCTTTGTAATAATTCCCCTCACGTGCAACCTCACCAAATGCTTGGACACCAAACTATATATTATTTAATTCTTCTTTTGTGCTCCCACCTTTCACCTATATTTATACATACACGTAACTTGGACACTACTCATACATATATAATATATACTTCTCTGTTGCACAGTTTAGCCACCACGCACAAAATTTTACATATAATCTATGCATTATGTTGTATATTATATAATACTCTTCCAAGTGCACCCACTGATTTCACCCATAGCTTTCTGCCCACAGATACACTCCTATACATACTTACACCCATATATATATTATATCTTTATATTATATTATGATTTATTATGTACTTAAAATTGTAAAAATTACACATAAATCCTTAAATTAGATTCTTAATCTCACTTGAACCATTCTACTTTGCAATTACACCCTCAAATATAAATTTTATTTGGATTAAAATATTAGAACCCAAAATTAATAATCTATGGTTACTCGATAAGGTCGATTCTGTCCCCGAGTCCTCACAGGACCTTTGTTTCATCTCAAAACCACCTCAGAGTTGTTCCTTACAAAAAACCAGAGCCCTCTCAGGGTTCCGTCGACTTTCTGGAAGTCCCTTACGATCATTCGATTTTTCAGGCTGTATTTTAGCTGCATTGAAAATTGTTTCCGTTTTAATTTCTTTCAACATCATAAATTTCGTCTCGAGACGCTCGTTAATATCATGTCATTCTTCTAAGTATCTAAGTTCTGGGGTACTCCCTTCAGTGGATTCGACTTATTACACTAACTTCTAGTTCTTTGAACTGCATCATAGTCACTTGAAAATTTCCTAAAAATTCTAAAATTAATTTATTTTATTTTGGGGTGTTACATTATCTTCTATTTTTGCTAGTATCTCATAATTGCTCTCATTGGGGTCTGGCTCCCTCGAGTTAATCCGGTTGGCCCAATGATCTACTAGAACCTGTTCAGGAAAATTTTCAGCTATCCTGACATTTTATCATGAAATCCATTAGCAATTCTATATATAAAAAACCCTAAATCTCATGATTCTATTTTTCCTCAAGCCATCACTAGGTTTCTTACTTAGTTTGCTCTGATACTACCTTGCTACCGCTAGTGGCTTGGCCTAGTTCAATTTCAAATGAATTTTCTAGTAGGCGTCCTGGAAGGAGAGTTGAGAATAGTTGCCGAATGGGTTCAGGAGAACGAAGAGTTTGGCTTATTTTCTATTTTTGTGAGAGGATTTGTCACTTGTTAGAGGGACTGAATGAGGAAATAGTCGAAGAAGAACCCATGGAGGAATAAGAAGAAGAAGAAGATCATAGTGAGGATGAGGAAGAAGATAATGTGGTCGAAATCGAGATTGAAAATGATTCCTCTGAGTTCGAGTATAACAGTTCTGATGATGAGATGGACTTAGAGGAATCTCACAGGGACCTACTTTCGAGTTTGAAGATGAGGCCGAAGCATGGATTTGGAGGTCCCCCAATCCTAAGGACACCTAGTAGTTGTATTAGTTTTGTGAAATGTTGAATCAATACTGTTGTACCATGATATTTTTAGAATCTATGAGAGATATGTTTCAGTGTTTTGAATTAATGATAAGTTAAATTTGAGTGAATGAGAAATTTTTAAGATTGATGTGCGATCAAGGATAATATTGGGGAGTATCACAATGGGTGTTACATAGTACATATAGACCATAGAACATGACATTCAATGCATTTATTCAATACATTTACAAGAGATCCAACCATGAGGCAATACAATTGCTCAAAAAGTCGAACTATAGAAACTAATTCACCTACGTTGATAGCTTTGAATGTCGTTGATGCTTAGTGCCGATGATGATTGCCAAACACGACAGGTCCAAGCTCATCGACGTTGTCTCGGAGTGGCCACTGACTACTGCTAGTTTCGACAGGGTAAGGTAGAGAAACAACTTCTGAAAAATTAGGAAGCGCGACATTTTCTAGAATGATTGGATATTCAGAGCTCCTGAATGAATTTGGATCATCTGCGAGTAATGATCCATGTGAGATAAGTCCAAAAATATCAGCAAAACTTCGATCAATTTCGGGATCAGAATTTGGAACAGGTTGAGGATATGCAAAAGAGTTAACAAATTCCTACAATAAAATTAGATAAGCTTGTATATCACTAACATGTTGTTGGAGGGAAAAAATGTGGGATACACAGTCGTAAACGGGATCTTGAAGCTGAGATTGAGCTTCAATAAAGAGTGTAACTACTGCCCCACACTGGTCACTTACTGGAAGGTGGGCCAGGAGGTTGGAGGCATTTCTGGCACGAAAAACGTGGTGGATGGCAACAAAATGAGTGGATCTTTCCTTATGGCTAAAGGGGCAAAGATGCAAAGTGGAGTACATTGTCTTCTTA
The DNA here is from genome assembly GCA_036245055.1 of Diospyros kaki. Taxonomy (NCBI): domain Eukaryota; kingdom Viridiplantae; phylum Streptophyta; class Magnoliopsida; order Ericales; family Ebenaceae; genus Diospyros; species Diospyros kaki. Next base: position 25,155,462 of record BSEG01000011.1, on the reverse strand, counting down.
AGACTCTGCAGGCACCATATCGAGATCGGGTTTTTGGCATGATGGATCTGGGTTGGATCTGATCGGATCGGATATGGGTCTGATGGATTGGATCTAATCGGTTCGGGTTAAACCAAATCTGATTTCATATCTGGACTGTAATGGCAGCAACTGCAGCGACGACCTAGCCAGATTTGGAGGCTGATGGAGCGTTGGCTGGTGGCGCGGGTGGTCGTGATATAGGCAGAAGGGGGTAACGGTGAAGCAGCCTTGAGCCGTGTTGATCGGCGACGGTGAAGGGTGAGGTTGTGCATGGACTGCAAGCGGCCGCGATGGAGTAAAGCGGTGGTCGGCAGCAACCGATGGGAGTGCTGGTAGGCGGCGTGGCAAGCGCGACAGCGATGGCGGCTGATCTGATAAACAACGGTCGGAGATAAAGGAGATTTGGATGGCAACAGCTCCAAGGCGGTCATCGAGCAGATTTGAGGGTTGACAGCGGGAGTTGGAGAGAGAGGGACCGCGGATCCGATTGACAGAGGCTCGGGAAACAGCCGGTGTGGGCAGAGGCGGCGATCGTGCGCCACCAGCTAGTGCTCCGTCGGCCTCCAATCCGGCCAGATCGTCGCTGCCAATTGCTGCCATTACAGTCCAGATCTGAAATCAGATTTGGTTCGACCCGACCTAATTAGATCCAATCCATTCGACCCATATTCGATCCGGTCAGATCCAACCCATCTGACCCATATTCGATCTGGTCAGATCCAACTCAAATCCATCATGCTAAGAACCCGGTCTCGATGCGGTGCCTGCAAAGTCTTGAGAAGACAATGTACCTGTGCATCTGTGCACTTTAGCCATGAGGAAGGATCCACTCATTTTGTTGCCATCCACCATGTTTTTTGTGCCAGAAATGCCTCCAACCTCCTGGCCCACCTTCCGGTAAGTGACCAGTGTGGAGCAACCGTTAGACTCTTTATTGAAGCTCAAGCTTGGCTTCAAGATCCCGTTTACGACTGTGTATCCCACATTTTTGCCCTCCAGCAACAGATTAGTGATCTAAAAGTTTATCTAGCTTTATTACTGGAATTTACAAACTCTTCTGCATATCCTCGACCCGTTTGAAATTTTGATCCCGAACTTGATCCGAGTTTTGTCAATATTTTTGGACCTATCTCACATGGATCATTACTCGCGGATGATCCAAATTCAATCAGGAGCTCTGAATATCCAATCATTTTAGAAAGTGTCTCGCTTCCTAGTTTTTCAGAGGCTACTTCTCTACCTTAGCCTGTCGAAACTAGCAGTAGCCAGTGGCCACTCCGAGACGACGTCGATGAGCTTGGATTCGTCGTGTTTGGCAATCATCATCGGCACTGAGCATCGACGACATTCAAAGCTATCAACGTGGGTGAATTAGTTTCTATGATTCGACTTTTTGAGTAATTGTATCACCTCATGGTTGGATCTCTTGTAAATGTATTGAATAAATGCATTGAATGTCATGTTCTATGATCTATATGTACTATGTAACATCCATTGTGATACTCCCCAATATTATCCTTGATCGCACTTCTATCTTAAAAATTTCTCATTCACCCAAATTTAACTTATCATTAATTCAAAATAGTAAAACATATCTCTCATAGATTCTCAAAATATCAGGGTACAACACTATTGATATAACATTTCACAAAACTAATACAACTACTAGGTGTCCTTAGGACTGGTGGACCTCCAAATCCATGCTTCGGCCTCATCTTCAGACTCGAAAACAGGTCCCTCATGATCACTATGAGATTCTTCTAAGTTTGTCTCATCATTAGAACTGTTATACTCGAACTCAGGGGGATCATTTTCAATCTCGATTTCGACCACATTATCTTCTTCTTCATCCTCACTATGATCTTCTTCTTCTTCTTCTTCTTCTTCTTCTTCTTCTTGCATGGGTTTTTCTTCTACTATTTTTTCATTCAGTCTCTCTATCAAGTGATGAATTCTCTCACAAAAATAGAAAAATAACCCAACTCTTCGTTCTCCTGAACCCATTCAGCAACTGTTCTCAACTCTCCTCCAGGTCGCCTACCAGAAAATTTATTTGAAATTGAACTAGACCAAGCCATTGACGGTAGCAAGGTGGTATAAGAGTAAACTAAGTAAGAAACCTAGTGATGGGTTGAGAAAAAATATAATCATGGGATTTGGGGTCTTTTATATATAGAATTGCTAATGGATTTCATGATAAAATGTCAGGATGGTTGAAAATTTTCCTAAACAGGTTCTAGTAGATCATTGGGCCAACCAGATTAACTCGAGGGAGCAAGACCCTAATGAGAGCAATTATGAAATACTAGCAAAGATGGAAGATAATGTAACACTCGAAAATAGAAGAAAGTAATCTTAGAATTTTTAAGAAATTTTCAAGTGACTATGAAGCAGTTCAGAGAACTAGAAGTTAGTGCAATAAGCCGAATCCACTGAAGGAAGTACCCCAGAACTTAGATACTTAAAAGGACATGATACTGACGAGCGTCTCGAGACGAGATTTATGACGTTGAAAGAAATTAAAACGAAAATAGTTTTCAATGCAGCTAAAATATGACTTAGAAAATTGAATGATCGTAAGGGATTTTCGGAAAGTCAACAGAACCTTGAGGGGGCTTTGGTTTTTTTATAAGGAATAACTCTGATGTGATTTTGAGATGAAATAAAGGTCCTGTGAGGACTCGGGGACGAAATCGACCTTATCGAGTAACTATAAGATTATTAATTTTGGGTTTTGATAGTTTAATCCAAATAAAATTTATATTTGAGGGTGTAATTGTAAAGTAGAATGGTTCAAGTGAGATTAAGAATCTAATTTAGGGATTTATGTGTAATTTTTACAATTTTAAGTACATAAAAAATCATAATATAATATAAAGATATAATATATATATGTGTAAGTATGTATAGGAGTGTATGTGTTGGTAGAAAGCTATGGGTGAAATCAGTGGGTGCACTTGGAAGAGTATTATATAATATACAACATAATGCAAAGATATATGTAAAATTTTGTGCGTGGTGGCTAAACTGTGCAACGAAGAAGTATATATTATATATGTATGAGCAGTGCCCAAGTTACGTGTATGTATAAATATGGGTGAAAGGTGGGAGCACATAGGAAGAATTAAATAATATATAGTTTGGTTTCCAAGCATTTGGTGAGGTTGCACATGAGGGGAATTATTACAAAACAAATCAGTGGACATGAAACAATGGACTTAGGGTGCAATTCGTGGGTTTAGGGACACTATAAATAGGAAGGGAAAATTGAGGGAAAGCAGGAGAGTAAATGGGTGGAAGAAGATGAAGTGGCTAACAGCAAGAATGGTGGAAAAAGAGGAGAAAATAAGAGAAATCAAGGTGTTTTTGAGGTTATTCAGTGTATAAAATATTCAGGTAAGTGGGTAAAATTTCTAGAAGTGTTATATATTTAAATTATAAACTTTTCATCGGTAGAATACATCGTTTACGGAGTTAGATCTAATTATTTCATCGTAATCTTAATATTTGCTACAAAACATTTTACTTCACAGCGAGAGCACGAGAAAGGCAAGAATCGGTCAAATAAAGGCAAGCTTCCAATCCTCTTTTTATGTTCTTAAATCTCTATGCAAGTCTATTGTTTTTCATAATTTATTTCCTCCCTTACCATGATTCGGTTTCACGCATTAATTATGTAAATACGCGTGGTAACCATTTTATAATATGTGAGTTGATGAATGTTTGGACGGTGGGTTTAAAATATATATGTGACTCCTCGTGATATTTATTTCTAACCGCTAGGGGGCTTGTATCACCCCTACTTCTTTGGGAATGATGTCGAATTGATGTGGGCTAGGGTCTTTAGAGAATTGGGGAGACTTGATGTGATTGTGGCGGTCAACTGATCTACCTCCGTCTAACATTTAATATTATCAAATATGCCAGACCAGTCAATAATGCGAGTAACAATGAGCGGGGTGTTACTAATCTTGAAGGTGAGGTGATACAAATATTTACCCATTCGAGGGATTCGTAATTGTATGTTAGAATCCTGTTAAGTATCAACGTGTTGACTTACGAATATGGGGCTAATGCCTTAAGCCATAAATGTGTTCGGAAACGTACCAATATGGGATCAATGATGCAATTTTACATAACACGGAACATGTGGGTTTTTGCCCTCAAATTACTCAAACAAATATCCTCATAACAACTGTGTAAAGACCCTTGCATACGCATGGTTGTGTGAGTTGCATATGGTCATGTATGACATTATATTTATGTTTATCAAGTGAGGGTTATGATGGGTAATTGTCCCCTCGGCCTCTGAGTGAGGGCACTGCTATTGCTGTGCCAGTGACATCTGGGCAGGTTCATAGTTTTGAAAGGCACAAGGCGTAGCGAGTTGCAAATGGTCCTAGAGCCTGAGCCGCGAGGTGTGCCTTTGTGAAGCAAGGCACACCTTTTAGAAAAAAAAACTCAAAATCTTGTAAAATCATAAAAAAACTATCAAATTATCAATAATAACACATGCATATCATTAATGATTCGTTATCTTCAAATTCTAAACTAACAATATCAAAGTTGATTTATTCATTATGTAAATTCTAAACTAAAAACATCATTAAAGTTCAAACTTAAAATCTCAAAATCAAATAAGTACCAATCATCATGCAAAGCTCTAAACAAACATATAAGCACTACAAGTCCACAATCAAGAAAATGTTTTCATTTTGAAAAATGTTATTTTTCTAAATCTGGAAGATTAGTGTATTATAAGGAGACATATAAGAAAATGTTTTCATTTTGAAAAACGATCTCAGCTATTTTGATAGCTAATATTCATTGTTGTTAAAATGATTTTTTCAAGAAATAGTAGGTATGTATTTTGGGGGTGATAAAATCGCTAAATCTCGAGTTTGTACTAAAACCAAAATTTTATTTTCTTATTGTTATGGATTTTGATTTTTTAGATATTTTTATTTAATCCAAATGGAGGGTACTTTCTTATTTATATTTATATATTAAAGTGACATTTACTTAAATTAAAGAAATATAAATATGTTGTAATGTATACATGCTGGAACTGAGAAGAGGGGAGGAATTGGGCTGCCTAGGTTTTCATTAAAACTAAGTTTCATGAGGCGTGCCTAGGCGCGCCTCTTGCCTGGGTGCCTCACCGTGCAAGGCGAGGGCCTCGTTGAAATCGCCTCGCCTCGGCTCAGGCGAGGCGCCGAACTGGCGCCTTGCTCCTAGGGGCGCCTTTAACAACTATGTGCAGATTAGGTGTGTGTTGTTATGACAAAGAAGGTGACGTATGGTTGATGAATGTTATGAGCCTTGATGTTGTATATCATATTGTTGAGCATATTGGCAAGTGTGAGCTTAAGGGCTATTTATATGTTGTTGACCATGTGTATGTGATGCACTATAATATGAAATCTTTCAAGGGGGTATATGATGTAAAAAGTAAATGTGAGCGTGAACGTGAACGTGTATGATGGTGCACGATATATAATATGAACTCGGCCTCGAATAACCATCTGCATAATTATAAATATGTGCCATACAAACCTGTGGAACTTGACATGGGCATGTGACGTGAAGTATAACAAATATATGCAATAACTTGAGACATGACGTAGGAATGAATATGAGAATCCTCGTTATGGCTAGTCGTGTGATTCTATTGGGATGTAATTTCCTATGATGCCCCCTTTATTTTAGATATGTTTGCTGAGCCTTGTGGCTCACTTTGTTTTAACATCATTCTAGGTTAAGGAAGGAAAAGTTCGAGGTCAAGTTTAGTGGTATCAGATCATTGCTGATATCGATGTGTACGGGGCTCTCTCAATCGAAAAGATCTTGAGGGTGTGTTGGAGATAGGGGTGCTGGTTTCATGTTTTATTATGGTTATCGATATGTTTTAGTATAATTCTACCTTGAGGTATGTATTAACAGCCATGAAGGAAATAATTTTTTATGTCTAGTTAATGAAGAGGCCAGTGAAACGTAGCAGCAAGGGATAGGAAAAGGCAAATAGGGGAGATCTTAGCAATATGAGAAAATGTATCGCCATAATTAAGGCCAAAAAGATGAGTGTATCCTTTGGCAACAAGGCAAGTCTTAAGGTGATCAATCTAGCCATCAAGACCAATTTTAATAGTGTAAATCCAACAACAATCAACAGTAGACTTACCCTTAGGAAGAGATACCAAGTCGTCCTAGTGGAATGTAAAACAGACATTTCTTCAACCATAGTAGCTGACGCCACTATTGCCGGTCACTTTGGGCTGGGGGGATCGACTGGATCTAGGGTTAGGGTTTGTCTAGTGCTCTGATATCATGTGAATAAAATAATGTATATTCTACCAAAAAGTGCATTACAAGAGAATATATATATATACATACAAGTATTTTAAGTTAATTACATAAATAGCCCTTACTTATCTTATTTAACAATTTGCATTTCAACCTCAAGGGTACCAAATGCAATTTTCCCCATTTTGAATAGTTCCCAAGATGAATATTCCTGACAGCTAGACTCTGTAAATTTGGAAGTTATGCAAGGGAGTGATCTTCAGCAACCTGAGAAAGGGAAGCAGAATGTTTAGATTGTTGACATTAGTTCTAGGAAATGGAGATAGGGTGAAGGAGTTCCTTCTTTGCTCCCATGGGTCCTTGTCTTGCTGTCAAGACTGGAAAGGACCAAATGGCCTTGGCTGTACTCTTCATTCCAGTTTCCAAACCCTAAGTCCTTGAGGGTTTTGTTGGGAGGAGAATATCCTGCGGGCTTTGCCCTTGACTTGGGATGCTCGTGATGAAACAAGTGAGGTAGATTGCTAAAGGGGCAATCCGGCAGAGATAGCTTGAGGGGAATTTTTGATAAAGATCCTTTTTGAAGAATTGTCAAAGGTTGCAATGGAGATGATGAAAACTGTTTCGAGGTGATATTTTGGGGGTGGTACGCTGACTAGGCTAGCTCTACAGAGCTGAATAGGCTTTAGCTTAGTTCTAGGCACTTACTGCACTTCTTGGCTGAGGCAATCCCTTTTGATGGGAGACTTGAGGTAGGGGATACACAAAGTGTATTGCCAGTTACCTTGTTATGTTGACCACTCAAGACAAATAATGAGATTTTGGTACTTTCATGTGGAAGGTTATATACTTTATTTGGAGTTTGTTGTATTATCATGCGGAGACTTCTTTCATGTGTAACATGATGTTGTGGGTACATAATGGCCATACTTCTTTATTTTTATTTTGAGTTGTGAAAATGGTCTTCTTACAAAAAAGCAGGGGAAGGCTGTGTACAAATACAATCCTTCCCCAGCCTTTGACAAGTGGGGAGCCTGAGGATGTGCCCTTTTGTTGTGTAAGATACATGTATGTGTATTATATGTATGAGAATGCAAATGATTCCCTTTTTAATGCTCTAATATAAACAAATCATTTATAATGTGAAAGGTTGAAGAAATTGTTAGTCATTTTATGCATACTCATAAAAAGCATGTACAAATTTGTCGTCATGCCCTATCTGTTGTGCCTTGAGTTCCTTTCTTATTTTCATTGTCTCCTTCTTCTTCTTCTTTGAAATTTCAGTGCAGGCGTGCATGTTAATGTTTTTGTTGTCCGTTGTGCTTGTGCATTTTAATTATGCAGTATGCTAAAACTATACTATGTATATGTCAAATATGAGAATGCCATTGTATAAGATCTGGAACAAGATCAATGATTTCTAACTTGTAAATGGTTATTTGAAGCCCCTCTTTCTCTTATACTTCCTTTAGTGGGTTTCCTATAGAAACCTGCTGGCTAACTCCCTTTTGTGGTTTGTTATCTTTACTCGTGAGCATTTTCACATGAAAACACCTTAACATTCCTTAACTTTCTAGTTGAGGAATTTGTGCGAGAGCATGGTTCGAATAACTGTTCTAATTGGAATAGTTGAAAATTATGGTAGTCACTCATTCTTTGTACAAATGCCTACATGCAGATTTCTTACAAAAAGAGCCGGGCTTGGGGCTCCTGTTCCCGGGACAATGACGGAACTTTTGGAAATGCATTCTCACACAGATAGCAGCAGCAACTTCTTCTGGTCCTGGAGCTGGAATTAATTTCAGAAGTTTTTGGCAGATGATCAAATCAGCATGATATCACCAGATGGCGCCTTTTGGGTGCCCAAAAACTGATTGTGATGGACTTATTCAAGCATTCCATTTGAAGAGGGGGCCAATCCTATGGATTGAAGCCTTTTTGGCACAGTTTGGTGGTTGTGTTTTTTTTTTTTTTTGGTTAAAAGAAGGGAAGGGGCCAGTGGAATGTATCTGTATCATCTGCTCTACATTTATTTTCTGTTTATTGCATCATTTTCTCAAAGGGAGTATATATTTTCATTCCACTGCCCCTTATCTTACTACAATTTACGATTACCTGTTTATCCGCTGTCCTCAGCTCTCTTTTATGCTGCTCTGCTTAGTTAATTCTTCTGGAACAAACCAATCACAGCCTCCTTGTTAAAATTGCTGCTGATGGATGAGAAGTTTTATTGGTGAGTTTGAATTGGAAACAATATTGCCTCCCCACAGCGGAACTTGTTCAGCAGATTCCTGTTTTGTTCTCGTCGACATCGTCAATCATATCTTATCTTAACTAAGTTAGGTCTCGGGTTAGTGGCATAATTTTAATAATATTAACTGACTTGTAAAAGTAATGTTAATAATATATATATTTATGCAAATTTTTTATGCCAAATGTCCTTTTAGGGGCAAAGATAGAGATAAAATTTTAATTTCATCTTTACATGAAAAGGTTTAATGAGATGTCTGTCTATGACCATATATTCATATTATTATGTGTCTTCCTATAATTTATGAATAAATTATATTGTTAGTTTCTACTTTTTTTTATTTTGTAATAAATTGGCCATTATATATATATATATTTTTTCAGTGTAATCACTAAAATTTGAATATTTTTACAATTCAGGTTTTATTTTAGTTTGTTGTCATATTAGTATAGGATCCGCTTGGGCGTGAAGTGAGATGTGATGAGTTGAGTTTAGTGTGTTGAGGTGAGGTGAGTTTAGTGAGATATGTTGTTTATAAAAAAAATTTGGTATATTAGTTGAGATGAGTTTCAAAAGTTAGTGTTTGATAAATATTTAAGTTAAGGTGAATTAAGATAGTAAAATAACTAAAAATGATATAAAATTAATCATAAATATTATATATATACATATAAAAGTTATAATGACTTATGCCAATCTTAACATTAAGTAATTTTAAAATTTATATATATATATATATTATGTTAGCCCTCGTTAATGTTGATAAAAAATCAAAATAAAGATTTGAGTTATAACAAAGACTACAATATGGTGATCCTAATGGCAAAAGATTAAATACAATAACTAATTTATTATAAAATACTAAGTTCAGAGAGTAGTAATGTGATTTAGACTATCATTTAGATTGTAAGGTCAATCTATACAATGGTGAAAACAAAAACTGCAGTAAATTTTAGGTTTGGCACGATATAAAATTTTGGTATTGTGAGAATTATTTCTCTAAAAAGTGTTTTCGGTGGGTGGTTTAACGGCCAATGCAAAGCCGTTGATTTTAAAACTATAGTGATTTTTATTATTAACCCAAAAGAAAAAGGGAAAAGAAAAAAAATCATAGGAGCTCAAGTACTATTATAATGCAAAAATCAGTATGCATATTGCAAAATATAAGCACAAGTAATACAATCTAAAAAAAATATTAAATACATTTATAATTATTATTGCTAAAATACTACAATTGAAATTTGTATTGCTAGAGTACTTGAATCACGACAGAGCAAGGTGAAAAACTAACAGATATTCACTTGTAGAAACAAGTTATAGGTGTCTGAGAGGAAGAGATGGCTCCGTTATCTGAAATAAAAGTAATTAAGTTGTTTGGGAGAAGTCTTATTGTCGGGGAAAACTGCACACAAGGAACAAGATTAGAAGGTGTCAGTGTTGTGTGCCCTAATGCTAGATTTGGATGATATCTAGCGGGCGCGTAACTAGTCACATTTATTGTATCTTTGTATATATTTAATAAAATGCAAGGTTTCTTCATTCACGAGCTCTCCAATTTAACACGTGAATGAGTCCCTAAATTTTATGTTTGAAAATCTTATTTTCAAGGTGTTGAGACTATGTGAAAAAATTCTCAGGTAACATGATTTCTTAAACTATTCCTAGTCTATAAATTCTTTGAATAAGGACTCCGATTAGTCAAGTATGGACTAGTACATGGGTTATTGCCTCGTTCAGTATGACATACGAATGGGAGGGTGGTGTGTCACACGCCACGTGACATGAGATATTGCCAATAGACCTGTGGGTGGTTGTTGGGGAGCAACTAGCTGAATGTGATGCTGATGACAAACCACATGGCAAAGTGGATAATGATCTTGTCGTCAGACTGCAATGGCGTGTTAATCTACGGACTTGAACCAACATGGTTGTTTTGTACATTGGTGTGCGAGATTTGCTAATGAGTCGAACCATCCAATTGAGAGGTGAAAAGGTTTATCTATGTGGTTTTGTATTGCTGGTACATGAAAACAAGTGTTAGGGATAAGATCTGTCGCCCTCGTTAGTATTTGATGGGATGAGCGCCCTATGTGATCTATTGTTAATGTGATAAGACAGTCCCTAGCAAGGGCATATTGAGTATTAGGAAATGAGTTTTTTGAGGTGTCATCTAGTCACATTGACAAGGTCAAACACATAGTTCCTGAATTTGTGAGTTTATCACTTCATGGCTCTCGCTCAGTCGAGACGTTAGGTGATAGAAGGATTATAGCACATGGTAATCGTTAACTATAATAGGTTAACTTGAAGTGAGACTTCACTGCCACCTATCTTATCTTGAATCGTAGCTAGGCGATATTCAAAAACTCTCAGATCATCATCGGGATATATATGAAGAGATTCCGGTGATGTGTCAAGGGATTGGCCGCTACTGAAAGGGGTTTTAGTGTTATCTGATTGCTAGCAGGTAGTGAACTTAGAAAGTCACACACCATATAATGTTGCGTCTAGTAACCACATCTTGTGCCCAAAGCATCTTAGGGATTAGTGGGTCAAATGTTGACTTGCTGGTCTGGAGAGCAATTTCTTGTGGCAAAAGTTGAGTTTCGGCGTGGAAGAAGTTGATTTTTGCCTCTAAGAAAGTCGACTTTGAGTCACCCAACTATCGTTTCAATTGGGTGCCACGTGTTGGCCAATTGGAGAGGGCGTGGGTGAGGCGATGGATGACCCAGGGCAGCATATAAATTGAATTGAAGTAGTGTATACTACTTCACACTACTGTTTTCTTCTACTTCTGTTGCTTCTGTAAATTCTATGGCCGCCATAAATTAATACATGTGAGAGTCACGTGGGGATAAATTTGGGACGTGACTATGGGTGATACGACAACCCCTATGTCTAGCTCGGAAAGGGGAAACTGAAATGGTACTAAACAACGTAATAGGTATGGACCGACTAGGACCACCACAATGTGAGGTGGGGTTGTCTTAATACAAAATTAGTTTCTGTACCAACCCTACATCGAGCTGCAGGTTTGTGTGTATTTATATTCATATGATGAATATGTATGTTGCTTAAATACCTAAGTTGCGTATGGTTTGTCTATGATTAATTTCGCTGCGTGTATTTGATACATGTAAAATTTTTAATTTTACCCATACCACCATACGAGATTTCCATAAGAAGGCACGAAAGAATTCCTTTCTTGTGTATGCCTTTTGATGTTTAAGTCAATATGAAAAAAAAGTAGTTTGGTAGAAGCCTGAGGAGGTTATCAATACTTCATTACTTTTATAGATGACATATCATGGTATGAATATGTCTATCTAATGAAGCATAAGTCTAAATCATTTGAAATGTTCAAATAATTCGAGGTTGAAGTTGAAAATCAAATTGGTAAAAGGATAAACGTCTTATGATCAGATTGTGAATGCGAGTATCTGAGTAATGAGTTTGAAGATTTCCTCAAGGTCTTGGGTATTGTATCACAAAGGACTCCAGTAGAAGCACCACAACTGAATGGAGTTTCAGAGAGGAGAAATCAGACTCTATTAGATATGGTCCATAGTATGTTCAGTTATATTAATCTTCCATTGTTCCTATGGGGTCACGCTCTTCTAACTGCTATTTATATATTAAATAAAGTTCCCTCCAAATCAGTTCCACAACATCGTATGAGATATGGGTTTGTAGGAAACTCTTAATCATGCTAAGATTTGGGATGTATAGTTTTTGTGAAAATGTGAAAAAGATAAAGTCAGAGAAACTTGAGACTAGATCTTTAAAGGGCAGATTCATAGGATATCCTAAGGATACCTTAGGATATGAATTTTATCTTCCTCGACTGCAACAAGTAGTTGTTAGGAGAAATGCAATATTTCTTGAAAATGAGTTTATTCAAGAAGGTAGGGCAGAAAGAAAGATAGAACTTGGCGAAGAGTTTATCGAATTTGAATCTATTCCAAAAGATGTCCAAGAACCAATTAAGGAGCCAATGTTGAGTGTTGTACCTCTCACAAGAAGAAGTGAAATGATACCTCAACAACCTGAAAATTATGGTTTCCTAGTGATCATTCAGATGATCTTTCCACTTACTATGAGGCGATATCAAATATCGACTCAGATAGATGGCTAGAAGCTATGAAATCCAAAATGGATTCCATGTATATGAACCAAGTTTAGACTCTTGTAGATCTGCTAGAAGGTATAGTACTTATTGATTGTAATGAGTCTACAAGAAAAAAATAGGTTTAGATGGAAAGGTAAAGATTTATAAAGTTAGACTAGTAGCAAAAGGTTATTGTTAAAGGCAAGATATACTTAAATCCATTAGGATTTTAATAGCCATTGCCGCTCATTATGATTATGAGATTTGAGAATTGGATGTGAAGATAACCTTCCTGAATAGTTATATAGATTAGGATATTTATATGGAACAACTTGAATGCTTCACACCCAAGGATCAAATGGGGAAGGTTTGTAAGCTTAAGAGATCCACTTATGGTCTTAAGCAAGCTTCTAGAAGTTGGAACATCCGTTTTGATGATGAAGTCAAGTCGTTTGGTTTCATAAAAAAAGTTGATGAACCATGTGTTTGTAAAAAGGTTAGTGGGAGCGTAATATCGTTTTTGGTCTCTTATGTTGATGATATCCTACTCATTGGGAATGACATAGGATTATTGTCAACAATAAAGGTTTGGTTGTCAAGTAATTTCTCCATAAAAGACTTGGGAGAAGCGACCTATATTCTTAGTATGAGAATCTATAGAGATAGAATCAAGAGATTGATAGGATTTTCCCAAATAAAGAACATTGAAAGAGTGTTGAAGAGGTTCAACATGTAGGATTCAAAGAGAAGACTGCTACCTTTTAGACATGGAATCCACCTCTCTTGTGACATGTGCCCCAAGACATAAGAAGAGAGAAAACACATGTCTAGAATTTCTTATGCTTGGTCAATAGGAAGCCTAATGTATGCAATGCTATGTACTAGGCATGAAATTGCTTATGCTGTAAGTGTTACAAGTAGATATCAATCTAATCCAGATGAGCAACACTAGATTACTGTTAAGAATATCTTTAACTACTTGAGAAGAACTAAGGATTTGATTCTCATTTATGGAGGAGGAAAACTTAAAGTGGAAGGTTACATAGATTCTAATTTTCAATCAGATGTTGATGATAGAAATTCTATCTTTGGATATGTGTTTACTTGTAACGGAGGACTATTCAGTTGGAAGAGTTCCAAATAGGATATGACTGCTGAGTCAACTACAAAATCTGAGTATATTACAGCATCATATGCTGGAAAGGAAGCTGTTTGGGTCAAAAAGTTGTGACATCGCTTGGGGTGGTTCCTTCGATTGAGTCTATCATGCCTTTGTTTTACGACAACAAAAGAGCTATAGCGCAAGCTAAGGAATCGAGGTCTCGCCAAAAGTCCAAACATATTGAGAGAAGCTTTCACCTCATCAGAGAGATTGTTGATAGATGAGATGCAAATGTGTAGAGAATAAACACAACAAAAAATGTAGCAGATCCACTGACTAAGGCTATAAACCAGAAGCAACTAGATTTTTATCTAGATAGATGGGGTACAAGATACCATGTAGAATGCTTTTAGTGTTAGTGGGAGATTGTTGGAAATGAGCTCTCAAGAACAATTCTAGTGACACAAAAGGGACTTATTCTTGTAATTCTTTAAATATTATGTAAATGACAAGTTTATATTTTTTATTTAAATAAAAATATGATTTAAATTAAACATATATCCATTAGTATAATAAAGAGTGGATACCATTTTTAAGCTTTAAGAATGAGTAACGGCTAATTCACGGTTCGTTATGCTATAAACAAGTTTCTGGCCATAGAGTTCCTAACCTAGATAGTAGTAACTTGTAAAGTCTAGCACATTATCTTCCTCCTTGTTCAGTATGAGATACTAAAAGTTAAGGTTGACAAGTCTCATGCCATTCTATATGAGATATGGAAGGTAGATGAGTGGATGCTTGTTATAAGAACAAGTTCACTGAATGAGAATGTTAACATTGAATCATATGGGTTCTTCCTCACAGGTTAATGATTCAATGTTAACTGCGAATGTGTAATTAGTCCTTAGACTTAAGATGACATAGATATCTGTGCTTTGGTGGATTAGGATATCAGCGATACTATATGGTTGATCTAATATGATACGTATCTATATGCTTGATTTAATGGTGTATGAGATATGTGTGTATCAGACATGGAATCTATGACCTTGAGGTTTACGAGGAGGATATCATATGAGATCTGATAATCACTAGATGATAAATCCTTGGCCGAGGTAATATGAGATAGAATGTGTGTTCCACATGTTGTGTCATATTAGTCAAGATTGATTTAGGATTTGGTCATATGATGAGATTAAGGGATTTGACCTGTTATCCATGATCTCGTATCTTGTTAGGATATATGATGATAGAAAGACCGTATTGCATGGTATCGTAGTAAAAGGTTCACTATACTCGCTTCACATTAAATTAGGTAATCATGACATATTGCTAGATATCACTCATGATTTACGAGAATTAATAATTAATTATTCTTGATGCCAATTTAATTGTGAACCTAGAAAGTCCCACCCAATAAGAAATTATTTTTAAAGAGAAGAAGGATAAATTAGTAATTTTAAAAATTACTAACTTTGGAGCATTTATTTATTATATAAATTAGGAAAATTAAATAATTATATTATTTAATTATTAATAATTGAATCAAGCTTAATGCTAGCACATTAAGCCTGACCCAATAGCGCTTAGGGTTTCCATATGGTTCTTTATAAATAGGATCATAAACCTTAATCAGTTCGTGTGAATCCAGATTCAATCATAAATTTTCAAAAAAATTATGTTTCTTCTCTTGAGATGCTCTTGGATCAAAAGTGGTTTCGAGTGGACCGACTCAACATCCTAGACGTGGAGCATTTAATAGTGGCTGACCCAAGATAGAGATTTGGATTTCGTCAACAGGTATTCTTTCGTTTATTCTTTATTTTGTAAATCGTAAAATACTGAAAAATGCGATACCTAAAAAATTAATTTTATTTTGCTGCATATGATTAAATCTAAGTTTTCTAATAGGATGGACACATTGGAAGTATGGAAGAGGCTTTAGGAGGATGGACTCCAGGAGGAAGGATGGGGCCTATAGGAAAGTTCCATGGGTGGAGAACACTAACCCAATTGGACAACACGCCGGGAGAAAAGAACATTGGCCAGGCTGGCTGGCACCTGGGAAGACGATAATTCTCTTTGGGTGAACTACGATCACAAACAGCAGTTAGAAGGCTCGTAAGGATTTCTCACCCATGAAGACCCTCCGATGCCTAAGTCAGTATTGGATGAAAGCAAAAATCTATGTTGCACGGAAACACCTCATAGAGGTCGTTTTCTCGTTTTCAAAACATTTTCTATTCCCGTTTCGGGCCCCATTTATGCCTATTTTTTTTTAAAAAGAAAGTCTGTTTCCACGTTTCCGTTTCCTATCAGAAACGTTTCCCGTTTCTATTTTCGTGCAACATAGGCAAAAATAGGTAGTGAACGATGAATGAGAGTAGATGTTAACAAAGGTGAAAAAGTCCTTTCTCCTGCCAAATGATCGAGTATTTATAGGTGTGATTCTCAAGGACTTCGAAGGGCCACATGTCTTGCTAGGACATTGACAGGTGTCATGTAAGTATGGGTGGAGGTGTCGTGCTTTCTTACTCCAAGGAGAAAGGTCATACTCGGGAGAAAACGCCTTCACTCTGATGGAACGCCTTGCTTAGGAGGAAATGGCTTCACCTAGGTGGAATGCCTGGTCCAAGAGGAAATGCCTTCACTTAGGTGGAATGCCTTGTTAGGGAGGAAATGTCTTGCTTGGGAGGAGTAGTCGTACCTGGGAGGAAATACCTTGCCCGAGAGGAAAATCTATACAAGGGAGGAAATACCTTGCCCAGGAGGAAAAGCTGTATCCAGGAGGAAATTCTTTTTACCTGGTCTCTACTTGAAAAATTTTCTTCCCTTGAAAGGAATGGTACAACAAAAGAAAATGAAAAATGACAAGTTTGTGTGGATAATTCATAGATCTCAATAAAGCATGCCTAAAAGATTCATATCCATTTCCCAAGATTGATAAGTTTGTTGATGAAACTTTTGGATATGAGCTGTTAAGCTTTTTAGATGCTTTTTTTTGGATATCATCAAATCATAATGCATCCAAAAAAAAAAAAAAAAACTGACTTCATCACAGAAAAGGGAACATATTGCTATAAAGTTATTCCATTTAGATTAAAAAATGTAAGAGCTACATATTAGAGAATGATTAATAAAGTTTTTTAAGACTTATTGGGAAACACAATGAAATCATATGTAGATGATATGATTGTTAAAAGTAAGAATAACGAGTCACATGTGGAAAAATCAATGCAAGTTTTTGAGGTTACTTGGAAATATAATATGCAACTCAACCCGAATAAGTATTCATTCGGAGTATAATCTGAAAAATTCCTGGGATACATGATAACACAACAGAGCATTAAAGCTATTTCAAAGAAAATACAGGCAATATTAGATATGAAACCTTCAACCTTTATTAAAGAAATTCAATAGTTAATTAAGAGATTTAGAATAGCTGCTCTAAATAGATTCTTATCAAAATTAGTAGAAAGAAGTTTGTAATTTTTCCAAACCTTAAGAGCAGGCAAGAGTTTTAAGTGGACAAATGATTATAAAAAATCTTTTAAGCTTTGAAAAAACATTTGAACGAGGTCCCTTTATTGATAAGGCCTACAATTGGGGAGCCTTTGTTTATGTACCTAGGAGTGAGTGACACTACAATCAGTGTTATTTTATTACAAAAGAATGAATAGAAAGATATACTTGTATATTACATTAGTAAAGTTCTTTAAGGGGGCCAAAACACAATATCCTCATACTAAAAGGGTGGCGTTGGCATTAATAACAACTTAAAAAAAGTTACCACCTTATTTTCAAACTCATCCTATCACAATCTTACTTATCAACCATTGTGTCAAATATTAATAAAATCGTAATGTTTTGGAAGACTCACTAAATAGGCTATGGAACTAGCTGAGTATAAAATTAATTTTTAGCCAAGAAGAGCTATCAAAGGTTAAGCCTTAGTAGATTTTATAATGGAATGTACAAATGATCATAAATCCTTAGAAGATGATCTTATTGAATGGAAGTTATTTGTAGAGAAGGCTTCAAGTTCACAAGGAAGTGGAGTAGGTGTAGTCTTGATATCTTTGAAGCGTGATATTCTTGAGTACTTGTTATGATTCGCTTTTGCAAGTTCCAATAATATTGATGAATATGAGGCCATAATAGTGGGAATGAATCTAGCTTGAAAATTTGAAGCCAGAAAATTGATAGCACACAGTAATTCATGGTTAGTAGTACAACAATTTCAGGGATAATATGAGTCTACAGAACTAGTAATGGTATAATATTTGCAAAAATTTAGGAATTTGGCACAACTCTTCAAATATTTTCAGTTAATACATATCAACTGAACACTGAACGATCATTTTGATCGCTTGTCAAAATTAGCATCAGGAAAAGAAACAAGTGGAAGAAAAATAAATGTTGAGATTTTCAAAAGCCTAAAGAACAAGTACTTGCCATAGAAATTGTTGACGATAGGAGAATTTTGATTCAAAACTTCTTAAGAATTGGTGAACTTTCCACTAATCCAATAGCTACAAAACAAATGTAAATTCGGGGAGATCGATTTACCATAATTGATGGGATATTATACAATAAGGCCTTCACAACACCTTTATTAAAATGCTTAGGTCCTCAAGAAGTTGCATACCCTCTAATACAAATACACGAAGGTATTTGTAGAGAACACCTAAGATCTAGAGCATTAGTAGCCAAAGTACTTCGAGTAGGATTCTTTTGGCTCACATTACAAAAAAAAAAAAAAGCTCTTGAGAAAGTAAAAAAAAATGTGACAAGTGTCAAAGACATGTACTGTAAGAACCCATATTTTCATGAGGTTATCATGTAATTTAAGTAAGTTTAGAATACCAAAAAATTGATTTGATAACAATTATAAGTATCAAATTGACTACAGAGAGTGCCCTGGAGCCGAGATATCTAAGGAAAATGATACGGTTTTGTTGAGCAATTCGAGGCATGATTTATGGTATCGGAAGAAATTGGATTCGGATCGATTTTTGGTACAACTAAAATGCAGCTGCCATTTAGGCTGTAAAAATTGAATTGTTATAGGGGATTTCTAGGAAGTCAACAGAAGCTTGAGAGGGCTTGAATTTTTCATAAGGAACAACTCTTAAGTAGTTTCAAGAAGAAATGAAAAGGTTTAAGGCCAAAACAAAGATTCAGCCTAAGTGCAGTTTTTCAAAATTATCGAAGGGAGGTCTAAATGATATTTTTTCAGAATCTTAGGGGGGTCAAATGGATGTTTTAGGACTTAAGGGTCTTAAAAGCGATTATGGAAAGTTAAGGGGCTATGTGAAATGGGCCAAAGTGAGAAAGCCAAAGTTTGAGGGGTCAAAGTACAATTTCAAGAAACTTCCAAAGCAACAATGGCCGACCAGCCCATTCCATTTGCCAAATTGGCCAAGAGGAACCCATGAGCAAGGTTGGGGATGCCTTTGGGTCAAGTCATAGCCGATAATAACCACCATGGTGGCCGGATTCGAAGAAAAACCAACTGGATTATTGGCTGATTTGGTTGCTTACCTATAACATGAGATTATTGTCGGATAAGGCTATTTTTAGGGAGATCTAAGGGAGGTAGATGCTTTAAGGGGTTTGGGTTGGCCGAGCAAGGGCGTTTGGACGCTTGATTTTGCCTATAAATAGGCATTCATAGTGGCCAAAAATGGGGAGAGCGAGATCTTCAAATTAACCATCAAAATTAGGGGGCTTTTGTTTCCCATGAGGAGTAGATCCATTCTAGAAATTTTGATGGGCAACGGAGCAGATCCGAGCTGGTTTCGAAGCTCGTCGGATTTTGGAGATGAGCGGTCTGGCCAAGCTTTTAGCTGGCCAATCGGAGGCCCTCCAGTGCTCCGTTCAAGCTCCAAGTTAGGCCATCTGGATCGATTGAAGAAGAGTAAGAAGCCTGCATCAGAATCCAAGTTTTCTAGTGTGCTGTCGCCGGGGAAGACAATTGGCGCGTAGGCCACACGCGTTGGCCTTCATGCACCGCCAGTCGCCCTAGTGCGTATGGCCGCGTGGGAGGCAGGAAAAAAATGGAAAAAATCCTAGAAATCTGGGAAAAATGTTTTATGGGGTTTTGTGTAATCAGATTTGGATTTGGCCTTCCTGATGTCTCAGTTTTTGCACCGAACATCCTCGTTTAGTGTGAAAACGCAGCATCCGGGTAAGTTCAGTAATTTTCTCTTGAAACCCATAGGTTATTATGAATTGTTGTGGAAAGAGATTTGAGAAAATAGTTCAAGAAGTATTTATTTGAATTTTTAGAAGGGAAAATGAAAGAAAATAGAAAGAAAATGCAAGGAATTATGAAAAATAGGTTTTAATACTTATTTAAATAAATATAGTGATTAGGGTGCTTTGAGGTTTAAGTTGAAGTGACTTGTACGAATTTTGAGGTTAGCACGCAAATTGAGGTGATGTACATATTTCAAGACAATTGCGTGAGTATCGAGGTAGCCAATAAACTTGAGAACATAAGTGGTATTTCCCAATTGGATTTAGTTTTATGAAAATGCTTGGTTTGTAAGTGACTCTACCCAAAATCCAATTTTATGTTAATGGTTTTATCATGTTGTCATGTTTTAATGTGAATATGTCATGTAGATTGCATTTACATGCTATGATGAAATGTGCATATGTACACGATGATATTATTGATCATGCATCGCATAAAGGTTTGAGAGTACGGGCCGGGACCGTTGCTCTACCAAGGGTGCACCCATACATTTCGGCCTGGTAAGGAGGCTGTGAAAATAGGGAGTAGCAATAAGGTACGGTCGGCTCAGACCAAAAGGAAATGGAAAAGGACATTTTGTATTTTGCATTCATGCACGAAATATGTTTATTATTCCCTTACTTAGATGAAATTCATCATCTAGCTTGGGCTTTGCCTCTAGAATATTCAAACGTTCTAGGTAGAGATTGTAGCAGAAACGAGGATGAATGAGGCATGAAATGACACTTAGCAAAGTGCATGATGAGTGGTATGATGAGTTGAATGTATGTTATGTAGCCCATGTGTTTAAGTTCTACTACTTTGAATTCTAAACATTTTGAGGAATGATGATGTATAGTCTCATTTATTGTTAATGATGATGTATAACCTTATTTATGGTTAATGAGAATGTAAGAACTGATTTATGATTAATGTTAAGATGTTAGGTTCGATTCTAGATTCGACATTTAATGTTTATGATTATTCTCTTTCGAGATAAATGTATGAAAATTTTGCGATGGATAAGAGAAATGATATGATTTAGTTTTAGTAGTATTGAAAAAAATTATTATCCCATAATTGTCTTGATTTATAACGCGCTCGAAAAACGGGGCGTTACATGCACCTATCCATTCTGCCTTAATTATAGCCATATAGATTATCCTGCAACCTACACCTTTTGCACAATGGGGATTAGACATCCTAGACCCTTTTCCACAAATGCCGAGCTAAAGAAATTTTATTTTAGTAGCTATTGATTATTTCACTAACTGGGTAAAAGCATAAGCACTAGGCTTGATTACAGAGAAAAAGGTAGAATCAATGTTTTGGAAATATATCGTATATCGATTTAACATACCCAGAATTATCAATATAGATCATGGTAAACAGTTTGATTGCGAAGCTTTCTACATCCTTGATAGTCTCTGAAAAAAAGACCAAATTGTCAAAAGAATGGTCAAACCTCTTTGCATCAAGGAAAGAATGTGCTAGATAAGTCCAAACTTGACGAATCCACTTGCGTATTCCTCTTTCCTTTCACAAGGGAGATGACATTACCTAACCACCTTAGCCCTAATTTGAGCATAGTCTTGTGCTCGTTATTGCTGCGAAACCTCGAGCTCTCTCTAGAGTTCTTCTTCTTGAGCTATACTTGAAGCCAAGCGCTAATCGATTTCCAATCAATGATTGGGGCAAGCTTAACTAAGCATCTCAACCTCTTTCTCAAGGGTGCTAACCCGATCAGTATAAACAACATCTCGATCAACATAGGTAACATCATTCGAGGCTATTTGGTAGGAAAGCTCATGGCATTTCTCACGAAGAGACTCTTTCTTTCTCCTAGCATTGAGAACAAACTAATCCAAAAGTTGAGTTCACTCATCCCATCTCACCTATTCCCTTAGCCAAAAACTCATCCTCTTTTCCGTGAACTGGTGGTGAGTTCGACATCGAGCATTCGCAACGACCATATGTTGCACCCCTTGTACAAAGGAAGAAAAAAAAATAAAGATAAATAAATAACAAAATAAGAAAAATAAAAGTATTTGCTTGAATGATATTACATTTTGGACTGTTAAGATAATCAGAAAAGTTATGCTTAAACACGTGTTGCTCATCCCGAGGAAGAATAGTAGAGTATATGAGATGAAGTGTCCCCCACAAAATTCGCATCCATCAAGCTAGGATACACTTGAAAATGATCACCCCTCAATCATCGACCATCCTTTTTCTGAAGCAATTAGTACTCAACAGTCTTTACGAAAAGGCGAGTGAGGTATATTACGTTGAGCCCAAGTTTCTCGAGGATGCTCATTTGGATCAACCCTATCATGAGACGAACTAGAATGGCCAACCTCAAAACTACAATGCGAATGAAGAATAAGTGGCATCGAGGAGCCCAAAACATCTGTTAGAGGAACCTGAGGAGAATGTTGTAAATTGAATGATGGAAGAGGAGAGAGCAGAGGTGAGGTCTTTTAAGAAGGAACCTTAGAATAAGGGGAAGTAGCAACAACATTTTGAAAAGGTCATGATGGCTTACTAGGACCTTCATCCTCAACCCTCTAGTGCCTTCTCAAGCTCTCACTAGTTTTCTTTCTCTGAATAGCATCACCAAAATGACCTATCTCTGCAAATAATGTAGAAAACTAGTTAGAACCAGCTAAAAGACAAAAATAAAGAAAGCTACAATCATAACAAAACAAAAAAGAAAGAAAAAAGTACCTTTGGGACAACCTTGCTTCCTTTGGGGAAGGGGGTGGATGTGTGCAAATGGGATCCTCTTGGAACTTAGATCTCCTTCCCTCTCTACTCATTGTCTGAAGAATGAGAAAAATATGCATAAGCATCATCGAAACCGTCATCACCCTTAGGAGATCTAATCATAGAGACATCGTGGGAAACACTATAAGGTCCAGCCAAATTGCTTGACAAGACGCCCTAACTTGCAATAGTGATATTGTCCTTTGACATAATATCACAAAGATAAATTGGTCCTAAAACAACTAAATGCCGAATTGTAGCACCATAAGAAGCACGAATAAACTTAGAGCAAGGATATGTAATGACATTGTCCTTATGATCAACGTCTTAGCACCATTGATGAGGAGCCTCAAAATCATAGGAAAGCATCAATGGAAACCACCTATTCTCAAAATCATCATTTTTACCCAGGGTTAAGAAACAACCTTTCCACTCTAGGAACTCATTGAAAGGAGTAAAAATTAATGTGTTGTTCCACTCTCCTAAGTTTATAAAAGCAACTAAAAAGCTCTAGATATGGCATCACTCCTCTTTGCTCACATAAAATAGAAAAAGCAACTAACAACAACCATCCATTGGGATGAATTTGAGTTGGGACTAGATGGAAATTCTATAAAAACTTTAAACCAAAACTAGACAAAGGAAATCCAAGACCCACTTGCAAAGAAGCCTTGTACACAGCTATCCATCCTTCTTCAACATGAGCTATACACCTCTCCCCCTTGTTAAGGTAATCTCATCTCATACTTTGGGGGAAAGGAAAATGATGCTATAATCCTCATAAGGTCACTTTGTGACACCTCGCTCCTACTTACGGGTGTCACTCTTGAACAATCATCTGAACTGCTCACATACCTGACCATATGTGAAGGGTGGACTATGTTTCGACATGAAACGCCCTAGGTGGGAACTAGGATTCGACCTTCCCTTCTCTCAATCTCAGGATCAACTAGCAGACTTGGGCTTTAACCATACCATACATAGGGAACTTACTTTCCATTAAACTTGCCCAATCATCATTTTATTATTTTAATTCTTCTTTTTTTCAAAAATTCAACCTGGCTCTATATAATTTAAAATTTCAATCCTCCCATTAATTTTCCCAAAATTCAAGGAAAAATACTTTTTCTTTCTGTTTTTCCAAAGGTAAGAATTTTGCCACAATTCCAAAATAGCCTTTCTTTTGGAAAATAATTCCGGGTCTCAAACCTCATCTTCTTCTTATCCTTCCCCTCTATTATTTTTTTTAAAAAAAATTTCTCAAAATTTCCAGATTTAATTTTTGGGAAATTGGGACCCCAAATCCAAAAATTTGGGCCTCCCAAATCCCTAAAATTTTTCCCAAACTAAATGCCTTTAAACTAAACAAAAGTGTACATTTTCTTTCAAATCCCACACTTTGAGATTCAACTTCTTGGCAATTGAACCCAAAATTTCCAGCATTTAAATTGCAAAAAAATACATTAAGAATCCCTAGGTTTTGCCACCAAACCCTTATACAAAGCTTCACACATCTCATATGAATCATAAACTTAAGCTTTTAAAACAAATACAAGATTCATCACATAATCTCCTTGCTCAAGCCTTCAACTTCCAAGTTTCATCCCTTGGATTTGCCATCTATATGAGAGGATAAAAACCTCATGAGCTATTAAGCTCAATAAGGGTGCAATGCAAAGTAAATATGGACATAACAAGAATATATGATGCCAAATGCATGCAAGTGTGGCTAGATCTCTTTACCTCACAACCTACCAAGGTTAGAGGCATCAACCCACCATTCCCACCATGTCCCAATCTACCATATGGCCACAAGTCTCATGTACATAATAGAACATGCAAAATGCAACTTATATATTTATAAACCATACTTACAACCCATTGCAAGGCCACCTCCCCATGGGGCCATCCCTTACCATTTCCTTTCTTTGAAGCTTTTAAACTCTTCCAAGCTTCCTTCCAACTCTTCTTCTTAAGAGATTCCTTGAAACAAAATTTTAAAAGAAACTAAGCTACCATTAAATGGAACAAAAAGAAACTTACATACTCCCAAAGGAAGAACACTCACCTTATTCTCCATCTTCCTCCTTGGAAGACATTCTTCCTTTCTCCATTCTTCTTCTTCCTCTCCACAAAATGGGAGACTTCTTCCATTTCTCTCACTAACTTTACCAAAAGGATTAGGGTTTCCATATACTAGTCTATTTATACTAGCACCCAATCCTTCAAGAATAAATCCTAACCTTTGGATTTATTTGGTCAAAATAAATCTCAATCACACAAATAGCTTAATCCATGCCACATAATCTTGTGGAATATCCACCTTTGGATTATATTTCACTTTATAAGGTTAGATCTCAACCATCCAAAGAAAACACAATCCATGTGCTTTTAAAAGCTTTAATCTCAACCATCCAAGAAAACACAATCCATATGCTTTTAAAAGCTTTAATCTCAACCATTCATTTCTTTAATATTTGGCAATCATGCCATTTCTTCTCTTTAAATCCCCACCCTTGGATCTTTGTGGATTTAAGAGAATAAATCCTAGCCTTTCACCAAAAACACAATCCATGCACTTTAATAAGAATAAATCTTGTCCATACACTTTTCTTTTAAAGAATAAATCTTAGCCATTGAAAAAAAACACACTCCATGGCCTTTAATCTTCTTAAATATCTACCATTGGATTTCTTTCACTTTCCAAGACAAGATCTTAGCCACACAAGAAAGCACAATCCATGTGCTCTTATCATTTTAAATGCAGGCCTTTGGATTTTTCAACAACCATCCACTACCCTTGGATCAAGCCTTCCAATCCCATAAATGTAATTTCTTTTCTATTTATTTAATTTGGACTATTTTCAAGCCCATCATCTTGAAAGACATAATCACTTACTTTTTCTTTTAAATAAATCTCACATTTTCTAACCATTAATGGTGATCATTTACTATTTTCATTTGGATTTTCTTTTTAATCCAACACCATCATTACATGAATGACTAATTCCATTAACATTTGAATTTATTTAATCCCACAATTTTACTTGAACAAGACATTGCCAAGTGTCATCTCTAGACACTAATCTTGGCTTCCAAGTTTCCATCCAAGCCATCCATGTGGTATCATCACATTAATTCACCTATTTAGGGAAAAATCAATTATTTCACACATAATTGAATATTCACTATTTTCTCTTTTTTTTTCATAATTTAATTCATTTATGAAATTTCACTCCAAATTACTAAAATGCCCTTTGTGAATTATTAATCCCATTTATCTCCACATAAATTCAAAAATGGAAAATTAATTCACTTCCACACTTAATTCCACCTAGGAATTATTTTCAATTTATCAAATTACCCTTTAGTGGACTTCAATATCCAAATTACCAAAATGTCCCTCTCATAGGGCACCATTATTCACAAAGATCCATCACTTTCTCAAGGGCATTTTTGAAAGTTTCTCACTTACTTACTCATTCTCTTAACACCAGTAACACAGGGTGTTACACATTCTCCCTAAAATGAGAAGCTTTTCCAAGGATCATATTTGGTTTAGGAGGAGGAACTTCTTTAGTAGGATTCTTATGCCTAACCATGATGACTTAACATATACAAACAATGAAGAAAAACCATGAGAGATTAGACAACAAGTTACAAGAAACAAAATAAAGACTTGTAGGAGACTAGGAAAATGACTTGCAGAAGACTAGGAAGAGGACCTGCGGAAGTTCTATTGGCCTTTAGACATTCAAAGACTCACTCTAAGGAATCAATTGTTAAAAGGACAAAGATTAACAAATAAAACTAACAAAGTATTTGAGAAATTAGAGGACAAATAGGTCTCCGAGAGACCTAGTTATGAATTTTTGAGAGATTGATAAATAAGGAACAAGCATAGCTTAAAGAACAAGATAAAAAAAACACAACGAAATTGATAGCAACTATTTTTGGGAAACTAAAAAAAAGGTCTATGATGGTTCATAACAATTTCCAGGAGACTGGAAAGCACCTTCTGAGAGAATGGGCACATGAACAAGAAAAAGAAATAGTGGAAGAAGCAAATCACAAGATAAAGAAGAGAAAGATCTTGAAAAATTTTGGAGAAGACATATAAAAAGATCCAAAATATAAATAGTCTATGGGAAACCATAAATGTTCTTTGGAAGAAAACAATGTCGTTGTAAGTCATAGATTTGAAACACATTGTCCTTCTGGAGACTAAAGATATCAATAAAAGATTGGAAACACAATCAAAATTGGGAAAAATGATGGAAACAACTAGATTTGAAGTTCTCCAAAAAAAAAAAAAAACACAAACTAGAACAATGACAAACCCTCTAGGAAATTGAGAAACACTTTTGGGAGCGTAAAAAGTCCTTTGAGAAATAGAAAAACACTTCCAAGAGCCTAAAAAGCCCTATGGAAAATCGAAAAACACTTCCAAGACAACTTTCAGGAAAGCTTCCAAAAATTAGAGAAAAATCACCCACAAAGAAAAAGTCAAACAGTGAAAAATGAAAAACTTAACCCCTTTTATATAGTGGGGACCAGATCTAGAAATTTAAGCGCTCAATTAAAATTTTTTTACCCAAAAAATGACTTCGGGAGAATTAATAACCAAGGAAATATATCAAATGGACATGAAAAAAAATTATCATTGATTAAGTTGACTATTTCCCCTGCTAGACGCAAAGGAAAGAGTGGGGAGCAATTGACATGTCATAAGTAAAAAACCCAGTGAAAGACCAAAAACTCCCAAAGTAACATTTTGGGCTAAAAATGGTATCATGTGAAATATCTTCGAGAAAAAATGTCTCCTAGAGACAAAAAGACTGGGAGATCATTACAATTTTGAGTGTAATGACCCGTTAGTGTGTCTAAGTATCTTACTAATTTTTTTATGTGTTATACCTTGCCATTGTTGGAACAAATTAATGTGTTGTGAAAAACCCAAAATGAATGAAATCTGTGTGTATGGGGAAAACTCAAAAAGGAAAAAGGGTGGAAAATTCCAATGAAGTGGGATTGTGAAATGGTTGAAAAGTCAAATGGGTTGTTAGTAGAAAAGTTTAAGGTTAAGGAGGAAATGGGAAGAAGTGGCTATCAGATTATGTGTGTGTATGCTTTTTGTATTATTTAAATGAATGGAAAAATGGAGGTTAATGGATATGTATGTGAGTTTAAATAAAAGAAAAGGAAAAAGAAAAAAGGAGAGTGGAAAATATAAAAGGAAGGGGAGGGGGGGAACTTAACGTGCTAGCCATATTCCTTTCTTCCCTTCACCCTATCTTCTTCCTCATTCTCTTGTCTTCTTTTCTTCTTCTTCCATTTTCTTGTCTTCTATTCTTGATCTTAAAACTCTTGGAGGTGGAATGTTGTAGCTCCAGCACCCTTGTTCTTCGATTGAGCCATCTAAATCCATCAAAGGCAAGTTCTTTTTCCCTTTGCTCTTCCTTATGCAAGTTCTTTTTCCCTTTATTCTTCTATATGCAAGTTCTTCTTCTTCTTTTCCTTTTAAAATGCAAACTCTTCTTCTTTCTTTTCCTTAAAGAGGCAACTTCTATATTTGGATTGTTTTCCATGGAAAATTCTTATTTCTCCTTCTTTTCATAATCCTATGATATTTCTATTCGTGAGATTTAATGCAAGAAAATCCTTGTTTTGGTGTAAAGGGCACGTCTTTGTTGTTTATGCAGAAGGTTTATAAATTTCTCTTGTTTCTTGTTGATTTGTGTCGGACTCCTTTTGAGCCTCAAATAGGGTCTTGTGTCACCTTGAATTTCCTTGGGAATGACATTTTTATTGGCTAAGGTTAATAACATGGAAGAGTTTGGTGTATTTTGCATGTATTTTGGCTTGGTGTGAGTCGTCGCTGTTGTTGTCTGTTGACCACATTGCTTAAGTTGTCGACCGTTTGGTTGAATTTGAGCTATTTGTGAATTTTTGTACTCTGTTGGTCGATAGTTTGAATCGAGATTGTCGATCATTGCCTCTCAATTGTCGACTGATCGGGAGGAAAGGCTTCTGGTAGTTCACATATGCTTTCTATTGGTCGACTATAATGCCCTTGTGGTTGCCTGAATCTTCCTTTAGTGCTTATGTTTTTGCTCTCAAATCACCATGTTTGCTATTGATATGCCCCTTTGTCAATTATAGCAATTGCCTGTTATTGGGGAGGGGGGGCAGGAAAGGTTGAGCGCGATCTTGAGTATTAAGGAGTGCATAAATTGTGGTATGACATGTTTGTATTGAATGTGTTGGGAATGGCATATGTATGTGTGTATGATGAAGAGGTAGCATATAACTTTGTTGAGTAATGTTTTGGACGATTTGTGGGGTATATATATATATATATATACATATCCATATTGGTGCAGGTATAACACGATATTAAACTATTGTGTAACCATGGGTGAGTTGATGCTTAGGAAATATTTATGACATATGGTTATATTTGCTATATGGAGTATACTTATGATGCTTGCCTAGTGTAATCTAGTGCATGGGGAGCGTTGGCTCATGATGTTTGCCTAATGTAGTCTAGTGCATGGGGAGCTTCGGCTCTTGATGCTCACCTGGCGTAAATCTAGTGCGTGGGAGGACAATGGTCTTTATGATGGTATGATAAAATTGTTGATATATGACGCGATAAGGTATGGAAGGGGGTTATGTGAATGTTGTGAGTAGTTCTTACTTGCTGTGTTTCCATTGTCCAATTCATGCTTATAATTCATATTACTTCTAGCTTACTTTGAATTATACTTGTTGAGTTTTGTGACTCATCATTGTTTGCATCATTCTAGGTGAGGAAAATGGCTAAGAGGATGGCCGAGTGTGGTGGAGTTTGAGCCTTGGATAGCATGTGTACAAAGACATCCTAACCAAAGGTCCATGGGGGTTTTTGAGGGCACGAGAGAGCTTAAATGCATTTAAAATATTGTGCCCTTTTTGTTTTGAAATGTATGGGTGGCTAAGCCTAAGGGGACTATCATTGTATGTAGAATGTTTTAATTAATTTTGTGACCTTGCCATTGTGCGTTAGGAATGTGCGAACGTTTTAATTCAATTTGTATTTGTACCATTTCCTTTGGCTACCCACTTCCCTGATTTCTCCTGATAGCAGGATCTTTGGGAGGTGGACATCACATTTAGATAGGAAGAAACTGGGAAATCATTGCTGTGTCTTGGAAACCAGTCTTGGGAGACTATTATAGTTTGTTGGAGACTGTAGCCAACCTGTAAATTTTCCTTTTTTGGGGAAAGGTCCTGAATAAAGTGCAAATAGAATATGGGGAAGGTCCTGAATAAAGTGCAAATAGAATAATTCTAATATTCCAAAATCCCTTCAAGAGTTCTGTGAAAATAATAGATATTATTCATAACAATCATAATTCTAGTGGATCTCGAAATATTAGGGATATTTATTACAAAGCCCTATGCTCCTCTATAAATAAATAAGTTCTTATTCTAAAAGAGTACGCAATTGATACTGATTTTAATATTGTATTCAAATATTTAGTGAAGTGTAATGTCTAACTTAAATATCAAAATATGTGTACGGAGATTATTCTACATCTTCTAATATTTTTTATTCTTTTGTAGAGTCTAAATGAATTGACGATGACATTTTTAATAAATAAATTTATTATTACGTTCGATAATAACATAACATAAAAGAATTCTGTTCACCTTTTAAGTTCACAACAACAATTAATGATTAATCAATTATCCTCCGTTATTGAATGTTTGTTCAATATGATGATGAATGCCATTAGCTTTCAATTATTATTATTTTTAATTTTCTTTTGAAAGAAGGTCAGATCTTTATTAAAATAACGTCATCTACAGCAGAAATGAACAGTATCATTATCATTAAAAAATGATTAGTCAACAATCATCAGAAATTAAATTAGTAGACGGTGACAGCCTAGCTACATATAAATTTGTTTGCTTGTTTGTCTGTCTTGACTAGTCTCAAGTTGAACATCGATTTATTTAAAATATATTAGATTAATGTTCGTTGCCCTGTTTATAGGGACGTTAAGCCCAATCATGGTCAGAAGCCCAGCTATTTTGATGAATTTTTGTCAATTTGCCAAATAATTAATCATAATTACACGCCCTATCATCCCTCAACCAAAAAAAAAAATTAATTTTAGCATGCCAAAACAGTAGACTTTTCATGTTATTTCAGTGACGATATGATTGAAGATAAGCATCCCAACACTAAAAACAATTATCTATTTGGTGTTTTCTGGTGAAGAGCTTAACTACAACTTTCAAAGTTGATTTCTATAATAGTAGTCTCTGCCTCGGGCACATATTTTTTCTTCTTTCGATATCATTTGTCTCTTTAATTTGTTTTTAAAGTTTTGCTTTCAATGATGATTTATGCATGAAGGTATGAATAATTATTTTTAATTTAAGTGATGTATGAACATAAATTAGGAGAATGGAAATATTATATAATAATAACAAGTCATATTATTTTTTTTTAATAACAAAGGTATGATATCTACATTTTAGTTTGTTACTTTTAAAATAAGAAAAGTAAATTACCAAAAAGTCATAAATTTTTAGTTATAGTATATCAATCCTACAACAAATTTTAAAAGTTTATCAATTTTACATTTAAGCTTTTAATTTTATATTAATTCTATAATACTATTTAAACTTAAATAATTAATGTTCCTTTTGATGTATTAATTATTGTTTTCATCTTAATTTTTTGGTAATTAATCCAATGAAAATTTATACTTTTACATAGCTTTAATTAGTTTGTACAGAATATCAATAGAAAAAAAATGTATCAACAACATTTTTATAATTAAAATAAAATTTAAATAGATTTTATTTTTAATATATAAATATAAAAGATCTGATGGTTGCATAAGAGTTTTGTATAAGAAACAAGATTATATACCATTAAAAAAGGGTTGTCCTCCTCAGGGCTGAGCCTAGTGATTGGAACCGTACACGGGCACGATCTTCATGCAGACTCTGTGCACGATCTCCACGTAGAGTCTGTGTGTCCCGTGTTCGATTCTAGCCAGCTATGCCTCTCAAGATTTAACTCTTCTGTCAAAATCAAGGGCCTGAGCGACATGAGTGCCAGTAATAAGATGTAATCTAATATATATATATATATATATTAATTAAGATGACAAAATTCTATTAGAAAAAATATAGAGTGTCAAGGCAGTAAGATAAGAAAGGTTGAACCCGAGAAATATGGCGCAAACGTAGAATCGAAGAAACGCATGCAAATATGTGTATATATATCCGTGCAGAACAAAGAGTTTAGCATAAAGTAGAAATTAATTAACATGGCTATGGCCAATGAATACAAAACTGAAGAGCTAGTTCAAGCTCATGTGCTTTTCCGAAATCAAATCTGGGCCTTCATAAACTCTGGATCATTGAGATGCGCAGTTCAGCTTGGAATACCAGATGTTATTCACAGCCATGGAAAACCCATGGCTCTTAGCGAGCTAGTTGCTGCGCTTCCAATCAAGCAATCCAAAGCTCACGGCATTCATCGCCTCATGCGAGTTCTTGTCCATTCTGGCTTCTTTGCTGAGCAAGAAGGCGGCTATGTGCTCACACTAGCTTCAAGGCTGCTCCTAAAAGATGAGCCGTTGAGTGTGAGAGCATACGCCTTGATGGCGTTTCATCCTGCTATGGTGAAACCCTGGAGCTTCATGAGCGATTGGTTCCAGAATGATGATACTGTGCCCTTTTATACAACTGAACTGAAGAATTTCTGGGAGTACAACGCTGAAGAAACGAGCTTTGGTGATTTGTTTAATGCAGCCATGGCTAATGACTCCAAGTTCATCGTAGACCTGATGCTGAAAGAGTGCAAGGCAGCGTTTGAAGGGTTGAGCTCGTTGGTGGATGTTGGCGGCGGCACGGGGACCGTAGCCCGGGCCATTGTTGAATCATTCCCCAACATGAAGTGCACAGTGCTTGATCTTCCACACGTGGTTGCTAACTGCCAGGGGAGTGAAAAGCTATACTTCGTTGGGGGGAGCATGTTTGAGGCAATTCCCCCAGCAAATGCAATCTTTCTCAAGGTCCGTTATTTCTTTTTCTTTTGGTTCCTTCTTCTCTAAGATATTCTTACAATTTTTTTTGTATGAAACATAATGTTAGGCTCCTTAACTTTCAATATACCCCTCGTTAAATCATTCAAGTGAAGAGTGTATTGATAATTAATTAATGGGATATCAACATGAGTGTCAACTTGAATGTTTAAGTAGCATTACTCTTGCCTATAAATAAACAACTCCACCCCCGTGTCTTAAGGTGAACCATTGATACAATATTGGCTAGTTTTTAGTTTATTCATGCAAATTAAACTGCTATATAAATTATCCCTTGATCGTGGGATCATAGATGTAGGTATCCGGGGAAAACCATGTTACACTTATGTGCTCTTCATTTATAATATTTCTATATATATATTTACATGATATAATCCTAAGTGGTATAGAACATTATACTCCCAACATGTAAAACATTATGGTAATATTAACTATGACTATATATTGAGCACAGGAAATTCTGCATACTTGGGATGATGAAGCTTGTGTAAAGGTATTAAAGAAATGTAAAGAAGCAATTCCAAGCAAGGAAAAGGGTGGCAAGGTGATCATCATTGAGGTTGTGTTGGACAACCAGAAAGAAGATGAGTTTTTCCGAGCACAACTCTTCCTTGACACAACGATGTTGGCTCTCTTACCAGGTAAAGAAAGAACCAAGAAAGAATGGGCACAACTCTTCCATAAAGCCGGCTTCAGTCACCACAGAATCACTCAAGCTTTGGGCATTAAGTCTCTCATTGAGGCTTATCCTTAACTACGGCATTGGAGTTGCTGGACAACTTTTCCCCTTTCTTTTCTCAAAATCATTTGAATAATGGACTATTTCTCTATGCTTTTATGGAATAATGACTTGTGTACCTAACTAGGTACATACTCTATGCCACAGATTGTATATTTTTTATGCATCAATATATTTGAGCTTTGCCTATAATAATGTACCGTTTCTACTTGATAATTGATAGCTAGATGCAAAATAATCATATAAATACCAAGATAGATAACTTCTAGGCAATCTAACACCAAATCAATCTAATATTTCACAACTATTTGTTATCCTAATTTGTCTCAACTTGAATATCTTCATCTTATCATATAGTTATCTTTGATTTTCAGAAAGCCAACTTGATCATAAATCAACATTTGTAAGCACTTATGCTTGTTATTTTGGTACTGCCTTGATAAGGAGGAACCTGTATGCTTAGATGAAATATTTAGAAGGGGAGATAAATTCTCTCAACAAAAAAAAAAAAAAAAAACTTGGGATTTGGTTGTGTTGAGGCAACTTGTTCATATTAATTAAGTTTTGATGATTAATAAAAAGAGAATTTTTAATATACAAATTATAGTATTTTTAAAGAGAATTTTTCTTAAATATATTAATTGTAGTACCAAATTATTTTTTATTAATTTATAAAATATTTTTCATAACATATGCATTATCAAAAATATTATTTTTTATTAAAAATATTTTTTAAATATATTTTAAATTAATTTATATAATATTTTTATTATATGTATCTCAAAAAGTATTTTAACAACTAGGTGCATGTGCTTGGGTTTAAACCCAAGACCTCTTATTTGTCCAAGCCTTCCCTTGCCAGCTGATCTACAAGCCCTTTTGAGTATTTAAGTGCACATATTAATTTTAAGTTATATTAAGTTTTCTTGCTATAATTGTCAGATTTTTTATCGTTGAAAAAGTGCTCAAAATAGCTACAAATACCCCCCAAACTCATTTTTTGAGCATCCAAGTGGTTCCATTGCATATCTAAAACACCCGAAAACTCTCAAAAGCTCTCAAATAAAACATTCAAGCAATCCGAGACTTTTGAAATATTATTGCACATCAATCGAAGAGCCAAGGCAATAGGAGAAAAGTTCTTCAAGTCTTCTACGATAAATCCGAACTTCTCCATTTGAGGTTATAAATTTATTTATTTATTTAAATATTATTGCATTGTATAATTTGTTCTTAATTGCTTATTTGTGTCCAAGTGTGGACAAATTATTTATAACATTGAAATTACCATTGTGAATTGTATAGGTTTCCTAGAACCATTAAAATCTAGGTGAATTTAGTTTTCAAGGTAAGCTAGGAAGAAAATCTTAGTGTAGCGGTTGTCTAGAACTCATTGTAATCTAAGTGTGTATTTAGTTTCCAAGGTGAGCTAGTGTGAAAACCTTGGTGAAATTATTTTAGTGGAACCCCAAGGGTGGTTAGACCTTGGGAGAGTGGATTAGATGTGTGTGAAGACACCGAGTCATTATTGTAATACCCCGAGGGCCCAGAGAAGTTAGTAGACAAGGAACTCTGGGGTTAAGCGTGCTTAATCTAGGGTAATCCAAGGATGGGTGACCCCCCCGAGAAGTTCGTGTAGGTCCATCAGGGTAAGTTGTTCCGATCCTTTCTATCGCTCGATGCGGGATATTACAGGTGGTATCAGAGCCGACCCTTGGTGAAGGCGATCCGACGAGGGCGGGGAGTGGCGCCAGGGCTCGGGGGCCTGTACAAGGAGTGACTTCTGGTAGGCTTCTAGGATGGCAGCCCCCAAGGGGAGAAGGTCTGGGACCAGTTGTAAGGTCGCATGACGAGGACGTCATGTGCTCAAAGGGGGGAGAATGTAATACCCCGAAAGCCTAAAAAAGTTAGTATATATCGAGGATAGTATAAGAAAGGAAACAACACCAGCTGAATATCTTTTGGGCTGAATGTAGGCAAGGAATTTCGGGGTTAAGCGTGCTTAACCTAGGATAATCTAAGGATGGGTGACCCCATTGGGAAGTTCGTGTAAGCCCATCAGGGTAAGTTGTTCCGGTCCTTCCTATCTCTTGAACGAGATGTTACAATTATAAATTGTCTTGTGCCTCATTGTATTTATTTTTGTTATATCTTGTGGTTTACATTTATTATTAATCTCAAATATAATTTATTGTATTTATCAAATATATATTTTTCAATAAAATCATTAATCAAGAATATTTATTAAAATTAAGAAAAATTTTAATCACTCAATTCACCCCCCATTTGAGTGGCCATACCCTAAGGGACCAACATGGTCCACAACTAAAAAAAAATGAGCATACAAGATCAAGATAGGTTCAAATCAAGATTGTCCTTACATTTCCCAAAAGTGTGGAGAAAACTATGAGAAAACTTTCAATTTGATGAACAAATGACTTCAATTTTGTACGATGTTACTGATGACAACTTTCAGTGGTCGGACACTATGTAAATTAAACATAAGAAACATCTTTCTACATGGAACGCTCGACAAAGATAACTACATAAATCAACTATCCACATATATTTTAGACGAGCCTTTGGATTATAGATACATATTAAGGAAAACTCTATTTGGACTATAATAGACTCATAGAACCTGGTATGAGATGATAGAGCAACTGGGTCTAATTTTCAAAAATTCACTTGAAATATAAGAATCATAAAATGCTTCTCTTTCTAGGGTTCCTATGCTTTGTATCTATGTCTATTTTTGGCCCCTTTTTTTCCACCCCAATTTTAGGCCTTGCCAATGTTAATCTTTTGGCCTCATTGCTAACTTTCAATATTTGGTTGTTATCAATTTCTGTTGTCAACGGTCATTCAAGCATGGTGCTTTCATAGGTTTTTGGGTGGAGGCAACCTTATTTTGTTTTCTTCACACCCTTCCTTGTCGCCCACCACATCCTTTTTTTGTGCCTTGTTATGGTTGGTCATTTGTTTCCCCCTAAATTTACATATTCATCCCTTGAGGTTTTGATCTCCACTAGCCAAAGGTCATCCCCTTCGTCGACTTGACTCCTTATGTTCCCACACTCCCTTGTGTTAATCAATGGTGGTGGTGTACGAAAGCTCTTTAATCGATGGCAATCAAATGGCTCGAAGTAAGAAATTCTCATGTAATGAGGAGCGTTCATCATTGAAATAAGGATGACGATGGTAAGATAGAGGCGGTGATTATATATGTTTTGATATGATTGGAGCAAATGGTAGTAAGGGTAGGCCTTTTGCTTCCTTTAGGGTTTCAATTTTTTTTGAGTGGTGACCCATGTAGTGTTCTTGTTTGGCCTTGGGCTTTGCCTTTTTTCGTTTAAAGGCCTTTGTGTGGAAAACATTGTTTGTATGTCATATAGCTTTTCTATTATAGGATGTTTGTAATGGGTAGGTTGATCCTACTCTTTTGTGGAGTTTTTGACCTGAGCTTTATGTTTGACACGTGCATACAAGCCCTGTGTTGGGACAATATATTTTGTACTCATCATTTTTGGCTTGATATATGTGATAATTGTGATCCAATATTCAAATTTGACAGTAATTAGAATTTATCTACAATTGCCATGTTCTGATTAGAACACATATATATAAATTAATATTTTTGTATATATCTATAGATAAGTATTAGATTTATAAATAAGTACGTACCTAACACCTTGAAATTATGGTACCAATTTCATCATAGTGAAATTCTTTCTCTCTATATGTGATTTTTTTAAATTTGAGTTTTCCACGTAAAGTTTTTGTGTGTTTGATGGTTTGATCGTGATGAATTTTTTATCATAAATTTGTACAATACACACACACATACACACATATATATATCACTTGAAATAGGGGAGTGTTGAATTTATCAAATTGAGTTTTTGATACAACAAATATAACAATTATTTGAGAAGACGAAGATAATTTATGTCAAGATGGATCCACATTAATTTTAGATAGTTTGTAAATATTAGATAGATTTATATTTATGTTGTTGTTGTTGTTGTTGTTATTATTATTATTATTATTATTATTATATGATAATTGTCAAAGGTTAAAAAACAAGAAGAAGCAAATAAGAATTCAAAACAAGTCAAAGAACAACAAACAAGTAACATTTATTCAAAAATGCATGCGCAATTGTCGTTCTTTTTAATTGTGATTCTGATGAAGGCTCCATTGGGTTTTTAGTTAGCTAGTGTAATGACTCGAATTTAGTTATTCAATGTTGTATCATGCCTTGAGGTTGTGTGGGTTAGTCGTGAGGTGCAATATGATGTTTTTGGTGATTATTAATTAACTGTTGCGTATATGCTTGGAGTATCCGAATGTATAAAATTTATATTCGAATAGGAGCTTGGGATATGCGGATGTGAGAGTAAGGTATCCGAATAATCCTTGGTGCATTCGGATGTGGTGTCGAGTCATCCGGATATAGGCATGAGGCATTCGGATAGATTGAGGCATATCTGGATGTCCTCCTTGAATGTTTGTGAGTGATATCTAGATATGGTGTGGAGAATTTGGATGACTTCTTCGAGTTCTGTGAGTGATATCCAGATGGTTGGAGGCATATTTGGATGTTTCTTTGAGTTTTTGTGAGTGACATCTGGATATGGGACTGTAGCATCCGGATATGATTTGGCGATATTCGGATATGAGCTAAGGCATTCGGATGCCCTATGTTTCAAGAATTTAGTTTCCCTTTACATCCCAATTTTGTCCTTGATACAACTTTACTCTCTCAAAACTCAAAACATAAAAGTTGCAGATTTTTCTCTTGTCGTTCCATAGCATCTTGAATCACCTCAATCAAAGTTCGGATGAGAGAGTTATACTCAGAATACATAGGTGTGTCAAATTTGTCCAAAACCTCCATTTTTCATTAATGCCTCTCATATTCAGATGTCCACTGTAGCATCTGGATGGCTCTCACAATCTCCCAACGATTTCATCTAGATGCCCTCTCTCTCATTTGGATGGCCTCCACTACCATCAACTCCCATGCCATTTTCTCATCTCAGACTTTGAATATTCTGGCAACATGTCAGGGGAAAGTTTTTCTCCATTCTTGCCATGTATTGGCATCCACGTCCATCTGTCTCTTGCACATATATATATATATATATATGTATTGAGTGTTGAGAGAAGAGAGGAATTATTTTCAAAAGGTGGCCGAGAGCAGTGAAGAAGAAGAAGAAGAAGAAGAAGAAGAAGAAGAAGAAGAAGAAGAAGAAGAAGAAACAGAGGGTTTGGATCCTTTACTTCAGGCAAGTTCCTTTCCCTTTTCTTTTTGCGCATGAAATGATTTTACACCTCTTTCTGCTTCAATAACTTCCACTATTCGATTTGAGTGGGGTTTCATCAATGCCACATACGGTTCACTCTCTGTTGTTAAGTTGCTGTCGTGGGGCGAAGGGTTGTATACCTCCCAATTTGGTGGTTTCTTTGTTTATGCCTTGAGGGGTTTGGTCACCCTTTAAATTTATTATTTGGAATGAAACTAGGATGCCATAGGGTAGGTTTTCGTAGGGAGGTGCTGGGTTGTTGATGTGTGGCCGAGAGTAGTTGCATGTATTTTTCTTTTATTTCCATTATTTTGTCATTTCAAATACATGCAAGGGCTTAGGATTATCCAGTTACGTTCAGTGAAATCGTTCTTGTAATGAACACCCACTCATCTTCTTTCTATACCTCATACAGAATGGCACGAGACTCACCAACCTTATTTTTCAGTATCTCATACTGAATAAGGAAGAAGACGATGTGCTAGCCTTTACGAGTTGCTATTATCCATATTAGGAATTCTACAGCCAGAAACATGTTTATAGTATAACGAATTGTGGATTATTCATAACTCGTATTCTTAACACTTAAGAATGGTATCCACTCGTTATTATACTAATGGATATATGTTTTATAATTTAAACCATATTACAATTTAAATAAAAACATAAACTTGTCATTTAAATAATATTTAAATAATTACAAGATCGAGTCCCTTTGTGTCACTAGAATTGGTCTTTAGGGCTCATATCTAACTATTTCCCACTAGCACTAAGACCATTCTGCGTGGTATCTCATACCCCACCTATCTAGATGAAAATCTAGTTGCTTCTAGTTCATGGCCTTAGTGGATCTCCTCTACCAATGATCTCTCTAATGAGATGGAATCGTCTTTCAATGTTTGGACTTTTGGTGAGACCTCGGTTCCTTAGCTTGCATTATGGCTCTATTGTTGTCGCAAAACAAGGGCACGATAGACTTTATAGAAGGAACCACTCCAAGTTCTGTCACAAACTTTTTAACCCAGACAGCTTCCTTTGCAGCATCTGATGCTGCAATGTACTCGACTTTTGTAGTAGAATCGGCAGTCGTATTCTGTTTGGAACTCTTCCAACTGAATACTCATCTGTTATAGGTAAACACATATCCAGAGATAGACTTTGTATCATCAACATCTGTTTGAAAATTAGAATCTGTGTAACCTTCCACTTTCAGTTCTCC
The DNA here is from genome assembly GCA_036245055.1 of Diospyros kaki. Classification (NCBI taxonomy): domain Eukaryota; kingdom Viridiplantae; phylum Streptophyta; class Magnoliopsida; order Ericales; family Ebenaceae; genus Diospyros; species Diospyros kaki. The sequence continues at coordinate 25,115,294 of BSEG01000011.1, read as the reverse complement.
TTCACCATAAGTGAGGATTAAATCCTTAGTTCTTTTCAAGTACTTAAAGATATTCTTAATGGCAATCCAATGTTGCTCACCTAGATTAGACTGATATCTGCTTGTAACACTTACAGCATTAGCTATATCAGGCCTAGTACAGAGCATTGCATACATTAGGCTCCCTATTGCTGAAGCATAAGGAATCCTAGACATGCGTCATCTCTCTTCTTGTGTCTTGGAGCACATATCACGAGAGAGGTGGATTCCATGTCTAAAGGGTAACAGTCCTCTTTTGGAATCCTCCATGTTGAACCTTTTCAACACTTTTTCTATGTACTTATTTTTGGAGAGTCCTATCAATCTCTTGGTTCTATCTCTATAGATCCATATACCGAGAATATAGGCTGCTTCTCCCAAATCTTTTATGGAGAACTTACTTGACAACCAGACATTTATTGTTGACAACAATCCTACATCATTTCCAATGAGTAAGATATCATCTACATATAAGACCAACAATGCTATTGCACTCCCACTAACCTTTTTATAAACACGGGGTTCATTAACGTTTTTATTTGAAACCAAACGATTTAACTTCATCATCAAAACAAATGTTCCAACTTCTGGATGCTTGCTAAAGACCATAAATGGATCTCTTAAGCTTGCATACCTTCCCTGCGTTGACTTTAGGTGTGAAGCCTTCAGGTTGTTGCATATAGATATCCTGATCTATATAGCCATTTAAGAAGGCTGTCTTCACATCCATCTACCAAATCTCATAGTCATAATAAGCAGCAATGACTAGTAAAATTCTGATGGATTTAAGCATGACGACGGGAGAAAAGGTTTCTTCATTGTCAATCCCTTGCCTTTTGCCATAAGTCTTGCTTTATAGGTCTCTACCTTTCCATCTGAACCTATCTTTTTCTTGAAGACCCATTTACATCTAATAGGTACTATACCTTCTGGTGGATCTACAAGAGTCTAAACTTGGTTCTCAAACATGGAATCCATTTCAGATTTCTTGGCTTTTAGCTATCTTTTCGAGTTGATATCTGATATCGCCTCTTGGTAAGTGGTAGGATTATCTGAGTGATCATTGTCTCCTACAAGGAACAACTCTTGTTCATTTAGTAAACCATATCTCTCAGGTTGATGAGGTATCCTTTCACTTCTTCTAATAGAAGGTGTAACACTTGGCCCTAGCTCCTCAATTGGTACTTGGACGTCTCGTGCCATAGTTTCAGGCTCGGTGAACCTTTCACCAAGTTCTATTTTTCTTTCATTGCTTCTTTCTTGAATAAACTCTTTTTCAAGAAAAATGACATTCTTGCTAACAACTACTTGTTGCAGTTCAGGAATATAGAACTCATATCCTAAACAATCCTTAGGATACCCTACGAAACTATCCTTTAAAGATCGTGTCTCAAGTTTTTTTGATTTAAGCCTTTTCACAAAAGCTGTACATCCCCAAATCTTAGCATATTTAAGACTGAGTTTCCTATCAAACCATATTTCATGTGATGTTATAGGAACTGACTTGGAAGGAACTCTTTTTAGGATATATATTGCAGTAAGAAGGGCGTGTCCCCACAGAAACAAAGGTAAGTTTGTACAACTTAACATACTTCGGACCATATCTACTAAAGTCCAATTCCTCCTCTCTGAAACTCCATTCAGTTGAGGCATTCCTGTGGGGTCCGTTGTGAAATAATACTTGAGACCTTAAGAAAATCTTTAAACTCGTTACTAAGATACTCGCCTCCACGATCTGATCATAAGGCCTTTATCTTTTTACTAGTTTAATTTTCTACTTCAGTTTTAAAATCTTTGAGCATTTCAAAAGATTCAGATTTATGTCTCATGAGATAAACATATCCATATCTAGACATATCATCTGTAAAAGTTATGAAGTATTGATAACCACCTCGGGCTATTACATTAATAGGCCCACATACATCCGAATGTATAAGTTCTAACAATTCTATGACCTTTATACTTTGCCTAGTAAAGGCAATTTGGTCATCTTACCAAGGATACAAGATTCACAAGTTGGATATGGTTCACAACCTAATAGGCCTAGAAGCCCTTCTTTCTCCAACTTAGTGATTTTGTCATCCCTTATATGACCCAATCTATGATGCCACAGAATTTTAGAATTTGGGTTATCACGTGGTCTCTTATTATTAGTTGACATATGCAGATGTTCATTATTATCAACAGTCACATTCAAAATGTAAAGACCATTGACAAAATTACCAGCAGCAATCAATTTATTTCTAAAATAAATTTCACAAACATTATTCTTAAAAGAAAATTCAATTTTTTTTTTCACCAAAACATGAATAGAAATAATGTTCTTAAAAGCTCTAGGTACACATACACAATCGTTCAAAACTAAATTATGCTTATGCGATAAAATTAAAGATACAGTGCCGATAGTTGTGGCTGCAACTCTTGCCCCATTTTCCATCTTTAGCACAATCTTATCATCTGTAAGCTTTCTACTTTGTTCCAGATCCTATATAAAGGCACAAACATGAGTTGTCGCTCCAGAATCTAGAATCCAGAAAGTAGAAGAATAAGCAATGAAAAAATATTCATGAACTATCATCATACCTTTTACTTCTTTCTTCAAAGAATTGAGGTAATCTTTACAATTCCTCTTCCAGTGCCCATCTTTGCCACAATGGAAACATTTTCCTTTGGTAACTATTTTTCCCTTCTTCTTATTAATCACTTTAGTTTCTTGGGTGGCCTTCTTTTTCCTTTTTCCCTTCTTAGTCTTACTAGAAGAGGACACGGCCATCACAGTGCCTGTTTTCATGTTGCCCTTGGTTGTTATTAACATGTTCATAAGCTCTGCAGGAGAGCACTCAATCTTATTCATATAGAAGTTTGAAATAAAACCCCCAAACGAATCTGGAAAAGACTAAAGAATCGCATCAATTTGAAGATATTGATGCATTGGAACATCCAATTCCTTCAACTTATCCATCCAAGAGATCATTTTGAGAACATGGTCCCCAATTGATCCTCTAGGAGACATCTTTTCCCTAAAGATTGCTTTAGATATCTCATATCTAGCATTTTGACTTTGCTCACCATATAACTCTTGTAAGCGAGTAACAATCGAATATGAATTTGACATGTTATTAAATTGTCGCTTCAGCTTAGTACTCATAGAAAGCAAGATGTAACTCTTAACGACAAGATCATCATCTCGCCACTTTGTGAGAGTGTCCTGCTCCTCTTGAGTAACGTGCTCAGTAGTAGGCCCAGGGATAGGTGCATCCATAACATATGTGATTCTTTCCAAGTTTATAATCAATTTCAAATTCAGAAGCTAGTTATTAAAATTTGATACAGTTAACCGATTTGCGTCAATGGATTTAGAAAGTGCATTCAATGACGCTATTTGATGTATCTGCAAAAAATAAGTAGATTATTAGATATCTTGTTTTTCTTAACTATCTAATTTTAGTCTTTAAATCAAACAGTACCTTCCACTAAGTTTTTCAAATTCCTTACTCCCAATGAAGGAAAAAGGGAATTCACGTTGGTATGAATTCTAGTGGATATTTGAATTCTTATTAAATTTATTACTCCTCACATAATAGATTTTTGGAATAATAAATTCAATAAGTGGACAACTACTATCCAGTACATCTTATGTACGACCCAAATATTTTATTTCGGCTCCCATTCCAATGTACCTCACATAATAGTTTCTTGGCAATTGAACGCAGTTAAATCATACCATCACGCTGATAAGTCTGCAGAGTTGAATATTGATTCCCTTACATAATAGTTTCTTGGGTCTCAATATTTGTGCATCCCCATCTCATCAAATGTTTTAAATAGAAATTAAAGCATTTTAACCAATGTGCAACCCCTATGTATCCATAGCCGATCAACACACGAATTAAAATGCCCCAATTTCTACCATGATAGAGAGCCTCGATTAGATTATCTTAACTCTTAAGGTTTAACCGGTTACAATTTAATTTTACAAATATGGGAGATTTTAATTAATTGGTCTCGCTTTTCACATGCAACGTTTTAACATACATCAACTATGTAAATAAACATTGCATAAAAAATAGTCTATATGGTCATGGACTCGATCATGCATTCTAGGCGCAATTCCAGCTATTAGAATTATGCGATGCATTCATGGGTGCATAAATAAGGAAACACCTATAACTATTATAAGTATAACCCTTTCACATAAGGTCTTCATTTCCTTGATTATTTTGCCATCAAAAACTTCACTCCAATCCATGCCTCGATTAGTGTGAATCCATTGCTTTTACAATTTACTATAAACTATTTTTACAATAAAATTAAAATTAATAAATAATTATTTTACAACTATCATGAAAAACGGCTACCTCCGGCATGCAGACCGTTAAATAAAATAATCCATACATCCACATCACACATACATCATCCATGTAGTGTCCTAAGTCCATAACCAATATCGATATGCAACAAAGCATCCACAACATAGTATTAACAATTAAAAACATATTACAAACAATCATATGATTATTGGACATAGGTATAACAAATTATACCTTTGGGGTTTTTAAATAAAAATAAAATAAATAAATAAAATAATAATAGAAATTTTTAAAATTGAATGAATAAAATAAAATATTAATAATTTTAAAATTATTTTTGTTTATTTATTTTATTTTATTTTATTTATTTTTATGTCTACCGTGGCAGACAAAATGGGAGAGGGGAAAACAGCGCACGGGCTGTGCCTGGTGCGCGGGCCCTAGCCCGCGCTTTTCGCGCGGTGCTGGGCGCTCGGGAGTGTACACCAGGCGCCGCCCCTGGCTGTGCCTTGCGCCCATCCGTAGCCCCCGGGGCACATCTGGCACTGCCTAGCCACTCTGGAACTAATTTCGACCATGCCAGTCGCGTTAGATTTGATTCCAGCACTGTCCAACAATGCCAAATCAGTTCTATGGCGCTGCCGGCATGTAGCTCATACTCGGATCTCATCCAAAATTCTTTTACTTTTCAAAAACACCAATTTTATGTCCAATAATCACATGAATAAAACCATAAAACTAAAAAATGATGGCTTTGATACCACTGTTGGGATTACATAGATCTTATCATATGCGCAGTGGAAATTAAATTTAGTTTGCAAGTATCCCATTTTTCAGAAATTATGATTTAAAAAAATGAAGGCATAAACGAAAAGGTTACCTCTTGGATGAAATCTTATTTTACCGTTAGATTTCCCGCCGTATAATCCTCCAAGTGTAGGATGTCGAGTCGGTCCACTTGAAATCACTTCTATTCAAGAATATCAAAGAGAAAGATAAGTAGAATAAATTTTTCACAAAAATTTCTAACTTACCTCTTGGATTCAAGAAAAATTCTTCCAAAATTCTCTAAACTCTCAAAATGATCCAAGTGTACCTTATGAGAGAAAATAAAGGTTATGGAGCTATTTATAGTTCCAACAAAAAAATCCTACTCCATTAAAATGGGTTGGGCTTCTTAAGCCCATTCCATTTAATGTAATTGGGCCAAGCCCAACCCAATGAAATTTATTTGAATCCAATAGTGCCATTGGGTCAAGTCTAATGTACTAGCAAAATGCCCAACCCAATCAATGCTTAAATAATTACATTCATAATATAATTATTTAATTATTCTTATTTATCCAATACATGCATGGCAGGTCTATTATTCCCTTTGGCTTCTTTTTCTTCGGGGCCACCCGCTAGGGTTCTTCGGCTCGACTGGATAATCTAGGTGGGGTCCCACATCGATTAATATCAGAGCGAGTTTGGGTTATTTAAGTTAAATTGTCCCTATACACCTAGGTTGTCGGGTAGAGTTAGGTTGTTCTGGTGTTAAGTTAATCTTTGAGGCTGCATTTTATTTCTGAGGTATGGTTCTTTATGTAGGAAGCATGAGTACTCGTAGTGAACAAAGATGAGGACAACCACCTTGTGTGAGTCGTGGGCAGGATATTCCCCCACCTGAGGTGCTGAGTGACATACGTGAAGCGCGATCGCAGGGGACTCTAGATATGCAGGAGACCTTACCGGGCATTCTGCGTGCAGTAGATGTATTAGCCACAACACAGTTGAGGCACGTGCAACATGATCAGGAGCACCATAATCCAGGTTGAGCATCTCGTTTATAGGCATCTAGTGTTAAGGGTAGGGGGCACACTTCTTAAGAACTTTATAGCCTTACATCCACTCAAGTTCAGGGGTGGTGCAGATGTGGTAAAATAGAGAATTGGCTATTGGAAATGGAAAAGCATATGCAACCTATGGACTGTATAGAGGGTTAGAAGGTGCAATTGGGAATCTTCCTTCTGAAGAGTGATGTTGGATGCTGGTAGGAGATGATCAGGCATAGTTTGTAAACCAAGTGCCACTGTGGGCTGAGTTCGAGACATTGTTTCGCTAGACCTACATCCCAGAGTGGGTTCGTGAGCAGAGGGTCTACGAGTTCATTAAACTACAGCAGGGAAGTATGACAGTGCACAGTACGAGATTGATTTGTGGCCTTGGCACTGTATGCTCCAGAGTTGGTGACACCAGAGTTCCGTAAGGTTATAAAGTTCAAGCGAGGACTACGTTTAATGATACGTCATGCCATGGCTAGAGTTTGAGCTAAAGATTTCCCTATAGTTGTGCGACGTGCCTATGCCATAGAGAAGAATATTCAAGAGGCTAAGGGGTTGCCACAATAAGGAAGTCATTTGGGAGTTGTAGCAAAAAGAAGAGCTGGGATTTAGGTTCCAACAAGGGATCAAGGGGTGCTCCAGTGTGTAAGACTTGTAGCCGGAGGCATCGAGGCCAGTGTAAGGTAGCTCGGGGGAATGTGTGCTATTATTATGGGTAGGCAGGTCATATGTGAAAAGACTGTCCACACAGATTTACAGCTACACCGAGCTAAGAGATTGTTTGCTATCGTTGTGGCTAGCCAAGCCATAAGGCTAATGTATGCACCCAACCAACATCAGTGGATAGATCGAAGACTGGAGGATTAGGTCAGAGGCCAGCCTAGAGATCAACCACTACTAGGGGGCAGGGAGCAACTCAGCGACCTGTCACTATGGCTACTGCTGACAGACCTCAAGTAGCGGGCAAGGTGTTTGCGTTGACAGTGACGAAAGTAGAGGGAGGCAATAAGATAGTGCAAGGTATACTTTCTTTATATGGCTCAGATGTTCTTGTTTTATTTGACATAGGTTCTATGCACTCCTTCATTGCACTACATGTTTTGCATTTAGTCCCTTTTGTTAGTTACTCTTTACCATTTGTTTTGTCTATCATGACACCAGGCAGTAGTATGTTGCTAGGGGATGCAGTGGTAAGAGACTGTGAGATTGTGGTTCGTGATCGAGTGTTTCTAGGAGATCTTGTGGTGCTAGCTATACAAGATTTTGATCTTTTGTTAGGCATGGACTGGCTATCTCTCCATTATGCTAAGGTTAATTGTCGACGTAAGGTGATTACTTTTGAGCCTCCTAATCAGTTAGAGATTGTATATAGGGGAGTTAAGCTGGTTGTGGTGATATCGATGATCTCAGTTATGCGAGCAAAGAAGCTGATTTGATAAGGGCGTGAGGCGTACTTAGCTTTTGTGACAGTTACTCTTAAGGAGAGGAAGGAGTTAGCTAATTTTCCTATTGTTCGGAATTTCTCAGATGTGTTTTCAGATGAATTATTGAGTTGCTTCCAGGCACGCAGCCCATCTCTAAGATTCCCTATCGCATGGTTACTAATGAGTTGAAAAAGTTGAAGGTGCAAGTACAAGATCTACTAGATAAGGGATTTATCCAACCTAGTACTTCACCATGGGGAGCCCTATGTTGTTCGTGCGTAAGAAGGATGGCTCCATGCGATTATGTATTAATTATCGGCAACTTAATCAAGTAACAATGAAGAACAAGTATCCTTTACCCCACGTAGATGATTTGCTTGACTAGTTACGAGGAGTTTAAGTGGTCTCCAAGATTGACTTGCGTTCGGGGTACAATCAGGTGCAAGTGAGGGATGAGGACATCTTGAAGACCGCCTTTCGTACGAGATACGACCATTATGAGTTCGTGGTCATGCTCTTTGGGCTGACTAATGCTCTAATGGTTTAACGGATTTGATCAATCGGGTATTCAGGGATTATTTGGACAATTTCATCATTGTTTTCATAGACAACAACCTGATCTACTCTCCTAGCTCATCTAACCATGAGATTCATCTGAGGATGGTTTTGCAAAGACTTAGAGATGAGCGGTTATAAGCTAAATTTTCTAAATGTGAGTTTTAGCAGACTCAGGTAGTGTTCTTGGGGCATGTGGTTGATCGGGGCTGTCGAACACCAATAGATTAGATAGTATGATGATGCGGATTTGCAATATAGGTGCAACCCTAAGTCGTCTCCCAACGAACCTCAAACGGATCTGTCAAAACAAGGCTAAACAAGGGGGGAGTTTTTGATGAAAAACAGAAAACAAAATGAATAAGAACACAATAAATCAAGATGCAATCAGTTGCAAACCAATCCTTTTATCCCAGTTTTCATTGCCTTCTCAATAAACCATTTGTTTAGTTTTAACCCTCAAATCAAAAATCAGAAAAATCCTTTAACAACCGCCAAAGATTTGGAAGAAAACCAATAAACAGATTTCAGAAACCTCTTAGTTCAATCTATCAGTTTTGATTCCCCTTATTGCACAGATTCGAGACTGATTGGAATACCATCCAAACAGGTTGTTCTTGATTCCAGTTAAAGCCTCAACCGAGCACAAAAACCTTGGATTCTCAAACAAAGACAATGCATGCATTCATCCAACCGGTATCAACACATACACAGATTTAAGAGAGAACGGAAACAAGAAAACAACAAAGTTAAAACTAAAACAAACATATTTCCATTAAATCCAAGACTCAAACCGGGAACAAGGATGGTGTTGCAACTTGATTACAGAATCCTTAGCCCTCCATCTTGACAAGAACAATGGAGAGAAGAGAAAAATCGGCTACTGTTCACGTCCTTCAAGAATCCCCCTTTAATGGCCTCTTAAGGTGCTTAAATAGAGTTTTAGGAGGAAACCCTAGGTTACCGCAACTTGACGGCCGATTTCGGATAGGTTAACGCGTGTTCTGGGCTTCGGCCTCTTCATAAAAATTGTAGATCAGGAAGAGTAGATGAATTTGGGCTTTTGAATCGCTTGATTTGGATATCGGACGCCCAAGATATGGCCTTTTAAAGAATCAGCATTCAATGTAGGTTTACTAATTTAACCCTGCTTTCTGGTCCCGACTTTGAAGCGCTGTTTGAAGGCCCAAACGAACTCGGATTTGGACAAACCATACCATTCCAGAAAGCTCAAGAAGTCTTCTACAATATCTATGAAGACATCATCTTCATTATGAAATTTTATCTCGGCCAAAATACTGAAAGAAGTGCAGAAGGTCAGATCTGCCAAAATTGCCCTTGCTTCTCTATCTCCAATTTCCAAGATATCTCATTGCCATCAAGATGTCTCATGCCCCATCTCATGCTCCATGGCCCTAAACCTGGCAAAATAAAATAAAATAGTGTGAAGCCCAATTCCTATAAAATAAAATGAAATAAAATCAAGATAAATAAAATAACACAACTAATGTGCAGAAAGGACTAAATATGAGGGCTAAATAGTATGGAAATATGTGCTCTATCAAATTCCCCCACACTTGGACTTTTGCACTCCTGGGCAAAACACTAAACACTAACATTCACTCTTTCAAATAAAAAGGATGCAAAGAATGCAAAATGAGAGGCATGGCAAGTTTTATAGGAATTCAACACTTCAAAGATCATCTTTCTTACACTTCCCGAACAAACAAGTAGCATGGCAATTTCACTTGGCAAGGTGAGTCAAAATAAGCAGACCCTCATAGAATAAGAACATGCTTTCAAGTTCCTCAAATGCTATGCCCAAATCCACCCAATCATAATTCCACTACCAGATATGCTCATCTTCTAAATCTCCACTCTCAGCGCTTTATGCATGCAAATCAGAAGGACTTTTATTCATGGCTCAAACATGGTAAGGTGAAAGGGATAGGTAAGCTTTAGGAAGAAAGAAAACATTCAAGACAATCCCAAGATCAATGAAGAACTATTAAGCAAGCAGAAAATAGAACCCTTTTTTTTTTTTTCGCATGGTGGGTGCGTTTTACGCTCCATCCCACCTTGGTGAGTGCGTTTTACGCTCCATCTCACCTTGGCCTTTGGCCTTTCTATCTTTTTTTTTTTTTTTTGATTCCAAAGGACTTGCTTAATTTTTTTTTTTTTTAATCAAGGGATGCAATGAATGTTCTTCAACCTAAAGAAGGGACAAGATCACTTTTTTCTTTTTTCTTTTTTTTTTTTTTAGGTATGACGGGTAAAATGAAAGAATGCCTTAATCATCTTTTCATATGCATGAGCACTGATAGCTTCAATAAAGATTCAAAACAAGTTCTGGAATGATACCCATAATTCAGTGGATGCAGGCATAGCATAAGAAAGGACAAGAACATGCACAAATATTCCCACAAAGACTGCCTCAATCAACTCACCAAGCCAAACTCATTTCCAATTTACTTGAAAGCCCAAAAAGATAAGATCAACTTTCTAATCATGCTAAATTCTTTCAAACTCAATTTGCCTCATTTTGCAAAAATTTATTTATTTATTTTTTATTATTTTTTTATTTTTTTTGTTCAATTTTTTATTTTTTTTTTTGTTTATATATTCAATTTTCTAAAACTCCTCCCCCCACACTTAAACATTACATTGTCCTCAATGTAAGCATGCAGCAAGAATCAGGTATAGGACAAGTAAATAATAAAAAACAAAATAGGGAGAGAGGAACAGCCTGATTTTGTCAATTGTAGGTGGCGTTGAGGAGATGCAGCTCCTCCATAGTATGCTCCTGAAAGCTCTCGTAGAATGGCTTAAGCCGTTGCCCGTTGACTGTGAATCGCCGTGTGGTTGACTCATCCATAAGCTCAACTGCACCATAAGGAAAAACATGAGTAACCACAAAAGGACCAATCCAACGAGAACGCAACTTACCTGGCATTAGTTTAAGACGAGAGTTGTATAGGAGGACTTTCTGGCCAACTTTGAACTCTTTCTTGTTGATCAATTTGTCATGAGCAGCCTTAGTTTTTTCCTTGTAAATTCTGGAGTTCTCGTATGCTTCCAATCTCAATTCCTCAAGCTCTTGCAATTGAAGCTTTCGTTGTGAACCAGCCTCTGTCATATCCATGTTACATTGCTTTACCGCCCAATAGGCCTTATGCTCGATCTCTACCGGCAGATGACATGCCTTTCCAAAGACCAGTCGATATGGGGACATGCCAATAGGAGTCTTGTAGGCTGTGCGGTAGGCCCAAAGTGCATCTTCCAACCTTTTGCTCCAATCTTTCCTGTTGGGTTGGACTGTCTTCTCTAGAATATGCTTGATCTCTCTGTTTGAAACCTCAGCCTGCCCATTGGTTTGTGGATGGTAGGGTGTCGCCACTTTATGTAAAACTCCATACTTTCGAAGCATGGATTGCATCGTTCTATTGCAGAAGTGGGATCCTTGATCACTGATGATGGCCTTGGGAATGCCAAACCTGCAGAAAATATGAGATCTAACAAAATCTGCAACCACAGAAGAATCATCAGTCCTGGTGGCTTTAGCTTCCACCCATTTTGAAACATAATCCACAGCCAAAAGAATGTACAGAAAACCAAAGGAGACAGGAAAAGGGCCCATGAAATCAATGCCCCAAACATCAAAGATCTCACAAAATAATAAGGGTTGCTGAGGCATTTCATTCCTACGTGATATTGATCCTGTGTGCTGGCAACGTGTGCAATTCTTACAAAATGTATGAGCATCTCGAAAAAGGGATGGCCAATATAAACCTGAGTCTAGGACCTTTCTAGCTGTGCGTTGAGGACCAAAGTGACCACCACATGCAAGTGAATGACAGAAATGCAAGACTGAAGCAAACTCAATATCGGGCACACATCTCCTAAGGACTTGGTCACTACACATACGCCATAGATATGGATCATCCCATACATAGTACTTGGCCTGACTTTTAAATTTACTTAGCTGATCTCTCTTAAGATGGGCAGGGATATCAGATGCAGCTAGAAAATTAACAATGTCAGCATACCAGGGCTCAGTACCATGCAAGTGATAGAGTAACTCATCTGGGAAGTCATCTTTGATAGGCTGACAGTCCATGGTAGTGGCATCTGAAGAGGACGGAAGCCTGCTCAAATGATCAGCCACAAGATTCTCAGCTCCACTCTTGTCTTTGATCTCAACATTGAACTCTTGAAGTAGGAGCATCCACCGTATCAACCTGGGTTTGGCATCGTGCTTTTTCAAGAGATATTTTAAAGCTGCATGATCAGAAAACACAACAACATTAGAACCCAGGAGATAAGAACGAAATTTATCTAAAGCAAACACAATGGCAAGAAGCTCTTTTTTAGTAGTGGTGTAGTTTGCTTGGGCGTTGTCCAAAGTGTGCGAGGCATAAGCAATGACGTGTGACTTCTTCTCCACTCGTTGTGAAAGGACGGCACCAACTGCATAATTAGAAGCATCACACATGAGCTCGAATGGCAAGTCCCAGTTGGGTGGCTGAATGATGGGTGGGGAAGTCAAGCGCCTCTTGAGCTCCTCAAAGGCCATCTTGCAAGACTCATCAAATTTGAATTCCACATTCTTCTGAAGCAGGTTGGACATTGGAAGGGCAATCTTGCTGAAGTCCTTGATGAATCTCCTGTAAAATCCTGCATGTCCAAGGAAAGAACGTATCTCCCGCACAGACGCGGGGTAAGGCAAAGAAGAAATGATATCAACCTTGGACTTATCAACCTCTATACCCCTCTTGGACACAACATGACCCAAAACAATCCCCTGCTCAACCATGAAATGACATTTTTCAAAATTTAGGACAAGATTCTTCTCAACACATCTCTCCAAGACTCTACCCAAACTGATTAGACACTCATCAAAGGAGGTCCCATAAACAGAAAAATCATCCATGAAAACTTCCATGCAATGCTCAAGTAAATCTGAAAATATACTCACCATGCATCGCTGGAATGTACCTGGGGCATTACATAGACCAAATGGCATCCTCCGGTATGCAAAAGTGCCAAAGGGGCAGGTGAAGGTGGTCTTCTCCTGATCCTCCGGTGCTATACAAATCTGAAAATAACCAGAAAAACCATCAAGAAAGCAGTAATGGGACTTTCCAGCTAACCTCTCTAGCATCTGATCAATGAATGGGAGTGGGAAATGATCCTTCCTGGTAGCTTGGTTTAGCCTCCTATAGTCAATGCAGACTCTCCAGCTGTTCTGTACTCGCATGGGCACTAGCTCATTCTTCTCATTGGCTACCACTGTGAATCCTGTCTTCTTTGGAACTACCTGCACTGGACTCACCCACTTGCTATCAGAAATAGGATAAATAATGCCAGCCGAAAGTAGTTTACTTACCTCTTTCTTGACCACATCTAGAATGGTGGGATTGAGTCTCCTTTGGGGCTGTCTCACTGGTCGAGCTTCTTCCTCTAAATGAATCCTGTGCATGCATAAGGAAGGGGATATACCAGGAATGTCTGCAAGTGACCAACCTATGGCTCTCTTATGTTGCTTCAACAGATTCAGCAACTTCTCCTCTTGGTCAGGCTGAAGGTTGTTGGCAATGATCACGGGTAGCTTGTCTCCATCTGCCAAGTAGGCGTACTTCAGATTCTCGGGCAGGGGCTTACACTCCAAGGTGGGTGGCTGTTGAATTGAAGGCACCAGTCTGCTTATGTTGCCACCTACCTGCAATACATTCTCAACAACAGAAACTTCCTCTATGGGAGGCACATCAGAATCGCATATAGTATGAGAAGGTGCACTCTCAACAATACTCAAAAACTCATCTATTTCAGAACAAGCACTACACTTACTGAGTTCGTCATGACACTGAAGGCAATGCATATCATCAGGAAAATTATGAATGGTGGGGAATTCAGACTCAAGATCATACAACTCAACACATGATTTCTCCACCATTAAGTCAATAAAGTTAACATGCAAGGCAGAATGATCTTCTAAGGGATACTTCATGGCATCAATGATATTGAATTGAATAGTATTACCAGCGAACTCCATAGATAAAGTACCCTCATGCACATTAATTATTGTCCTTGCAGTTTTCAAGAAAGGTCTACCTAGAATAAGTGGTGCGTGTCCAGGTGTGTGATCATCCTCCATATTCAAAACATAGAAGTCAGCAGGGAATATGAAATCTTTTACCTTTACTAACACATCCTCTAATACTCCCTCAGGGTATGCTGTGCTCCTATTTGCCAACTGGACCACCACTCCTGTAGATGTCAATGTGCCTGCACCTGCCTGCAAAGAAGAATACACAGATTTAGGCATCACATTAATAGAGGCTCCTAAATCCAACATAGCATTATGAAATTGCAAATTTCCAATAGTGCAAGGAATTGTGAAAGTCCCTGGATCTTTGCATTTCTGAGGCATGGCAGGTTGAATCAATGCTGACACATTTCTTCCCAAATTGATCTTTTCATTTCCTTTCAGTTTCCTTTTGTGGGTGCACAAGTCTTTGAGAAATTTGGCATACTTGGGAATCTGTCTGATGGCCTCCAAGAGTGGTATGTTCACCTCAACTTTTTTGAAAGTTTCCATGATCTCTTTGTCCAACTCAGCTTCTGCCCTCTTTTTATTTTGAGTGGCTCGATGAGGAAATGGCAGTGGATGGTTGTAAGAAGTCTCTCCTCTATCTTGATCAATGGTGGGCTGCTTGTCCTTTTGAATGGGAGGAGGCTGATCTTCCTTTTGGCTTTCTTGTTGCTGCTCAAATTCTGGTTGTGGAGAGGGTGGGCTGCTCAACTCCTTGCCACTGCGGAGAACGATAGCACTTACATTACCCCTTGGATTTGAAACTGGCTGTGAAGGCAACTGACCCGAACCTTGACTCCGTAGCTCACTGATATTGGTTGCAAGCTGTCCAATCTGTGTCTCCAAATTTTGTATGGCAGTGTCGGTCCTTTGCTGAAACTGGAGATTGTTGGCAACGAGCTGCTTCATGATATCTTCCAAGCTTGATTCGGATTTAGGGGCTGGTTGTTGTTGCTGCATTGGTTGACTTGGTCTTTGTGCATTGAATCTGTGCTGCTGAGGTTGCTGCTGCTGTGGCTGGAATGGCTGGTTGGAAGGACCTCCATACCTCAAGTTTGGATGATCTCTCCACCCTGGATTATAGGTGGCAGCATATGGATCATATCTGTGTTGCTGCTGATGATGTTGTGGCTGGAAGGGTCTTCCTGGAAAAATGCCAGCACAAGCTTCTGTATTCTCCTGCAATTGAGGACATTGGTCAGTACCATGGGAGGATAATGAACAAATACCACATACCTGTTGAGATTGGGACTGTCCTTTATCAAGGGCTAGCTGTCTGACCATGGAGGCCAATTCCTCCAGTTTGTTCTCTATCCTCTGTTGGTCATTGATGGAAGCAACACCAATCTCATTAGCCTGTCTCATGGGAATGGCTGACCTGGTACCAAACTGTTGGGCATTCTGTGCCATCTTGGAGATTAGCTCTTGAGCAGCTGCTGGTGTCTTTTCAGAGAGGGCTCCTCCACTAGCTGCATCCACCAAATACCTATCCATTGGAATAAGACCTTCATAGAAGTATTGGATCAGCAGCTGGTCACTGATTTGATGGTGTGGACAACTAGAACACAGTTTCTTGAATCGCTCCCAATACTCATGTAATGTCTCCCCATGATTCTGCCTTATGCCACAAATTTCTTTCCGAATGGCGGCTGTTCGAGATGCTGGAAAGAACTTCTCCAAAAAGATCCTTTTTAGCCCATCCCAACTTGTGATGGCAGCAGGTGGTAGGTAGTATAACCAATCCTTTGCAGCTCCATCCAAAGAAAATGGAAAGGCCCTAAGCTTTATCTGCTCCTCATCAACTCCTTGTGGCCTCATTGTGGAGCAAACAACATGGAATTCTTTGAGGTGCTTGTGCGGATCTTCACCTGCAAGGCCATGAAACTTGGGAAGCAAATGGATTAGCCCAGATTTCAATTCAAAGGTTGCATCCAATTGGGGATATTGAATGCATAAAGACTGATAGTGCACATCAGGGGCAGCCAATTCTCTAATGGTTCTACCATCCAAATGACCAAGATTTATATTATTTCCATTATTTCCATTCCCATTACCAGCCATTGTGTTTAAGTCAGGGATAGGTATAGAAACAGAAATAGAAAGAATATCAGATGCAACAGAAGGAATATCAGATGCAATGGCAGAAGAGGTAGGAGGATTATCAGCTATCCAAAGCTCTAACTCTCTAGCCTTCCTTTGCTTCCTAAGGGTTCTTTCTATTTCAAGGTCTAGGTCAATTGGTATGCCCTTAGAGGATCTGGTCATGCACAAAATTTCAACACAAAAACACTGAGGGACCTAAAAACACTAAAAGCCACACAAAATCAACCACTGAGAAACACAAAATGGCCCAGAGAGTGGTCTAAACGTTGGAATTTGGCCAAAAAAGGGTCTCCTCACTGCATAGCAGTGACATTGATTCCTCACACCCCCATTTCTTTGGACACCAAAAATCAGCCCAATCGGAGCAAGTGAAAAAATGTGAACAGTAACTGTTTGCCTCAAAATCGTTTTTTTTTTTTTTAAAACTGGCTCCTATTTTGCCTCAAAAACCACTCTAAATGCAAGAAAACATCAAGGGAAGCATATAGACATGAAATAACATCAAGTAAGGATGAGAAAGGAAGAGGATAGAACCAGTTTCTTGATCTCAATCCTTAAATATTGTTATCTGTCATGGAGGCTGTCAAATCTGCTGAATAGGAGTCTTCTGTTTTGCACTTGCTGATTTTTGTTGCTATCTCTTGCACTTGGATGCAGCTTGTTGGTCTCCTACAAAACAGATAATAAGAGTTTTCTATCAGCAACGACAAAAAGAGAAAAAAAAAATAAATAAATAAATAAATAAGAGAAGAAGAGAAGAAGAGAATAAGAGTTTTCTATTTTTTGCTGGTCTTCTTGATCTTCTTGATTTATTTATGGCATAGACTTGGTACGTGGCGTTGTATCTAGCAGTGCCGAGTATGGTTAACTCGCTTTGGACCAGTAGCCCGCAACCAGCTAGTTTCCAACCTATATACCAAGTAGCAACCACAATTTTTTTTTTAAATCAGTCTTCTTTGACAGAAACGAAATTGGTTCCCCGGCAACGGCGCCAAAATCTGATCGGGGCTGTCGAACACCAATAGATTAGATAGTATGATGATGCGGATTTGCAATATAGGTGCAACCCTAAGTCGTCTCCCAACGAACCTCAAACGGATCTGTCAAAACAAGGCTAAACAAGGGGGGAGTTTTTGATGAAAAACAGAAAACAAAATGAATAAGAACACAATAAATCAAGATGCAATCAGTTGCAAACCAATCCTTTTATCCCAGTTTTCATTGCCTTCTCAATAAACCATTTGTTTAGTTTTAACCCTCAAATCAAAAATCAGAAAAATCCTTTAACAACCGCCAAAGATTTGGAAGAAAACCAATAAACAGATTTCAGAAACCTCTTAGTTCAATCTATCAGTTTTGATTCCCCTTATTGCACAGATTCGAGACTGATTGGAATACCATCCAAACAGGTTGTTCTTGATTCCAGTTAAAGCCTCAACCGAGCACAAAAACCTTGGATTCTCAAACAAAGACAATGCATGCATTCATCCAACCGGTATCAACACATACACAGATTTAAGAGAGAACGGAAACAAGAAAACAACAAAGTTAAAACTAAAACAAACATATTTCCATTAAATCCAAGACTCAAACCGGGAACAAGGATGGTGTTGCAACTTGATTACAGAATCCTTAGCCCTCCATCTTGACAAGAACAATGGAGAGAAGAGAAAAATCGGCTACTGTTCACGTCCTTCAAGAATCCCCCTTTAATGGCCTCTTAAGGTGCTTAAATAGAGTTTTAGGAGGAAACCCTAGGTTACCGCAACTTGACGGCCGATTTAGGATAGGTTAACGCGTGTTCTGGGCTTCGGCCTCTTCATAAAAATTGTAGATCAGGAAGAGTAGATGAATTTGGGCTTTTGAATCGCTTGATTTGGATATCGGACGCCCAAGATATGGCCTTTTAAAGAATCAGCATTCAATGTAGGTTTACTAATTTAACCCTGCTTTCTGGTCCCGACTTTGAAGCGCTGTTTGAAGGCCCAAACGAACTCGGATTTGGACAAACCATACCATTCCAGAAAGCTCAAGAAGTCTTCTACAATATCTATGAAGACATCATCTTCATTCTGAAATTTTATCTCGGCCAAAATACTGAAAGAAGTGCAGAAGGTCAGATCTGCCAAAATTGCCCTTGCTTCTCTATCTCCAATTTCCAAGATATCTCATTGCCATCAAGATGTCTCATGCCCCATCTCATGCTCCATGGCCCTAAACCTGGCAAAATAAAATAAAATAGTGTGAAGCCCAATTCCTATAAAATAAAATGAAATAAAATCAAGATGAATAAAATAACACAACTAATGTGCAGAAAGGACTAAATATGAGGGCTAAATAGTATGGAAATATGTGCTCTATCAGTGGTTTGGGGTGAAGGGGTATCGGTGGATCTGAGAAGGTCAGAGCTATGCTAGATTGGCCGAGACCTAGTACTGTGATGAAGGTACGGAGTTTTTCTTTGCCTTATAGGATACTATCGGTATTTCATAGAAGGTTTTGCTTGTTCGGCTTCTCCTATGACCAAGTTGACAAGCAATGGGGTCAGCTTTATTTGAGATGATGCTTGCGAGCAATGTTTCTAGGAGTTGAAGTGGCAGTTGATTACAACACCTGTGTTAGCTATTCCCAAGAATGACAAGATATTTACAGTTTATAGTGATGCCTCATATACAGGTCTGGGTCATGCTTTGATGTAAGGTGGATGAGTAAATGCTTAGGCATCCAGATAATTGAAGAACATGAGGCGAATTATCCTATGCAAGAATTGGAGCTCTTTGTAATTATATTTGCCTTCAAGATTTGGGGTGTGGGACCCCCCACCCGGATCCTCCAGCCAAGTTGAAGATCCCTAATGGATGGCCCTGAAGGGAAAGGAAGAAAACAGAGGGAATGACAGACTTGCCATGCATGCACACATAGATTCACATATAACTGAGAATAAATCTAACAACAGAAGCATAACCATAATCTAAGCATGCATCTCAAAACACAATTGACCCATGGGGCTATAGGGTACATATACATACAAGCTAAATTAAGAAGAACAACTCAAAAGAGATAACAAACCTATCATACAACTCCGCCCCATAGTGAGGTCAACCTAAAGTGCCCTGTACACCGTCTACTCAGGTAGGTCTGGCACTACTAGACTCACCCTCAACTTTGGCCTTGCCTTTACCTGGAATGAAGAGAAGCAAGAGTGAGTCATAAGACTCAACAAGCATATAAGAAATGAAAGGCTGATGAGAATAAGGTGGTTAAGAATAACCGGCACCCAAGTATAAAACTCATGAAAAGCATGTCGACCAATCATGTATGAAGTATAGGCACCAACTGCATAACAAAAATATGCACATACGGAATCTTAAGGCCCAAAGAAAAATGCATTGACATCCAAGTCCATATCACAAACCTGCTGCTACCCTGAAGGCAAGTTGTACCTGTGACTAGAGCCAAAGCTCGCTCGGGTGGGAATGACTAACACCCGCTGGGGCATGTATAAACGTCCATAATATAACTGGGGAATTGATGTGAATTAGGTTGTTAAAGCCTCACAAGATCGTTTGAGCATTCATGGAGGCCCAATAAAAAGATTACAAGGTTTGGGGTTGATAGATTGAATGATTGATTGATTGAGAAGATTTGGAAGATTGCAAGATTTGGGGTTGATTGATTGATTGGTTGATTGATTGATAAGATTGCAAGATTTGGGGTTGATTGATTGATTGGTTGATTGATTGATAAGATTGCAAGATTTGGGGTTGATTTATTGATTGGTTGATTGATTGACAAGATTACAAGATTTGGGGATAATTGATTGATTGACAAGATTTGTAAGATTTGGGGATGATTGATTAATAAGATATAGGCGCATAAGAAGGAATGGTTGAATATTTGACCACTTCCCTTATTTCTTACTTTATTTTTAAATCTTTTCTGTTTTAGATAATTTTTGTTTCTTTATTATCAGATTATGTTATTTCCTTCTTATAATCAATTCCTACTATGCCTAGGATTTGATTTATTTCCTTCTAGTTTAGGATTGATGTTCGACTATATAAGCCAATGTAACCCGAGAGGAATTTAGTTTTTGGACAATATTAATAGTGAGAGTTTTCTCTTTGGTTCTTCAACGAACTACTTTGAACTTATTAAGATTTCATCTTATGGCGTTCATCTTTGACTTATCACTCACAACTCTTCTCTTCTATCTTGAGTGTGGTATCAACTCTATCCTTCTTATACCTTTGGTTCTTATCTCTTTATAGATAACGGGTCAAGGTCCTTTATTTTGTTTATCACGAATCTGTTTTAGAACGATCCTTGGCAAATGAACCATTTTTGATTGTCGGGTCTCACGTTCCTTTGTGGGGTTCACATCAGGCATGGCCAAACATCCCTAATATATAAACTCAGCTTGGGAAACCTGACACTGTACAACTGTATCTCAGAATTGGCACCAAGACTATGCAATGCAACATATAAAGGGTGGCGTAGGAGGTCGGACAGGATACGAAGCCCCCATAAGCCAAGTATCCTGTCAAGCCTCGGCTATATAGGAAGTTACATGCCAAATGTAATGCTCGTGTCTAACAATAAAATATTTAAATCACTGTCATGCTCGTGACCAAGCACACATTCACGTGTAAACCCTCAAATGCATAATTCCAAGCCTTTGCATGCATTTGGAATAATAAAACATGAAAAAATTACATGAGCACATGCGCTGTTCTCTCGACCAATAATAATAATCTCCCTGCAATCATATAAAATAGCATGGGATGAAAAGCCACAACTATCCCCTTTCCACTATAACCTATCTTCATTCCAAAAGAAATTTGGAGAGGAGACAATCTCTCTATAATAGCTAATGCAAGGCCATCTCTAGCTCTCCCACTAAAAGATACCCACATGCAAGTTTCCCAATATTCAACCCCTTCTAAAAATAAACTCTTTGACTAAGAATTATTAAGAAATAAGGGAACAGAGACCACATATGGAAGTATATATATATATACAAAGAATTAAAAGCCATGGAGACTCAGCCATACACAGGGTCTCAGCCAAATAGCACAGTTAAGAGCCTTACCATGGAAATAGAATCTTGCCAATATATATATATATATATATAATTCACTCTTATGCAACTTAACTCAAAGTATACCCATGCTTTCAACCATGTATATATGTATATATATATATATCTATACATTAATAACAGAAAACCAACCCACTCACCCATGCAAACTAAATTAAGGAACCTCAAATGAATCAAGGGAAGGAAAAAGAAAGGAAGAGCTTGCAAAGAAAGAATGAGGAGCTTGCTTGTACTGCCTTCTTCTTCTTCTTCTTCTTCTTCTTCTTCTTCTTCTTCTTCTTCTCCTCTTCACTTCTTCACTTCTCTCGGCCACTCTCTCTGTAATTAATTTTAATCCCTCTTCTCTCAACACCCACTATTATATATGGGAGACAGATGGTAGTGGGGAAATATATGTGGCAAGATGGAGAATAAATTCCTACCATGCCTTCATGAAAAGAAGATTCCGAATCGAGAAAGTGGTCTGGTAATTCAGTCTCAGAAAGACCCGCTCGAATGCTATAGTAGATAATTCGAATGAGAGGAATTAAACGAAAATGGACATTCTGGACAAATTCAACACCCTTTCGAATTTTTGTCATAACTCTCTCGTTCGAGCTCCGATTGAGGTGATTCAAGATGCTATAGAAAGAAAAGATAAAGATATACAACTTTTATGTTTTGAGTTTTACACGATTCAAGCTGAATAATGGCCAAAATCATGTTGCAGGGTGAAAGTGACTTTCTAGAATGTGGGTCATCCGAATGCTATAGGAACCCATTCGAATGAAACACTCAAAATTATGCCATTCGAATGCTACAGAGGACTCCATTCGAATGGAGAACCAATAACACATTTGAATGCTTCATATGCCATGAATGAGTCCCAAAACACACACATACACATCCCAATATCACCAACCACATTTGGATGTCACATGCCTCATCCGAATACACCACAACCACATTCGAATATCTAAACTACAATTCTCACTTATATTTGTATACAACACCACACTTAGCTTAATCACTTAATTTACACACTTAAACATTATCCAACAACAACCATACACTAACCCTTACACGTAACAAGATAATATTAGCACCAAAGCATGTAAAACCATACCCGAATCTCAACAATGGGTCGTTACAATTCCTCCCCCCTTAAAGAATTTGGTCCCCCAAATTCGTACCTAATCACTCGAAAAGCTAGGAATGAACTCACCTCATCTCTTCTTCTAATTCCCATGTAGCTTCCTCTTGTTCGTGCCATTGCTATTGTACTTTAACATATGGAATAAAATGATTTTGAAGTACCTTCTCCTTTCGATCCACAATACAAACAGGCAATTCAATATATGAGGCATCTTCTTTCACTTCAAGGGGAGAATAATTAATAACTTGTCTCGAATCTGCTACACACTTATGGAGCATAGAGACATGGAAGACATTGTGTACGTGAGCAAGCTGTGGAGGCAATGCTAAATGATATGCTAATGATCCAATCCACTCCAAAATCTCAAAGGAACCCACATAACGTAGACTAAGCTTGCCAAAAACTCCAAATCAACGTATACCTTTCATAGGCATGACTCTAAGGAATATATGATCTCTAACTGCAAACTCCAAGTCTCATTGCCTCTTGTCTGAATAGCTCTTTTGGCAGTCCTGGGCCATCTTCATCTGTACTTTAATCAGTTTGACTTTCTCTATGGTTTGTTCAATTATGTCTGGCCCCAATACTAATTTGTCCCCAGCTTCAGTCCAACATAGTGGTGATCTACAGGGTCATCCATATAATGCCTCGAACAGTGCCATCTTGATGCTTAACTGGTAGCTATTATTATAAGCAAACTCTACCAGTGACAGATGCTCACCCCAGCTCCCACGAAAATCCAATACGCATGCCTTGAGCATATCTTCCAGGATTTGTATAGTCCACTCTGTCTGCCCATCAGTCTAGGGATGAAACGTTGTGCTAAAAGTCAACCTCGTCCCTATGGCACTTTGCAATGCCTCCCAAAAATGAGAGGTAAATCGAGGGTCATGGTCTGAGACAATACTAGCTGGTACCCCGTGCAACCTGACAACCTCATCAATATATAACTGGGCTAAATGATGCATTGAGTACGTGTTTCTTACAGGTAGAAAGTGAGTAGACTTTGTCAACCTGTCCACCACCACCCATATGGCGTCATGTCCTTGGCTAGTGCTGTGCAATCTCGAGATAAAGTTCATGGTAATCTGGTCCCACTTCCACTTGGGAATAGACAAGGGATGAAGCAACCTCTCTAGTCTCTAGTGTTCTACATTTACTTGATGACACACCAAACAATGTGCCACATACTCTGCAATATGGCTCTTCATACCAGCCCACCAGAACTAACAGCGCAAGTCCTGGTACATTTTCACCTTCCTGGGGTGAATAGTGTAACGAGATCGATGAGCCTCTGACAATATCTCTTGTTGAATCTCTTCATCACTTGGCACATAGATTCTGTCACGAAATAATAGCAAACCATCATCTCTCAAGCTGTAACCCATAGGTCCAAATCTATCCATATTAGTTAAAATTTGAGCCAATCTCACATCATGTCACTGTCGGTCCCATATCCGGTCCACCAAGTAAGAGTGAATGCTTATATAAGCATAATAAATCCCTGGGACACTTCTTGATGCTGAGATGGTGAGCTCACTCATCTGTTGTAGTAAAGATCACTCTTGAACTAGCATCACCGCTGAAGCCGCTCCTTGAAGACTCAAAGCATTAGCTACTAGATTCGCCTTGCCCGGTTGGTACAAAATCTCACAATCATAATATTTCATTAGCTCTAACCAACATCATTACCTCATATTCAACTCTTTTTGAGAGAATAAATACTTCAAAATCTTATGATCAGTGAAAATTTCTATCTTCAATCCATATAAATAATGACACCAGATCTTCAAAGCGAACACCACTGTAGCAAGCTCCAAGTCATGTGTAGGATAATTCGCCTTATGCTTCTTCAGTTGTCTGGATGCATAAGCATTCACTCTCCCACCTTACATTAGAACACAACCCAGACTTGTATCTGAGGCATCATTATAGGCTGTAAACATCTCATCGCTCTTAGGAATAGGTAACACAGGTGTCGAAGTCAACCGCCGCTTCAACTCTTGGAAACATCACTTGTAGGTGTCATCCCAAGTAAAGATAACTCCCTTGCGTGTTAACTTGGTCATAAGAGAAGCTAAACGAGCAAAACCTTCTATCAAACGCTGATAGTACCTTCTAAGACCCAGAAAACTCTGTACCTCCGTCACAGTAGTGGGTCTTGGCCAATCTAACATAGCTCTGACTTTCTCCAGATCCATCGATACCCCTTCACTCGAGACCACATGCCCCAAGAACACTACCTAAGTTTGCTAAAACTCACACTTAGAAAATTTAGCGTATAACTGTTTCTCCCTAAGTCTTTACAAAACCATCCTCAGATGAGTCTCACGGTCAGACGGGCTAGGAGAGTAGATAAAGATGTCATCAATGAAGACAATGAAAAAATTATCCAAATAATGCCTGAATACTCAGTTCATCAAGTCCATTAATATTGTTGGAGCGTTAGTCAACCCAAATGGCATGACCACAAACTCATAATGGCTATATCTCATGCGAAAAGCGGTCTTCGAGATGTCCTCATCCCTTACTAGCACTCAATGGTAGCCCGAACGCAAGTCAATCTTGGAAAACACTAAGGCTCACCATAACTAGTCAAGCAAATCATCTACGCAAGGTAAATGGTAATTGTTCTTCACTGTTACTTGATTAAGCTGCTGATAATCAATACATAATCACATGGAGCCATCCTTCTTGTGCATGAACAACACAGGCGCTCCCCATGGTGAAGTACAAGGTCGAATAAATCCTTTACCTAGGAGATCTTATATCTGCACCTTCAACTCTTTTAACTCATTAGCCGCCATGCAGTAAGGAGTCTTAGAGATGGGTTGCGTGCCTGACAACAACTCAATAGTAAAATCAATGTCCCTGTGAGGTGGCAAACCTGGTAATTCATCCGGAAACACATCCAAAAAATATCAAACAATAGGAAGATCAGCTAACTCCTTCTTCTCCCCAGGAGTAACTGCCACAAAAGCTAAGTATGCCTCACACCCCTATCGAATCAGCTTCTCTACTCGCATTATTGAGATAATCGGTGTTACCACAATCGGTTTAACTCCCTGGTATACAATCTCTAATTGATCAGGAGGCTTAAAAGTGATCACCTTACGTTCACAATCAACCTTAGCATAATGGCAAGATAGCCAATCCATCCCCAATAAAAGATCAAAATCTTATATAACTAGCACCACAAGATCCCCTGGTAACACTCGATCATGAACCACAATCTCACAGTCCCTCACCACTACATCCCCTAGCAACATACTACCGCCCAATGTTGTGACAGATAAAACATATGGTAGAGAGCAACAAACAACATGGACTAAATGCAAAACATGGGGAACGATGGAGTGTGTATAGCCTGTGTCAAACAAAACACATACATTTGCACCATATAAGGAAAGTATACCTTGCAGTGTCTAGTTGCCTCCCTCAGCTTCCACCGTTGTTAGAGCAAACACCTTGCTCACTACTTGAGGTTTGTCAGCAGTGGCAATAGTGACAGGTTGCTGAGCTGCTCCCGGCCCCCTAATAGTGGCTAATCTCTAGGCTAACCTTTAACCTGATCCTCCAGTCCTGGATTCATCAACTGATGCTGGTTGGGTGCATACATCAGCCTTGTGACCTGGCTGACCACAACGATAGCAAATAATCCCCTTGCTCCATGCAGCTGTAAATTTGCGTGGATAGCCCTTTCGCACATGACCTGCCTGCCCACAATGATAGCATACATTCCCTTGAGCTACCTTACACTGGCCCCAATGCCTCCGGCTACAAGTCTTGCATACAAGAGCACCCCCTGATCCTTTGCTGGAACCTGAATCCCAGCTCTTCTTTTTGCTACCACTCCCGGATGACTTCTCTGTAGTGGTAACCTGCTCCCTCTTAGCCTCTTGAATATTCTTTTCTATGGCATAGGCATGTCGAATAACTATAGGGAAATCTTCAGCTAGAACTCCAGCCATGGCATGACGTATCTCTGGGCATAAACCTCGCTCAAACTTGCTAACCTTACGGGACTCTGGTGTGACCAACTCTGGAGCATATCGTGTCAGGGCCACAAACTCCATCTCATATTGCGCCACCATCATACTTCCCTATTGCAGTTCAATGAACTCATGGACCCTCTGCTCACGAACCCACTCAAGAATGTAGGTCTCGCGGAATAATGTCTCTAACTCAGCCTATGATAGCACTCGGTCTGCAAACTGCTGCCTGGTCATCTCCCACCAGCGTCCAACATCACCCTTCAGAAGGAAGGTTCCCAACTGCACCTTCTTACTCTCTATACAGTCCATAGGTCGTATAAGTTTCTCCATTTCCAATAGCCAATTCTTTTCTTTCACTGAATCTGTACCTCCCCGGAACTCGGGTGGATGTAGAGCCATAAAGTTCTTGAGAAATGTGCCCCCAGAGTTTCCCTCGGCACAAGATGCCTCTAAGCAAGATGCTTGACCTAGATTATGGTGCTCCTGATCATGTTGCACATTCCTCAACTGCGTTACAGCTAATACGTCCACTGCACACAAAATGCCTGCCAAGGTATCCAGCATCTCCCGAGTACCCTGTAGTCGCATCCCACTAGCATTTCAAAGCACCTCAGGTGGGGGAATATCCTGCCCACGGTTCACACAGCATGGTTGTCCTCGTCCTCTATGAGTATTCATGCTTCCTACATAAAAATAATACTTGGAGACAAAATACAACTTCAAAGATTAACTCAATACCAAAACAACCTAACTCTACCTAAAAACCTAAATGTATAGGGATAACTTGACCTAAATAACCCAAGCTCATTCTGATACCAAGCAATGTGGGACCCCCCACCCGGATCCTCCAGCCAAGCTGAAGAACCCTAGCATATGGCAATGAGGGGAAAGGAAGAAAACAAAGGGAATGACAGACTTGCGATGCATGCACACCTAGATTCACATATAACTGAGAATAAATCTGACAACAAAAGCATAACCACAATCTAAGCATGCATCTCAAAACATAATTGGCCCATGCAACTACAGGGTTCATATACATACAAGCCAAATTAAACAGAATAACTCAAAAGAGACAACAACCCTATCATACAACTCCGCCCCATAGTGAGGTCAACTTGAAGTCCCCTGTGCACCGTCTACTTAGGTAGGTCTGGCACCACTAGACTCACCCTCAACTTTGGTCTTGCCCTTACCTGGAATGAAGAGAAGCAAGAGTGAGTCACAAGACTCAGCAAGCATATAAGAAATGAAAGGCTAATAAGAATAAGGAGGCTAAGAATAATCCGCACCCAAGTACAAAACTCATGCAAAGCATGTCGACCAATTATGTATAAAGTACAAGCACCAACTGCATAACAAAAATATGCACATACCAGATCTTGAGGCCCAAAGAAAAATGCACTGGCACCCAAGTCCATATCACAAACCTGCTGTTGCCCTTAAGGCAAGTTGTACTTGTGACTAGAGCTGAAGCTCACTCGGGTGGAAACGACCAACACCTGCTGGGGCATGCATAAACGTTCATAATATAACTGGGGCACGCCCAAGCATCCCTAATATATAAAATCGGCTCGAGAAACACGACACCGTACAACTATATCTCAAAACTAGCTCCAAGATTATGCAATGCAACATGTAAAAAGTGGCATAGCAAGTCGGACAGGATACGAAACCCCCATAAGCCAAGTATCTTATCAAGCCTCGCCCATATAGGAAGTTACATGCTGAATCGTGTCTAATAATAAAATATTAAATCAATGTTATGCTCGTAACCAAGCACACACTCACGTGTAAACCCCCAAATGCATAATTCCAAGCCCTTGCATGCATTTGGAATAATAAAACATGGAAAAACTGCATGAGCACATGCACTATTCTCTTGACCAATAATAATAATCTCCCTGCAATCATATAAAATAGTATGGGATGAAAAGCCACAACTATCCCCTATCCACTATAACCTATCTTTGTTCCTAAAGAAATTTGGAAAGGAGACAATCTCTCTGTAATAGCCAATGCAAGACCATCTCAAGCTCTCCCACTAAAAGATACCCACATGCAAGCCTCCCAATATTCAACCCCTTCTAAAAATAAACTCTTTGACTAAAAATTATTAAGAAATAAGGGAACAGAGACCACGTATGGAAGTATATATACATACAAAGAATTAAAAGCCATGGAGACTCGTCCATAATATTAAGAGCCTTACCATGGAAATAGAATCTCGGCAATATATATATATATATAAAATTCACCCTTATGCCACTTAACTCAAAGTATACCCATGCTTTCAGCCATGCATATACGTATATATATGTATATATCTATTCACTCATAACAGAGAACCAACCCACTCACCCATGCAAGCTAAATTAAGGAACCTTAAAGGAATCAAGGGAGGGAAAAAGAAAGAAAGAGATTGCAAAAGAAGGAATGAGGAGCTTGCTTGTACATCCTTCTTCTTGTTGTTCTTGTTCTTTTTCTTCTTTTTCTCTGCACTTCTTCACTTCTCTCAACCACTCTCTGTAATTAATTTTAATTCCCTCTTCTCTCAACACCCACTATTATATATGAGAGACAGATGGTAGTGGGGAAATATATGTGGCAAGATGGAGAATAAATTCCTGACATGCCTTCCTGAAAAGAAGCTTCTAAATTGAGAAAGTGGTTTGGTAATTCAGTCTCAGAAAGACCTATTCGAATGCTATAGTAGATAATTTGAATGAATGGAATTAATCGAAAATGCACATTCTGGACTAATTTGGCACCCTTTTGAATTTTTGGTATAACTCTCTCGTATGAGCTCCGATTGAGGTGATTCAAGATGCTATGGAAAGAAAAGAGAAAGATATACAACTTTAATGTTTTGAGTTTTTCGTTATTCAAGCTGAATCATGGTCAAAATCGTGTTGCAATGTGAAAGTGACTTTCATGAACGTGGGTCATCAGAATGCTATAGGAACCCATTCGAATGAAACACTCAAAATTATGCTATTCGAATGCTACAGAGGACTCCATTCAAATGGAGAACTAATAACACATCTGAATGCTTCATATGCCATCTGAATAAGGCCCAAAACACGCACATACGCATATAATATCACCAACCACATTCGGATGTCACATGCCTCATCCAAATTCACCATAATCACATTCGAATATCTAAACTACAATTCTCACTTATATTTGGATACAACATCACACTTATCTTAATCACTTAATTTACACACTTAAACATTATCCAACAACAACCATACACTAACCTTTACTCGTAACAAGATCAAATTAGCACCAAAGCATGTAAAACCACACCTGAATCCCAACAACGGGTCGTTACATGGGGTCATTATCTGTATGGAGAATAGGTATAGATATTCACTAATCATAAGAGTTTGAAGTATCTATTCTCCCAGAAAGAGTTGAATATGAGACAACGACCTTGGTTAGGGTTGATGAAGGACTATGACTGTGAGATTCTGTACCATCCGAGCATGGCGAATATAGTAGTTGATGCTTTGAGTCGTCAAGGAGTGGCTTCGGTGGCAATGCTAGTTCTGAAGTGGTCTTTACTGCAGCAAATGAGCGAGCTCACCGTCTCAGCATCAAGAAGTATCCCAGGGATTTATTGTTCTTATATAAGTATTCACTCTGACTTGGTGGACCGAATACAGGACTGATAGAACTATGATGAGAGACTGACTTAGATTGTGGCTGATATCGATAGATTTGGACCTTCGGGTTTCAACCTGAGAGATGATGGGTTGTTATTTTTTCGCTATAGTATTTGTGTAGCAAGTGATAAAGAGATTAGACAATACATATTGTCAGAAGCTCATCGATCCCATTACACTATTCACCCAAGGACAACGAAGATTTGTAACATCCCGTATTGAGCGATAGGAAGGACTGGATCAACTTACCCTGATGGTGTAACGGCCCTTTAGAGGGCCCAGTATTTATTCAAGAATTATTTAATTAATTATTGAAGTATTTGATTTAGAGATTTTTTCAATTAATTATTTAATGTGGCAATTTAGAGATTTTGAGGGAAAAGAATAGCATTTAATTTTATTTAATTTTGGAGTTAAAAGAATTTGTCAAGGTGGCAATCTAGTAATTTTTAATTGAGTAATAGTATTTGAATAACATTTAATGGCATTTATTTATTGTGCAAATTAAATGCAAGGGCATGAAGGTAATTCTGGAGTTTTATTATTATTTGAGAGTTTTAATAATAATTTTTGTATTATTATTGATTAAGTGAGATTATGTATTTAAGGGAGAGTAAGAATCCATGTATGAGATGGATTTGGATTGAGAGTCCTTAGTTAGATTTGGAGAAGGAATCCAAGTTATAGAAGGAGTGTGATTTAGGGCTTTTATATGTATAAATATAGCCATTAACCATAGTTTCTCCTCACGACATGAAGGAGCAGGAAGCCAAGAAACAACACAGAGAGTTCAAGGTTGCTTAGGAGATTTCCTTTGTATCGTGTGAGGAATCCAATCAAAGCATAAGACAAATATTCTTCTTGTAATCCCTTCCATTATAGGTTCATATTAGTTTGATTCCAGATTATTCCATTTCTTCATTGAGATCTCTGATTTTATATCAGTTGCAATGCATGTATATATATACGTAAATAGTGAATGCATAATCAAGATGTGCATGATTTTACAGCGATTCAATCCAATATTATCTTTGAATCATCCGTAAAGTTGTTTCATATCAGTTGGGATTCGTTTTTCCATGTTTTCTTTTAGAATGGAATAGTTTCATTAAGATTTACTCAAGTTTCAGTCTCTGTGTTCGTTCGTTTCTAGGTTTAAAAGTTGCAAACATCTGGATGAGTTCCTCCATATCTGGATGGATTTTTTCAAAGCTTGTGAGTAGCATCCAGATGGAATAGAGTCTATTCGAATGAGTCAAAAAATTTTTATGTGAGTGACATCCGGATAGCCTATGTGCATATTTGGATGGCTTAATAGTTTTATGAGTGACATTCGGATGGCCCTTAGGGATATCCGAATGGCTTTAGCAATTTATTCGGATGGTTTGTTTCACATTCGGATGAGTCCAGTGCCTATTGTGATTGGTATTCGGATAGATCTTGTTCATATCCAGATGCGGCCAACAGTGATTGTGAGTAGTATCCGGTTGCCTTGAGTCATATCCGGATGTGTCTATTATTTTCTATAAGTAATATTCGGATGTCTTGGTCCATATCCGGATGAGCCTATAGTATTTTTGTGAATGATATATTCAAATGCTTTCTTCGTGTATTCGGATGGGTCTAGTATATACGGATGCCTCCTTAAAAGTTGAATTTCATATTCAAATAGTCTCCAGTAGTATCCAAATGCTCTTCTCAAGTTTTGAATTTCTTATTCGAATAAGTTCCAGTTATATCCGAATGCCTCAGTAAGATATCTAGATGACCTGAATCATATCCGGATGTCCTAGTTCATATCCGAATACGTCCTAGCATATCTGAATAGCTTCTGTTTTGAATGTCAGTATATCCGAATGAGCCTTCTTCATATCTAGATGTCCTTTCTCCTATCCGGATATACTTCCTGATATCCAAATGATTTTTCCAAAATCCAATTTAACTTCCAGTGATGATTTAATCCAAGTTTTAATTAAATTAATGTATTCAATACTCATAAATATTGAATTTTCATACTAAAAATAATAAATTTAACAAGTTAATCATGCCCATACCATAAATTCATAATTCATAAAATCTTTGTATTCCAAAATACTAAATATCAGATTACATGGTTAGTATTTATTATGACATGTTCAGCATTATTCTGTGAGATTATGTGCATACATTGTGGTATAAGCATTTAGCATGACTTTATATGGAGCACTACATATCGTGTGACAGCATGTATATGAGCATAGTATTACATTATGCGCGCTAAGCAGTTTGTCCACGGGGATCTCACCAGTTTCAGTTTCAACTCAATTTATGAGTTGCCCGTCCGGTGGCCACCAAGGGTCTAGGGGCATATTGCCCACAGTATGTGCTTACAGGTCTTCTGTTTACAGGATTTAGATCAATCAGGTATGTTTTTTCAGTTATGTGGGATTATGAGCCAAAATTGCATACCTGTATTTAGTTTACAGTTTATGTGTATTACATTTTTATGAATGCAATTAGGCAGTGATTATTCAATACAAGTTCAGTGAGTTATTTATCAATATCAATATTCTTTGATTCAGTTTCAATTATTCTTTCTAGTTTATTACTTGCTGAGCTTTGTAGCCCACCTTGTACTCTTCACCCTTCCAGGTTCTAGCGGGGGAGTACCAAATATGAGGCCTAGCAGCAGTGTTCTATAGTGTGTGTACGTGGAGCCACTCAAGACTAAATATGTTTGGGAGTTTTATCAGTGTTGATGTTTCATAGTGTCTTGTCAAGTTTAGTAGTATTTTGTTTATATTTCAGTTGAGGAATTGTCCCTTAGGCAGAGTTTTTGGTTTTCAATTTATGTTGACTCAGAGTTTCATTTCAGTCTAATTGAGATGTTCTGTTATGGTATCAGTCTCAGTTTATTAGAGAGTTTATTGTATTTTATCTATTTTCCCCATAGCACATCTTCTCGGACAATTCTAGGAAAGGGGTGTTATAGATGGGCCTACGTGAACTTCCTAGGAGTCACCTATCCTTGATTTACCTTAGCTCAAGCACACTTAACCCAGAAGTTCTTTATCCACATTCAGCCCAAAAGGTGTTTAGCTAATGTTGTTTCCTTTCTTACTATCCTTAATATATATACTAGCTTCTCTAGAGTCCTTTCTTGGACTTGACCTTGGGTTCTCGGGGTATTATATTCTCCCTCCTTTAGCACATGATGCCCTCGTCATATAACCTTACAACTGGTCTCGGATCTTCTCCCCTTTAGGGGCTGCCATCCTAGAAGCTTGCCAGGAGCCGCTCCTTGTTCAGGCCCTCGTGCCCCGGCGCCATTCCCCGCCCTCATTCGATTGCCTTCTCCAAGGGTCATCTCTAATACCATCTGTAACATCCCGCATCGAGCAATAGGAAATACCAGATCAAATTACCCTGGTGGGCCTACGTGAACTGTAGCATCCCAAAATTTTGGAGACAATAATAGTTATTTAGTTCAGGTATTTGAGATCAATGTTGAGTATTTGAAGATTTAAGATAAATAATACTAAAGATAATAATAACTGTAATAATAATAATAATAACAATGATGATAATAATAATAATAATAACAATAGTAATAATAGGGATAATGCAAATAATAATAGCAAATGAATAAATTGAATTAAATTAAATTAAATTAATTAATTAATTAATTAATATATACATATATATATAGGTATAGCTGTGTGGCCCCCAAGCATGCTATAGGGGGCCAATTTCGTTGAAAATGAAAATAGAGGACACATAGAGAATGAGAGCTTCGAGAGAGCAGTGAGCCGAGAGATTGGGAGAAGGAGAGAGCTCGGTTAAGAGAGAGAAGGAGGGAGAGAAAGAGTACGAGAGGGAGAGTAAGGAGATGGCCGAGGGGGCGGTTGCAGCGGCAGCGGCGGTCTCGTGCTAGTGTGGGTGCGACGGCCATGGCTGACACTAAAGTAGGGAGGAGTAGTGGCAGACGACGATGGCGGGGTCGTTGGTGGAGGAGCTGGCAGTGAAGGTGGCCAGCAGGGGCTGGGCTGGCCTAGCCAGTGGCTGGGGGCGGCTGTGCACAAGGAAGAAGAATAAGAAGAAGAAGAGAAGGAAAGAAAGAAAAGAAAAGAAAAGGAAAGGAAAGAAAGAAAAAAAGAAAATAAAAGAAAAGGAAGAAGGAAAAATATATGGAAAATGAAGGGGTTTTGGAATTATTTCAGTGTGAAAAGTGATCAGGTATGTGGGTAAAAATTAGTAGAAGTGTTATATGTTTAAATTATAAATTTTAAGCGGTTAGATTTAATTAAGTCAAGTCATTGTCCTTTTAAACGCAGCAAAACGTTTTACTTCGCATCGGGAGCACAGAAGAAGCAGGAATCAACCGTTTTTAGGAAAGCTCCTAACCCTCTACTCGTGTTCTTTATTTCCCTCCCTCACCGTGACTCGGTTCCATGTATTAATAATAATAATCTGCGTGGCAACCACCCTATGATTTATATTTTATTAATGAGGTTATTGTTAATGGAATGAGCTAAGCAATGATATCTTGAGTCGTTCATTTCGACCGTTACGGAGATTTTTGTCGCTCCGCTTTCTTTGGAAATGATGTCGTACCCATTGGGCTAGGTTCTCAGAAGAGTTGATTATGGTTTAATGGGGTTATATTAATAATTTATTATAAATATGGAGATGGCTTAATGGGATGAGAACGTGAATGTTAAAATGGAGTCTATGTTGACATGGGTTAAGTGTGCAAAATGATAAGCTTAAGTGATTATAATGGAGATGGCTTAATGGGATGAGAACGTGAATGTTATAATGGAGTCTATGTGTGTCTAAGGGTATGGGGTACAAAGCCACTGACTGTCGATCGTGGGTCGTGGCAGTTGATGGCTGGATGTATGGGCATCAGTCATCGGCTATTACAATAAGCGCTAGACGAGCCAGAAGAGCTGGAACTTCCAGATTCCCGCCTTGATTGTGTGCATATCATGATGTGTGTGTTACATAGGGATTGGGTTGCATTCACTTGGGGACATGCTTTGTGTGTGATGGGATGTGTGAGCATCTGCATGACCCGGTTGGTCTTGATGATCTACCCTTGTGTTTAGTTTTAATGATGAAAAACAATACTTTGTTCTATCCCCAAGTTATGAGTCAAGTTTATGGTTTTCAATAAAAATCAATTTCAAATACTTTGTTAAAATGAAAACCAAAATGATTTATGATTTTCTATATTAGTTGGAGATTTGGAAAGTCAAGTATTTAGTCTTAAATAAATCTCCTAAAATGATTTTCAAAATAATTTTGAAGTCGTTGGTCAAGATAGAGCTAAAATTGTTTTACGACAAAAGACCAACTTGAACATAAATGTGTTTAATGAAAATCTAATCTTAAGTATGAAAAATCATTTATGTTAATCTCATATTGCAAAATAAGTTTTCATATTTTGAAGCGTGCATGAAAGGTTTTGGTTTGAAATTTAAACGTATGAAAAATCCTTTAGTTCATGCATCATACCTTGAAACTCGTTTTGATAACGTTTCAAAATTTTTCTAAGTTTGGAAGACTAGCACCTTATAAGGAGACATATAAGAAAATGATTTCATGGTTGTGTCGACTGATGCTAAGGAGACATATAAGACTAGCATCATTTATGCTAATCTGTCGATCGATACCTTGCATCTGTCGACCGTTTGTGTCGCAGAAACCCCCAACAACTAGTTTTTCCACTCACCTAAAGTGGCTTTTCCACTACCAACGGCAAGATTCGTGTATGGGCTCTCAAGGGACTATAAATACAAGTCAAATGGGTGATTCAAACCAACCAAGAGATTACATTACAAGCTCCCAAGTGCTAAGATCATGGTTGTGCTTAATTGGTAAATTCGTTCTCTTTTCAAGGCTTTGTATTCATTTTGTTAAATTCATTATCAAGCCTTGTATTTATATTTGAGAGAGTTTGTAACTGAGAATATTGTTTCTCAAATCCTGTCCTATCTTATATCTCTTTGTAATTTTCCTAGCTTGTTTTGCTAGAGAGACTACATTGCTTGTAGGAGGATTTTGATTCATATCTTGTTGTGCTAGAGGACTTGCTTATTGAAGCAAGGGGTTGAATACCTAGCTTGTTGAGATAGAGGACTTGCTTGTTGAAGTAAGGGGTTGTATTTCCTAGCTTATTGCTAGAGGGTCTATCCAGAGAAATAGGAGGTTTTTAGTGGATTAATTGAAAAATCCTTAGTGAGGAGCTAAGGTAGTGGAGTAGGCTTGGTTTAAGCCGAACCACTATATATCGTTGTGTCTCTTATATGCTTCTGCTATTTGTTTCATTTATTGTTTCAAGCATTTCATTAATCTTCACTTTCACTAAAATCACATTTTTCATTAAAAGGATTTTCAAGTTCAATCAAAATTTTAAAACAACCCAATTCACCCCCTTCTTGGTGTTGGTGCCATAGCTATTCAATCTAACAGGTTTAAGAGTTAACTTGGGTTCTTTAGGTGAGCCGGTGCATTTAGAGGCATTTTGCATGTGTGAATTCTTATGTGGGCGTAGTATGGCCTGATGCTTAGTTTATGGGGGCCTTGTCATCACGTTTATGCTGTAAAAGCTGTTGTATTTCCTAATTGTTGCACTGCATGGTGAGAATGTGCGTTTTTAAGTGATGAGTATGGGTAGCGGGCGTAGCCCACAGTAAGACCTTGGGAGTGAGACCCACGACGACGTGGCCCACGGTAAGACTTTGGGGGTGAGACCCACGGCGGTGTGTCCCACGGTAAGACCTTGGGGTGAAACCCACGGCAACAGATTATGTCAAGAGTGACAGGAAGGGACATGTAAGGGAAATGGTATGGTGGTAGCTTATTAAAGGCTGCTAACAGGTTTGTATGTTGGACTTGAGCGCTAGTGTATGTTTTATGTGGGCCCCAAAGACTGTTTATGTGAAGTTCATTATATGTTTATGCATCTAGAAATAAGGCAGGTATTGGGCATGGCATGAAATGACGTTGCATTGGCATGAATTGCATGGGGTGTCATGGAAAGAGTCCGATCTTTAACCTATAGCCTTTCTTTTATGAGCTTGCTGAGTCTCGCGACTCACGTTTGCTTTCCATCATTCCAGGTAAGAGGATAGCCGGAGTTGATAGGTACGCTCGGCAAAGTCGGGTCTAGATCATCGAGTCAGGATAACAAGTGCAGAGTTCTCCCAAAACTAAGTCCTGGGTGTCATTGTGCCTATGTTAAGGTTAATGTTTTACATTTTTTAGATGAATGTGTATTATGTAAGCCCAGGTGGGCTCACTGTGTAAGCGCTTATGTAAAAATGACTATGAGATGCTATGAGATTTAAAATATATGTTTTTAATAAGGGTAGTGTCTGAGCTTATAGTTTGTGTTATTGTTCTATATCACTCAAATAATGACCCTCTTACGGATCCTCTATGCTAGCGGGGGCTCCGGGAGGCGGGCCGTTACACGAACTTTCCAAGGGTCACCATCATTGAACTACCTTAGCTCAAGCATGCTTAACTCGGGAGTTTTTTTATCAACATCCAGCCTAAAAGGTATACAGCTGGTGTTGTTTCCTTCCTTACTATTCTTGATATATATACTAGCTTCTCTAGAGTCCCTTCTTGGACCTAACTTTGGGCTGTCGGGGTATTATAAGATGTACCAGGACTTACATTGTCAATATTGGTGGGCTGGTATGAAAAGGCATATTATTAAGTATGTGGCACGTTGTTTGGTGTTTTAGCAAGTAAAGGTAGAACACCAAAGATCAACAAGTTTTCTTCGTCCCTTGTCTATTCTTGAGTGGAAGTGGGACCAAATTACTATAGACTTTGTCTCGGGCTTGCCCCATACTAGCCGAGGACATGACACCATACGGGTGCGCACAACGCCTGCTCTGTCACCATCATCATTATTGTTGTCGTCTTCTACGTACACTGCCTGTTCCATCATCGTCATTGTCATCGTTTTCCGTGCACATTGCTTGCTCTTCCGTCATCGTTGTAATGGCCCGTCTCGTAGAGCCCTTACTAGCATAGATGATCCATAAGAGGGTCATTATTTGAATGATAATGAGCAATAACATAAGCCAAAACACGCATCAAGCTCAACACATTAGAAACCATAGCCTTTTGATCACATAACATCTCATAACTCTCATTACATAACTATACATACCATATCCCATAACTCGGCTACATAACCTGCCTCGATTTCCAAAAAACATAATACATTAATCTGACAAAACCAAAATGACACCCATGACCTAGTTTCGAGAGAACTCCACACTTGCCATCATGGCTCGATGCTCTGGACCCAAACCCCGCTAAATGCACCTGCCACACAAATGAATCCCTTACCGGAGTGATGGAAAGCAAGGGTGAGTCACAAGACTTAATAAGCTCAAGAAAGAAAGGCTATAGGTTAAAGATAGACTTCCCCAACATCCCATACATCTCATGTCAATACAGCAACACACCATGTCATGATCAGTACGTGTCTTAGCTCTATATGCACCAACATAAAGTAAACTACACATAGAAGGTCCTTGGGTCCCGCATAAGGTACACACATTGGGGCCCAAGTCTCGCATACAAACTTGTTAGTAGCCTACTGTAGGCTATTATATCATCATTCCTAATATTCTTTTTCCTTTCATTCATCAATTGGCTTTTCTTGTCATAACATGCCTTTTCCTGTCATTCATCATATCATATCATCATAACTTGTTGCTATCGTGGCCTTCTTCCACGGGCTTACGCACTGTTGTGGGTCACACCCACCTCTCAAGCCTCTTGTCCTCACCATCCAATGAGACAAGAAATGCAATGGCATCTGCAGTATAAACGTGATGACAAGGCCCCCATAAACCAATCATCAGGCCATGCTACTCTCATATAGGAATACCTGCATGTGAAATGCTCTATTGCATATGCTCACCTAGGATACCCAAGTTAGCTCCTAGGCCTACCAGGTCATGTCAATGTGCACACATTCCCATATACAAAGCATGTTTTCCCAATGAATGCAACTCTGCCCCATGCAACACACAATATCATGATATGCGCAAACCAAGGTAAGAAGGAGTCTGCGTAAACTTTGAAATGTCAAGCCAAGAATTCTTCTAGGAAAAAAACAAAGAAAGACGGGGTAGAAAAAGAATAAGGAACTAAACCAAACAAAGCAGCAACAGTTCAGGAAGATCAAGTTGAGGAAGATCAAGGCACTGAAGAAAAAGGGAAAGGAAAAGTTGTAGATGATAAAGAAGAAGGTGGAACAGAAGAAAAAGAATAGAAATTGGATGAGAACATAAGTAGAATTTCTGTCTCTAGCAAACTATAGTTTTGGAAAGGATGTAATTTCTTTTGGTACTTCTATATATGAAGGAAAGGTACAATCTTGAATTTCTTTTAATATGGTATATATTGTGTTCAAACTGCCATGCATTATCTTTTAAATGATCTATTATGTTTTTATATTTAAGAATTTTATTATAGTGATACATATCTTCGGCCTATTTGTGGGTAATTTATGATCTGATATGCTAGATATTCTATGTACTTGAAATGTTTATGTACTATATTTTAGGTTATCCTTCCTAGTGTGAGGCTATGATATGAATCAGGGAGAGTTAAATCTATCTCCAATTTCTTTGGTGCTACTTAGTGGTCATATACTTTATAAGTCTGGGGGAGCTTCCTCACTTAAAGTTATACGTAAATATTCAGGGGGATTCCTCATTATGAATTTTATTAAAATATTTTCAAAGCCTTTTTGAGCCATTTTTTATTTCTAACAAAAAAGAGGGAGAAAAGAAGTATATCTCAAAGGGGAGAGAAAATGGATATAGTAGATTTAGGGGGAGAGAAAGGGATAATAGTTTCAGGGGAAGCTTTCCTCCTTATAGACAAAATGCTAGGTGGAATTTTCTTAAGTTTTCTTAAAACTCTATATTTGCTTAAATATCTATATTTTACAAATACCATATTTTCTAAAAATGTCTCCTCACGTATTTTCTAATAGCCCGTTGAGTCAAAATATTTTGTCATCATCAAATGGGCTCACAAATAAAAAATGGGGAGATTGCTGAGAAATTTGCATTTTGATTTATGGAGAAAATAATTTTAAAAAATATGTTTTTAGTAAATTTGGTTTATTGATGATTTTCAAAACATTTTTTATATATATATGTATATTGAAAAACCTCATACACATGTATTTATATATATATATATATCTTTCAAAATATCTAAGTATTGATTTTGGTTGATAAAGGAGTATGAAGCTCATAAATATATTTTTCTTTAAATTGGAGAACTTCAAACTCATATATTCCTATATATTTTAAAACAAAAAAATAAGTTTTATGTCGATCGA
The DNA here is from genome assembly GCA_036245055.1 of Diospyros kaki. Taxonomy (NCBI): domain Eukaryota; kingdom Viridiplantae; phylum Streptophyta; class Magnoliopsida; order Ericales; family Ebenaceae; genus Diospyros; species Diospyros kaki. The sequence continues at coordinate 25,074,693 of BSEG01000011.1, read as the reverse complement.
GCTTGATGTTAAATGTTTGAAAAATATTTTGAAAATTCAACTTAAGTATAAAAACTTTTTGTAAACCAGGTATATGTATTTTTAAATCTTTTGAAGGCAAAGTATTCAATCATTCTTTTAAATCTTCCATACTACCTTCAATCAAAAATAGCTATTGAATTAATTGTTCAGTGTATTTTTTAGATTAATCGAATATCATAAAAACCTACTCGAGCATGCTATTATAAAGCTATGCTTTTTAAAGCTGTAATCAAGTATGGTACTTTGTATGATCAAGTATCTTTATATTTATATATATATATATGTGTGTGTGTTGAAATTTGAGCATATTTTTCAACTGCGTATTGCTTTATATGTATTATTCATATCAATCAATTATATTGCTCTAGAAAAACCTTCTTTCAATCGACTATTAAGGTTTCATACTCAAGTATTTTATACAAGCTCTCTGTATTTAAAAAATCAATTGAGTATGGAATAATTTTAATTGAGTATCTTTTTGTTATCAAATATGAAGGTATCTCCTTAGTCGAGTACATCTTTCTCTCAATTGACTAATGTATTTTTATAATTGATTATCTATATGTTTTAATCAAGTAAAGATTGGACGAAATCTAGCTAAGTCTATGTGCTTAATTTTAATAAAGTATCAATTGTCTATACTCGAGTATATTCTTGTGTTAGTCGTATAAGTTTAACCTAGTAGTCAAGTGCTTAATGCAAAGTTTTTGTGGCTTTTGAGTCAATCAAGTAATGATTTATCTTACTTGAGTAAGGCTTCAATATAATTGATTATCTAATTTATTCAATCGATTGGAGTGTTTCATTAATCGAGTATCTATAAGAGTTAGTCAAGTACTAGCATCTGATTTCAAAAAATATAATTGTTACTTAAAAAGCTAAAAGATGACAATTTTGACTATTATAGCTTATTTGCTTATTTCAATACGTCTAACTGTGTTCTTTTATAAAAGAATGCTAGAATATATTTATGCAAGTGTGGTTAATGCTTATCTATATAATTTGTATATGTTTCTAACATATTTGACCGTTAATGGTCAAATCAAAGAAGTTATGAGTTGCACAGGTCTCAATGTTGAATACGACCATCAAGTGTTTATAAAAGGCCAAGTTGTGCGATCAATCAAGTAGTTGTTCAACCATAAAAAAAAAAAAGCTTATGCTGTCGACATCGCCATGTCTGTTGATGTTCGAATAACATAAAGCTAATCCATTCACAACAATCCTATTTCTTTTCAAGCCAATTTGCTATGCTTGAGTGAGTGATTCTTGTAGTTCATTTATCTAGTGAGATTCAATGTATATCTTATCAAACCAAAGTTACATTAAAAGAGTTGAGTGCTTTATTTATTCATTCTATAGAACTCTCTTTTGATCAAGAGAACTATTGGTATCATTGTAACATTATTTATTTTTCTCTTGAAAAATCCTTTCACTTGTATTGCGAAACTTGTAAAGTTAAAAGTAAAGGTTATTGCTTAACTTGTAAAAAGCAAGGGTTCCTAGTTAACCTGTGAAAAGTGAAGGCTATTACTTAACTTGTAAAAGCTGGGGTTCCTACTTAGTCTATAAAAGTGAATGTTTCAGTTGAACTTGTAAAAATTGTGTATAGGTTATAGTTGGACCCTAAAAGCTAATATCCTTAGTAGATGTTTCAAATCTTTAGTAAGCAACTAAGATAATTGACTAGGCATATTGGTCAAACCACTCCAAATATGTTGTGTTCTTAGTGTCTGCTTTTGTTGTTTTTGTTTTAGCTGCATTTTTCTTATCTTCTATAAAAGTGTTTTTCATACATAAATTCAGTTTAATGCATTGTTTTTCTAACTATCATTAAAATGTTATCTTGGTTGGAATCATTTTAAAAGTCACATACTTCTCTATTTTCATAACTGTTTTATAAACTCTTCATTTTGAATATAATTCTTTATCTTTATACCAAATCTATATGCATATCTTACATTTAGTTTTTATAAAACATTTTTCTTTTAATTTTCAATAAATTACATAAAAAGTTTTTCAAGTATTCGTTTCACTACATATAAAAACTTATTTGAGATCTACTAACTACCTAATCATTTCTCATTGCATATGATTATTTCATATGTTTCAAACTGATTTCTATTTTTTCAAAAATGTGTCATATATTCTTTCAAAAATGTCTCATATATTCTTCATATTAATATTTTCATATGTAAACTTATCAAATGCATAAAGTTTTGTCAAATCATTTTTATGAAAGATTTTGTATGTTGCAGACTCATTCATGTTTTTTTCCATCAGCTGCTATACTTGTTTTATAGTTTAAGAAAATTATTTTTTTCAAATAATTTTACTACATCATAAATTAAATGATATTTTCATTATTTGTAAAAATAGTCAAAATACCAAATTCACCCCCCTTTTAGGTAATCTTTCATAATGCAAAAATCAATATGCATATTACAAAATATAAGTAGAAGTATTACAATCTAAAAAAATATTGTGAAACCCCCGCCCGGATACCCCGACCAAGCCAAAGAACCCGAACAAGAGCCCATGAAGGGAAAAGAAAATGGAAAATAAAGCCACCCTGACCTGCCATGAATGTTCAACTAGGATCACCTGAACTTATGCAGAAGAGATGACAGCGGAAGCAATGCTCACATCCTAGGCATAAATACAAAAGATAATCGATCACAGGATTACATAGTATATACATATACATATACAAGACCGTGCCAAGCACTCAAGTACTAAACATCTATGGCACAAAATCACAAGATACACACCAAACCAAGATCTCCTAGGACTGCCCTTTACACCACCTATCGGGATACCTCAAAAACTGCTAGCCGTGCCCCCAAACTTATCCTTGCCCTTACCTGAAATGAAAAGAAGCAAGAGTGAGTCACGAGACTAAGCAAACAAATAAGAAATGAAAGGTTGATAAGAGTATGGAGGCTAAAGAGTAATCCACACCCCACGTGCTATAACCATGCATCACATGTCCATGAATCACATGACAGATATACAAAATGCCACATAAATAAAATATGCACATAATGATCCTTGGGGTTCACATAAGACACTCGACACCCAAGTCCCTATCACAAACCTGTCACTGCCCTGAAAGGCAATGTAAGAATCTCTTGAGCCGAAGCTCTCTCGGGTTGGCACGACCGGAACCCAAGAACTCGGTATGCTAATAGCGTCCGTAAATCTGGTATGGCATAACCATCCGTAAAATCTAGCACGCAAATCTGCGTCTGTAAACCTAGTAATCCAGCATGCCAATCCGCGTCTGTAAACCCATCACAACACACACACACGAAGCCAATAACCATGCAATACACAAATATAATGCAGTGGCATAATAAGCACAAACGATGATACATAGCCCCCATAAGCCATGCATCAAGCCCTGCTCGCTCATATAGGAAATCACATACAATGCAGTGCTCATGTAATGCAGAGGCATAATGAGCACAAACGATGATACATAGCCCCCATAAGCCATGCATCATGCCTTGCTCACCTCGAAAGGAAGACAAATATACAACAATATGCCCATGGCTAAGCACACCAGTCACATGAAACCCCCATATGCATATCCCAAGCCCATGCATGCATATAAACTGACAAGATACTAGAAATAAAAGAAACACATGCAACTATTCTCGGCCACAACAACCTCTAACAAGAACGTACCCATAGGTTCGTAGCTTCATTCCAACAACAAAATAAAAAGGAGAGCCGAGACCTTCAAAGCTCATAAGGAAAGACTCACCATCTGGCAAGGATCAAACCAAGATGGAGAAACTAACCAGAAACAGGCCTATAATCCTCGAATGAATGCATTTACAACTCAACAAAGTAAATCCTCAAACAACAAGATTATGCGAGAAGTCCAACTTACAACTACCAGTAAATCACATATGGTAAGAAAATAAGTCACGCCTATACTCCTCCAATAAAGAACCTAAAGTTCTCAAAATATATATCTAAAATCTCATAGAAAGGAAAATTGAGAAACTAGCAATAGACAAGCTTATAATAAAAACCATCAATGACTCACAATGAGTAAATCCTCACATACGTCCTCAATAACAAGCTTACAGTGTTCCTCAATAAATCCTCATATACAAGCTTATCTAAAAACTCCAACTATAATATCTAAATCAACACAGGATAAGGAAATATCATTAAGGAAATAATAGTAAGGAAATAAACAAGGGAAACCTCCAATTATTCACATCATATTAAGAAAATACACTAAATCCTCAAATAATACCATTTGGAATCTCACAGTGAATTAGTCCTCACGTAAATCCTCAACTATCAAGCTTATAGTAAGAATATCCTCAATAATCTCTCATATAACAAGCTTATCTAGAAACTCAAAGTATAACCTCCAAAGCAACACCATAGTAAGGAAAATAAACCATTCTCAATAATAGGCTCGTCATCTCAAATAGACCCAACTAACATGGAGAACGCTAGCAAACGTCAAGCCTGTAATCCCTATATGAAACCTCTAGTTCAACACCCAACCAGTCAACATCAAAATAAAGAGGTAACAATAAAGAAATAGCCAAACGACAATAAGAAATATAAACCGAATCTGAGAATGGAAACATCCATCACATCCTATCATCTGGCATTAGAGAAGTAAGAAGGGTAGCTAATGGAAATAAAGATAAGAGAAGCTGGAATGCTTGCCTTTGACAATTTCTAAGATGCCTTGATTAGCGTGCCCGACCTCGATTCGTGCACAAATAACTTCACCTAAATCATCAAAGCACCATATTCATCATTTTATTCCAATAAACATCAAAACCTATTTTCCATAATTTTCTTGCATTATTCTCTATTTTTCTCTCATTTTTCTTAGTAATATTCTAAAATAAATATCTACTTAAATATTCCATCAAATATTTATCCATAGAAATTCATCAAATAAAATTCTAGGAATATTAAAAATTCTAAAACTTACCTAGGCTTAACTTTCAAAGCCTCATTGATGCGCGTGCATTAACCTTGAAATGCATGCAAATTCTCAATTCTCTTGCACCGATTCCCGCACACCACCTTGATTCTCATGTACCACTATGATTTTACGTGCACCACCTCAATTTTGGTGCGTTGCATCAATTTTTATACACCACCTCAATTTTCGTGCCAAACCTCGAAACACGTGTTGAAACCATTTTTCTTGCCAAAATCTCCGAAATATTAATATATCATTATTTCTTATTTTTCTAGAATTTTTCGAGACTATTCTTCCATTTTTCACATTTTCTATACTTTCTTTCCTTTTTCTTTTCTATTTTTCTTTTCTTCTTCTTCTTCCTCTTCTTGTTCTCTGTTTCTTCCTGCAACGCACGGCAGCCCCACGCGCATGGCCGCCAACCTCCGACTCAGCCAGCCCGACCTCCGCCAACCGCCTCCTCGGCCATCCCCGCCTTCGCCGGACCACCGCACGCCCCAACGGCCAGCTGCCCGCGTCGGCTCCGCCATCTTCAACTTGCGGGAAGCTCGCTGTGAGCTTCCATGGCCGCCTCCAGCCGGCCACGATCGGCCGTTGCAGCTACTTCGCGACCACTGGCCTCCTCCGAGCGCCGCTGCCACCAACCAGCTGCTGCTGGCCGCCCTCCGTGCCCCCCCTGCCGCTGATCAGCTGGGAGCTTCGCGGCAATGGCTGCCGCGGCTGTGCGGCCATCTTCGGCCTTGCTTTCTCTCCCTTGAGCTCTCGGTCCTTCTCTCTCTCTCTTGCTCTCTCATTGCTCTCTTCTCTCTTCTCTTGATCTCTCTCTCTCTCTCTTGCGAATTCTGTGGCTGCTCTCGGCCGCTCACTGCTATGGCCGATTCGACCATCTCTCTCCTCTCCTCCTTCGATCTGTCACACTACAGGAAAAATGGATATTGGCGACGAAGTTTTCCCGGCGGTTTTAATAATCGTCGGGAAAACACCACAATTACCTGCGGTTTTTATAACCGCCGGTGATGGGTGAAAATTACCGGCGGTTACAAAACCACCGGAAATGGAAGACACATCTCCGGCGATTTTTTAGAAACCGCTGGTGTTTTTCGAAGCATAACCAGCGATTTAATAAAACTGCCGGTTGTGTTTACCTATCATCGGCGGTTTTAAAACCGCCGGGGATAGGCTTATATAAGGCCCGCCCAGACCCAGCCCTTCTCCCTCGCGCGCACCCAGCCCAATTCTTCCCCTCATCCCCTTCGATCTCTTCCAAAATCCCCAGCTTCAAACCCTAACATTCTCTAGCTCGCGCCTCGCTGACTCCCTCGCTCGCTCGCCTCACCTCGCCTCGCCCTCCCTCGCTCGCTCGCCTCACCTCGCCTCGCCCTCCCTCGCTCGCCTGGCCTCGCCATCGCTCACTCTCAGTCGCTCTCGCCCTCCCTCGCTCGCCTCGCCTCGCCATCGCTCACTCTCAGTCGCTCTCGCCCTCCCTCGCTCGCCTCGCCTCGCCTCGCCATCGCTCACTCTCAGTCGCTCTCGCCCTCCCTCGCTCACACTCAGTGGCTCTCGCCATCGCTCACACTCAGTGGCTCTCGCCATCGCTCACGCTCAGTCACTCTCGGCCTCGCTCGCTCGTTCTCGCCCTCGCTGCTCGCTCAGTCACGGTCGGCGTCGCTGCCTGCATACTGCCTCTGTGTCACTCTCGCCCTCGCCCTCTTTGAATCATCAGGTAAGTCTTTGTCTCTCTCGCCCTCTTTGAATCATCAGGTAAGTCTCTGTCTCTCTCGCCCTCTTTGAATCAAATTTTTAAAATTTCAATTCAATTAAATTCTATTTTATGCATACAAAGTCGAATCAAAGGAATTAAAGTTGTCACAGTTAGGCAATCATGCTTTTATCAAAATAATATCATATTTTGTTCGGTAACAAGTCTTTGTTTCATTATTGAATTTGATCTCTAGTCTTGACATATGCAATTTGTTAATTTATAGGATGAGTCATTCATAGTTTTCTAAGTATTTAATATATAAATGTCGTTGTATATAACCTTTATTAATTATAGAATTAAGCGTGGGAATGAAAATCTTTCCTTTTTTTTTTTATTTGAGTACGCATCATCTCAATCAGACAATTGAGTAAAGATTTTTTATTTTTGTACAAGTAACATTATATCATTTAAAATTAAATAAGAGAGCAATTGAAACTCATAAAACTTAAATTTTATATCAAACAAAGATTGGTCTTTAAAAAAATAAGCACTGAAGCAGGCAAATCCAATACTTAATGATTCTCAACAGAATCACTAACAGCAACATCTTCACCACTCGCCATCAGGATATTTCCACCACTGAACTGGCATGTTTCATGGAGGAATCTTCATTAGAGTCGGTCTTATCAATCTGTATCTTGCCGATTTGCTCTTGCATCTGTTGTTTATGGTATATTTTAAAAATTTGGCACCGAATTGGCTGGTATATTTTAAAAAATACAAATAATAATTATTTTATAGGAGCTTTCAAATTTAAATTTAGGCATTTATGATTATGTGAAATTATTTTAATTGAAAGATATTATAAAAAAAAAATTTAATAATGATTAATGTGAGCTCAAGTATAGAGATGTAATAAGTAGTAGTTACTACACTTTTTAAATAACAAGAGCTAAATTGACCTTAAGACTGAAAATATCAAAAGGAGACCAATATTTATTTGATTCAGCATGTAAAATAATCGCTTGTATAAGTTATCTGTAAAAATAGAATATGTATCAAATGTGCCACCCAACATGATGTGCTATTTCTGTGAACAGAAAAACTTACCTTGAAAGGTTTTCAGCCCATCCATTGTATTTATTAACAATGAAGTCAATACATTGTTGTTTCAAAACTGTAGTTTTATGTTTTGATTTGTTATTTTTGTTTAACCTAAATTGATATGCTAACAGATGGCACCTAAGAGGCAGACTCGTTGGCCAATTGGATCCATATCACGTGGTACAAATTCACACCACAATGATTCACAATCAGTTTCATCCCATCATCCAACCCCAAACCTAGTCCCATCACATCCCCAGCATCCTGAAGAAGACTTGATCCACTCACAATCCAACCCCTAAGACTCACATAATCAGCAAGGTAAATACCAAAAATTTATTCAATATGCATAAATTATTATTATTTTATAATTCAATGTGAATTTATTGTGTTATTATGTTTTAGCAAGTACAAGTTCCATGTCATCTACTGCCAAGAAAGGAAGAGGAATATCAAGACAAATTTCAAAGTGGGGAAAAGAAAAGATTCATATTAAATTTGATGCTGAAAGACAACCAATTGGGGTGCAAATAATAGGGTTCATTCTTAAGTCTCACAAACTCCACCCCACCCCCTCTTCTTGGTGAACGACTCTTAGGTGTGAATATGGGTTATAAGAGCCTTAGAGATGATAAGGCCATAGATGAATAGAGGTTCATTTCAAAGCAGTACTGTCACTACCAGAGTTGTTCCTATTTTGTCCCTATGATGAATATAGAGTTGTTCCTTAACTACCAGACTCCAACATGTGAGCTAACTAGTGCTGTATATATATCTAATCATCATAGTATACCAATCTCATGGGATTGTTGTAGATGTTCAAACGCAAATCTTCAAGAAAGCTAGAAAACTAAAACAATATTTCCAAGCTAGCAGAGGGTATGAAGCCTAATATAAATTATGCCAAATGTTCCCAATTTCCAAGCTATAGAGCCCTTTCGTTTGCATTTCGGTTCGGTCCAGGTTCTTCTTCCTTCCCGTCGTTGCTCTGCAATCTCTCGAAAATCTCAGGCAGTTTAGGTCTGATTTCAACTCTCTCTTCATAAGCTGTTCTTTATGTATGCGTATATAATGGTAAATGTTATCGTTACGAACCCTAAATTTTTGATGATCGAAACCCTAGACTTTTAGTTTCACGAATATACAACACGACCACCGCCAAAGGTGGGGAGAGCTACAGGATTCTAGGTCGTCAATCATTTTTATTCATTTTATTTATTTACGTGTATGCATTTCGGGAAAAAATCGTAATATTTTGCCTCTTTTTTTTATGTGTATTCAGCATCTGGACCTTGAAAATGGCGGCCGAGAACGAAACCGAGAACGAAACCAAGAATGATGCATCTGCAGAGTCGCCAACTTCTGTACTCAAGGACGAGGTTTGTTTATATTTTTGTGGCCTCTATTTTTGCATTTTATTGTTGGATTAATGTGCTTTAATGCATCGCTCTATTTTGACTGGCGCGTGTGTATAGTTTTTTTGTTCTGTTTTTCATCATGTGGGCTGTTCAGTTTGTGTTGGTTGGTTAGTGTTATGGGTTTTCACAGGTTGATTATGCTGTTCTTAAAATAGCAAGAAATTTACAGAAGGAAAACTTGGATAATTTTCCTGTTGTGTGGTACTGGTAAAAGTGAAGAAAACGCATTGAAATGCTTGAGATGACCTATCTCTTTGTAGTTTTGCATACCTAACTGGTTTTAATTTCCAAGGCAAGTGGCAACTAGATTATTGCTTCTGTCGGGTTGAAGTTTGTGGTGATTGTATGCTATCTGTTGCTGTTTGTGTGCGCACCTAAGCCTGTATGATTTCACACCTTTTTCTCACGTATGATCAATTGGAATTCTCGTGGAGGTGTGTTCTGGTATTTTCTACCACATCTTTTAATTCTCAATTTACTAGTTTTATTATGTCATTCTATAGCAGCAGTTACACCACATACTAGTCTACAAGTGATAAGGACTACCCTTCCCCCCTTCCCTTATTACAATTGCCATCTCTACTTTTTAGACCAAACATGTGCTTTTTCATTGCCGTCAGATTTATCTCAATATTGTATGTTTGATATATCTATTTCATTTCTGTAAAGGAGATATGCAATGACCAAACATGGCAATGAGAAAGCCACAAACGAAAGGGCAATTTAATTTGTGGCTTTCTCAAGGAAAAGAGAAAATGGTTGAAGCAATTGAGCATCCACAGCAACCCTCTTTCAGCGAGCAGTGAGAATCATAGGCTAAAAGAAGAGTTGATATTCTTGTTATCTGTGGGACTATTGATGAATCAATACACACACGTGAAGAATAGAATGTCTGACCATATAAAATTAATTCTCTAATCCATGTCTGACCATATAAAAGAAAGAAGCATATCCCAGCTCCTGTCTTCCAAATCCCCTTAATCTTGTGATTCTTTAGCAGAATTTGTAAAAAATGTAAGAAGAAAATGAAGCCAGTCCTTCAACCTGTGACTCAGTCAACGTTCTTTTGATTGTTAATTGTTCCTATAGTAAGTATTCTTAAGGCTCAGTTTCTTTCTTTTCTTGTATAGAATCAAATTAGCTTGCATGTAATGTAACACCACAAGTCCTCACCCCAAAAATACTAGTTGAAGATGACTATTGATTTTATGGGACCAAGTGATATATCCAAAACTTTTCAGTAGACTACTAATGTGGTATTGAACCATGACAAACTCCTCTTCTTTTAATTATTGATGTCCTCGCCAAACTAGAAATCTATATTCAATCTGACCTAAACCAATCTCAACACAGTTTCTTGCCCCACACTCACTTGGTAGTAGTTTTGGAAATCTAATACTCTTGTAACACCATACGTTCTCACTCAAAAGTGCTAGGAATGCACTTTTTAATTATGTGTGTGAGGTTGGCAAAGCTCTTAAAGACTCCAAAGCTGTCTGCTCTTTGCTTTTTAAATGTGTCGTAGTAGAAATATGTTTGATTTGGATCATCCATCCTCTATTTCTACCCAATCATACAAGACTTGTGTCTTTAAAAGCTGCGAGAGATGATGCTTAGGATACTGATATGATTTTTTTTTTTTGTAATTTTAAAGTATAGAATTTAATTTAATTCCAGTTCATAGTTAATTTAAATGCTTAGGTCTTTGATGTAAGTGTTTTTGTATATATAGTTGTTATGTAATTTCATAGTTAATGTACATACTTATAGATCTATTGTTTTTCAATGCAGATCGAAAAAATATGATATGCAATTTTGGTTGGAGCAGCATGGTGGTGTAATCAAGGGTTATTTGAGGTCACTTGGATATGTTTTAGTTTAGGGTTGATTTGAATGGTATTGTGTAATGAGACGAGACGAGACAAGTTTTGTGTAATGGAGATTATTTGCATAGTTAATGTACATACTTAAAATTGTTGTGATTTTTTGTTATACAGGTTTTGTTGCATTTGATCATTTTTATACAGGGCTAAAAATTCTTTTTTAATGGCTTGCATTTGATCATTTTTACACAGGGCTAAAAATTCTTTTTTACTGGCTAGAAGTTTTGTGCAGCGATTAAACTTTGCCGGCGGTTTTATAACCGCCGTAAATTTTGCCGCATTTTTGCCAGCGGTTTTTGTAAAATCCGCCGGTAATATTAAATATTTGCCGGCGGTTTTAAACCGCCGGGAAAAAAATTTACCGACAGTTATTTAAAACTGCCGGTAAAAATAAGTATTACCGGCGGTTTTTTAACCGCCGGAAATCCCAGGCGGTTTTTATAAACCGCCGGGAATACTTATTTTTACCGGCGGTTTTAAATAACTGTCGGTAAATTTTTTTCCCGGCGGTTAAAAACCGCCGATAATATTTTCCGACGGAGGTATTTCCGGCAGATGTAATTACCGCCGGTAAAAGTTTTACCGGCGGTTTTTTTACTTTTTCCGGCAGTTTTTTAACCGCCGGAAAAAATCAAACCTCTTGTAGTGTCATTCTCTCTCCATATAGGCAAGCCACCGCTCGGCCACCAGCTTGCCCCCTCTCGACATCTCTCAGCCCAAAGCTCCCAAGTGGAGAACCAACTCCACCATTCTCCAGATCTGCCTCCCACGCCTGCTGCCCGCGCATGCACATATACGAGTATACATATATATATAATATAATATATATACGAATATCATCTTAATTACACTTGAGAATTCTTAAATTGTATATACACACTCTAACATCCAATTAATTCGCATTACAATGCTTTAAATGTAAAATTAATAATTCCTGATTATTCTATAAAGACCAATTTTGTCCTAGTGTTCTCACCAAACTATTATTTTATCCTGAAACCACTAAAAGATTGATGGTTACAAAAAACGGAAGCCCCTTTCAGTATCCGTTGACTTCCTGGAAATCTCTTATAACAATTCAGTTTTGCAGTCTAAATGACAGTTGTATTTTAGTTGTACCGAAAACTGTTCTCGATCGAATTTTTTTCGATGACAAATTATATATTGGAACGCTCATTGAGACCATGTCATTTTCTGTAGACATTCACCCTCTGGGGCATTCCTTGCAACCAATTCGACGTTTTATTTTGTTATCAAATCATTTTTCGATATTTTAAACTTATTTAAAATATGAGGCAACCTTACAAAAATATGAAATATTACAAATATTAAATATATTTATAATTATTGTTGTCAAATACAATAATTAAAATTTATAATGTGAGAGTGCTTGGATCACGATAGAACAAGGCAAAAAACTATTAGATATCCACCAGTAGAAATAGGTTGCTAGTGTCTAAGAGGAAGAGATGGTTCCACTACCTAAGAGAAGTAAATAATTTGTTTGGGAGAAATTTTGTTGTTCAAGAAAACTACACATAAGGAATAAGATTAGAAGGTATGCGAGAATTCCTCTCCCACATATACCCTCTGGTGATTAGGTTAATATAGGAAAAAAATAGTTTGGGAGAAGAAATCTAATTATAACATAATTAAGGTAAGAAGTTAAACTCTAACTAAAAACAACAAAAATCTAACTATTTTAATTATTATATTTTGATAACAACAACAAAAATCTAACTAAAAACAGATATTATATCATCATTTTAGCTTTACTAAAAGGTATGAAGTTGAACTCGCTCTAGGAAACATTTCTAACCAGTTACTCACAAGCCTTTAGGCTTCTAGAAGTAGACCGGGCATTTTCCCAAATATAATATTATAGTATATTATATGTTTAATTTATTAAAAAATAAATAAATTCAGAAAATGTAAAACAAATTCTGAATTAATCTTAGCATGCCAAAACCGTAGACTTTTCATGTTATTTCAGTGACGATATGATTGAACATATGCATTACATCACTAATAAAAATTATCTGTTTGGTGTTTTCTGGTAAAGAGCTTAACTACAACTTTCAAAGTTGATTTCTATAAGAATAGTCTATGCCTCTTAACACCTTTTTTTTTTTTTTCTTTTGATAACATTTATCTCTTTAATTTGTTTTTAAATTTTTTCTTTCAGATGATATATGCTTGAAGGCATGGATAATTATTTTTAATTTAAGTGATGTATGAAAATAAATTAGGAGAATCGAAATATTATATAATAATAACAAGTCTTATTATTATTTTTAATAACAATGGTATGATATCTTCATTTTAGTTTGGTACTTTTAAATTAAAAAATTTAATGTATATCAATCCTACAACAAATTTTAAAAGTTAATCAATTTTACATTTAAATTTTTAATTTTATATCAATTCTGTAAAACTATTTATACTTAAATAATCAATGTTCCCGTTGATGTATTAATTATTGTTTTCATCTTAATTTTTTAAATTTGAGCATGCACATAATTAGAGTTTGCCACTATGTGAATAGTTAATTTTTAAAAATAAGAATAGTTGACGCATTAAAAGGGTATTAATTATGTAAGTTCTACCGGCATTGTAAAATTAATACATAATTAATAATTCAAATGTAACTTGATAGGTTTTAAAGTTTATTGTAGAATTGATACACAGTCCAAAATTTATATAATTTTATATAAGAAACAAGTTAATATACCACTAATTAACATTAGAAAAAAATATACAATGCCGGTGTCCCATTCTTAATTAAGATGACAACATTCTATAGAAAAAATATAGTGTCAAGGCAGTGAGATAAGAAGCTTGAAACTAGGCGCAAACGTTGAATCGAAGGAACGCATACAAATATGTGATATATATCTATGCAGAACAAAGAGTTTAGCATAAGGCACAAACTAATTAACATGGCTATGGCCAATGAATACAACACCGAAGAACTAGTTCAAGCTCATGTACTTTTCCGAAATCAAATCTTCGCCTTCATAAACTCTGGATCATTGAGATGCGCAGTTCAGCTTGGAATACCAGATGTTATTCACAGCCATGGAAAACCCATGGCTCTTAGCGAGCTAGTTGCTGCGCTTCCAATCAAGCAATCCAAAGCTCACGGCATTCATCGCCTCATGCGAGTTCTTGTCCATTCTGGCTTCTTTGCTGAGCAAGAAGAAGGCTATGTGCTCACACTCGCTTCAAGGCTCCTCCTAAAAGATGAGCCGTTGAGTGTGAGAGCATACGCCTTGATGGCGTTTCATCCTGCTATGGTGAAACCCTGGAGCGTCATGAGCGATTGGTTCCAGAATGATGATACTACGCTCTTTTATACAACTGAACTGAGGAATTTCTGGGAGTATAACGCTGAAGAAACAAGCTTTGGCGATTTGTTTAATGCAGCCATGGCTAATGACTCCAAGTTCATCGTATACTTGATGATGAAAGAGTGCAAGGCAGCGTTTGAAGGGTTGAGCTCATTGGTGGATGTTGGCGGCGGCACGGGGACCGTAGCCCAGGCCATTGTTGAATCATTCCCCAACATGAAGTGCACTGTGCTTGATCTCCCACGTGTGGTTGCTAACTGCCAGGGGAGTGAAAAGCTAGACTTCGTTGGAGGGAGCATGTTTGAGGCAATTCCTCCCGCAAATGCAATCTTACTCAAGGTCCATTATATCTTTTTCTTTTGGTTCCTTCTCTCTTAGGATATTCTTACAATTTTTTTTTTGTATGGAACATAATGTTAGGGCTCCTTCATTTCCAAGTCATTCGCACTTGGGATATTGCTTATAAATAGGCAACTCCACCCTTGTGTCTTAAGGTGAGACATTTGGTACCATATGAGTGTCAAGGTGTCAGGTCATATGTATATTGGCTAGTTTTTAGTTTAGTCATACAAATTAAAATACTCAGTTAGGTGATGTTTATTAAAATGAGTAATATAAGATTTGTCAATATAATTTATCTATAAAATTTAAGATAAGTTATTCAAAAAAAAGAAAGGATAAATTTATCTTGAAAGTTCAAGATAAGAAATTATGTGACTTATTTTCAAAAAATTTAATTAACAAAGACAATGAAAAAAACTATATTTCCCATATCTTACATTTTCTAATTCGTATCTTGGTTAACAGGTGCTATCTTAGTAGATTATCCCCTAATCATGGGATCGTAGATGTAGATATTGAGGTCAAACCATGTTAAACTTATGCGCTTCTATATATATTTTTGTATATATTTTACATGATATATATATATATATTCCTAAGTGGTATAGGACATTATGCCTCCCAACATGCAAAACATTATGGTAATATTAACTATGACTAGATATTGGGCACAGGAAATTCTGCATGATTGGGATGATGAAACTTGTATAAAGATATTGAAGAAATGTAAAGAAGCAATTCCAAAAAAGGAAAAGGGTGGCAAGGTGATCGTCATTGATGTTGTGTTGGACAACCAGAAAGAAGATGATGGGTTTTTCCGAGCACAACTCTTTCTTGACACAATGATGTTGGCTACCTTAGTAGGTAGAGAAAGAACCAAGAAAGAATGGGCACAACTCTTCTATGAAGCTGGTTTCAGTCACCACAAAATCACTCGAGCTTTGGGAATTATGTCTCTCATTGAGGCTTATCCTTGACTATGGCATTGGCGTTGCTAGACAACTTTTCCCCTTTCTTTTCTCAAAATCATTTGAATAATGGACTACTATTCTATGCTTTTATGGAATAATGACTTGTATACCTGGATAGGTACAAAGTGTATGCTATAGATTGTATCTTTTTTATTCCTCAAAATCATTTGAATAACGGACTACTACTCTATGCTTTTATGGAATAATGACTTGTATACCTGGCTAGGTACAAACTGTATGCTATAGATTGTATCTTTTTTATGCATCAACATATTTGAGCTTTGCCTATAATAATGTACCATTTCTACTTGATTGTTGATAGCTAGATGCAAAATAATCAAATAAATACCAGGAAAAATAACTTCTAGGCAATCTAACGCTAAATCAATCTAATATTTCACAACTATTTTATATTCTAATTTGTCACATCTTAAATATCTTCATCTAATCATGCTTATACTCTAAGGTTGTAAATACCCAACAACCATGGCGAATTTAGGGACAGTCTCAACCCTCTCCTAGATCTGCCCCGTGAATCTGGACCATTTGGAAGGAGGGTGGCTAAAATGACCTATGGATCTAGGGGCTAGCCCTCCCCCAGATCCACCCTTGCCAATAACATAGTTTTTATTTTTCTTTTACAAAAAATATTCATTATAGAACAATGTTTTAATTTTGAGAATATAAAGTACAAAAGAAAACATGCTATTTCATGCACCAATGGAAGCAAATCTAAAATATAATAGGAGGTGATTATTTCATCACTTTACCTAATAGCTAGTATACTAAATCCCACACAAGTGGATGGTTGACGAAGATCTTAGACCTTTTTAGTGATGTTTTGAAAATAGATGTTGATTATACAAAAGATGCGAGCTAGAGACTTAATTAATAAGTGAAATGCATAAATTGTATTGGAATTGTTTAAAACCTAGGAAAGATAGTATGGGTGCATTTAGACAGGGAAAATCAAAAGGAACACTAAAACTAAAAAATCAACAAAGGCACCTACTAAAATAACAATTGGTGCATTTAAGGAATTAGATATTTATTTAAGGAATTAGTGTGTGTTCCTGTTTTGGTCCTGGGACCAATTGATACACGCTCATCCTCTCGGTCCTTTGGTTTCTCTATGTTATCATTGTCAGCTTGGTAGTTCCTTCGTGGTTGCCTTCAGGTCTGTTGTTTGTTCCTGGTCTTCTCTTTGACCTCCATGGCATGCTTTGAAACGTCTTTTGCCTTGGACTTTGATCTAATTATATGGAGTTGTTCCTTTTTTTATTCCATGTACCTCTTTTGTGTTCTTTTTATGTTGTTTTGTTCTTGTCGTGTGTGGATCTTGAGTATTTGTTTTCACTTATGTAATTGTGTTATCTAGGGTATGCCCTAGATTATGTATTGTACAGACATTTTAGTTCTATCTATATATATCTCTTTTAATTAAAAAAAAAAAAGATACGAGCTAGAGACTTAATTAATAAGTGAAATGCATAAATTGTATTAGAATTGTTTAAAGCCTACAATTGCAAAACATATATTGTGCACTATTTTTTGTACTCAATAATCAAAAAGGTGTAGAATTTTTATTTATTGTTGTATTAACTCAGGTTTAAGGTAGGGATATTGCTGTGACAAAGGATTCATAAAAGTTTTCTAACTCCTGTAAAAAGCTAATAATTAAGTAAGGTTGATAGTTCCTATAAAAAGTCACGAGAATCATATAATTTTTAATGAACTTCTTCAAGTGCATTTTACTGTCATGCATTTGGTTGTTTTATTATTAACATAACATATAATTATATATAAAATTATCAATGACTTAGTGTATTTAAAATTTAAATTACCTAATAGTAATATATACATTTATTTTAACTATTCAATAATATATATACATATATATATATAATTCACAACCTTATCACATCTCTCTCTTTATATAATTATATAGACCTTAATTGCTACCAATATTTTTGTTTTGTTTTGTTCTATTCCTTCTGTGTGATTATTAGAGAGAGAGAGAGGGGGGGGGGTAAAATATTTATCTTATCCCATTTCTTTTTATTTTGTAAAATGTGATGAGTACTTTTTGTAATTTGGGAAAACTCAAGAATAGTTATTGTAATTTATTCTTTACTTAGTAATTGATTAAAAAATATAAAATGTTTAAATTGTTTAAAGGTTTAATTGAGGGTATGAGAATACCATTTATACACATGATATAAAGACATTAAATTCTATGTAAGGAGTTGATATGCCCAACAAATATCAGTAAGTAAATGCGGATTAAATGCTAGAGGAAAAAGAAAAATTAAAAGCAAAATTTGGAGAAGCAAGTGAAGGCGAGACCCACCCGATTCTGGTGGTGAAAACCGAGTGAGTCTCGATTCCTTTGAATTGAGTGAGTTCAACTGGGTTCTTAGCCCCGTGCTATCTCAAAATCCCAAGCGGAAGCCCGGGATGATTGCCACATATCTCTCACTCTCTTCTCTATAAATAGGAGACTTGCTTCTTCATTAATGGGGGATTAATTTTTTGAGGGACATGGAGTCTATTTTGCTCTCAAGCATTTTAAGGGAAGTCAGTTTTTTAGAGGCACTCGGTTCTCAGCACTTGGTTATTGCTACAGTGTTGATTTTTTGGAGGCACTCGGTTCTTAGGCCAATCAATTCTTGGGCAATCAGTTATTGCCACAGGTCGGTTTTTGCTACAGTGTCGGTTCTCAAGGCCACTTGATTCTTTGGCCAATCGGTTCTTGGGCAATCGGTTATTGCTACAGGTCAGTTTTTGATACAGTGTCGGTTCTCAAGGCCACTCGGCTCTTGGGAAATCGTTTCTTGGGCAATCGGTTATTGCTACAGGTTGGTTTTTGCTATAGTACCGGTTCTACAGGCCACTCAGTTTTTAGGCCAATTGGTTCTTGGGCAGTCGGTTATTGCTACAGTGTCGATCCTTAAGACCACTCGGTTCTTGAGGCACTCAGTTTTTGCTACAGTGTCGGTTTTTAGGCTAATCGGTTCTCAAGGCCACTCAGTTCTCAAGCTAATCGGTTCTTGAGGCACTCGGCTTTTGCTACAGTATCGGTTCTTAGGCTAATTGGCTTAAGCCAATCGATTCTCAAGGTCACTCGATTCTTAGGCCAATCGGTTCTTGAGGCACTCTGTTTTTGCTACAGTGTCGGTTCTTAGGCCAATTGGTTCTTAAGGCACTTGGTTTTTTGCTACAGTGCCAGTTCTCAAGGCCAATCGGTTCTTGAGGCACTCGGTTTTTACTACAGTGTTGGTTATTGCTATAATGTCGATTTTTGCTATAGTGTCGATTCTCAAGTCCACTCGATTTTTAGGCCAATCGATTTTAATCACGACCCAATTGGTTCTTTCAATAGTACCATTAAGACCACTCGGTTCTCAGGCCAGTCAATTATTTGAACAGTACTATTCATAAAAGAGCAACTATTCACCCACAACTATTCATCAGCATAAATATAAACATTTATGCACATATCAGTAATGTTATGCATAATATCTGCAACATGCATTGGACATATTTCTCAAAATATTACTTGACTTGGCCGTTGGAGGGCTCACGCGTGGAATTCCCCCGCGTGGCCTTCTAATTGTTGTTGTGCCCGCGGGATAAATTCTGGACAACATTTCTATAGCCTTGGAAGACCAATCTATTGAAGGCCCTATCAAGGTCCCACGTCGCTTGTCACACGAAGACCCCTTCGGGTACCTCACAAAGAAGATTCTAAAAACTATTCTAGGCCTAGGCCTTGTTGAATTCCAACTCTGACCCAATCCGAACCCATTGAAGCCTCGCGAATGACACCCTGGACCCTTAACATTGATGGATACTTTTGCTCAGGCTAATCCCTAGATAAATAAATATTATTGTTGTAACTTGGCAACAACAGGAGTAACATATCATAAGGGACATAATTAATTTTCTCTTTTTTTTCTCAACTTAGGGTATATAGCTAAGGAGTAGATAAATGTTTTTCGTCAATGACCCCAGTGATTGATTTTTCTCCAATGCCTTGCTTGATTGGCTCTCCCCTCTTCCACTTCAACCCCCATTGTTTAGGCCCCTATTTCCTATCATCCTTCCTCGTTGATTGAACCTGTGATAATTCTAACGTGAAATTCAAATTTGATTGTGATGGATATATTTACAATTGAAGATTATGTTCATGACTCATCAAAATTTATTTATTTTTTTCATGACATATCTTTTAATTAAAATTTATTCTTATAGGACTTTCTTATGAGTCTTCACTTATTATCTTCTCTCTCTCTCTCCTTCTAGCTCACAACCTTATCACATCTCTATTTCTCGACTCCTTTCCAAGTCTTAGTTGATGGTTGGATGATCTTGTAGAAGATGACTAATTGTCTATAGCGATGGATGTGCCTTTATTGTTGTTTGTTTGATTTTTAGGCTCTAGTGTGGGTTTGATTTCGATGTCTTTGGAGCCTTCTGTTGATATTGACTTCTTGTTTATTGTGTTTAATTAGTTGTCAGTCTTGTTCTTCAGGCGTTTTTTTGTTTTTGGTTTTTCTTGGAGGTCGATGTTTCCCTACGTACCCTGGTTTATAGGCTCTTGGAAGATTCACTCGCTTGAGCTTTAGCTCCGTGCATTCATCATATTCTAATGTTTCCAATAAGCATTTTCAAACTAAATGGCATTGCATTTCACCCATGGCCGTGAAAACAAATTAGATCAGTAAAAATAGTTCTATATTAGGTAGTTATTCAACGAGTCTACAACACGTGTACGTTGGCAAATAAGATTTTGGATGTGATATCATTGCGGTCATCACCCGTTCAAATGTTCTGTTATTTTTAATTACGATTACGTTTACATATATACATTGAATGATACATTTACCAATATATTAAGAATTCTAAAGTAAACAGTGTGTTTGAACTCCCTATAATCTCAGTCGCTAATTTTGGTCTAAGCACATGCCAATACTTTCTATTATTGTGTAAATTGTTTGACAATTTCGATAATTATTCATTATTTTAGCAACACAGAATAAAGATGAATATTATCTCCTATTGACTATTTACTATCTCCTATTGACCAAAAGATGAATATTATCTTTAGTGAACAGGAGATTGTTGTTTTCTGTTTCCCAATGAGGCCCAAGACTATGATGAAGATTCGGGTTTATCTTCATAGGTTTCGGCCCAAGGTTGAAGTATAGTCCAAATTTACCACCCATTAGCAGCCCATTAAAGAAGTCGGGCCATAAGCCCTTTATTAAGTCTTTGGAGGAGAAATGGGCTGAGCCCATTTGCTCAAGGCTTAAGGAAGCTCAAACCCAAGCCCATTAGCCCTATTGCCTTGCCCTAGCTCTGTCATATAAAATGGCTCTTTCCCTTTTCTTGTTGCTCTTATTGACGGCCGATTCTCTCTCTTTCTCTCTTTGCTCACCCGATAGTTTCCTTATATGGCTGATCCAATGTGTTCCCCTTTCTCACTAAGTCTGATCCGTCTTTCCTTGCTGATGTCTGTGTCTTTCCTTATGGATGGCTTGGACGATCCATGGGGGTCCTCTATTAATCCATTCAATGGTCTCCCTTGGAGGTAAGCTTTTCAGTCACTCCTCTTCGTCCCATATCTTTGTGATTGCTCTTTGTTCATGGTGGATCCTGCTGTGAGCGTAACCTGTGTGGTTTGGGTAAGAGATTTGGTGTTCTGGTCGAGAGGGTTTGAGGTCAAATTTGAGGGGTTTGGGGCATGGTTCTTGTGTGCTTCCGTGTGGCTTGGTGTGCTTATTCCTTGGAGTTACCTAGGTGGTACACATCCAGATCTGAGCCTTGAAAGGGAGTTTTACTTTTACTCTATTTGTGTTATTGGTTGCTTCGATCACCCTTTGGTTTTGTTTATAATCTGTACTAATCCTCTGTTTTGGTAAGTGTTCTTCTGCAACAAATGGTATCAGAGCCTCATGTGGCTCCTGGGTTATGCGAAATCAAAACCAAATTGAAAAACCCCTCTGGTTTTCTTGATCGATTTATACGGTAAGCAATTCTAGGGTCTACGTTGAATCAAAATCATCTAACTCTGATTGCTTTGTGCAGTGAGTGATTCGGGCTAAACCAACCCAGATCCGTGATCTCCTATCTGAGTAGCATTGTCTTGACTGGCGCGTGTAGTTGCAAGATGTGGCTCGTGGAGGCCGATAGGTCCGCGAGACCCGACCCATTTTCTTTCTAGATCTCATTCTTAAGATGTAGCTCGGTAAATCTATATTAGTTTGTTTGAGTTTTTGTCTTACAGTTACTGTTCTCTTAATTTTTTTTTTTGTGTGTGTGCCAATATATACTTTATTGTGTGGTTCCTGATAATCTGATGTGTGTGATATCAGTTATTTGACTGTGCGCAAAATAGGTTTAAAATACTATTTACTTTGTTCATCAATTTTCTCTGTCCCTGTTTAGTCCTGTTCTGTTTATTATCCCTCTGTGAATATGCTGTCTGAATTAAATTTTAAACTGTGTTTGCATTAATTTAATTAGGCTGCATATTCTCTGTGTAATTCATATACTTAGTGAATATGACCACACACTTCGAATTGGGGGTTTTCAATGGGAAGGGAGATTTTTCTATATGGAAACAAAAAATGAAGGGAATTTTAGTACAACAGAAAGTATCTAACGCCATAGATGGTAAATACCCTGAAGGTACTAAAAAAGAACAAAAATAGAAGCTGATGAATTGGCAACTACAAAAAACTGGTTTTTTTGCGGCGATTTTTTAGCGGCGGTTTGGAAAACCACCGCTAAAACCCAAATTTAGCGGCGGTTTCCCAACCGTCGCTAAATTCCAATTTAGCGGCGGTTTTCTTAGCATTTAGCGGCGGTTTTCCGAAAACCGCCGCTAAAATACAAAATAAAATTAATAATTAAAAAATAAAAAAAATTAATTTTTGCGAC
The DNA here is from genome assembly GCA_036245055.1 of Diospyros kaki. Lineage (NCBI taxonomy): Eukaryota > Viridiplantae > Streptophyta > Magnoliopsida > Ericales > Ebenaceae > Diospyros > Diospyros kaki. Next base: position 25,051,988 of record BSEG01000011.1, on the reverse strand, counting down.
GGTTCAAAACCGCCGCGAAATTCATTAAATAAAAAAATTAAAATTAAATTTAACGGCGGTTTTCGAAAAACCGCCGCTAAAATACAAAACAAAATTAATAATTTAAAAATAAAAAAAATTAATTTTTACGGCGGTTAGAAACCGCCGCGAAATTCCTTAAATAAAAAAATAAAAATTAAATTTAACGGCGGTTCTCCTGAAACCGCCGCTAAAATACAAATAATAATTAAAAAATAAAAAAAATTAATTTTTGCGGCGGTTCAAAACCGTCGGGAAATTCATTAAATAAAAAAATTAAAATTAAATTTAACGGCGGTTTTCCGAAAACCGCCGCTAAAATACAAAACAAAATTAATAATTTAAAAATAAAAAAAAATTAATTTTTGTGGCGGTTAGAAACCGCCGCGAAATTCCTTAAATAAAAAAATAAAAATTAAATTTAACGGCGGTTCTCCTGAAACCGCCGCTAAAATACAAATAATAATTAAAAAATAAAAAAAAATTAATTTTTGCGGCGGTTCAAAACCGCCGGGAAATTCATTAAATAAAAAAATGAAAATTAAATTTAACGGCGGTTTTCCGAAAACCGCCGCTAAAGTACAAAACAAAATTAATAATTTAAAAATAAAAAAAAATTAATTTTTGCGGCGGTTTAAAACCGCCGCTAAATTCCTTAAATAAAAAAATTAAAATTAAATTTAACGGCGGTTTTTCTAAAACCGCCGCTAAAATACAAATAATAATTAAAAAATAAAAAAAATTAATTTTGGCGGTGGTTCAAAACCGCCGCTAAAATACAAAACAAAATTAATAATTTAATAATAAAAAAAATTAATTTTTGCGGCGGTTTTCAAAAAAATACTTATTGAAAAAATACTTATTGCATTTGTATTTTATAATTTGCATTAATAATTTAAAATTTTCAATTGTTTTGAAATAATAAATAGTAATAAAATTTTCTCCCAAATTAATGATTTGCATTTAGTACTTATTGCATTAATAATTTACATTTTGTAATTTGCATCTTTATATATATAAAAGTAGGATAGTCTTCAAAAAAGAAATTTCTCCCCAAAACTTGCATTAATGAGTTACAAATAATACTTATTTTATTAATAATTTACATTTTGTAATTTGCATCTTTACAAATATAAAAGAAGGATAGTTTTCAAAAAGGAAATTTCCCCCCAAAACTTGCATTAATGATTTACAAATAATACTTATTGCGTTAATAATTTGTATTTTGTAATTTGCATCTTTATAAATATAAAAGAAGGATAGTTTTCAAAAAGGAAATTTCCCCCCAAAACTTGCATTAATGATTTACAAATAATACTTATTGCGTTAATAATTTGTATTTTGTAATTTGCATTAATAATTTAAAATTTTCAATTTTTTTGAAATAATAAATAGTAATAAAATTTTCTCCCAAATTAATTATTTACATTTAGTACTTATTGCATTAATAATTTACATTTTGTAATTTGCATCTTTATATATATAAAAGTAGGATAGTCTTAAAAAAAGAAATTTCTCCCCAAAACTTGCATTAATGATTTACAAATAATACTTATTGCATTAATAATTTACATTTTGTAATTTACATCTTTATATATATAAAAGAAGGATAGTTTTCAAAAAAGAAATTTCCCCCCAAAACTTGCATTAATGATTTATAAATAATACTTATTGCATTAATAATTTGTATTTTGTAATTTGCATTAATAATTTAAAATTTTCAATTGTTTTGAAATAATAAATAGTAATAAAATTTTCCCCCATATTAATGATTTGCATTTAGTACTTATTGTATTAATAATTTACATTTTGTAATTTGCATCTTTATATATATAAAAGTAGGATAGTCTTCAAAAAAGAAATTTTCCTCCAAAACTTGTATTAATGATTTACAATTAATACTGATTGAATTAATAATTTGTATTTTTTAATTTGCATTAATAATTTAAATCTTTTAATTACTTTGAAATAATAAGTAGTAATAAAATTTTCCCCCAAAACTTGCATTTAATACTTATTACATTAATAATTTACATTTTGTAATTTGCATTAATAATTTAAATCTTTCAATTGTTTCGAAATAATATATACTAATTATTGTAAAATTAATAATAAATTTTAAATATACAAGTTTTTCAATGCTAATTGTTTTCTATTAAATTTGCATGAATTTTATGAGAAATATTAATAGACAACTTAAACTATTAATTAAGTCATAGAAAAGTATCTATTTATATCTTTATTCTATATATATTTATATAATATTAAAATATGATAGTCAAATAAAGTATTTTGCCAAATGTCAATTATTAGGGTTGTCAAGTATTAGGGTTTTTCAATGCTAATTAATATTTAAGGTATCACAATTTTAAGACTATGGAAGAAATCAAAATTCATTTTTTTAAAATTTTTGTTATTATTGAAAAAACTTATTCTTACTCATATTTAATTTATATTTATAATTATAATATAATAAATAGAAAATAATGAATGTCTTTAAGTGGAAATATTATAGATTTTATAATATTTATTTATAAATAAATATAATATAATAAAAAAATTTATAAGTATATTGAATTAAAAGTATTCTCCATTAGCATATTGAATAGTGAATAATTAAGTAAATTTAATTTTTTTCAAAGTGATTAAAGATTAAAAAAATTATAATTATCAATTTAGTTAAAATTATTTAAAATAATAAATTTATTTTTTATTTTTAAATTAAACTCTCCCATATATCATGCGGGTTCACCACTAGTTAACTAAAAATTTAATTTAAAAAAATAAAAATAAAGTTAACAAAATTTTAATAATTTTAAAAAATATATAATTTTTTATTTTTAATAAATTAATTTAGTTAATTTAATTCAATTAATTTATTTTTTTATTTATTCCTTTATTCTTTTAAAAAATGATAAATTAATTAATGTTTTTCTTTTTATATTAAAAAATATAAAATATAATTCTGAAAAATAGTGGTATATACTTTATATATGCAATTATATAACAAAGGAAGTTGGTAGCTCAGGCGGTTTCAAGCATCTAAGGGCATAGAGGAGGTTGTGGGTTCGAAACTGGGGAAGGGGGAGGCTGGAAATTTAGCCTCGCCACGTGGCGCGCGGATATGCGGCCACGTGGCTGGGGTGGGTAATCGAGTGGGCGCGGGCGGGTGAGATCAGAATTTTTAATTTCATTTTAAATTTAGCGGCGGTTTCTAATACCGCCGCCAAAATTCAAAATTTTAAATTTTTTTAATTTTAGCGGCGGTTTTTAAAACCGCCGCTAAATTTAAAATTTTAATTTTTTTTAATTTTTTATTTTTTAAAATTTTAATTTTTTTAATTTTTGCAGCGGTTTCAGAACCGCCGCTAAAATAAAAAATTTTAATTTTTTTTAATTTTAGCGGCGGTTTTAGAAACCGCCGCTAAATCACTGATTTAGCGGCGGTTTTAAAACCGCCGCAAAATTATTGATTTAGCGGCGGTTATTCTAGCGGTTGGTCAAAACCGCCGCTAAATGCTTCACGACGGTTGTTTCAGCGGCGGTTTTGAAAATCGCCGCTAAATGCAAAAAAAACCGCCGCTAAATGCCAGTTTTTTTGTAGTGATATACTTCTATAATCTTAAATCTTTCTGATTCAGTGTTAAGAAAAGTAGGAAAACTTGACACAACTAAAGAGTTATGGGAAAAATTGAAAAAATTATATGTGAAAAAATCCACACCAAATAAACTCTATTTGTTAGTGAATTTTTTCAGTTTTAAGATTGACCCCTCTAAGGATCTAGATGACAACTTAGATGTCTTCAACAAATTAGTTCAAGATATCACTAATTGTGGTAAAACAGTATCCGAAGAATATAAGGTTGTGATCTTATTAAATGATATTCTTGATATCTATAAAGAGGTTAAAAATGCCATTAAGTATGGTAGGGATACCCTAACACCAGAAATTGTCATAGATTCCTTAAGAAGTAAAGAAATGAAACTAAAACTTGAGAAAAGACATGGTGAGGTTCATATGATGAGAGGTAGGTCTCAATCTAAGAATTAAGAGGAAGGTGGTAAGAAAAAAGGTAGAAGTAGATCTAAATCCAAAAATTGAGGGAATGGTAAGAAGTGTTATGGGTGTGGTTAAATTGGGCACTTTTTTAAAGATTGCTATGCAGAAAAAAATAAAAATAAAAAAAGGGTAGGGATCAAGAAGAGGCTAATGTAGCAACCTCATATGACTTTAGTGAAGTATACATGCTCTTAGATTTTGACTCCACTGAAATAAATGTTGCATCTAGTTCAAACATGCATGAATGGATTTTAGATTCAGAAGCATCTTTTCATGTCACATCACAAAAATATTGGTTTGAAAATTTGCATGAATCTGAAGGTGGGCATGCCATAGTGTATAACAACATAGCATATAAGGTCATTGGGGTAGGAGACATCTCTGTTAAGTTAGATACTGGTTATGTCTTAAAATTAAAAGATGTTAGATATATACTCGAAATGGCTAGGAATTTAATTTCAGTGGGAGAGTTAGAAAAAAGTGGTTTAACTGGAAAAATTGAAAATGGAATGTTAAAAATGTTTAAAGAAGCAATGGTAGTCTGTAAAGGGGTATGGAGAAATGGGATTTATGTATTAAATGCTGAGGTAATTAATAATCTAGGATCCCATATTACATCAATCAATCAGAATGCCACCATCAAGTGGCATAATAGGTTAGCCCATGTGAGTGTTAAAGAGCTTAAGTTGTTAAGTGACAAGGGTGCTTTTGGTAAAGACTTTGTGTTTGATATCCCTTTCTGTGATCATTGTGTCCTTGGAAAATATCATAGGTTGTCTTTCTCTTCTAATGTCCATAAAGTCTCTAGAGCCTTATAATACATTCATTCAGATCTATGGGGGCCAGCATCTAATCCCACTTCAGGTGGTAATAGGTATTTTATGTCCATAATTGATGATTACTCTAGGAGAGTTTGGGTTATCCTCTTAAAAGATAAGTCTGAAACTTTTAAAAATTTTAAAAACTCAAATAGAGAATCAAACAGACAAGAAAATAAAATACCTTAGGACTGATAATGGTTTAGAATTTTATAATTCTGATTTTGACAATTTGTGCAAGGAACATGAAGTTACTAGGCATAAAATAGTCCCCTACACTCCTCAACAGAATGGAGTAGCCGAAAGGATGAAAAGAACACTTTTAGACATGGTTAGGTGTATGATGATTAGTTCAAATATATCTAAGTCTTTATAGAGAGAAGCTATTATAACTGCATGCTATCTAATTAACCTAACTCCTTCAGCTGTTTTAAATGGTGATACTCCTAATGAAAAATGGTATGAAAAATGTGCCAATTATTCAATTCTTAGAACTTTTGGTTGCGCTGCCTTCACTCATCAAAATGAGGGAAAATTAGAGCCTAGAGCTAGGAAATGTGTTTTCTTAGGCTATCCTGAGGGAGTAAAAGGGTATAGGCTGTGGGATAGAAACCAAAAGAGAATAAGAATAATTGTTAGTAAAGATGTCACATTTAATGAATCTGAAATGCCTTATACAAAGCCCAGTGGTGACAAAGTTAGTGAGGACGAGAGTGTTCAAGAAAAGTTGAGAAACTCAAGTACCCAAGCTCCTATAAACTCAGATAAGGTGGAGAACACTCCTTCAACCTCCAGTGAGGTGGAGAGTCAAAATCAGCCTGAAATAGATGAGGAGAGAGAAATTGTAGAGGAATATCCTAATGACCAGCCATTAGTTTCTGATTATCAGCTAGCTAGGGATAGGGAAAGAAAGTCTCATAGGTTACCTCAAAGATTAGCATTAGATTTCGAATTAACCTATGCTAGCTATCAAGACCTAGCTGAAAATAAGCCTAACACATATGAAGAAGCCATAAGAAGTAAATATTCAAAAGAATGGATAGAAACAATGAAAGAGGAGATGAGTTCCCTCAACAAGAACCAAACTTGGGACTTAGTCCCTAGACCTAAGGATAAGTCCATTGTAGGTTGCAAGTGGATCTATAAGGTTAAGGAGGGTACAACTGATAGTGAACCAATAAGGTTTAAAGCTAGGTTAGTAGCCAAGGGATTCTCACAAAAGGAAGGGAAAGATTATAATGAGATTTTTTTACCAGTTGTTAAGAACACTACCATTCGTGTCATGTTTGCATTAGTTGTATATTTTGACTGGGAACTTGAACAACTAAATGTAAAAACTACTTTCTTGCATGGTGATTTAGAAGAAAAAATCTTTATGTATCAACCCAAAGGTTTTGAAGACAAAAGAAAACCAGATTTTGTGTGTTTCTTAAAAAAATCCTTATATGGTTTAAAACAGTCCCCAAGACAATGGTATAAACATTTTGACTCATTTGTTAAATCAATTGGTTTTAAAAGAAGTGAGTTTGGTCATTGCTTTTATTTTTAACATAAAAATAAAAATGACTATGTGTTTCTTTTACTTTATGTTGATGATATGCTTCTTATTGGCCCTAATGTCAAAAAGATCAATAACATAAAATCTGCTTTAGCTGAAGAATTTGACATGAAAGACCTAGGTATGGCTAAGAGGATCCTAGGTATGGAAATTGTAAGAGATATGCCAAATTCTATGTTATTTTTGCATCAAACAACATATGTGTTAAAAATTCTAAAAAGATTTGGCATGATGATAGTAAATCAGTTTCATTACCTTTAGGAAACCATTTCATATTATCTAAAGATAAATCTCCTGCTAATGAGGAAGAAGAGGAATATATGAATAGAATTCCTTACTCAAATGCAATAGGTTCAGTCATGTATCTTATGGTGTGTATCAGGCCAGACAGAGCTTATGCAGTTAGTACTCTTAGTAGATTTATGACAAACCCATGTCCCTATCATTGGGAAGCAGTGAAATGGTTATTGAAGTATTTGAGGGGCACCTACAATGTAGGATTAATATATAAGTATAAGTCCAATAGTGTGAGATTAAAGGGTTTACTGATTCAGACTACGCTGGTGATAGAGATAGTAGGAAGTCCACATCATCCTATGTATTTACTTTGTGTGAATCATGCATTAGTTGGAAGTCTCAACTTCAACGTATTGTTTCCCTCTCTACCACCGAGTTTGAATACATTGCTGCTACAGAGGCTATTAAGAAAGCCCTGTGGTTTAAGGGATTGCTAAATGAACTATGTGTTCTTAATGAAAATGTGAGTGTTTTCTCTGACAGTCAATCTGTAATTCACCTATGTAAAAATCCTGTTTTTCACGAACGCACTAAACATATAGATGTGAGATTGCATTTTATTCATGATATTGTATCTTAAAACATTATTAGACTGGAAAAAGTGATTTCTGAATATAATCCTCCTGATATGGGGACCAAAATTTTGTCTGTGGCTAAATTTAAAAGCTTCCTCGATCTTCTTAACATTGGTAAGGTTACTTGATAATTGTTTATGCATTTGTTGCATGTTTTGCATTCTGTTACATGTGCTTGCTGCCTGCTAATTTGTGTTTGCTGGCCTCATTGGGAAACAGGTGGAGATTTGTTATTTTTTGTTTCCCAATGAGGCCCAAGGCTATGACGAAGATTTGGGTTTATCTTCATAGGCTTCGACCTGGGATTGAAGTATAGTCCAAATGTACCACCCATTGGCAGCCCATTAAAGAAGTCGGGCCATAAGCCCTTTATTAAGTCTTTGGAAGAGAAATGGGATGAGCCCATTTGCTCAAGGCTTAAGGAAGCCCAAGCCCAAGCCCATTAGCCCTACTTCCTTGCCCTAGCTCTGTCATATAAAATGCCTCTTTCCCTTTTCTTGTTACTCTTATTGACGGCCGATTCTCTTTCTCTCTCTTTGCTCACCCGATAGTTCCTTGTATGGCTGATTCGATGTGTTCCCCTTTCTCACTAGGTCTGATCCGTCTTTCCTTGCTGATGTCCGTGTCTTTCCTTGTGAATGGCTTGGACGATCCATGGGGGTCCTCTATTAATCCATTCGATGGTTTCCCTTGGAGGTAAGCTTTTCGGTCACTGCTCTCCATCCCATATCTTTGTGATTGCTCTTTGTTCCTGGTGGATCCTATTGTGAGCATAACCTATGTGGTTTGGGTAAGAGATTTGGTGTTCTGGCCGAGAAGGTTTGGGGGTCAGATTTGGGGGTTTTGGGGCTTAACTCTTGTGTGCTTTCGTGTGGCTTGGTGTCTCTATTCCTTGGAGTTACCTGGGTGGTACACATACTTGACAGATCGAGATCTGAGCCTTGAAAGGGAGTTCTACTTTTACTCTATTTGTGTTCTTGGTTGCTTCGATCACCCTTTGGTTTTGTTTATAATCTGTACTAACCCTCTGTTTTGGTAAGTGTTTTTCCGCAACAGAGATACTAAACATTCTGAAGTAATTAATGGCCAATAAATATAAATATGCCTTGTTTTGTGTCACAAGATAGAAACAGTAATATTGCATGTTTTATTAGGGTTAGGGGTGAGCATTCGGTTATAATCAAACCAAATCGCTTGATTTTAGTTAATTGAACCGAACCGAACTGACCTTAAGGATATAACCAAACTGAACCAAACTGACTTGATACACGAACCAAAATAACTGAAATCGAACTAACTGATTTGGACTTTAAACTAATCGAACTAAAAACACAGCCCAAAAACTGAATCGAACTAGACTAAATATAAACAAAAAAAACCGATTTAACAGACACACATCTTCCAAATTGATTTAACCAAACTCCATCATGAGATTTCTAGATGAAAAAAAGATATTCATTGTCACTAGACTCACTACTCCATCGAAAAGTAATATTAAACTAAAAAAATCAAACTGACATAACACATTCATTCAATTCAGTACAACACTGGAATTTCAACACCCGTTCAAACCATCAAGAAGTATAATTTTAATTTTAACCAATCTTCAACAGAAACCTAGGGCACACATCTAGAAATGATAGAAATGCCTTCAATCTAGGAATACATAGAACTAAAAAATAGAGACAATCAACAAGTATACTTTTAATTTTAACCAATCTTCAATAGAAACCTAGGGCACACATTTAGAAATGATAGAAATGCCTTCAATCTAGGAGTACATAGAACTGAAAATAGAGAAAACTAAAAAATATTATAACTAATAAAAAAAAATTAGATCCCATGTACAATTAATGCTTCCATTTATTATAAAAATGATAGAAATGCCTTCAATCTAGGAGTACATAGAACATCCATTAAACAATAAGTTAATAACAACACAATTCATACTTCCATTTTACCACAAGTAAAGTAAACTAGGTTTCTAGAAAACCCAACCCAACAAAAGATCAAAATCATAGTTGCAAAAACCCAAAAAAGACTAAAAGCAGGCAATCCTTGCAGTCATAAGCCTTAAGATCACTAAAAAATCTACTATTAGGCATTCACTCATAGTTAAACTTAAAGCAAATAAGCAATACAAACATAAAAGAACGTTGCATGTTTAAAACAAGAAGCCATACTAGTAATTTAGACCACAATTCCAAGATATAGTGCTAGAACTAGAAGCCCATGCTGCCCATTGCAATTGCCATCCTTGTTGAAGGACGTGAACAAACTTTAGATATTCTGAACAAATCAAAAAAGTGATTGGAGATGTGGGTTTGAGATCAAAATACAAAAGAACATAAACAATAGTTGAAAACATAAACAACTAGATATTTGAAAACATAAACAATTAGATAGTAGAAAACATATATACTTACAAATGGGTGGGGGAGAAGCTGATGGCAAAGGCGAGGTGAGGGTTAGTCGGTGACCTAAGATTCGATGCTTCGACGGGTGGGGGGTGGCTATCGGGTGTAGGAAGGTTGGGTGTTGGGTGGGGGAGAAGCTAACGATGAGGTGAAGATTGGTGACGGGGAGGGGGGGCGTGAGGCGGTCTCGACTCGGGCTATCGAGTGTGTTGCACAAGAAGAAGAAAGAAATGAATGGACAGATAGTGGAGTTGGACTTGGGTTTGGGCAGCGCGGGTCGATCAGTTCGGTTTTGCGATTATTTTTGCCCAAATATCCAAAACGAACCAAACCGACTACTTGAAATATTTACAAAATGCTAACCGAACCTGAATCGCCCACCATGAATAATTGAACTAAACCGATCGAATCGGTTGATTCGATTCGATTAAATCGATTAGACCAATTTATGCACATCCCTAATTAAGGTAATGTTAACTATTACTTTAAAAATAACTTACCAAAAATTAAAAACGTTTTTAATTTTTAAAAATTATAAATACTTTTATATAGCAATAACTGTGTATTTTTTAAAATCTATAAACACTTTTTATACTTAACAAAAATATTTATAATTTTTTAAAAGTAATTATAAAAGTGTTATTAATTCTTTCAAAATATAATTACAATCTTATATATATCCAACTAGCTAGCTCTGGAATTTGGTGCCTGATGTTGGGAAGATAGAGACCTGAGCTGTTCATTTCTTGAAAACATCCTTATATATAAATGCACGTGTTGAACGGAAATTAAAAAAAAAAAAAAAACCTTGAAAATGTTTTGCCCTACGGACTCTCCCCTCTCATTTCGGACTCCACTTTTTTTCCCCAAGTCAAAGATGCTGAAACAGACAATTTAACCAATGGCTTTACAAAAACTCAGATCCTTCGGGTTACCAATCAAAGGATCTAACCAAAAAGTGGAAAGAATATATAACCGGCAACATCAACTGACTAAAAACAAAATCAATAAGAAAGATAAATGAATGAAAAGATCTCGAGCCAAACAAACACCCAAATTGGACTACAAAAATCTTTACTTCATTTGATAATGTCTTGATGATGTATATCTTAACACAAAATTTTAATAAAGTGTTGATGACATTAGACTTAAAAGATTTTAGATATGTTGTAATAAGTGTTTGGAACTTCAAGATTTTGATCTTAAATGGTTTGTGAATTTTTGAAAATGGTTTGTGAAATTGTTTTTTAAATCAACAAAATCTTGTGGATCCTAAAATAATTTTAAGCTTTTAGAATTCAAATAAAATAGCTTGAGAATGAAAAAAAAAATCAATTAAACATTGAATCTGGTGAAAAACTGTCTATCTTTAAGTTTTACTATCTATTTTTAAAAATCTCTGTAAGTTTTTTTAAAATCATAAACACCTAATTCACCCTCCTCTTTGGTGTGGTGCCATATTTATAAATGAGTGACTAGTACTCTAAAATTACTGTAATAATGTTATCATAGTGATATTTTATTCTTTCTATTTGTGATTTTTTTTAATTTAAATTTTTTACGTAAATCTTTTGCGTTCTTTTGTATGTTTAATAGTTTCATCGTGCTTTGTTTTATATCCTAAATTCCTATAGGACTAGTCTTCACTTATTATCCTCCCCTTCTCTCTCTCCAGCTCACAACCATTGAATCAGTATCAAACATTCTTTCTAGAATAATGCTACTTGTAGAGAAAGTTTTAGAGAAAGGTTTACCGAAAATAATAATTTATTTTTAAATTATTTTTTGATCCTTTTCTTTGTTGCCTGCCCAGCTGCCCAACTCCAGTTTCACTCTCTATTTCTCTCTCTCCCTCCCTCTTCCACTATCCCTCTCTCTGTTTCACTCGTTCACTAACTCATCCATGGCCACCAAACTTCACCCATTCTCTCTCTCTCTCTCTCTCTCTCTCTCTTTCTCTCTCGGCCTTGAGGGCAGAATGCGCCATCGCTGTCGCTGTCACCTTCGCCATCGTTGCTAGCATCGCCGTCGCCCAAGGATGGCGCCACTACTGTCGCCCGTCATCTCCCCCACCAACGCCGCGAGCACCACCTGTCGTCGCCCTCCCCCCTGCTCACACTGCTGTTGTCCCTCCCTCAGATTGCCCTCCCCCCCCAGACAGCCACAGAAACGTGCCACCGCCAGTCACATCCCACCCACTGGTCATAGAAACCCGCCATTGCCAAAAGTTCAAGCTTACATCTATGGAGATTTAGTCGTTAGATTTTGTTTATTTTTTAATATACGAGTCAATGTGGATAAGGGTGTCGGGTGGTTGGCTCTGATCGCTGGAAACCACCATCGCCAGTGGTGGCAGTTGTGACTGATTTAGATTGTTTTTGCGTGTATATACATATATTTTTATTTTTTCTGCTTTAGTTTTTCTATTTACTTCTTTGCTTTTGTTGTTTTGTTTAGATGATGATTTGGTTGTGAAAATGAAAAATAAAGAACCTGATTTATTTTTTGAGTTATAAAAAAATGATTTATTTTTTTATTTAATTGTGTGCATGTTGAGAAGGAGTTTTGGATTTGGACTTATGGAGAATCAGGATCGCAGGGTTGATGGCACTAAAGCCCTCTGAAGATGGCTTCGGACAGCTTGATTTGGTGGAAGGAGGTGGAATCTAAGACCATCGATATGATAGTCAAGTTAGATTTCAGAAAAGAGCTCGATGGGTGGAGAGAAATGGATGGAGAGCTGGTGGCGAAGGCTGCAAAAGAGGTTGAACTCACACTATTTGGACTGTTGGTGGAGGAATTGTAAAGAGAACTAGAGAGCTAGTTTGATCTTAACAACTGGAGTTTTTTTTTTTTTTTTTTTGAGGGGGGGGGGCATCATCAAATTTCTCTTCATCCAAAGTGATTCTTGTTTTCGAAGATGCTGATTCAAGAATCATAGCCTGACTTGTAAGGATATGAATTAGATGCAGAGGCAAGTGATTCACAACTATGCCTGATTCTCTCAATTAATAAAATTTATGTGCTTATTTTTTAATTTTAAATTACTCTTTAAATTTAATATTTGACAAAATTTAATTTAGATCAAACCCAATTAATTTTGACGAGAGATAGGGATAAAAAGTAAGATACTCAATTCCATTAAAATTATTATAATCGCAGCAGTTGTTAAGTGATTACACCTCACCTCATTGATTTGAGAGGTTATAACATGTTATTATTTAGGTTTATGTCTAGAGTTATTTATTAAGAGTTATCCATAAATTACTTATGAATTAGAATTGTGATTATTTTTAATTTTATCCACCCAAAAAACAAACATAAGCGCATTTATTTTCCTTTATCTTTTCTGTTCACAAATTCTAGTTCTAAACATACATTTGGACCTTATCTTAACTAAACTTAGTCAGTGACTCAATTAACATTAGCAATACAAATACATGCATAAAAAGAGTCTTAACAAAATTTACACTAGAAGCCTTTGTTGCTGAGATCATTTAGATAAAATTTTAACACTATTTTCATGTGAAAATATTTCCTACGATGCAGATTGTTTATATACATTAAATAGTGCCAGTTGCGCTCTCTTCCTCAAAACATGCATCCAAATTTCACAGAATCACTGTTTGAAGTTAAAAGAAAACTTAAGATTTAAAAAAGAAAGGGCAAAAAAATGAAAAAACAAAAGCTTCAATGTCGTCAGAGCCTATCCAGGTTTAGATGGCCGAGACCCAAGTACGTTCTTGCCAATGGGTTCCAGCCATTATTGGAACCCAACATTGGGAGAGAGGGAAGGGCGGGTTTCTGTGACTAGCTGGTGGGGGGAGGGCAATCTGAGGGAGGGACAACGATGGGTGGTGCTCGCGGCATTGGCAGGGAGACAGCGAGCGACGGCGGTGCGAGCAGTGGTGGCAGGGGTGACGGCGATGGCGGTGGCGCGTTCTGCCCTCAAGGCCGAGAGAGAGAGAGAGAGAGAGAGAAGTTTGGGTGGCCATGAGTGAGTTAGCGAGCGAGTGAAACAGAGAGAGGGATAGTGGAAGAGGGAGAGAGAGAGAGAGAGAGTAAAAGTGAAGTTGGGTAGCTGGGCAGGCATCAGAGAAAAGGACTAAACAATAATTTAAAAATAAATTATTATTTTTGGTAAATCTTTCTCTAAAACTTTCTCTACAAGTAGCATTATTCTTCTTTCTAATAGAGATTTATTTCAGAATTTAGAAAACCAATGAATCAGTTCAGAGTTTTGTACTGAGAGTAATTATTCTAAGAATTAAGCTGAATCGCTATTATTAATGAAGCAAAAGTAAATCACAAATTTGGAGCAATTTATATGCCTAATGGATGAAATATATTTCCTGCAAGAATTATAAATTAAGATTGGTGTATTTAGAAGAAGCAACTAACGTCAATTTTCCTTGGTATGCGTTATGTGTATGATTTTTTCATCTAAGGTATAATTGTAGTCATTATTATTGTTGTTTTTAACTTCTTATTAGTTAAGCCAATTGTATATTCTCTTAAAACCTATATAAAGGACAAATTAGACCAAAAAAAAAATGATCCTGCTCATTGTCAATCTCGTGTAGATGTACACAATCATGCAGGTGTAGGATTTGGACAAAAACACATTTATAATTATGCAAATATATTGGTCATAATGTAGAGCTCCCCATTCCCAATCTTAATTAGTACAAATCCATGACATTATCAAGAGTTACATATAAATAGTCCTTAAAACATTTGCCTATTTAGTGAAACAACTATATATGTTGACTTTATCAAGGGCATGCCTCAATGATCATCAAACTTAGATGAATGAACTATAACAAGCAACTTATACACTTATTTAACGTGAATAGTAAATAGAAAGTGTTGATTTATTAAGGGTATGCCTCAATGAGGGACCTTAATCCTAAAATCGGATGGATCTTGTAGTCAATAAAACCAGCTTTGCAGAACAGCTCTGCCTATTCTTTCTTATTTCTCTCTTTTCCTGCAACATTAATCATCATTAGCATGTCAAAGAAGAACTGTGTCACCATGTCTATGATAATTACCTTTCCTCCGTTTTCTTTGCTTGGAATTACCTGCTTGCATTTCTTCAACAATGTGATGCAGTCTTCGTCGCCCAAGAAGTGCAGGATCCACTGTTCGCCAATTTTAGGTTATATAAGTAAGAGTTCAGCTGTAAAAGTAAGGATATATATATATATGTATTTTTCTTCGAGATTTACATTATAGCAGAAAAGAAAAGTAAAGAATCTCTTTTTGGCAAGATGGTAACAAATGTCTAAATATAGGCACTTCAGAGAGAAAAAATTATATTCTAATATAAAAAATTGTCAAAATAATTAAACTTTTTAACAACTGATTTTGGGAATTTACTACATGTAGTAGATGAGTGATATTTATACATTTATTTTTCAATTAATAATTATCTTAAAAGTTATGATCTTAATAAAAGCTTTTTTCTGAGACTATACAATTTTATTTAACCTATTTTATACTATAATAGATTTGATTTTCTTTTATATATCTTCAGTGTTACTTGGAGTATTTGACTTAATAGGCCTGAAATCAAAAAAGTTTCAGAAGTTGAAAATTCCACGTGGGCTTCTTTGGAGCTGAATTTAAGAATATTTTCAAGTCAAGAATTAGACTTTCTTTTGCTCTCTTTCTTTTTCTCTACTATTTTTTGTTATAGTGATCTCTTTCCAATGATCATAATGATAACTGTTGTGAAACTATTTAATAATTACCTAACTAAAAGCCTGGCCTGATGATATGTAAAATCAAATTCTATATACATAATAAGAGCCGTTTATATATATATATATGTATGTATGTATGTATGTAAATATAATAACAACCCTATATATTGAAATGGATCCATTAAAGGGGTTTATAATTACAAAAATTTCACCATAATATATATTTATCTGATGTAAAATTTAGATCGCCCAAAGTGAAGATAAAAAGATAATAAAGAAATATAATATGTGTATATATATATATATAGATAATTTACACAGACACACTACAAAGGAATGTATATATATATATATATAAAGGTATTTGAAGGTATATACCTTAAAATACCTTGAGTAGAATTGCATCCGCAGCTGGGAAGACATCAAATATGCTCCCTTCAACGAAGCTCAAGTTCTTACGCCCCTGCAAATTAGCAACTACATATGGCTGATCAAACACTATGCACTTCAAGTGCGGGAAGGCGTCGACAATGGCGGTGGCCATTGTTCCAGTGCCCCGTCGACAACCACCGTCGAACTTAGCCCCTCAAACACTTCCTTACACTCCTTAATCGTCACACTCGCTACCAACCTCGAATCAGCCGACATTCTGTCGTTAAACCTAGACATGGCCAAAATTGAACTGAACCAGCGGTTCGAACCGGAACCGGACCGGCCAGAACCGGACCCGGACCCGGAACCGGCCGAACCAGAACCGGACAGAACCGGCGAAATTCGGTTCGGTTCCGGTTCGAGGTTCCGCGGAACCGGAACCGGCGGTTTTATGAAATTAAGTCTAATTCTATTTTTTATTTTTTATTTTTCACATTTGTAAAAATTAATTACTTGTATTACATGCTTGTTTAGTTGTTTTAATTATTTTTAATGAAATTATTACTTATATTTCTTCAATTTTTAGTAGTATTTTTTATTAAAAATATGGTTGAGAATATCTATATTTACAATTACATTTAACAATTAAAAATCGAAACCAAACCGAACCGAACAACAGAACAAGGACCAAAATTGAATACAACAATATTTAAAAAAAATTAAAAAAATTCGATTTGAACCGGAACCGGAACCGTTGACTGAACCGGCTCAAACCGTTGACCGAACCGGTCCAAACCGTTGACCGAACCAGCACGAACCGGAATCGGAACCGAACCGTCCCAAACCGCCCTTGGGCGGTTCGGTTCAGGTTCAAAGATTTCTTGAACCAGAACCGGCGGTTCATGAACCGAAACCGGCGGTTCATGAACCGTGGCCATGTCTAGTTAAACCGGAAGTTTAGAGTCGGCTTATGGCCGGTGTAAAACGCCGTCGGATCGTCATTGTGGAGCCGTCAGGTATTGCCACTGTTGCGGAAGATCTCTTCAAAACAGAAAAAGTCAGTGCAATAAATCGAACCAAATATATATCAAAAACAAGAATGCAAGAAACCAGAATTTAAACTCCCTGATTAAAACGCTCAAGGCTCAGATCTGAAAGATTCGTCTCCACTCTTGGTAACGCCAACGAATAGGAACCACAAGCCACAAACGAAGCTCTTAAACCACAAGCCCAAAAAAACCCCCAACACCTCTCGGTCGAAACACCAAAGAAACACTCTCTCACCCAAACGATCATAGCCACAAAGTAGGATACCACAAAAAAAGGTAGATCAGTCACAAAGACAGTGGGTTCAAAGCATAAAGCCAAGAGAAAAATCTTACCCGAATAAAGGACCCAGATCTAAATATGTAGAGGCTTCCAGCGACATCAGAGGGCTGTCTTTCTCACACAAGGAAAGGAGGCCGCAAACAAGGAAGGAAAGATTATCTATAGAAGGCAAGAATGCCTCCATCACAATCGGAAGAATCAAGACAGAAGCGATGAAGCAATCGGTCGAGAGAGAGAGAGAGAGGGATTTGGGTTTGGCTAAGATAAGAAAAATGTCAAACAGAGGGCAAAGAGGCCCTTTTATATGAGGGCTAGAAAGGTTAAGTTGAGTGGGCTTCACCCTACTTGAGCAAATGGGTTGAGGCCCGTTTCTCCTTTAAAGTAGGTGATGGATTTATGACTCGACTTCTAAAATAGGCTTCCAAAAGAATTGGTGACGGTCTTGGGTCCTTCAATCCCGAGCCAAAGCCTATGAAAACCCACCCGAAAAATTGTCATAGCCTCAGGCTTTATTAGGGAACAAAAAATAACAAATCTCCACCTTGTTTTCTAATAAGGCCAGCACATACATGCAACAAAAAACATATAGTAAAAAGCATAATCAGTAGGCAATTTGAGAAGGAAGATCTTACCAATTCTCACATAACTTTACCAATACTTAGAAGGTCTAGGCACCTTTTGAATTTTTCAACAGTAAGCACCTTTGTTCCTATATCATAGGGGTTAAAATCTAAATGCACTTTTTCAAGTCTAATAACATCTTAAGATATAATATCACGAATAAAGTGCAGTCTTACAACAATGTGTTTAGTGCGCTTGTGAAAAACGGGGTTTTTACACAAATGACTAACATTTTCTGTTAGAACACACAGTTAATTAAGCAAACCTTTAAGCCATAGGGCTTCTTTAATTGCTTCTGTAATAGTTATATATTCAGATTCAGTGGTTGACAAAGCAACAATGTGTTGGAGTTGAGATTTTCAACTAATGCATGAATTACATAAAGTAAACATATAAGATGATGTTGATTTCCTATTGTCTCTATCACTTGCATAATTTGAATCTGTAAACCCCATTAGATTCATTTTATCTGAATGATGTTTATATACTAAACCTACATTGGAAGTACCCCTCAAATACCTAACACTATAAAAAAAATGATTTTTTTTGCGACGATTTAGAAAACCGCCACAAAATATCGTATTTTGCTGCGGTTTGCAAACCGACGTAAAAAAACATTTTTTGCGGTGGTTTTTTTTACATTTTGCGGAGGTTTTTAAAAACCATTGCAAAATTCACTAAAACATTTAATTTTAATTTAGTGGTTTAAAATAACGTTAAATAATTAAATTAAATTAATTATTCTGAAAAACATTAAATAATTAAATAACATTTGCGACAGTTTTTTAAAACTGCTGCAAAATTCATTAAAAATTTTAATTTAGCGGCGATTTTTCAGAAACCTCCGCTAAATTCAAAGAATAATTAAATAATAAAATAATTAAAATTAAAGAATAAAATTAAAATTAAAATTAAATTAATATTTGCGACAGTTTTCTAAATTCAAAGAATAATTAAATAATTTAATATTAAAATTAAATTAACATTTGTCGTAAATTCATTAAAAATTTAATTTAAAAAATAAAAATAAAATTAACAAAATTTTAATAATTTTTAAAAAATATATAAAATCTTCTTTTTATTTTTTAATGAATTAATTTGTTTAATTTAACTCAATTAATTTATTCCTTTATTATTTTAAGAAATAATGAATTAATTAATGTTTTTTAATTTATATTAAAATATATAAAATATAATTCTATAAAATAATGATTGTATTAGTACATAAATTATATGTGCGCACATAATACAATGGGGCTTCACAGATCAAGCGGTTCGCGCATGCATGCGCGTAAGGGAGGACTGGGGATCGAAATTTGGGGAGGGGAAGGGCTGGAATTAATTTCTAGTAGCTGCGGCCATGTGGCGTGCAAAGTTAGATGAGCACGCGTGCAAGGAGGGGCTGGGGCTCGCGCACGACCGAGATTGCTAAAATTTAAAAAATAATTTTTAAATTTTAGCAGCGGTTTTGAAACCGCCGCTAAAATTAAATTTTTTTATTTTTATTTTTTTGCTAAAATTAAAAAATTATTTTTTTTTAATTTTAGTTGCGGTTTTGAAATCGCCGCTAAATGCAAAAAAAACTGTTGCTAAAAACCATTTTTTTTATAGTATAAGTAACCATTTCAATGCTTCCCAATGGACAAGACCTGGGTTTGACATAAATTTACTTAATGTGCTAACTGCATGGGCTAGGTCTGGTCTAGTACACACCATGAGGTATATAACCAATCTTATTACATTAGAATAAGGGACTTTACTCATGTACTCCTCTTCTTCTTTGTTAGTTGGAGATTTTTTTCTTGACAATATGAAATGGGCTCCTAAGGGTAAAGAAACTGATTTGCTTTCATGCATGCTAAATTTTTTTAGAATTTTTAACACATATGAAGTTTGATGCAAGAATAACATAGAATTTGACCTATCTCTTACAATTTCCATACCTAAGATTCTCTTAGCCATACCTAGGTCTTTCATGTCAAATTCTCCACCTAAAGCAGATTTTATGCTATTGATCCTTTTAACATCAGGGCCAATAAGAAGCGTGTCATCAACATAAAGTAAAAGAAATACACAGTCATCTTTATTTTTATGCTGAAAATATAGGCAATGATCAAAATCACTTCTTTTAAAACCAATTGATTTAACAAATGAATCAAAACGTTTATACTATTGCCTAGGAGATTACTTTAAACCATATAAAGATTTTTCAAGAAACACACAAAATCTGATTTTTTTTTTTATCTTCAAAACCTTTGGGTTAAAACATATGGATTTTTTCATTTAAGTCACCATGCAAAAAAACAGTTTTAACATCTAGTTGTTGAAGTTCCCAGTCAAAATATGCAACAAATGCAAGCATGGCACGTATAGTGGTATACTTAACAACTGGTGAAAAAAATCTCATTATAGTCTACCCCTTCCTTTTGTGTGAAACCTTTGCCTACTAATCTAGCCTTAAATCTTATGGGGTATTTTTCCCTTGTGCCTTCTTTAACCTTAAAGATCCACTTACAACCCATAATGGACTTATCTTTTAGCCTAGGTACTAACTCCCATGTATGGTTTTTATTTAGGGAACTCATCTCTTCTCCCATTACTTCTATCCAGTTTTTAGAATACTCACTTCTAATGACCTCTTCATATGTTTTTGGCTCTTTATCGGCTAGATCTTGATAACTAGTAAAGGCTAAGTCAAAATCAGATTCTAATCTTTGAGGAATCCTATGGGATCTCCTTTCCCTATCTCAGGCTAACTAATAGTTAGATAGCAGTGGTTGTTCTTCTACTATCTCATTCTCCTCATTTTCTTCAGTCTAGTTTTGTATCTCCACCTCACTTGAGGTAATGGGAATGTTGGTACTAAAATTTCTAGACTCCTTTATGGAATCCTCACCCTCACTATCTTGTTGTTTATCACTATTTGATTGTAAACAAGGCATTTCTGATTCATTAAACGTGACATTTCTACTTACAATTATTTTTGTTCCCTTTTGACTTCTATCCCAAAGCCTATAACCCTTTACTCCTTCAGGATATCATAAGAAAACACATTTTCTTACTTTAGGTTCCAATTTGCCTTCATTCTGATGAGAATAGGCAGCATAGCCAAAGGTTCTAAGGATTGAATAATCTACACATTTTCCATGCCATTTCTCATAAGGAGTGTCACCATTTAATGTAACTAATGGGGTTAAGTTAACCAAGTAATAAGCAGTCATCACTGCTTCACCCCAAAATGATTTAGGTATATTAGAACTAATCATCATACACCTAACCTTATTTAGGAGAGTCCTATTCATTCTCTCAGCCACCCCATTTTGTTGTGGGGTGTGAGGGATAGTTTTATGCCTTGTTACACCACATTCTTTACACAAGTCATCAAAATCCTTGTTGCAAAACTCTAGACAATTATCAATTCTTAGATATTTTATTGTCTTGCCTGTTTGATTTTTTATTTGAGTTTTCCATGTTTTGAAACTTTTAAAGGTTTCTGTTTTGTCTTTTAAGAGAAATTATCTATAATAGACAAAAAATATCTATTCCCACCAAATGTAGGATTTAATGCTGGTCCCCATAAATCTGAATGGATATACTCTAAAACCCTTGAGGCTCTATGCACATTTGAATAGAAGGATAATCTATGGTGTTTGCATAACACACAATGGTCACAAAAGGGGATATCGGACGCACAGTCCTTACCAAAGACTCCCTTATCATTTAGGAACTTAATCCCTTTGATACTAACATGGGCTAACCTATTGTGCCATTTTTGAGTGACATCAGAACTGATTGAATCAATGTGAGAGCCTGAGCTACTCACTACCTTGGTAGTTAAGGCATATGTCTCATTACTTTTAACTCCCTTACACACCACCATTGCCTCTTTAAATATTTTAATCATTTCATTTTCTATTTTTCCTCTAAATCCATTGTTTTCTAACTCTCCTACTGAAATTAAGTTTCTAGCCATTTCAGGGATAAATCTAACATCTCTCAACTTTAATACATATCTTGATTCTAACTTAGGAGTGATGTCTCCAATCCCTACAACCTTATAGGCCATATTACTACAAACTATGGCATGACCACCCACGGATTCACGCATATTTTCAAACCAATGTCTTTAGGATGTGACATGGAATGATGCACCTGAGTTAAGAATCCATTCTTGCCTATGTGCCCTAAGTGTAGCATTAATTTCAACAGTGTCAGAATCTATAAGCATGTAAACTTCACTAGGATCAAATGAGGTTATTGTATTTGCTTTTTCTTGATCTTTTAATTTTTCTTTTTTCTTCTTTTTCTCAGCATAACAGTCTTTAATATAATATTCGGTTTTCCCACAACCAAAACACTTACCCTTACCCTTACCTTTGGCTTTAGACTTAAACCTACTTCTACCTTTCTTCTTACCACCTCCCTCATGTCCTCTAGATTGAGATCTACCTCTCATCAAATGGACCTCTCCATGTATTTTCTCACTTTTTAACTCCATATCTTTGCTCCTAAGGGAATCTATGACTATTTCGGGTGTCAAGGTGTCCCTACCATACTTAATGGCATTTTTAACTTCCTTATATGCATCTGGAATTGCATTTAAAAGAATTATTGCTTTGTATTCCTCGGTTATCTTTTCACAACAGTTAGTTATATCTTGCACCAACTTATTGAAGATATCTAGGTTATCATCAAGATCCTTAGAGGAGTCTATTTTAAAATTGAAGAAGCTTTCAAGTAAGAAAAGTTTGTTGGGTGTGGATTTTTTCACATAGAGTTTTTCTAATTTTTCCCACAATTCTTTTGTAGAATCAAGTTTTCCTACTTTTCTTAAAATAGAATCAGAAAGATATAAAATAATAAAGGTATAAGCCAATTCATCAACCTCAATATTTTGTTTAATAGTATATGATTCAGGGTATTTTCCATCTAAGGCTTGTACCAAAATTTCCCTCATTTTTTGTTGCCAAATTAAGAAATCCCCATTTCCATTGAAAACCCCTAATTCAAAGTGATGTGAAGACATGTTCAAACAAAATAATATGCTTAACACACACAAACAGAATAATTTTAGGGTTTCAATTTCAACCTAACAAATTGGAATAACTAAGGCAGATTTCACACACAACACAATAACACTGATTTTCTAATCAAGACTTAACCGTACCAAAACAGTTTATGCTAGCGCAAGAAAATCACAGATAATCCTAAGACTAGCAACAAGCAATGATTACCACCACAGGATAACCCCCAAACCTAATGGTTACCAGTGCAGATCTCAAGATCGAGATCTGTGAATGATGCAGGCTCAGATTTAGAATAGAAGAGGGGCACCCCGGTCTCCACGCGCTGCCTCACGCGCTGCCGCCTGCAAGCTCATGCGCCACTGGTTGGCAGGTGAGTGACTAGCCACGTGCTTCTTGAGGAGAATACCCGTGACTTGCTAGATCCAAATCTGGGGTCCTTTCGACCCAAACCATAACCTGCAAGGAGCAATCGAACCGAGATCAAATCTGATATGGAATGAACTTACTGTGAGATTGGATCTAAAAACGATAAGGCTTTTCAAATCTAATTCGAACAAAGCACTACCCAGGAGCCACACAAGGCTCTGATACCATTTGTTGCCAAAGATCTCTTCAAAACAGAAAAGGTCAGTGTAATAAATCGAACCAAATATATATCAAAAACAAGAACACAAGAAACCAGAATATAAACTCCCTAATTAAAATGTTCAAGGCTCAGATCTGAAAGATCCATCACCACTCTTGGTAATGCCAACGAATAGGAACCACAAGCCACAAACGAAGCTCTCAAATCGTAAACCCAGAAAAGCCCCAACACCTCTTGGCTGAAACACCAAATAAACCCTTTCTCACCCAAACGATCACAACCACAAAGTAAGATACCATAAAAAAAAAGGTAAATCGATCACAAAGACAGTGGGTTCAAAGCACAAAGCCGAGAGAAAAATCTTACCCGAATAAAGGACCCAAATCTGAATATGTAGAGGCTTCCAACGACATTAGAGGGGCTTCCTTTCTCACACAAGGAAAGGAGGCCGCAAACAAGGAAGGAAAGATCATCTACAGAAGGCAAGATCATCTACACCAATGGTTTTTATTTGAATCCAATCCAATAGCGTCATTGGGCCAAGCCTAATGTGCTAGCAAAAGGCTCAACCTAATTAATGATTAAATAATTACATTCACAATATAATCATTTAATTATTCTTATTTATCTAATAAATAAATACACTATTATTAGTAATTATAAAATTACTAATTTATCCATCTTCTCTTTAAAAGTGATTTATTTTGGGTGAGACTTTCTGGTTTCACAAATAAATTGGCAATGAGAATAATCAACGATTAATTCTCATAAATCATGAGTGACATCTAGCAATATGTCATGATTACCCAATTTATTGTGAAGTGGGTATTGTGAACCTTTTACTATGTTACCATACATTACAATCCTTCTATCATCCTATATCCCGATAAGATATGAGATCATGGTCAGCAAGTCGAATCTCTTAATCTCGTCATATGACCAAATCCAAAATCAATATTGACTAATTATGACACAACCTTTATGGAACAAAATTCATCGTCATATTACCTCTGCCAAGAATTTATCGTCAAGTGATTATTGGATCGCATAGGATATCTTCCCCATAAATTTCAAAGTGATAGATTTCATGTCTGATGCACACATACCTTATGTATCACTAAATTAGGCACATAAATACGCACGATTATTCTTGATTAGAACAACCATATAATATCGTTGATATCCTAATCCATCAATACATGGATATCCATGTCATCTCAGGTCTAAGGACTAGTAGCACATTCGCAGCTAACATTGATGAATCATTGACCCGTGAGAAATAAACCATGTGATTCAATGTTAATAGTCTTGTTCAGTGAATTCGTTTTTGTAACAAGCACCCACGCATCTTCATTCTATATCTCATATAAAATGACATGAGACTCACCAACCTTACGTTTCAGTATCACATACTGAATAAGGTGGAAGATGATGTGCTGGCCTTTACGAGTTGCTATTATCCAGATTAGGAACTCTATGGCCAGGAACTTGTTTATAGTATAACGAATTATGGATTATTCGTAACTCGTATTCTTAACTCTTAAGAACGGTATCTACTCTTTATTATACTAATGGATATATGTTTGATAATTTAAATCATATTGTAATTTAAATAAAACCATAACTTTCTATTTAAATAATATTTAAAGAATTATAAGATCGAGTCCCTTTGTATCACTATAATCAGTTTTTAGGGCTCATATCTAACAATAAAGACATTAAATTCTATGTAAGAAGTAAAATATCATAAGGGATATAATTAGTTTTCTCTTCTTTTTTTTTTCTCAACTTAGGGTTTATAGCCAAGGGGTAGATAAACGTTTTTCGTCAATGACTCCAACAATCGGTTTTTCTCCAATGCCTTGCTCGATTAGATCTCCCTTCTTCCACTTCAACCCCCTATTTCCTATCATCCTTCCTCATTGATCAAACCTGATATAATTTTAACTTGAAATTCAAATTTAATTGTGATTGATTCATCTACAATTAAAGATTAATTATATTCATGACTCATCAAATTTTATTTTTTTTGTGACACGTCGTCTTATTAGAATATGGATTTGTTTAATTTTTTTTTTGTATACATCTATAAATGGATAGATAGATTTATAAATAGGTGACCAAAACTCTAAAATTACTGTAATAATATTATCATATTGATATTTTTTTCTTTTTACTTATGATTTTTTTAATTTAGATTTTTCCCATAAATCTTTTACATTTTTTTGTATGTTTAATTAATGGTGCGGTGACCGATCACCTTCCCCCGTCTCGGACTAGGTACCTGCAATGAAGTTGGGGACTTGCTCCATCAGGACCACTCTGACGTTCAAGGTATGTAGTCTAGAACTTAGAGGAAAAATAGTAGAATCCCTTACCCGTTCTTGTTGCTTTTCTTTTATCTTTTTGTCGGGATAAGGATTCTCTTTTCGAATCGTCGGGATCCCCATCTCGTCCCATGTAGAGTCTTGATCCTAATGATATGGATATGGTAATCCTTCCCGAGAGGTTTGGGATTGTCCCTACACTACAAAAAAAATTATTTTTAGTGGCGGTTTTTTTTGGCATTTAGTGGCGGTTTTTAACCGCCGCAAAGTGATTTAGCGGTGGTTTTGAAAATCGCCGTTGATACAACTGTCGTGTCATTTAGCGGCGGTTTGAAAACCACCGCAATTAGCGTAAGTTTTTGAAATTTAGCGGCGATTTGAAAACCACCGCAATTAGTGGCAATTTTTTAAATTTAGCGGCGGTTTTAAAACCGCCGTTATTTACCGCATGCAAGCAAAAATCAAGCGCGCGCCAGGCCCTGCCCCGCCCCCGTGCGCCTACCCGTGCGTCCGCCTACCCACCGCGCCTTGCTGGAATATGTGATTTTCCCAAGTTTCGATCCCGTGACCACCCTTCCGCGTGTACGCGCGCGAAGCCAACTGATCTGCAAAGCCACCTTGTAATATATTCGTGCATATTAATTATAAAGTAACCGAACCACTATTTTTCAAAATTCACTTTGCACCCATAAACTCAAGTTTTTGAAATTACACTTAGCCCCAAGTTAAATAAAATAAAATAATAATTTTATTTTAATTGAATTGAATTAAATTAAATTAATTAATTAAACTCTCAAAACACCTAAAAAAGAGTTAACATATTAACTTAATTAATTGAACATAAAATGTTTTAAACCAATTAATTAAATTAAATAAATTAATTGATTAATTAATTTAAAATTAATTTATAAATTTAAAATAAATAAATTATTTAATTTAATTTAATGAAATTAAATAAATTAATTGATTAAAAAAGAAAAAAATTTAGATTATTGTTTAAATTTTAATTTAATTTTTTTAAATTAAATTTTTTATTTTTTTATTATTGAATTTGGAGGCGATTTTTTAAAATCGCTGCGAAATTTTATTTTTGATTTTTTTTATTATTGAATTTTACGACGATTTTTTAAAACTGTTGTAAAATTTAATTTTTGATTTTTTTATTATTTAATTTTGTGACGCGGCGGTTTCGACAAAACCGCCGCTAAATTTAATTTTTTTGATTTATTTTATTATTGAATTTTGCGACGATTTCGACAAAACTGCCTCTAAATTCAATTTTTGATTTTTTATTATTGAATTTTGCAGCAGTTTCGATAAAACCGTCGCTAAATTTAATTTTTTTGAATTTTTTTACTATTGAATTTGGCAGCGGTTTTGAGAAAACCGCTGCTAAATTTAATTTTTTATTTTTTTATTAGTGAGTTTAGCAGTGGTTTTTTAAAACCACTACTAAATTTAATTTTATAATTTTAATTAATTAATTTTGCTGCGATTTTTTGAAACCGCTGCAAAATATTGTACAAACCGCCGTAAAAAACATATTTTGTGACGGTTGAAAAACCGCCGCAAAAAACACATTTTTTTGTAGTGCCATCTCTATAATTCTCGATGCGATGGTTGATCTCGAGGAATCCAGAGAATCTTCGCTAAGTAACAGGTTAGCCGATGTGCTGAGGCGTTTCTACCACGTGTCCTCTCTAGGCTTAAGTAGGATGACGTTAGTGGAGTGGCTCCTTAGTGAGCACTTGTCACCACTGTCATTGGCTATAGTCCCGGGGTATTGGAGTAATTAGGGACCCGAGGGTATTTTCCCTTATCACTTGCCCCCCCTTCCCACTCCTCGTGCCCTCTAACTTGAATGGCTCAAGGAGTGTCGAGGTCTTCAAAGGTTCACTCTCCCTTTTATCCCGAGAGTCGAGATCCATTGGGTCCGAGAAGCTCGGGAGTTTCTTCTTCTTGCATATGCTCATATGGCGCGATTACCGATTTGTTCCAATGTCAATATCTGTTCCCTAGACGCTATTCAAACCTTTCACCTCTTGAGCCGCGCAATCTCTGGGTAATTAATGCTCATCATTACCTGCCCTATGGTTCTCCATCTTCAAGGCTTTAATAGGCAACTCTCATCCTTCTGTTTACTTCTTCCTTCGACCCTTTTCCTACTCAACCAACTGTCGTGTTAGCGAGCATTCCCTTCTTTTTTCTACATCTTCCTTGTTCTCTCTCTCTCTCTCTCAATTCTCTGCGATGGCAATTGCCAGATTTGGAAGGCTTAACTCGACCGGCACGAAGCTTATTAAGTAGGAGAACCATCCTGCCTCCTGCATTCCTTGCAAATGGATGAGCGAATCAGAGTGTCAATAGTTCAGGGAAAAATACAAGATTCCTAAAGAATGAGAGGTCAAGTTCAACACCAATTTGCGAGCATGTCACCCTCTCGTCGATCGTCTATGTGTTTACAAGTGTTCCTTTGACAGGGGCTTTCACCTGCCCCCCCGAGGGAGGGTCATGTTGTTTCTTTCTCCAACATCTCACCATTGTTCTAGCCCAACTTTCCCTCTTCGGGTGGAGGTACCTGATGGGCTTCATCATTATCTACAGTTTTGGTCACATAGAGCCTTTGGGGGATCTTTTCGATTACTTCTTTACTACCAACCACGATCCAGGAGGTTAGATTTCTATCTCTCCCAGAATCGTGAAGGAAAACTGCACTGCCTCCTCGCGTCCAAGGAGCGTCTTGAACTTGAGATCAAGGCCTCGACGGTCATGCTCTTTGGGGGGTCTAAAGACTCAGATGATTGGAAAGAGGGTTTCGTCTTCGTTCGCCCCAAACTATCTAGTTCTACACAAGAAATTTGATCTATGTGCAACGGGTGGACTCTGGATACCAAACACAAGCGTCCGAACGTCGAGGCTATCAAAGATTTGGCTGGTAGGATCATGGGTATCAGCGAGAACTGGGAAGAGGAATGGCTTTCCAATTTGTCACTTAGCAAGGTGGGCCTAGATGGCGAGACCTGTAAGTGTTTCCCTTTACCTTCTTCCTTACCTCCTTATTTTTACCAGATATTCTTCATTATTTTTCTTGTGCAATCGAAAATCTCTAGGAGATAACCTATTCTCCCATCACCGAGGGGATGATCTTAGATTTTCTCAAGAGCAAAGGAACTTCGACCCCAGCCAAAACCAAGAAAACATCTAAGAAGGTCCCTAAGCCTTCTCAAGGCAAAGGGCTCTCAATGTTGCCCGAGAAAATTTCGAAGAACTCTAGGAATAAAGAACCTTCTGTTTCTTCTAGATCAAAGAAAACTGTCGCGAGGGACCTCCAGACCTTCCAAGAGGCCTCCAAGGATGGCCTTGAGGCTTGCCTAAAGAGTCCTTCCTAGGGATCTCGAGTCCTGAAGAATAAGAAGGACTCCCAACCTTCACAGTAACCAGCAACAGCGCCTACCTCCTCGCAAGTTCCATCCAAAGGTGATGATGAAACTATCGCTTAGGCGCTTCAGATGGCTAGGGCTGAGGCTCAGGGAAATCAGACGCTTTAAGCGGATATTAATGTTTCTAGCACCAAAGGGGTGCCCAAGATTAACAGGAAAAGCTTCATTAGAGGACGCTTCTGCACTGTCCACGAAAGAGATTTTAGCCCAAAGGACAAAGCGACGGAGGGTAAAGACTACCCCCTCTCCTTCTTCGGGCTACACGACCTCCGTTCCTGAAGCAGTCGAGGCCCCCCCTAAGACCTTGGCTATTTCTAGTGCTTTGCCGGTTGCGGGTGAACTAGACTACTGCGCCGAGATTCTGAGGGTAATCTTTACCTCTTGGCTTTTCCCTCAAGTTTTCTTTATATGAACATGCCTTAACCTTTATTTTGTTGTTGTTTTCCAGAGCCTTTCGACCTTCCAAGGTTCGGTCATCCGGCAAGAATCAGAGTTCCAGGCCCGGATTGCTTCCTGGAATCTAAAGTTGAGAGGCTCCGAGGGCTTGAGGCCCTTTCTTCCAAGCTTGTAGATCTCGAGCATAACATGCATATCCTCAACAAGTCAATTGAGTTGGCGCAAGAGGAAGTGAAGATTGCCAACGAGGCCGAGGCTCAAGCTCGCGAGGACCTGGAGGTGGCTTAAAGGAATATGTTGGAGGCTCACCTGGCCAACTCTAGGCTCGGGGAGAAGCTAGATGCTACGAAGGGCGTGAACGACCTACTCTAAGAGAATGTAAAGAAACTCACATTGGAGTTGAAGGAGGCCAAAAAGGGCTAGGTAGAGGCAATGGAGTTCTATTCTTGGTGTAAGGAAGACCTCCAAATAGCTAACACCAAGCTTCAATCCGCCCTCAAGGATACCTGTGTGGCCTTCTAGAACGGTCGCGAGGATTTTTGAAGCTCCGAGGCTTATGCTGCGAAGTTAGAAGGAGTCCTTCAGGGTGGATTCGAGCATGTGAAGGAACTTAAGAAGGAGCACTTCCCGAACTTGGACATGGGCTCCATCACCTTTGATGTCTCAACAGCTTTCACTACAAGAAAAATCAGTTTTAGTGACGGGTTTTGTGACGGGGATGCTCTCGTCACTAATTTGTGACGGGTTTAGTGATGGAAAGCCGTCACTAAAGTGGTTTAGTGACGGTAAAAAATTACCGTCACAATTTTGTGACGGGATATCTATTTCTGTCTCAAATCAATGACGAGATGGTGTATCCCATCACAAAATAGTGACAGAAAATACTCTCCCGTCGCAAATCAGCGACGGGAGCGAGGTTTCCTGTTGCAGAACTGCGACGGAACATCAATCCCGTCGCAGTTCTGCGACGGGGACACACGACCCATCGCAGAACTGCGACGGGACGCGTCAGTCCCGTCGTAGATCTGTGACGGGACTGACGCCCCGTCGTAGATTGCGACTGGACTGACTCGTCCTGTCGCAATCCCAGCTTTAAAATCCCCCCTCCCTTCTCCTTCCCCATTCTCCAAGCCCCCCTCCTCCTCCCTTCTCACTGTCTCGCCCCCCCTCCCTTCTCCTTCCCCATTCTCCAAGCCCCCCCTCCTCCTCCCTTCTCACTGTCTCGCCCCCCTTCCCTCCCATTCTCTCACTATCTCCCCCCCAACTATCTCCCCCCCAATTATCTCACTGTCCCATTTTCATTTCCTTCACATTCTCTGGTTCTTCTTCTTCTTCAGTTAATTTCGGTGTTCTCAAGTAAGTATTTTATAACTTTTTATTTTGTTTTACTTTTAATTATATTTTGTTAGTTTAATTATAATTTATTTGTGTTATTAGTTGTAATTATTTTATTTTTGTGTTAGTTTAGTTGCAGTTATTTTATTTTTGTGTTAGTTTAGTTGTAGTTATTTTATTTTTGTATTAGTTTAGTAGTTTATTTTTATGTCAATTAGTTTAGTTTTAGTTTAATTGTTTATATTATTTGTAATGCTTAAAAATTAAAATATAAATAACTATAATTAAATAATTAAACTACAACTAATTAATTACTTAGTTATTTTGATATGTTATTGGACTAGCAAACCCGTGCATGTGTAAATAATGTTTATTTTTTTATTTTTAAGTTTAGATATATTTTTAATGAAAAATATTGTAATTTTAAATAAAATACATAAAAAATTATATACTAAAAATAAATTTACAATTTAAGAAAGCATATATTTTATTGTCATAAAAAAATATTTAAGTGTAAAAAAATTAAAAAAATTCTATTAAAAATATAAAAGAATTCTATTTAAAATATAAAAATTAATAAATAATAAATAAAATTTTAATTAAGAATTTTAAAACTAACATATGAAATAAATTAGATAATTATTTAAAATAAAACACTAAAATTGAAAAATAATATGAGAAATTAATTAGATAAATATTTAAATTAAAATATATAAGAAATGCAATATTAAAAATAAAATACAATAAAAAAGTAAACACTAAAAATACACTACCGAATATATTTTCATAAAAATTAAGGACTAAAAATACAAAATAAAATTTTACCATGAAAAATTATTAGTTTTTATAACAATAAATTTAACCTTAATATTTTTAATAACTCAATGAAAATAAAATAAAAAATGTATCAAATCAAAATTTGAATAATTGTTTAAGTAGTAAAGGAGATAAAAGTTTAAATTGCGTTAGTTTAATTTAATAGTTAATTTATTTTTGTGTTTAGTATGTATGTTGAGTTTAATGATTATTTTATTTAAATTAGTTTAGGTTTTATTTTAATTTTTTATATTATTTGTAATGTTTAGAAATTAAAATGTGAATTTTATTAATTGTTTATAAATTATTTCTGTAGTTATTTTGTTATGTAATTGTATTAATAATATTTATTTTTTTGTTTTTAATTTAAAACAGATTTTTAATTTAAAATATTGTAATTTTAAATTAAATACATTAAAAATAAAATACTAATTAAAAGTAAATACAATATTTATGAAAACATATATTTTGTTTCCATAAGAATAAGATTAAGTATAGACATTAAAAATTAATTTTTTTTTGTTTAAAACATTAAAAATAATAAATAAAAGTAAAATTAGAATATTTAAAATAATGTACGAAATAAATTAGATAATTATTTTAAAAATTAAAATGAATTTAAAAAGGTATAAAATTTAATTTTTTATTTAAATTAACACTAAAAATTAAAAATTACATGAGAAATAAATTAGATAAATATTTAAATTGAAATATTTATTTATTACAATATTAAAAATAAAATACTGTTAATGAGTAATATAATTTGTTGTTATAAAATACAATAAGTACACTAATAGATTTTAAATTTCAAAGTGAGACATTTATAGCTAACTTAGAAAATATATTAGATACATTATTTTAACCATATTGTTCTTAATTACTCAAATCAAAATAAAATAAAAAATGTAACAATTAAAAATTATAATAATTGTTTAAGTATTAAAGGAAATACAAATTTAAATAAGTATTTAAAAAAATTCAATTCAAACATGTAGAGTTAAGTAAAAATATTAAAATTTATCTTAATTATTTATTATCTTAATTTATAAAAAAGATGCAAAATTTATCTCAATAAATTATTTATTATTATATTTATTTTTTGTTCATATTTATCAATTACTTATGACAGTCCGAAATGATAAAATATAATTTGGTTAGTTTTCAGGATAAAATATCTATTAAGAATCGTGCTTGTTATACAATTTTGAATTGAAAATGGAAGCTCCGATGCATCGTCGATGGATTGATAATCGGTCTATGCCAAGAAGGGGTGGGATCACTCCTGAATTTTATGCTGGTGTTGATGAGTTTATTCAACTTGCATCTTCTCAAAAAAGTTTCATAAGGTTAGGAGTGTTGAAATGTCCTTGTATGAAATGTGAGTGTTTGAAGTTTAAACCAGTTAATGAGGTGAAAAGGGATCTTCGTAAGTATGGGTTTATGAAAGGGTATTATTATTGGACGAACCATGGGGAAGAAATGCCAATAATGCCTCAAAATGTTATTGTAAATGAATATTATAGAGAAGATAATTTTAGAGATCAGTTTAATCCGTACGAGCAAATGGTAATGGATGCAGCAGGACCGTCACATGCACCTACTACAATGCAAGGAGCGTTTAGCGAAAGTGGTCATGATCAGTCGTACAATATTGAGGAACCACCTAATGAAAATACAAAAGCATTTTATGAGATGTTATCTACTGCACAATCCCCATTATACTCGGGTTGTGATGCAGAGAGTGAACTTTCTGCTGCAGTTAGGATGTTGAGCATTAAATCTGATTACAACATGCCTGAAGGTTGTTATAATGAAATCATGCAGTTTATGCAACATACAATGCCAACTGGTAATCGTGTGCCCGATGACTTTTATCATACTAAAAAATTGGTTTCTAAGCTTGGACTTGGTTGTCAGAAGATTGATTGTTGTCCAAATAGTTGTATGTTATATTATAAGGATGATCAATTTGAGAGGAGTTGTAAGTTTTGTAGTCATCCTCGTTTTAAGTCTGCAAGAAGTGGCATAGGAAAATTTAAAGAAATTCCTTTTAAGAGAATGTGGTATTTGCCCCTCATACCAAGATTGCAAAGAATCTATGCTTCAACCATTACTGCTTCGAACATGAGGTGGCACTATGAAAATCGGAGAGAGTTTGGGGTATTGTCTCACCCGTCTGACGGTGAAGCATGGAAATATTTTGATCGGACACATCCTAACTTCTCTGCTAATCCTAGAAATGTAAGGCTTGGTTTGTGTGCAGATGGGTTCACTCCATATGGTCAATCGGGTCGGCCGTACTCTTGTTGGCCAGTAATTGTGACTCCATATAATTTGCCTCCTGGATTATGTTTGAAAAGAGAGTTTATGTTTTTAATGGTTATTATTCCGAGTCCTTCAAATCCCAAGAGTAAGATAGACGTATTTTTACAGCCTTTAATTGATGAATTGAAATTGCTTTGGCACGAAGGAGTGTTGACTTATGACATATCCACAAAGCAAAATTTTATGATGAAAGTAGCTCTGTTGTGGACTGTCAATGATTTTCCTGCATATGGAATGTTATCTGGTTGGATGACATCAGGTAGATTAGCATGCCCGTATTGTATGGAAAACACAAAAGCTTTTAATCTCAAGTACGGTGGGAAAACATTATTTTTTGATTGTCATCGACAATTTTTTTCAATGGATCACCCTTTTCGAAGGAATACAACTGCATTTCGAAAAAATAAAGTTGATAATTCTTGTCCACCTCCTCGTTTAAGTGGAGAAAACGTATTTGGTAGAGTATGTAATGTCCCGTCTATCTTAGAACAACAAAATTGTGTTATGATCGGATATGGTGTGCAACACAATTGGACAAAAAAAAGTATTTTTTGGGATTTGTCATATTGGAAAGATAATCTTATCCGACACAATTTAGATGTCATGCACATCGAGAAGAATATTTTTGATAATCTTTTCAATACAATCATGGATGTGAAAGGTAAAACTAAAGATAATAGCAAAGCTAGAATGGACCTGAAAGAATATTGCAGGCGGAAGGAGTTGGAATTAGTAGAACGTGGTGGGGGTAAATATTGGAAACCTAAAGCTCAATATACTTTCACAAGAGAACAAAAGTTAAGTATTTTGAAATGGATAAAAGAACTTAAACTTCCTGACGGATATGCATCTAGATTGGGTAGATGTGTTGATATGAAGAATGGAAAATTGTTTGGCTTGAAGAGTCATGATTGTCATGTTCTTATGGAGCGGTTACTTCCAACGGCATTTTCAGGATTACCAGATCGAATTTGGAGTCCAATAACTAAATTATGCCAGTTTTTCAAAGAAATATGCTCAACAACGTTAAGAACTGAACATTTGAAAATTATGGAACATAATATCCCAATAATTCTATGCAAAATAGAGCGTGTATTTCCGCCTGGATGGTTTAACTCAATGGAACATCTCCCGGTACATTTGGTTTACGAAGCAAAGGTCGGAGGGCCAATCCAATACAGATGGATGTATCCATTTGAACGGTAATAAATTTTATATTCATATAATTTATTGATTTTGTCGTATAGTTTATTATGTTCTTTTTCATAAATTAAGATAACTTTAAAATGATTTAGGTTTCTCAATACTTTAAAGAAGAAAGTTCGGAATAAGGCTCGCATAGAAGGATCTATTTGTGAGGCATATTTAATTGAAGAGACAACCATATTTGGTTCATATTATTTTGAATCAAATATTCAATCAAGGAGGACGAGAGCCCCTCGAAATGATGATAGGGGAGAATCTTTGCATCCATAAATTTCTATCTTCAATTATCCGGGTCGTGCAGCTAGTCCAATGAAAAAAAGATGGTTGGATGTGAATGAGTTCCAAACAGCAAAGTTATATGTCTTGCTAAATATGCCAGAGGTCGAACCTTATATTGAGTAAGAACCCAAACTTAATTATATTAATATATTTATGACTTCATATTAATAATTTTGTTCATATTATGTTGATATATATATATATATATATTTTAATGTTTCAGCATGTACACAAACATGTTACGTGAATTATCGCCAGTAATCAGTGACGAAGAATTAAACAAACAAATCGAGGAGCATTTTTGTGTTTGGTTCCATAATCATGTAAGTTTGTAAAGTTTAAGATATTTCTTAATTTAATATTAATTATGTATACATAAAGTGATGAAAATATTTTGTTAGGTGAATTTGAGTGGCGAAGTTATTGCAGACCCACTAATTCAAAGCATAGAGTGGGGGCCAACTCCCAACGTGAAACATTGGCCAATGTATTTCGTCAATGGATACAAATTTCATACTGTTGAATGGAGTCAGAGTAGGTCGACAGAAAATTATGGTGTTTGCGTGTCTGCGTCAGAAGGTGGAGCTTCACATATGAATTATTATGAAAAACTTATAGACATACTTGAGTTAGAATATGTAGGCTTACCAATAAAAAGAATAATTTTGTTCAAATGTGAATGGTATGATCCAAGTCCACGAGGAACTAAATTTCATGATAAATATGGAATTGTAGACATTTGATCATCAAGAAGATATAGGAAATATGATCCATTCATATTTGCCCAACAAGTTGAACAAGTGTATTACTCGCCTTACCCTGATTACTGTCGTGAAAAAAATGGTTGGATGGTTGTAATTAAAACAAAGGCACGAGGTACAATAAATGCTCCTAAAGCTAACATGGAAGAGGCTTTTCAAGAGGATGAAATATTGCAACGGCCTATAATTGATGTAAATATTGACCTTGGAGGCACTTTACAAGATGATAATGGGCTAGTAGAGGAAGTTGGTGTCTCCAATATTGTTGAGGAAGAAGAAAATGATATGTATGAAGAATCTGTTTCAGAAGAAGACGAGGAAGATATATTATCTGATGACAGAGATAGTGACCAGGAAGACATTGATGAATATATAGAAGAAGATGACTAATAGTTTTATGGTTTTTTTTTTGTGCATGCTAATTAAAAACCTTTGTATTTTTAAAATATGAATATTTATAATTTCTGTACCTATCATACTTTTAGTATGATGACTTTGATGTTAATGTAATTTTTTTTCATATATATATATAATTATCGAAATAGATGTCAGAACATTCAACACCTTTGGGTAGGGGAAGAGGTAGAAGTAGAACATCTTATAGGACCACACATTCTCCAGATGTCAATTCTGGTTCGCAATATTCTTCTCCTGACTCCACACCTGTTGTTCAATCCACACAATTCAATCTCCAGTCACCACCCCCACCACCACCCTCAGAACCTTTTGCTCTCATGTCTCATCAATTTCCATATCTTGGAACCACGATACCGCCATGGGGTTATTATGGTGTTCCACCTACTTTCTACCCACCAGATGTTGTACCACCAAGTGGCCAATATGTTGGGGGAACTTCTCATATGCCAGACAGAAATTCCCCATACACTTTCATGCCGACACCGCAAGGACTCAATTCATCATCTGCTTCTGCACAACACTCTGAGCCCATTCCAACTGACCCGGTTGGCATCAGCCGAGGAGACGGTCGAAAACACTTATCTTGCGATGAACAGTGTAATCAGTGAGTATCGTATTTATTATTTTAAAATTATTACTTGCAATTATATTATACATTCAAATGAATATATATATATTTTGCGTTTGACAGTTTTATCCCTGAGAGTGGCCCACTAAGCCAATTGGGAAAGATTTGGAGGGTACGATACACTGAACCGTGGATTCATTGGGATGAAGTGCCAGAAATAATACGAAGGATATGGCTTGAAGAATTTAATGTAAGTTAATTTATAATTCTTTATTAATATAAGTTTGTATTTAAATTCTTATATATATATATATGTTTCTTAACTTAATGTAGAAGACGTATTTTTGGCCACCCGAGGAGAATGATCGCATATGGCTCACATGGAATAAGTCTGGTAGACGAAGTTTTAGGAGCCATTTGCATCGAATTAGAAATGGGGAAGACAAAGCAATGTGGATGGATCCTGACGTGCGTAAGGCACTTGATGCAAAGTGGGCAGAAGAAAGCAACAAAAAAATTGCCACACAAAATAAAAAAAATCGTGCTTCCGAGACCGGTGCTTCGCTCCACACTGGCGGGTCCATTCCATTCTCCTTGACTCGAAGAAGGCTGGTAATTACTTATGCTAAGTTATATATATTTTATAATTTATTTAAATTATAAGTTTACTATATTATTTATTAATTTCTTATTCAGGGAACTGAATTGAATCGTGAGCCCAATGAGTTTGAATTCTTCAGGAGAACCCACACCAGGAAAGATAATCAAGGAGAAGAAGTGTGGGTCGATGACAGATCTAGGGCCGTCGCTGTAAGTGTGTTTTACAAATTAAATTAAATTTTTTATTTTAAAATAATCTTTTAATTCATTTACATGAATATTTTAATTTTATAGGAAAAATATGAAAGGTTGAGTGCGGAGGCATCTTCATCATCTGTAAGTACCGAAGAGTTCTCATCGCCTACAGTTAATGAACACGACATCTTCTATCAAGCTGTTAGTGGTCAGAATAGAAAAGGTCGAATATACGGGCTGGGCTCCCAAGCTAATTTGTTATATCCATCTACCACCAATCGTTCTAGCCAATCATCTTCACATGTGTCACCAGAGTTTGAACAAATGAGACTTAAAGTTACCCAATTAACTGATGAGTTGCTTGAATCCCGGACATCGTGACAGTCAGAAATGAATATGGTAATAAGTAGATTGACAAAACAATCTACTGCAAATGCTGGACCGTCGACTGTTCCAGGTGGATCTGACCCGGTAGCTGATCAAGATGAGAATAACAATGGTGAAGATGAAAATGCTAATAATAATGACGATTGATTGTAATGGAATGTTGTAAACATTGAAGTAAACGTGGGTACTCTTAATATTAATATTAAATTTTAATTTTCTTTTTCATGTTAAATTTGTTATATTTTTAATGTGAATGTGGGTAATATTAATTTTATTTAATGTTATTTTTAATATTTTATTTAAATTTTTTAAAAAATTGTTGTTATTTTCAATTTTTTTATTCTTATAAAAGAAAATATTAATTTTAATTTTAATTTTAATTTTAATAAATATAAATTTTAATTTTATAAATTAAAAAATTAAAAATATATTTTTTGAAATTAAAAATATATTAATTTCATAAAAATATATTATTGATTTAAAATAATATTTATTTTTTTAATGTTAAATTTCTTTTATTTTTAATGTGAATGTGAGTAATATTAATTTTATTTAATGTTATTTTTAATATTTTATTTAAATTTTTTAAAAAATTGTTGTTATTTTCAATTTTTTTATTCTTATAAAAGAAAATATTAATTTTAATTTTAATAAATATAAATTTTAATTTTATAAATTAAAAAATTAAAAATATATTTTTTGAAATTAAAAATATATTAATTTCATAAAAATATATTATTGATTTAAAATAATATTTATTTTTTTAATGTTAAATTTCTTTTATTTTTAATGTGAATGTGAGTAATATTAATTTTATTTAATGTTATTTTTAATATTTTATTTAAATTTTTTTAAAATTTTTTATTATTTTAAATTTTTTTATTCTTATAAAAGAAAATATTAATTTTAATTTTAATAAATATAAATTTTAATTTTATAAATTTAAAAATTAAAAATATATTTTTTGAAATTAAAAATATATTATTGATTTAAAATATTAATATTAATTTAATTTTTTTTAAAATTATTTTTTTATTTATATTAATTTTATAAAATATTAATTAATTATTTAATATTATTTTTTTTATATTTAAAAATATTTGTGACGGGTACTCCCGTCGCAGATCTGTGACGGGTTACTACCCGTCACAGATTGTTCGTTTTTATTTTTTTATTTTAAAAATTTTTGTGACGGGTAGAGCCCGTCACAGATCTGTGACGGGCTGTATTTCCTGTCACAGATCTGTGACGGCTTGTCCTGTCCATCACAGGTTTGTGACAGATTGTTCCCCGTCACAGATCTGTGACGGGGATGTCTCCGTCACAAATCTGTGACGGGTAGTACATTCCCGTCACAGATTTGTGACGGGAAGTATTTTCCCGTCACAGATATATGACGGGATGAACCTCACCCGTCACAGATCTGTGACGGGATGAACCTCACCCGTCACAGATCTGTGACGGGAAGAACTTTACCCGTCACAGATCTGTGACGGGTAATACTGCCCCGTCACAGATCTGTGACGGGATATCCGTCACAAATCTGTGACGAAAATGCTATCCCGTCACAGATTTGCGACGGGTAGCACTAACCCCGTCATAAAAATTCTGTCACACCCTCTTTAGTGATGGATTTTACCCCGTCACAGAAAAATTTAGTGACGGATTTTATGTTTTTAGTGACGGATTTTTCCGTCACTAAAACTGATTTTTCTTGTAGTGTTTATCTTCTTTAGAATAGATGCCTTTGTATTTGAACTTAATATTTCAATAAAATTTTATCCCTTGATTTACCATTTTCTTTTTGCTTGCTTACTTTCCTAAGAACTTACAAAATTTTTACCTTCACTCCCGAAGATTGGACATTTCCCATCTTAGTTAATTACTCTTTAAAAGAGATC
This sequence comes from Diospyros kaki, assembly GCA_036245055.1. Classification (NCBI taxonomy): domain Eukaryota; kingdom Viridiplantae; phylum Streptophyta; class Magnoliopsida; order Ericales; family Ebenaceae; genus Diospyros; species Diospyros kaki. Next base: position 25,011,649 of record BSEG01000011.1, on the reverse strand, counting down.
GTAACTCTTCGATGGAGACCGTTACTAGGGTGGGGGTTACATCTAACCCCTCTTACACTTGGAGGATTTTCCTTGCCCCTTACTAGGGGAAAAGTCTTCTGGAGATCAGATTTGACCCCTTACTAGAGGAAAAGTCTTCTGGGGATTAGATTTGATTATTTTCCCTTTTTTCCTTTTCCTTTTTATTTTTTATTTTTTGAGGTAGGCTCGGTGTAATACGTCATATTTTCATGATGTTGCCACATATTTTAAGTGAGTTTAAAATACCGAGAAGTGGGTTTGAAAGGGGCAACTAGTGATCGAATAAGATGCAAGGAGTGCCATAGAACTTAGATACCTAATGATTAGCGATCAATTTTGTAAAATTTTTATTATAATTTCACCCTTATTCTGATCTTAAAATGGTTTAAATTGAATATTATTACGCATTTTGTGATTGTGTGCAAGTTTAAAAATATTAATATAAAAATATATATAAAATAGAAAATATATATATATAATATATGGATTCCAAGCCCAAGCTCAAGCCCAACACAAGGAAGGCCCAAGCCCAACACAATGAATGCCCAAGCCCAAGCTCAAGCCCAACACAATGAAGGCCCAAGCCCAAGCTCAAGCCCAACACAAGGAAAGCCCAAGCCCAAAAACATGAAAAGCCCAAGTCCCACAAATTGATGACATCATTGCTTACATCATGGGTTGGAATGACATCATCGCTTACATCATGGGTTGGAGTGACATCATTGCTTACATCATGGATTGGAGTGACATCATCGCTTACATCATGGGTTGGAGTGACATCATCGCTTACATCATGAGTTGGAATTACATCATCGCTTACATCATTAATTAGATATTTTGTATTATTAAATTATATAATTGAATAGTTTCCATTACATTTTCTAGCCTATAAATAGAGCACTTAGGGTGCATTTGTAAGGATTGGATTTTCTTATAATGAAATGATAGTTGTGATCTTTAGATTTCTCTCTTAAATTTTCAACTTTAGTTTCTATATAGTTTTGTTCTTAGAATTTCTCTCTTAAATATTTAACCTTTGTTTCCATATAGTTGTATTATGTTATTCATATTGTCTTTTTATTATATACCGCCTATATAGTCGGTTAAAAAATAGTCTTTCAATTATTGTCTTTTCATTATATACCGCCTATATGGTCGGTTAAAAAATAGTCTTTCAATTATTATCTTTTCATTATATACCGCCTATATGGCCGGTTAAAAAATAATCTTTTAAATATTGTCTTTTCATTATATACCGTCTATATGGTCGGTTAAAAAATAGTCTTTTAAATACTATCTTTTAATTCCCGTCATTTAAATTCCTGCCAATTTATTTTAAAATGAAGATGAGTAGCTAAATCCATTATTAGGTTAAGGCAAGGACAGTGTCCAACGCCAATGATTCCCAAAGAAAGTTGTGCTTAAAATATGTAATATTAATCTGATTCAATTTGAGCAGTGTGCGTATAGTGTATCTTTAAGTTTGGATTGGAGCATAAGCCTAATTTAGAATTTTCATGCCACGTATGGAGATTGCTAGATCTGGAAATGTTTTCATACCCAAACCTAAATGATTAATCTATATCTATAAATTCTGTCTATGGAATATAGTTCAATTTATGGTAATTGCTTAACTTAGAATTTCCATGCCATGTATGGATATTGCTTAAACAAGAATTACCATTATCTTGAACTAAATTTACTAACAGAGCTGTAAAACTTAATTTAGATGAATATTTATGATCTTTTCTATCAAATTGGGAATTAATTGGTTTTGATACTGAAATTATCTTGACCCAAACTACTTAAATTTAGTATTAGTTTAGCTTTAATTATTGTCTTTAGATCATCTTAATTATGTCCTAAAATCAAATATTGTGTGATCTTTATTTTCATCCATAAATAATCTCCCTGTGAATCGACTCGGACTCACCGAAATATAAATTTAAAATTGTACTACACGCACACTCGCACACTGGCGAGTATAATCGCCCTACACCTGCTTTAATAAAAGGATTAACGTATGATAAATTTGGTTGTAGTTTTGATAAATAAATGTGTAGGGTAGTGTAGCAGTCACCTAAGGGAAAAGGTATATCTTTGACAAGCGTCTCGATGCGAGATTTATGACACTGAAAGAAATCAAATCAAAGATGATTTTCAGTTCAGCTAAGTTGTATCCTAAAAGACCGAATAATGGTAAGGGACTTCTGGGAAATCAACTGAACCTTGAGAAGGCTCTAATTTTGTAAATAAAATAACCCTGAGATAGTTTTGGGATGAAACAAAGGTCCCCTAAGGGCGCTGGGATAAAATCGTACTTATCGAGTAATTTTGAATTATTAATTTTGGATTTTAAGTATCTCAATGAGAATTAATTTGATGTTTGAGAGTGTAATTATAATTAGACAATTATCTAAACGAAATAAGGATAAAATTAGGAGTTCATGTGGTAAAAAATTGAAGTTGGAAAACTTGAAATGAGGGCCAAAATGTCATTTGGAAGAAGTTTGGGGTATTAGCTTTGGATTTCAGAAATTAAATCTATTCTAGCTTTGGATTTGAAAACCCATTCAATTATAACTTTGAGTCTTTGGACTCCAAAGCTTATCTTGTGACAAGTGGCACCATGTGATTGGTTTAGAGAATCTATAAATAAGGCCATGGGGTTATCCCCAAATCATTCCAAATGAGTTTGAGTTTTGAGGGGTTCGAAGGTGGGGATCTACTCTAGAGAGATGACAGGAAATTCCGCAAGAAGAAATGAAGAAATCAGTGGAGAAGCAGGGGAGAACGAGCCTCGCCGGAGTTACAAGTCTTTGCTGGAGTTTGCCAAAATCAATTAGAAAAAAAATAAGGTAAGTCTAGTTTTTTTATTTTTTTATGATCCTGTAGAGGGGGAAGAGAGGATCACGTAGGTTCAAATGGGGTTCGAACCGGAGTTAAAATGAGGGAGATATGGTCGAAATACGAAAATAGTGCAATGTTTGAAACTGAGGGTCGCGAGTGAGATACACTCGCCGAAAAGTGGTTGCGCGTGAAGGCGGGTGGGCCACCTTCCCAGGGCGCATGAGGGCAAGTGAGATGTCATTTTTCCATGAAATGTTTCAATTATGCCCCTACTTTAATTCCCTTCAACTCTATGTAGAAATATTTTGGGTTTAGTTTACCAAAATACGTGTTTTTTTGCAGAAACCTAGGCCGTTTGCAGTAAAACGTTACCTCTAAGAGATAAACCAACAAGGTGAAACTTCTATACTCTAAATCCTATTTTTTGTTCTCTTATGAGAGACTTCTATTGCATGAAACGTATTTTGTAAAGTTCTTATACGTAAACTCTTGTTATTCTCTTATGTGAAATCATATTGCATATATGAGCTATATTTTTTTGAAAATATATGTTGTTAACTTTTTAATTGTTGTATTTATAAAATTTGTATGGCCATACTATTATACCTATTTGTTAATGGTTAAGGGTAAAAGTCAGATATCTCCCGAGAGGCGTTATACATGCACCATCGAGAAAGCTCTCGTGGGGAAGACCGTGAGCCTAAGGGACAACGAATGTGGTATTTGCATGAGTTCTATGAGGTCGAGCTGATGTGACATGGTTAGAGACCTCCCGAGAGGCGCTATGCGTGCGCCATTAAGAAAGCTCTCATTGGAGAAGGCTGACATATTCATGAGGCACTTCGGAGTAGTCCTCGTTATTTTCCTCATACACTTTATACTTGTTCATGCATTGATATAAACTGTTTTCGAGTTTCTCACTGGAAGATTCATCTTCTAATTGGACTATGTCCTCGGAATATTCAAACGTTTTAGGTTCAACAAGCAGCTCTAAGGGAAAGAAGATAGTTGAAGAATAAGCTTAATTTGCTGCCTGTAGCATGTTTAGCATATCAGTATTTATGTGCGAACCTATGTATATTTTGGATATGTTTAAAACGTCTAGTTATCACTTGCGAGAGATGATGTCTATGTAATGTATTTTGTAGACATCTTAAACAATTTCATTTATGATAAATAAACCATTATGGTTATGAACCATATCAGGTTCAATCTAGCTTCTGCATTTGAAATTTTAACACCTGTCTTAGCTATTCGATTAGTAGGTTTGTTAAGCTGAGAAGGTGAAAATTAAGGTTTTTGGGAATTTGTGTGATGTATGATAGTGATTGTGATATGAAAAAAAATTTATATTCCCGAAATCCTAAGTTATAACAAGCTCAAAAAATTTGGCGTGTTACACTTAGGGCCCCCCGAGGATCACATCTGATCCTTTTTCGAGGGTTTGAGGCCCCTCGAGGATCACATCGGATCCTTTTTTGAGAGTTTGAGGCCCCCTTAGGATCACATATGATCATTTTTAGAGGGTTCGAGGCCCTTTGAGGATCACATCTGATCATTTTTCTTTATTCGGGGTTTTAATCCCTCAAGGTTAGCGTTATTTTTGGTCAGGGGTGGTCCTCTGGGGTCTTTTGCTGTGAGGAGCTTTAATTATTGGGAGAGAAAAATAGATTTATTTTAGAAGTCATAATCAATAAAGAACATCAATGATAAAATTTCCTCAAATTTTGCACATTCCAAATATTTTTAACAGGTACACCCTCTGCGGTCTGGAGTTTATAAGCGCTGGGATTGAGGGATTCTACTACTCTGAAGGGACCTTCCCAATTAGTTGTTAACTTGTTTGCTTCTCGGGCACTTTGAACATCTACTTGTCGTAATACCCAATCTCTAGGAAGGAAAACTTGAGCTTTTACCCTTGGGTTATAATATCTTTCAATACGTCGATTGTACGTTGCTTGTCGAATCTTGACCTGATCGTGTAGTTCATCTAGGAGATCTAAGTTGTCCCTTAGATTCCATTTGTTAGACTCCAGGCTGAAGAGTTCCACTATGAGGGTTGGCACCTAATTCAATCGGGATCAAAGCTTCCGAACCATAACATAGGCCGAACAGAGTCTCGCTGGTAAATACTTTTACCATGGTTCGGTAAGACCAAAAAATACTTGATAGCTCATCCACCCATCCCCTATCTGCTTTGTCCACGCGGGCCTTTAAGCCATGCAATAAGGTTCGATTAATGAGTTCAATTTGGTCGTTGGCTTGTAGATGAGACACTGAAGTGAAATGCTACCGTATCTTCAACTCCTGGCACCATTCCTGCACCGATCAATTAGTGAAATGAGTGCCATTATCTTAAATTAGGACTCGAGGGATTCCAAACCGACATTCCATAGAAATTGCTTCACTAGCCGAGCAGTAATAGAGGCCACTGGTTCCGCCTCGACCCAGTTCGTGAAATAATCTATGGTGGCAATAATGTGTTTTACCTAGCCGACCGTCGGAGGGAAAGGACCCAAGATGTTGATGCCCCATTGATCAAAGGGGCGAGGTGCGACCAGATGAGTTAAAGTGACAGCTGGTACATAAACCAAGTTAGAGGTCCGCTGGCATCTATCGCAGGTTCTGACCAGCTGCTCTGAATCCTTTACCATCGTTGGCCAATAATACCCTTACCAAAAAGCCTTCTGGCTAAGGGTTCGGGCCTCAATGTGGCTTCCACATATACCTTCGTGGATCTCACTCTCCGTTTACTTGTTGTACTACCAAGTTGGAGTCTAAACTCACCTCGATTTGTTGTGCTCCCAACTGCTCCGCCAATCTCAATCCCCCTAACAAGGCCTCGTATTCAGCCTCATTATTAGATGCTTGGAACTCAAAATGCCAATCATAAGGCTAAGTCTGCCCATCAGGGCTTCTAATCATCAGCCTTGCTTTGCCACTACCCGAGGTCAAGCTTCCATCCACTGCCAACATCCATGGCCTATGATCCTGCTCTGAGACTTCTTAGGATCCAATCCCGTCGTCGATAAAATCTGCCAATGCCTGAGCCTAGATAGCCCGTCGAGGCTTGTACTAAATATCAAAATCTGTGAGCTCCATCGCCTATTTCAACATCCTCCCTGAGAGCTCTGATTTGCTAAGCACCTGCCTCAAAGGTTGGTTAGTAAGCATGATAATGGTATGAGCTTAAAAATAGGGCCGAAGTTTCCTCACCGAGATTACCAAGGCAAATACCAACTTCTCAATGGAAGAATACTGAACATCAGCCCCTGTCAATCGCTTATTGGCATAGTAAACAAGCCTATACCTTTTGTCTTCTTCTTGGACCATCACCGAACTCACGACCTCCTCGGCTACTTCCAAATAAAGATACAGCAGTTCCCCTTGTAATTCTTGAGAAATTCTAAAGGACTCAAGGGTAATTTATCTTAGGGCAAAAATGAAATTTAAGGATAAATGGCGTGGCATTAACAAGCACCCCGAGATAGGATTTATGGTGCCGAAAGAAATCAGATTGGGAAGAATTTTTGGTACAGCTAAAATACAATTGTCATTAGGCTGTAATACCGAATTATTATAGACGACTTCCCGGAATTCAACGGAAGCTTGAGAGGGCTTCGATTTTTCATAAAGAACAACCCTTCAATGGTTTCAGGAAGAAACAAAGAGGTTTAGGGCCAAAACGAGGATTTAGGCCTAAGTGTAGTTTTTTGAAATTGCTAGAGGGAGGCCAAAACGATATTTTTTCGGAATCCTAAGGGGTCAAATTAATGTTTAAGGACTTGAGGGCCTTGAAAGAAATTATCAAAAGTTGAAGGGCTTTGCGAAAAAGGGCAAAATGAGAAACTCAAAACTTGAACGAGCCAAAATGCAATTTCAGAAAAGATCTCCAACAGCCATGGCTGACTAGCCCTTTCAATCACCGACTTTGGCCACAGGGATGGCATGAGGGTTGGTCAAGGAACACTTTTGGTAAAGGGAAGGGTCGACAATAACCCATAAGTTGCTAGAAAAAGAAAAAAAAAATGGACTGAAAATTTAGTCAAGTTATCACGAGACCTACAACTCGCTTTTGCAGGTGAATATCGATGCTTTTAGGTCGATTTAGGGGCGGTGAAAACTCCTAAGGCAATGGGTTGCTCGACTAAGGGCATTTGGATGCCTGAAAATGCCTATAAATAGGCGTCTATGATGGCCAATTTTAGAGCAAATTGAAGTTTCAAATTGACGTTGATTTCGAACGAATTAGCGTTCCAAAATAAGGGGCTTTTGAAGCCCATGAGATGTAAAGCATATCTAGAAACTTTGGGGCATTTTGGTGGCTGTTTGATGGCCGTTCGAGAGGTCGCCAGAAAACGAGGCAGACGGCCAAGTTGAGGCTTTGGCCGCCTGATTGAGGGGTTTTCGGTTGTTATTTCATGCCGCAAGAGGTGCCATTAGGATCGATTCAAAGAGGGCTTTCAAGGGTTCGAGGAATCCAAAAACGCCGGCATCGCCGTCGCCAGAGAAGACGACTGATGAGTGGCCGACACGCACTACCCTTCACGCGTGGCCACTCGCCTTAGCTTGTTGGGGCACGTGTCAGGGCATGGACTTCTGGAAAATTCTGCAAAAAATCCTAAAAATTCAGAAAAATTATTTTACGAAGGTCCGTGCAAAAATTTTTGAAGTTGGGATTCCTGATGTCTTAGTTTCAGCACCAAAGAGCCTCATTTTGCGTGAAAATGCAACACCTGGGTAAGTCCAGTATTTTTCTTTTAAACTTCATAACCTATGATGAATTGTTGTGAAATTAGATTTGAGAAAATAGTCCTGAGGCATTTATTGGGATTTTTGGAAAGGAAAAATGAGAGAAAATGAAGGAAAAATGAAATAAATGGAATATTGAGGATATTCAATGATTAAATATCATTTTATGATTGAGGTGATCGAGATGATGTGATTGGTGCAATTTTTGAGAGTTGGCACAAGAATTGTGGTCGGGCACGCATATGAGGTAATGCGCGCTTTTCGAGGTATCTTCATTTTTAGCGCAAAAGTGAGTTTTTCCTATCCTATTTGATATGATTTTTTATTATGCATGATATTTATGAAAGATATGATGTCTTATATATGCATGATATCTACGAAAGATATGATTCATTTTGTTATATTGCATGGAAAGTCGTGATAATTGCATGACATGATGTTATTTTCATATTAATGTTTGTGCATGGGAATGGGATGTCGCAGCCAGAGTGTAGCCGTAATTCCCCTAGGGCATTGAGGGAATAACGTTAGGCTTATCCTGTAGAGGTTCGGGATTTTCCTAGGATTCCTAGCCAGGCTGGTGAGCCTTGGAAGTTACATTAATGGGCAAAAATGTTGTTCATATTATCGCATCATGCATTCATATATATGTTTTGGATCTTCACTAGAAGTTTCATCTTCTAATGGGTTATGCCCCTGGAACATTCAACGTTCCAATTGAGACTTGCAGTTAGGGCAAGGAGTAAGTTGAGATATGATAGCACTTGATGGCATGGCCGATGGATTCAACAAGCTGACTTGGATATGTTTTTTCTGATGCTTTATTGTTGATTAGACTTGTTAGAACATTATGAAATCTCCATGTATTTATGTATTTCAATATTGAGGATATGATGTTACTTATGGTACAAATTCTTATGTTATAAATAAAGTGAATTGATTATGTACCATATCAGGTTTCGAATATTGCTTCCGCATTTTTAATGATTTGCTGGGGTGTTTTGTTTGGAACTCGGTACTTAAGGTTTAAGTTATATACCGAGAAAGAAAGAAAAAATAATTTACGCACATTTTGGGCCCCAGCATAGTGACACGCTCAATAAGAGAAAAGTGGGGTGTTACAGTTGGTATCAGAGTGAATTTTTGGAAAAGAAGTCCGATGGAAGAGCCTTAAGTGACTAGGATGTAGTCGATATTAGGGCGAACCTAAGGAGAAGGGTCGCGTGTGGCTAGATAAGCAAAGCCACCATAAGATTTGGTATTGATGATTACTAGATAAGTGTGTTGTAGTGGAAATGCATGTCTAGGAAAGTTTTGGCTAAGGAAAGACTTGGTACTTAAGTGTGTCCATTGTGACCCACCTCTCTTTCTTGTGAACTTACCTCGTGTACTATTCACGAACAGACACTATTTCAGTAGACGACTACTATTCCCAGTGAATAGTAGAATGCCTAATAGAAGCTAGTACTGGAGGAATGATCTAACTATGAAGATAGGATCCAATGATTCGGGTGTAAGGTTGACTCGGTAATCGTGATTATGGATCCGAGAGATTTAGAAATGGATGATTCAGTGTCATTAGTAAAAATCCTTGCAATGAGAGATGAGTTAACTACAGTTATCAAAGATGATCAGATCAGTGATGATTATTCCGATGTGACAAGGCTTAGTTGATGAATTAGGATCGAAGGATAAGATTTTTGAGCATCATTTGGTATCTCGAAAATGAGATATGGGATCCCACGGAATGGGACGAACGAGAGGCCAAAGATGGCCAAATAATGCCACGTGAGTACGTCAATTGATAAGCTGAAAGTAGTGCAACTGATGTGAATTGCAAAGACGGGATAGGAAACCCTAGTAGCGTGACGGCACTACTAGTTGATGTTCGCAGTGACAGATCTGGATCTAGGGACCAAGGAAGAAGACTTGTGATGAGCTTATGATCAACATACCGGGGAAGCTAGTTGGTTGTCTCGTAGTATGGGTCAGGGACCCAGGGTCTAAGTTGTTTAGTGAACTGCTGAGGAGACGATCAGATACTGAAAATCTGGGGCAACCCAGTAAGGTCTATACCTTGTGAGGGAGAACTAAGTCCCAAGGTCTAAGATGCGAAGTGTGCCACTAGCTGTGATTGATAAAGGCTAGAAGCCTTGTGAACCGAAATGAGATGGATTGAATATGGACTGTGTGTCCTATTTAAGGAATTGCATTGGTGTTCGTGGTCATCTTGGGAGTGGGTGACACGACGAACAGTGCGAGACTAGAGGGATAGAATACCTCGGTGTCTAGTATGACAATGGGATCATGAGATAGTCGTGTTGGGTGGCTCAAAGGGAAAGCTACCTGACGTATGAAATGGAAAGGAAATATGCATGCTCGTGAGCCGTGTAGGCGCTACCTATGAGGTGATGGAATCACCAGGCCGTGATGAGGGCCTAGAAAGAAGGTTCTTACAGAAGGAGTTAGACTCAAGGCAACGACGACGAATGATAGTTCTTAGAGGACTACGACGAGACCGTGCAATTTTCACCCGGGACGTACCTATGTGAGGGTCGACGTATGATGTAGAAGTAAGCCTACCATATGATGGGGGTGATGATGACAATTGTGTGCTGGCTGATGAAAATAGTAGTGCCTAGGAAGAACTAATTTAATGTTCAAGTGCTGATAGTCAACTGGATCTGAAGAACGAAATGCGAGAGTCAGTGGATTCTCGATAAATGAGATTTCAGGTAGTGGGGTATGACCCGTCCAAAGGCTTTGACGGATGAATTTTGAAATGGTAGTCTAGACTCAAAGTAGAGTTCGGGTACTAAAAAGGAAAGAGTTTATTGATAAGTTATATCGACCATAAAGGAATGATAAGGAGGCCTAGTCAACAGAGGTTGTGACTACGTTTCAGTATGCCAAATGAATTTGTAGAATCAAGTAAAGTGATTGGTAGTCAACCCAACGAGGAGAACTTGAAAGCACCATGATGAATGGAGAATTGAGAGTCAAAGTTGAAAAAGAAATCAAGTTCTTGGAAGACGATGGGAACTAGATATTGTGATATGATTTGGGATCTCGAGGATAAATCAGTTTGAGATTCTTAAGGAATTTCTTAAAAGAATTGATTGAGAATCTAAGGACTCGTGATGGAACTTTAGAGCTTCAAGAAGAAATCCAGCGAGGATGAGAGTACCGTGGGTAATGTAAGTACCTACCTACTCTAGCTGGTAGCATGGCTATGGATTGTCGTCTTGAAGATTGTGTAAATCTTGGACATGATTAAGAGAATCAAGATAATGGCAGATGTGTCAAGATGATAGGTCGCAGTAGGAGAAGCTGCAGACCCAAATTGATTGAGGATCCGAGATTTTCAATTTCGAAGATTGGAACTCTCGTATGACTAAACAATTAGTCTAGGTAGCCTTGATGGGCAAATTGAGAGATGTATTGCTGAGTGATATCAGCAAGTTATGAAAATAAGGAGCCTGTCGAGATATGGTACAGGGACTTGCAGTTAATGAAAAGCCGTAAGAAGAATTAGGAAATAGCAAGATATATTCTCAGAAGATTTAATGGAATTATTTCTTAATGATGAAATTGCCAATGATAGCTTGAGGTTATTGGATGCTTAGCTATGTGTGACTTGATTAAGGATATGAATTATCAGGTGATAATTAAGAGTCGATGTTTTTATCTCGATTTGATGAATTATTAAAACAACTGCAAGAGGCTAAGGTAATTGATGATCAATATACAATCGAGGGTAAGACAAGGGAATGAAACATTAAAGTATTCAAAAGCATAATATTCATTCCATATGTTCAAACAGTTACAAGAAATCAAACCGTACAATTACTCAAAGGAAAAAGGTAAACCATAAAACAGATGATGATACTAATATATAGTGAGGACGACGATTGCCAAACACAACATGTCTCAGCTCATCGATGTCATCTGGGGGTGGCATCTGGCTACTGCTAGTTTCGCCAAGGTAAGGTGGAAGAGTAGCCTCTGGAAAACTAAGATGAGGGACGTCCTCTAGTATGATAGGAAGATCGAAATTCCAACTTGAGTTTTGATCAAGTTGAGGAACAAGTTGGGGATGCGAAGAATAATATGCGAATAGTGAATCTTGCAAATAAGCTCGATAAGTTTGCAACTCACTAACCTGCTGCTGAAAGGCAAGAATTGTGAGATACACAACCATAGACGGGATCTTGAAGCCGAGCTAAAGCTTCAATAGTAAGTGAAATGGCTTCCTCTGACCGATCCCTTGCCGGAAGCTGGTACAGAAGAAATAAAGCATTACTGACACCAAAAACTCTATGAATAGTAGAAAAGTCAATAGCTCATTCCTTATGTCTGAAGTTCACCGTGGAGGGTATTGGGCATGCAAGACTATGCAAGCACAACACCGAGGTTGGGTCTTGGTATGTTGCGCCTTCGCATGACAGATCTGGATCTGGCTAAAAAAATCAGATATGGGTCAGATCTAATGGTTCAAAATAAGGATTGGTCAAACCTGAAGCGGGTCGAGTTGAATCGGGTCGGATCAAGCCGAGTCGGGTTGGATCGACCTAGATCTGGCAATAGCGATAGGGACGGCGATAGTGGTAGTGGCGGCCGAGGGAAGTCGGGTAAGGGCCAGTGGCTGCGTAAGAGGGCTAGCAGCGGCTACAGCGTGCCAAATCTGGATGACAGAGGGCCGTTTGGGCCGTTGGAGATCGCGATCAGCGACTGGGGGCGCGGAGAAGCCATACGGTGGCTCGCGGCCGATGGCGGAGCAGGCGTCAGCAGCAGTTGCAGAGGGGGCAGCGACAGTCGTCAGAGGTGGCAACGACGTTGGAAGGCTGCGGTGGCTGGTGGCTGTTCGCGCGCAGGGTCGTCAGAGGAAGGAAGAAGAAGAAGGAAGAAGAAATAAGGAAGAAAAAGAAAAAGGAAAAAAGAAAAGATATATATATATAAAAGAATATTTTTTTTTCTTTATGGGAAAAAGGTGTTTTATTATTTTGGAGATTCTGACAAGAAAAAAAAATTTATCTGGACACGCGAAAGTTGAGTTCGGGGGCTTTTCGAGTATTTATAGTCCCGATCCTATGTTTCCAAACATGGAGCAACATGGGGTTCGAAATGAAATTTTTGTGAACCAGATTTTGAAATTTTTGTGAAATTTTTGTGCTAAGATGTTTCAAAATAAGATGTTTTGGCAAGCTATTGTCAGAAGACAGTGATGAAACACTCTGGAATAATTATGTCTACAATAGAACTCATGAGAAGAGTTTAATAAAAATAACCTGCCGGGTGTAGTAAGAGTTTATGATAGCTCAAAGGATCGGGTTGCATGATTAGTGCAACATGACCGAATGATGGCGTGCGAATCACTCCAAGGCACAGAAAGGACAACCCGATATATGACTTGGAGTTGGCAAATGTGGTGTGTGCTCTCAAAGTTATAAAGACACTACCGAAACAGAATGGTAGGACATTTTGATGTGCTCACAAACCACGAGGAGCCTGAGGTATGAGTTCTCACGGAAGGAGCTAAACAAGAGGTAGCGACGGTTGATGGAGTTTCTTATGGACTACGATTGCACTACTTCGTATCACCGGGCGCGTGGCAGAGAGGTGCCTAACGCAGGACCTGGTGGATAGCTGTGAGTGTCAGATGAAGTTGGAGGCTTGTTGGCCTACTGACTATGATGCTAGTGCTGAAGGGATAGTTTATTTTTATGGCTAGCCTGGTTGTTTAGCTAGATTTGGTGAACAAGATACGAAGGCATGTGTGGTTGGCAAGTGTACTTGTCTATGGAAAGATGATTATGGCCAGCCCAAGAGTTATGATTTTTGAAATGCGAGAGGGCATTCTCAAAAGTTTCGAGGTAGGATGCGCGTGCCTAAAGTGATTGAAAGATATGTGGTCATCTGAAAAAAGCTACAAAAGGAAAATGATGTGAATGACACGGTATGTTTGTAAGCATTAGACGTGTAAGGAAAGCAAACCGAGATGTTTGTCAAGGATAAAATAGATATTTGATTTGAGGTATTCAGGTAATGAACTATGTTATGTCTTAGTTACCTTAACGCCCTGATGAAAATTTCGAGGACAAAATTTCTTTAAGGAGGGGTGAATATAATACTCGAGAAATTCTAAAGGACTAAAGGGTAATTTATCTTGGAGCAAAAATGAAATTTAAGGATAAATTGAGGGTATAAGGGTAATTTATTACCGTATGAATGAGTAAATAGACTGTCAGGAATGCCCTGGAGCCGAGATGCCAAAGGAAAATGGCGTGGCATTAACGAGCACCCCGAGATAGGATTTATGGTGCAGAAAGAAATCAGATTGGGAACAATTTTTGATACAACTAAAATACAGTTGTCAATTAGGCTGCAATATCGAATTTTTATAGACGACTTCCCGAAAGTCAATGGAAACTTGAGGGGGTCTTCAATTTTTCATAAGGAACAATCCTTCAGTGGTTTCAGGAAGAAACAAAGAGGTTTAGGGCCAAAACGAAGATTCGTGCCTAAATGTAGTTTTTTAAAATTGCTAGAGGGAGGCTGAAACGATATTTTTTCGGAATCCTCAGAGGTCAAATTGATATTTAAGGACTTGAGGGCTTTGAAAGAAATTATCAAAAGTTGAAGGGCTTGGCGAAAAAAGGGCAAAATGAGAAACTCAAAACTTGAAGGGGCCAAAATGCAATTTTAGAAAAGATCTCCAATAGCCATGGCCGACCAGCCCTTTCAATCACTGACTTTGGCCACAGGGATGGCACGAGGGTTGGTCGAGGAACACTTTTGGTAAAGAGAGGGATTGACAACAGCCTATGGGTTGCTAGAAAAAGCAAAAAATTGGATTGAATATTTGGTCAGGTTATAACGACCCCTGCAACTCGCTTTTGCAGGTGAATGTCGATGCTTTTAGGTCGATCTAGGGGCGGTGAAGACTCCTAAGGCAATGGATTGCTTGGCCAAGGGCATTTGGATGCCCAAAAATACCTATAAATGGGCGTTTATGATGGCCGATTTTAAAGCAAATTGAAGCTTCAAATTGAGGCTGATTTCCAACGAATTAGCGTTCCAAAATAAGGGGCTTTTGAAGCCCATGAGGTGTAGAGCATATCTAGAAATTTTAGGGCATTTTGGTGGCCGTTTGATGGTCGTTCAAGAGGTCGCCGGAAAATAAGGCGGACGGCCAAGCTGAGGCTTTGGCTGCCTGGTTGAGGGGTTTTCGGTTGTTATTTCATGCTCCAAAAGGTGCCATTAGGATCGATTCAAAGAGGGCTTTCGAGGGTTGCAGGAATCTAGAAATACCGGCATCGCTGTTGCCAGAGAAGACGATCGGCAAGTGGCCGACACGTGGTGCCCTTCACGTGCGGCCACTCGCCTTAGCTTGTTGGGGCGTGTGCAGGCACGTGGACTTCTAGAAAATTATGCAAAAAATCCTAAAAATTAGGAAAAATTATTTAACGGAGGTCCGTACAAAAATTTTTGAAGTTGGGATTCTTGATGTCTTAGTTTCCGCACCAAAGAGCCTCGTTTTGCGTGAAAATGCAACACCTGGGTAAGTCCAGTATTTTTCTTTTGAACTTCATAGCCTATGATTAATTGTTGTGAAATTAGATTTGAAAAAATAGTTCTGAGGTATTTATTGGGATTTTTGGAAAGGAAAAATGAGAGAAAATGAAGGAAAAATAAAATAAATAGAATATTGGGGATATTCAGTGATTAAATATCATTTTATGATTGAGGTGATCGAGATGATGTGATTGGTGCAATTTTTGAGAGTTTACACTAGAATCGAGGTCAGGCACGCATATCGAGGCGATGAGCGCTTTTCGAGATATCTTCATTTTTAGGGAAAAAGTGAGTTTTTCCTATCCTATATGATATAATTGTTTATTATGCATGATATTTATGAAAGATGTGATTGCTTATATATACATGATATTTACGAAAGATATGATTCATTTTGTTATATTGCATGAAAAGTCGTGATAATTGCATGACATGATGTTATTGTCATATTGATGTTTATGCATGGGAATAGGATGTCGCCCCCAGAGTGTAGCCGTAATTCTCCTAGGGCATTGAGGGAATAACGTTAGACTTATCCTACAAAGATTCAAGATTTGCCTAGGATTCCTAGCCGGGTTGGTGGGCCTGGGAAATTACATCAAAGGGCAAAAATGTTGTTCATGTTATCGCATCATGCATTCATATATATGTTTTGAACCTTCACTAGAAGTTTCATCTTCTAATGAGTTATGCCCCTGGAACATTCAATGTTCCAGTTGAGACTTATAGTTAGGGCAAGAAGCAGGTTGAGATATGATAGCACGTGATGGCGTAGCCGATGGATTCAGCAAACTGACTCGGATATGTTTTAGCTGATGCTTTATTGATGATTAGCCTTGTTAGAACATTATGGAATCTTCATGTATTTATGTATTTCAGTATTGAGGATATGATGTTATCTATGGTACGGATTCTTATGTCATAAATAAAGTGAATTGATTATGTACCATATCAGATTTCGAATATTGCTTCCGCATTTTTAATGATTTGCTAGGGGGTTTTGTTTGGAACTCGGTACTTAAGGTTTAAGTTATATACCGAGGAAGAAAGAAAAAATAATTTACGCATATTTTGGGCCCTAGCATAGTGACACACTCAGTAAGAGAAAAGCGGGGTGTTACACTTCTTGTTGAGGCTTCATGAGAGCTGGGGGCGAAGACAGATGTTCCTTTAGCTTGCTAAAAGCTTCCTGACATTCATCATCCCAGACAAAATTATTTGCCTTCGACAGGACCTTGTAGAAAGGAAGACCATTTTCTACCAACTGAGAGAGGAATCTCCCTAAAGCCATTATTCTTCCCGTTAGGCTTTACACTTCCTTGATGTTCGTTGGGGCTGGCATGTCTAGAATGGCCTTTACCTTCGTCGGGTTCACCTCAATTCCTCAGTGATGAACTATATAACCTAGGAACTTCCCTGTAGAGACTCCAAAAGCACATTTGATAGGATTAAGTTTTACATGAAACTTATGAAGAGTTTAGAAGCATTCTTCCAAACCTACAGGATGATGCTCGGCAACGAGGCTTTTCATCAACATGTCATCTACATAAGCTTCCATGTTTTGGCCCAATTGTGTAACAGTAGGTTACTTTATTAGTGATGAATTCCATCTTCTCCTGATCTTCGGGATGTAGCGGAATCTGGTGGTATCCCTGAAAGGCGTCTAGAAAACTCATTAGTAAACAGCCAGCCATCCCGTTAATCAGGGCATCCATCCAAGGACTTGTTAAGAACAGTGAAGTCGATACAAAGCCTCCACTTGCCCTCTCCTTTGGGCACCAACACCACATTTTCTAACCATTCGGGATAATCAACCTCCCAAATGTATTGTGCCTCGATCAACTTCTCCACTTCCGCTTCAATTGCTCTGGCTCTTTCCTGGACAAAACTTCACTTCTTTTGCTTAATAGGTCGGAAACCCGGACGTATTCCTAACCTATGCGTTCTGACCTCTGGATCAACCTCGGGCATGTCTTGGCATGTCCATGCGAAGACATCTACATACTGTTGAATAAGGGTTAAGATCTGGCCCCTCCAAGGGTCTTTTAGCTTGACACTTATCTTTATACAACGATCAGGGCAATCTTCCCTCAAAGGTACCTCCTCAAGCTTGTCCACGAGCTTTGCCGTCTTCAGATCTCCCGACTCCTCCAATAAGAAACTGATGGCTAGTGGGGGTCTCTCTTCTCTTTCTTCTTCTGAGTCCTTTCCATGACTAAAATGTAACGCCCCGTCTCGCCAGGCGTGTCACTGTAAGGGTATTCCCGGAATTTTTTTTTTTTTTCCTCCAAGCTCAACATGCGCAGTGTGTCAAGAACAATCTTCACATGCAGATACAAACCCCGAGAACCCCAGCCTTGCCCGTTTAACTACTAAGATCAATAATCTTAAACTAAACGAGACATAATACAACGCAGCGGATATATTAACATCAAATACCGTAGTTCTTACATGGTATTCCCTTAACAACATACGTAATACAGTTCAGACGATAACATTGCTACTATACAACTGTTCATTTACAACCTGAAATACATACTGAAGCCTCCAAACGTTACAATGACTATTAAACTAGTCACCATTGGTCCCCAACTAGTCGTGCTCTTACCCTCGCAGCAGTTCCTGGTTGGAACATTGAGTGTTCCAGGGGCATAACCCATGTTAGACGATAAACATCTAAGTGAAGGCATGAAACAGTTTATACAATGCATGATAGACATGAGCATGGCATACTCAGACAAACGACAATAAGCAAGACTCGTCTAACTTGAGAAATCTCCCTGACATACTCAACCTCCTATGGAAAACACCATTCCACACACCGTTGGAGTTGACCTTGCCGCGACATACTTAATCCTCGAGTGCCCTACCGTGTCACTCGATCACTAGCCCCGGATGCCCTACTGTGTCACCCGATCACCAGTACCAGCCCCGGGTGCCTTACCGTGTCACCCGATCACCGGGATTAACCTTGTCCCATTCCCAAGTAGACCCCATCCCGTCCCACACAGAAACAACATCGACACGAATATCAATACCCCGATGATATGAAAATCACACGCCATGCACCGAATTTTTTATAAGTAAAAACAGTTGATGCAATACACCACATGATCAATATGCAACGATGCCATATGTACATAAATAAAACGCATAAGCATAGCATCCCAAGTTCTGGTGAGTAAAACCACTCACTAGAACTGGTCCAACTGCGTGTAACCTAGGTTCAGGAGGGTAACATCGCCCACCTAAAGCTACTACACACCCTTTAACATATTTTCAAGATAAGGGTAAAACTAGAGTCAAACCACTCACCTCGAACGAAATTTGGATCGCTTCAATCCTTATGCACTTCCTCGATTTGCGTGCCAAAACCCAAATACTTGAAATTGTACTCAATTTCGAGCCATGACACTCCTAAAACACCATATTTAATTAAGGAGGCATTAAAATCCATTCTACCCAATTTTTCATAATTTTCTCTATTTTCTCCCATTTTTCACCTCAATAATTCCAAAATAATTATTTCCTCAAACACTTTCCAAAATGTTTCAACATAATAAATCCTCAAATAAATCAAAAAAAATTCTGGAAGAGGAAATACCCAAAATGCCCATTTCACGCGCCCTCACGCGCTTGGCGCGTGGGTGCGTGTGGAGGCTGGCGCGTGATTGCACGCGCCACCTTCTTCCTCGTTGAACCAGCCGCTGGAAGCTCCTCCGATGACTGATTTGAGCATACCCCCTTCAAGCCCACTCAATGTCGATCACATTGGTACCGGTTTCAGACTGAAACCTCGCCGTAAAAAGCCCAAAAATGGCAGTTGCAGGCGGTAGAAGGCGGTCCGCCACCTGTTCTCGGTCGAGCTTCAATCGGCCTCTACACTTGATGAAAATGCTTCCTAAACCTCTCAAAATCTTCCTTGATGCCTCAAGACCAAAAGCCCTCTATCATAGCTCCAAAATTCATCCAAAAACACGGTCGATTTGGGTCTTTATTCTCGATCGAAACCCTTCGCTTTTTATAGGCGATTTCCGGCCATTTTTCCACCAATCAACGGCCAAGACTTGGCCACCAAGCTTCCTTGCGCCGGATACTACCTCCCCCGAGCCACCCTCGGCTGTCCCATCTCCTGAAATGACCTCCACGTGCGGCAGAAGGCGGCGGCCGTTTTTCTTCCCTTGCGTTCACACCACAAAACTTCTTTTTATTACACTTTGACCCTTGTTTTCTTCAAATGACAATTCTGCCCCCTCCGAAGCACCCCTGATAAATCCGATTATATCACCAAGTTCAACAAGTTTAGTACATCTCATTTGACCCTCGAAATTCCTAAAAAATTATCGTTTTGACCTCCCTTGGGCAAAATTAGAAAATTGCACTTAGGCCCGGCTGGTCAAATTGACCTTAAATCTATTTGATTCAACCCGCAATCGCTTAAGGGTTGTTCTATGCATAAAATATTAGTCCTTGACATGCTCCGTTGACTTTTCGGATATTTCTAACGTCGATTTGGTTTTCTCAGCTCGGTCAATAGCTGTACTAAAAACTGTTCCCAATCTCACTTCTTTCATCACTAAAAATCATAATTCGAATCACTTGTCGATACTATACCATTTTCCTTGGCTATCTAGGGTCCGGGGTACTCCCTCCGTCTAATTCAATCATCCAAATTTGTGTTAGTGTACTCTATAGTCTCATTTCTCCATAAATTCCATTTATGCCATCATTAATTATCATTTATGTCCTCAAATCATTCCTAGGTATAACATAAAAACTTCTCCCTGTGGTGCCTTTTCCTTCATCTGTCCTCGCGGGGTCTGTACACTCCTCGCCACCCTTATGGAGGCCATGTAACATTCCCGGGTCGAACGCAGATCTCCTTTCACGTCATCTACCCCATTGGTTGTGAGGAACTTCATCGTCATGTGATACGTGCTAGGAATAGCCTCGAGAGCATTGAGGCCTGATCTTTCTAGAATCATGTTATAAGCCACATGCACGTCTGCAACCAAAATATCTAGCATGAACCGAGAGGTTCGGGAACCTTTCCCCAAGATTAGTGGAAGCCGAATGACTCCATCTGAATACACTGTCTCCCCATCAAATCCAAACAAGGGGACACGAGCCGGGCTCAGCTACTTTATTTTGTATCCCATGTCCAAGAAAGCTTTGCCTGTACAATATCTCCAAAGAACTACCCGTGTCTACCAGGATCCGTTGAAGCTCCCACTTTCCAAGCTTGGCTGTTATTACCAACAGATCGTTTCAGTTTGGATACCCAGGGATGTCACTATCTGAAAAAGAGATCATTTCCCCTCTCCTTTACCTCTTCACCCCTGAGGTTCGGCTATCCCCTACATCCTCCTTGCTCTTCGTTCCCAGGACTTCCCCCACGGCGATCGTATGAAACATTGTAGGCTGAGGATGATCTTCTCCTGCTTGGGGTGGTCTCTCCCTTCGAGGTGAATTTAGAGCTTGATCTCGCTCTTCTGCTCGATCCCTCCTGGCAGGAAGACTCCGCGAATGCCGTTTTCTCCCACTTCGGGAATCTACTTCCCTATTAACAAAACTCCTAAGGAAACCCCAATTAATGAGCTCTTGAATCTCCTCTTTTAACTGGTGGCAGTCCTTTGTATCATGACCGTGATCTCAATGGAATCGACAATACTTATTTCGGTTCTTCTTGTTAGATGGTGCCCTCATCGGCAGGGGCTTCTTCAAATAGTCCTTTCCCTCAATGGTGGCGAGGATCTTCACCCTTGGGGAATTCAAGGGGGTAAAACTGCTTGACTCCCACCGAGGACGGTGCTTCTCTTTTCGATCCTCTCTTCATCCCTCACTCTTATTATCTTCTGGATGTTTCTTTTTTTCTTTCTTCTCAATGTGCTCGGCTCTCTTCGCCTGCATAACCTCCTCAACATTAATATACTTTGTTGCCCTGCTAAGGATATCTGTGAACGTAAGCGAGGGAGTTTTGGCCAACGATTGAGCGAATAGACCGATGATAATGTGATCGAAGTTCTCAATGCTCAAGGCCTCCATATTGAACCGCGAGACGAAATCCTTCAAGGATTCACCCTGGTTTTGTTTCAAGCTAACGAGGCCCATAATGGACCTCTGATGCCTCTGAAGAGGCGTAAAGTGAGCCAAAAAGCTACTCCGAAGCTGTAGAAAATTAGCTATTGAGTGATGGGCCAGATTTGAATACCAGGCGTGTGCCTTGCCTTCTAGCGTTGCCAAGAAGACTCTACACCACATTGCGTTGGACGCGTCTTGTACCATCATATGGGAAGTAAAAAGATCCAGGTGATCCATTCGGTCTACAGTCCTCGCGTATGGCTTGATAGCTAGAATGCAAAGACGCTCAGGCAGTACCACAACCATAATTTCTGGGCTAAGGGGCTGATTCACCACCGTCCCCCGAGACTCTCCTTGCTTAGGTTTTAAAGCCGCAATCTCCTTCTCTAACTGACACAACCTTCTTTCCTACTGTTGTTACGCATACGACATGCTGGAAGACTCTTCGGCCTCACCATGCCCATCCTCTTGTCCCCGTCCTCGAGGGTTTACCTCGCGTGGATTAGATCCCTCGTCCAGCGGGGGCTCCTATCTCCCCTCTCTCTCCGACACTTGAGAATGATGGGCTTGCTGGTGCTGATGGTCTAGGAAGTCGGTGAGCAACTCCATCTGACGTTGGACCTGATTCTCTAGAAGCGTGATCCGATCAAGTGGGGGAGGAGGATTATCCAGACTATACTCATTTCCCTACTAGCTCCTCAGGGGATTGTTCTAACTTGGCTTTGGGATGGGGTTGCCTCCAGCAACCCGAGATTGGTGTCTTCTGGTGGACATTAGGGCAGAGAAAGAACCTGAACATCGAGGTAAAGCACACTAAAGAGACAGAAAGAAAAATTTCTCGGCCCCACGATGGGCGCCAATTGATGATGCGGTGGCAGATCACCTTCTCCCGTCTCTGACTAAGTACCTGTAATGAAGTTGAGAACTTGCTCCCTCGGGACCACTCCAACGTTCAAGTCAGATCATTGGGTTATCATAAGCTCAAGGCATGTAGTATAGAACTTAGAGGAAAAAGAGTAGAATCTCTTACCCGTCTCTGTTGCTTTTCTTTTATCCTTTTGCTGGGATAGGGATTTTTTTTTCAAGTCGTCGGGATCCCCATCCCATCCCCTGTGGAGTCATGATCCTAACGATATAGATATGGTAATCCTTTCCGAGAGGTTCAGGATTGTCCTTATCTCCATGATTCTTAGTGCAATGGTTGATCTCGAGAAATCCGAAGAATCTTCGCTAAGTAACAGGTTAGCCGATATGCTGAGGCGTATCTACCACGTGTCATCTCTAGACTTAAGTAAGATGACATCAGTGGAGTGGCTCCGTAGTGAGCACGTGTCACCACTGCCATTGATTGTATTATCGAAGTATTGGAATAATTATGGACCCGATGGTATTTTTCCTTATCATTAATAGTTTCTTTGTGCTTTGTTTTTTATCATAAATTTTTATAAGACTTTCTTGTGTGTCGTCACTTATTATCATATCTCTCTCTGTCTCTCCAGCTCACAATCTTATCACATCTCTATTTTCTCCAGGTCACAACCTTATCACAACCTTATCAACCGTGGGTTTGATTTCGATGTCTTTGGAGCCTTCTGTTGATTGTTGACTTCTTGTTTATTGTGTTTAGTTGATAGTCTTGTTCTTCAGGCGTTGTTTTGCTTTAGGTTTTTCTTGGAGGTTGATGTTTCCCTGCGTACCCTGGTTTATAGGCTCTTGGTAGTTTCACTCGCTTGAGCTTTATCTCGGTGCATTCTCTCTCATGGATGTGATATCATGGAGGTCATCACCCGTTCAAGTGTTCTGTTATTTTTAATTACGATTACGTTAACATACATTTAGTAATATATTAAGAATTCTAAGGTAAACAGTGTGTTTGAACTCCCTACAATCTAAGCACGTGCCAATACTTTCTATTATTGTGTAATAATTATTCATAATTTTAGCAGCACAGAATAGAGGGTACTTATTATAGTCTATAAATTACTTTTGACTGTTTACTATCTCCTATTCACTAAAAGATGAATATTATCTTTTGTCAACAGGAGATACTAAATATTCAGAAGTAATCAATAGCCAATAAATATAAATATGCCTTATTTTGTGTCACAAGATAGAAACAGTACTACTATTGCATGTTTTATTAATTAGGGTTAAGGGTGAGCATTTGGTTATAACTAAATTGAATTGCTCGATTTTAACTAATTGAACCGAAATGAACTTAAGGATATAATTAAATTGAATCGAACCGACTTAATACATTAATCGAAATAACTGAAACCAAACTAATCGATTTGAACTTCCTACAATTTCAGTCACTAATTTTGGTATAAGCACGTGCCAATACTTTCTATTATTGTGTAAATTGTTTGGCAATTTCATAATTATTCATAATTTTAGCAGCACAGAATAAAGGGTACTTATTATAGTCTATAAATTACTTTTGACTATTTACTATCTCCTATTCACTAAAAGATGAATATTATCTTTAGTCAACAGGAGATACTAAATATTCAGAAGTAATCAATAGCCAATAAATATAAATATGCCTTGTTTTGTGTCAACAAGATAGGAACAGTACTACTGCATTTTTTATTAGGATATATAATGTTAACTTACTATAAAAATGACTTACCAGAATAATCTACAAATGATTTTCAAAATAATAAAATAAATACCAAGATAAATAACTCTTTGACACATGGATTTTCAAAATTATCAAGAAGCGAACAAATCAACAAAGGCATCTACTAAAATAACAACGGGTGCATTAGATTTTTATTTAAATAGGGAAATGATTTCTCTGAAGATGAAATTAATAAATTTAATGTTTTGCCTCGTTGCTGTTGAAATCAATATACATATTTAGTTTTGATTGTCATGGTCGACAATGTAACACTACAAGAAAATAGGTCATTTGAGTGGATCCGCAATGTACCGCTCTGGTGCCTGAGTGGTTTTGGCAGGGGTGGGAAAACCTAGAACTCATGTTCAAATTTCCTTGTGGCCGTTTATCCGAATGGGGCATCAGAAGAGGGATGTTTGTGATAATGCATAATCTAAAAAAAGAAAAAAGATTATTTGAGACGGATTTTCATTTATTAATTTAGAATTCCATATTAATCTAGTCATATTATTCTTTGTCGTAAGTTTCTTATTGGAACAGTTGTGTACATGCCAAATTAGGAAAAGTCCTAGAAGAACAATTATATATTAAACAGATGATGAGCCACCGGTCTCCCGAGAAAAGGATCTAAAACCATGGCTCAAGTGCTGACACTTAATATTTAATTAAAATATATGAGATTGTGGATTAAAATTCTTTAATTTTTTTGGATAATTAATTTTCATTTTCAAATATCTTATTTAATTTCTGCCAAATCTTATTTTCAAACCCGAGAGAGTAACTGATTAAAGATCTAAACACCCTATAATAAAAAATAGAAAAAAAATGAACCTTCCCAAGAATAATATGAGAGAGTGGACAAATTATTTTGCTAAGGTCCGCAGCTACTCACATATGAAGATTTAATTTTCATAGTTTATTTTACAGGCATGTAATTTTTAAATGAAGATTAGCCTCTTAATTAATTCCAAATATGGTGCGAATAAACTTCTTTTTGTAATTCAAGAGGTTGATCATCGTTCCCTAATCGCTAACAAAAAATAAATATATGAGAAGGGATATCAGTGCTATGCTATACTAAATGATGCCAAGGGACACATAATTGCTGCATCATAATACCCTGCAAGGAAAAACGTACAAAAAACACCCCATTCGAGGTTAGTAGCCATTGCAACTCATCTCGGCACCCAATCCTAGGAGAGCCAAGCATGTGGTCCTAAATAATATCCAAACATGTCAATAAAGTTGCCTCTAGCTACACCTAATTAAGAACCATCGATAAAGATTTTTCAGATATAAGAAGTGATAGATACTCCCAATTGTCGAGGCAGTTAGCGAGATAATCTATCTACAAGTACTCTAAGAGGACGCCACTAGTCATGCCACAAGAAGACTTTCCTGCCATCTCCTATCCTCCATCCAAATTTAAACCTCACCGCATCACGGATTGAAAATAGTTTTCTCTAGTGCCATGGACATGAGGAATGCATTGGAAGCAATCAAAACACCTATCTTTTACATGATAAGTATGGATCGCCATTTAACCCAAATAGACTCATTGTATTCACGCGATAAATAATAGAATGATCAGTTTATTTTATTATTTTATTCATTCCATTGTTGTTTTAATGGAATAAAAAAAGTCTAGATGACCAAAATGCCCTTACAATATATACAATGTTATTTAATTCAAAATATTCACATAATTATTGAAGAAAATAGGGGTGTGCAATCAGTTATAACCTAACCAAACTGCATGTAATAACCAAATTGAACCGACAGACTAACCCCAACTAACTGAACTAACCAAAACTGAACTAACTGAAACCTGAACTATGGTAACCGAATCGAACCAAAAATCGAACTAATGTACAAAACAACCAAAAACACCAAACATTAGTTTGGCCTTATTGTTGTTCTCAGCCACCTAGTTAGCCGATGATTCATATATCCAAAAATGAGTTTGATCCATTGATTATTTTTTGTAGATCTAAAATTAATTTTATGATAAAAAAAACTCAAAAACACATTTTTGGAAAAACGTCGCCAACCACCATCCATGGCAAATTTCGACGATCGGAATCGACCATCAAATTTGTTTTGGATTTTAG
The DNA here is from genome assembly GCA_036245055.1 of Diospyros kaki. Taxonomy (NCBI): domain Eukaryota; kingdom Viridiplantae; phylum Streptophyta; class Magnoliopsida; order Ericales; family Ebenaceae; genus Diospyros; species Diospyros kaki. The sequence continues at coordinate 24,985,636 of BSEG01000011.1, read as the reverse complement.
TATATTTAAATTTTAATGTAAAATAGAAGTTGCCAGAAAACTTACTGAATGGGCCATTGGTATTAACGGGCGAGCACGATGGTGCAAATCGAAGGGAGATAAAGATGATGGGTTGGTGTCGGAGGGAGACAAAGGGCTGAGCGAACCAAAGCTACGACCTTTCGTCTTCGTCTCCAACAAATCGACCCCTTTGTCTTCGTCTTCAACATGCAAATCGGAGACAAAGACGAAGTTTGCTCGACTAGTCGGCCCTTCGTCTTCGTCTCTAGTCAGTAAGCCTAGAAGCGAGGCATGGTGGTGTGATAACAAGCGGCAAAGGACCGGAGGTGGTGGAGAGGGGTGGTGGGGTCAAATTGAGAAGAAGAAGAAGATGGAAAGGCAGGCATAACTTAGAAGGCTGTTTTCCTTTTATAATACACTCAAAATGAAGTTGTTTTGAAATTTCAATCATGTTGGTTAGTTCAGTTAAACTGACAACGAAAATCGAATCGATAAAAAGAACTAACCAAAATTTTTGCTGAAATTAATCAAACCACTAACCAACATTTTAATAACCAAATTGAACTAGTCGGGTCAGACGGTTTGGTTCGGTTAATTCGGTCTAACGAAACTAATGCATAACCCTAGAAGAAAGGTTATAAAAACATTTAAAAATTCAAAAAATATTATACATACCAATTGAATAAACATACGAAAATAAAAGTCATGTAGTTATTAAATTCAAAAAGATTACTATGCCCTTACAAATATATTTTACATTACTATTCCAAAAATATCGTGTAATTAATAATTATTGAATATAGTTTATTAAAAATAGTTTTCAAGGATGGGTTTGGGCGGTGGATAGATTTGGGCGACCGTAGAGGAATGTAAGGGATCGCGGTGTGATTGGGCGATGGACAGTGAAGTCCATGAGGGTTTGGGCAACAAATTAGTGGTGGCGAAAGATAGATGAGGGCGGCAGAGAAAAGGGATCTAGGTTGATGGCGACGGCGAATAAGGGAGGTGTTTAGCGACAGATGGTGGAGGAGGGGAAGGGGAAGCAGATCCGGTGGAGGAGAAGGGGATTTGGGTGGTAGATGGCGGAGAAAGGCAGTGAAGATGCAAACCGACGAAGAAGAAAGGGATTTGGGTTGGTGGGGTCGGATGATGGTGAACGAGGGGGGTTTAGGGAGGCAGATGACTAAAGAGGGAAGGGGGAAGCAGATCCATTGAAGAAGAAGAGGATTTGGGCAGTGGACGAAGGTGGCAGATGGATCAGGCCAATCTCAGAAGGGAATAACTAAAAAGAAAAAAAAAAGATTAGAGAAAGAGGAAGAAAAGGGAAGAGGTGGGTGGCGGACCGCGGCATGCATGTTGTCCGCCTAATTCTATCCCACAAGTGGACGGATCATGACAAGTAATACAGTGATGAATAGAGTGTCGTACCCACGAGGACTAACTTTTGACGTTTACTCTAACTAATTTAACCTTAACCTAACTCACACATTAACAAAGAATTCAACTGTAATGAAAACTAATTTATGAATAAAAGATGCAAACAAAATAATTTCTTTGATTTAAAACTCACAAGACTAAGGCACTAGGGTTTGTGAATCCACCGTCGGCCTTCTATGATTCAATTATTCATTACTCAAGTCTTGCTATTTCTTATCTTAGGTTGAAAATCGATGATCCAATCACAACCAAAAGCCTCTCTCGATGGTCATTCAGTTCTATGAATATATATGAGATTAACTATCTCTAGTCAACCTTTGAACATATAAACAAGCATTCAATCACGGAGATCATCACAAAATGATTTCATAAGGCATAACGATATCTCTACCTATTATAGGACCCTATGTTGTTTGCTACCATGTCTAATCCATATTGAATCTCTTGAAAGCAATACAAATCACAAATATGTTCCAATGGTGATCAAGCATCAAAACAATATTATGAACATAACAAACAATCAACCCGAATGGATAAGAAAATAGCAAACCGAATAACTTTAAATCAAACCATTAGAAGTCGAGGTTTGATCATTCACCCTAGTTATAAAAACTTAGCTATGCATGCTCTCAATCAAAAGAAAAGGAAAAGAGTTGGAATCCATAACGAAGAATTGAGAAAGAAAAGAAACGATACAACCCAAGAGTAGTCTTTAATCTTCCATCCGCTTCTTTTCTCTCCCAAAAGACCCCCCAAATCTCCTAAGAATAAGTCTTTATATAGTCCTCTTTAGGTTATCAAAGTTCTACACCTTAAAGGAGTCTATCCCTCTTTGATTTGGATTGAAACAGGCTTAAAACGGCCTTTTCACGAAGTTTTGAATCCTACCGCGGTATGCTTGTTGTTGTAGATCCGTGAGCTCTAGAAACTAATTCCTAAAGCGGTCTTATAGCGGTATGCATTCCGCTGTAAGACCATGAGCTCCAAAAACTAATTTGTAAAGCGGCCCTACAACAGTATGCATTCCGCTGTAAGTCGCTAGCCTTATTCTTTTGCCTCTTGCTTTATCATCTTCCACTTTTTGCTCTCAATACTCTTTTGCTTTCTTTTGAATCGATACCCGACCATGCCTTTAAGCTTTATTTCAACTCCCATCAGGCACCAAAATCACTTTTTTTGCTCCATGTCTGCTTTGCATGTAATGTGTACCTATATTGACAAAATTAAGCCCAAAATGAGTAGCAATCATGTTCATTGAATAATTAAATGCTAAACTTGAACCACTAAATAAGAGTGCAAAATATGCTAATCAAATACCCCCAAACTTAGCCTCTTGGTCATCCCGAACAAGATTATCACTCACACACACATTGGATAGCCTTCCTATTAGTCTCAGATTTTGGTATCTTTTAAAATTCACAATGAGTATTCAAGTAATGCTCCACCACAGTTGTGGACTCATTCCATGCTTGGCGTGTGTGTGTGCATAGTCGGATTCTTTATCATGCATTAGGTTGTTGCTACCCAACCCTTCAATGGTCATGTTTTTGCTTTCCCTTTTATGACTTGCACTCCACCCCCAAACTTAATGTTTTTATTCCATCCCTAGGTATCCTAGGGTTACTCTCATCTTTTTCTTTTCTTTTTTTCTTTTTTTTTTTAGTCTAGTTGGGTCTAGCTAAAAATAATGCTACCTCAGTCTATGAAGATTCTCCTTAATTTTGAGTGCTTTTACATTCCAACCTCTATCAAGCAGTCAAACCCATTAATTTTCTTCATCCCCCACAATACAAGTGTCAGCACAATCATCCTTTGCTTTTTTCTTTTTTTTTTTTTTTAGCAAAGCCTTTCCCCATTAAGCTTTCTAGAACAACCTTGTAGTGAGCTTTTAGCCGTTGAGTCCCAAGTCAGATGACCTTAGGGCACCAGCTATTGAGACACCCCTACGGACGTAATCACCCGATTCAATTAGGCTACGAAGAGAGGCGCATAATATATACAGGATGATTAATATAGTGTGCATGACATAATAATAGAGGGATAATATTTCTAGCCTTTGGTCTTTGCTTAGCTTTCGTTAGTTTGTCTACACATTCCACACAAATTTTTAACATGCACGGAATCAACACATTCCTCAGTAGACACTACCACAGCTTGACCTTCTCCAAACTCGTTTTTTTTCCTATGAGTCCCAATACTAAGTCGAAGGGGAGAGTCTGCTAGCCATCTAGGTAAGTATATTCAACCTATGCAATGTATAACCCGACACATGTGCTCAATAGAAGTCATCACATGGATATATGAGTAATTCAAACAATGTGAGAAACATCACTATCAACTACTCTATGAATCATAAAAATACCATGTAGTTTTCATCATTGTTGGTAGAGCTATCCAACTAATTTTTTTTTTTTTTTAAGTAGGCTAACACATCATGCATGATTGGACCAACCAAACCCTCCCCTAAACTTAAAATGAGCCATTGTCCCAAGGGCTCAAAAAGCATTAAACAGGAAGGAAGGTACCTGGTACACAATGAAGGTGTGATGGAAAAAAGATCAACATGTGCCCATTTTGAGATATTAAAAATTTTGACAATGGCTTTGCCCTTGCAAGTAGCTGGTGTAAGACGGGTCTTCGACATCATTATCACTTTAAAAAATGTACCTACAATGCACAAGTTTGAACATAAGAGAGCAACAATGAATAGGAACAACATGAAGTAGACAGAGTCACATGGATGCCCAAATTCCCCCCAAACTTAAACCTCACAATCCCTAACTTAAGATGCAATGTGTAAGTGAATGTTGGTTGGGGCATTTTATCAAACACCTAGTATGCATGTTGTTATGATGCCCTCAACATTGTTTTTGTGCACAAAACAATTCCTAAAAAAAAAAAATGACACTCTAACCTAACTCAAAATCAAATAAACCAAAGGCAAGAAAATAAAAACAAATGCAGAATGATAATTAAATGAAAGGGTGAGAAAATTGGGTTGCCTCCCAATAAGTGCTTGTTTAAAGTCGTTAGCTTGACTTTGTCTCCATCTTCAAGGAGGCTTGAATCCTTTTTCCATCAATATTTTGTGGGTGCCAATTAATGGACTTAATCCTTGAATGTTAGGAACTTTTAATCCAATCCCATTCTTTTTCTCCCTCAAATCCCTTACCAACTTTTCCTTTTCATGACTTGGTGGCTTGGCTATTGAATTAGAAGAAACATCTAAAGAACACAATTTGTCTCTTTTAGATGGACAACCTTTTTTCTTTTCTCCCAAAGAGCCCACAACCATGACCTTGTTCTTGGCATTCAAAATTTGTTCCTGCTCATCAAAAGAGTTAGCAATGCAATTTTCTGTAGGGTCATTAGATCTCTCTACCAAATCAACAATGCCATCTCTCATTAAGACTTCTTTCTCATTGCCATTAGAATGTTTCATAGCCTTAAATACATTAAACGTAACCATCTCATCATAAATTCTAAGGCTAAGTGTTCCTTGTTGGACATCAATCAAAGCTCTCCCTATGGCAAGAAAAGGTCTCCCTAAAATTAAGGGCATATCATAATCTTCTTTGATATCCAAAACAAAGAAGTCAACAGGAAAAATAAATTTATCCACTTTTACCAAAACGTTCTCCACTACTCCAATCGAATATTTGATACTTCTATCAGCCAATTGAAGAGAAACAATGGTAGGTGTTGGTTCTTTTAATCTAAGCTTCCTGAAAATAGAGTAAGGCATTATATTTATACTAGGACCCAAATCACATAGAGCTCGTTCAAATAATAAACTACAAATGGTATAAGGAATAGTAAAACTCCCTGGATCTTTAAGTTTCGGTGGTAGTTTATTTTTTAATATAGCGCTGCTCTCCTCCGTTAGCATAACAGTTTCGTGCTCCTCCAACTTCCTCTTATTTGATAAAATTTCCTTCATAAATTTCGCATAGCTAGGCATTTGAGCTATGGCATCAACAAATGGGATGTTTATGTGAAGCTTCTTGAATACCTCTAGAAACTTTTCAAATTGCTTATCTAGTTTGTGTTTGCACAACCTTTGAGGGAATGGAATTGGAGAAACTGATGGTGGAATTACCTTCTCTTGTTCAGCTACTACTTCAAGCATTTCAAGTTGATCTGTTGTCTCCTGAACAATACCATTTTCTTTTACCACACCTGGCCTTTTTACATGAATTTTCGGTAGTTGCACTCCACTCCTTGTTGTGATTGCATTTACTTGCTCATTTGGGTTAACTTCTGTATTACTAGGCCATGTGTCCAGTTGCCTTTCTGTTAGGATTTTTGCTAGTTGCCCAATCTAATTTTCAACATTCTTAATGGATGCGTCTGTCTGGTCACTTCATTCTTAAATCTTTGAAAGTGCTTCCTCCCATCCTCCTTTTTCCTCTTGTGGCTGCCCTTGTTTTGGTGGATTTTGGATGTTCTGAGTATTACCATAAGAAAAATGAGGATGATTACTCTAGCCTAGATTGTATGTTTTTGAGAATGGGTTATTCTGCTGCTTTTGGAAATTTTGTTGATGTTGAAAATTCTATGCATAGGCAGCTTGCTCCATGAATGGTGGATTTATGAGCAACGAACATTTAGGCAATGGATGAGTTGCTCCAGAAGTTGCACATATGGGAAGTGATCCTTGCACCATATTAACATTCAAAGTATACTTTAAGGCTTCCATCTGCTTTGATAGTGCATCAATCTTGGCCAACATCAATGTGTTAACATCCATCTCATGCACTCCTTCTACCCTTTTATGTGAGTTTCTATTTGACCACTTCACCAACTGCTCACTCATTGTCCCGAAAAGGTCATGAAGCTCCCCGGCTGATTTGTTTTGAATTGATCCTCCTGCTTTAGAATCAACTGCAGAGTGGCTATGAGGAGTGAGTACAGCATAGAAAATGTGATTTTGAGCTGGTAGTGGAAAGCTATGACTAGGACACTTCCTCAATAGCTCCTTGAACCTCTCCCATGCTTCATGAAAATTTTCAGACTCAGCTTACTGAAAAGTTGAAATCTCATGCTTAAGCTTGGTAATCTTGGTCGGTGGAAAGTATTTGAGTGTGAACTTCTGTACCAAATCTACCTATGTAGTAATACTACCCGGGGGTAATGAATCTAACCACTCTCGAGCCCTATCCTTTAGAGTGTGAGGAAAAAGGCTCATCTTGAGTGCCTCTTCATTAATTCCTTGATATTTGAAATTCCCACAATACTCCAGAAATCGAGACAAGTGATAGTGTGGATTTCCTCACTCATTCCATAAAAGGTATGTTGTTGGCGAAGAGATTAATCACATCCCGTCTCAACTGAAAGTTTTCATGCCCGTAGGAAGGATAGATTATGCTTGACTGGTTCTCAATCACTAGGGGCATCATGAAATCCCCTATCAGAATGTCTCTTTCGCTGACTTCAGCGGGTTGCACCATTCAAACGAGTTGATTGGTGTTGTCACCATTATTATTCAGTTGCTCTTTCCTCTTTGCTCTCTGTTCCTGACGTCTTTAATGGAACGTTCTTTCTATCTCAAGATCAAACTCACAAATATTTGAACGTTTTGAACGACTCATGCACTATCTCCATCCCTCCACACACAAAAAATTGAAATAGCTCAGCCTAAAAAAATAACGAGAACAAAATTTAACAGTTAAAGCTAATATCAATCAAAGCATAAATCAAAAGAGTTAGTCCCCGACAACAGCGCCAAAAACTTGTTCACCTAATTCTATCCCACAAGTGAACGGATCATGACAAGTAATACAGTGATGAATAGAGTGTCATACCCAAGAGGACTAACTTTTGACGTTTACTCTAACTGATTTAACCTTAACCTAACATACACATTAACAAAGAATTCAACTGTAATGAAAACAAATTTATGAATAAAAGATGCAAACAAAATAATTCCTTCGATTTAAAACTCACAAAACTAAGGCACTAGGGTTTGTGCATCCACCGTCGACCTTCTATGATTCAATTATTCGTTACTTAGGTCTTGCTATTCCTTATCTTAGATTGAAAATCGATGATCCAATCACAACCAAAAGCCTCTCTCGATGATCATTCAGTTCTATAAATATATATGAGATTAACTATCTCTAGTCAACCTTCGAACATATAAACATGCATTCAATCACGGAGATCATCACAAAATAATTTCATAAGGCATAACAGTATCTCTACCTATTATAGGACCCTATGTTGTTTGCTACCATGTCTAATCCATATTGAATCTCTCGAAAGTAATACAAATCACAAAATATGTTCCAATGGTGATCAAGCATCAAAACAACATTATGAACATAACAAACAATCAACTCGAATGGATAAGAAAATAGCAAACCGAATAACTTTAAATCAAACCATTAGAAGTCGAGGTTTCATCATTCACCCTAGTTATAAAAACTTAGCTATGCATGCTCTCAATCAAAAGAAAAGGAAAAGAGTTGGAATCCATAGCAAAGAATTGAGAAAGAAAAGAAAAGATACAACCCAAGAGTAGTCTTTAATCTTCCGTCCGCTTCTTTTCTCTCCCAAAAGACCCCCCAAATCTCCCAAGAATAAGTCTTTATATAGTCCTCTTTAGGTTATAAAAGTCCTACACCTTAAAGGAGTCTATCCCTCTTTGATTTGGATTGAAACGGGCTTAAAATGGCCTTTTCACGAAGTTTTGAACCCTACCGCAGTCCTACCGCGGTATGCTTGTTGCTGCAGACCCGTGAGCTCCAGAAACTAATTCCTAAAGCGATCTTACAGCGGTATGCATTCTGTTGTAAGACTGTGAGCTCTAGAAACTAATTTGTAAAGCGGCCCTACAGCGGTATGCATTCCGCTGTAAGCTACTACCTTATTCTTTTGCCTCTTGCTTTATCATCTTCCACTTTTTGCTCTCAATACTCTTTTGCTTTCTTTTGAATCGATACCCGACCATGCCTCCAAGCTTTATTTCAACTCCCATCAAGCACCAAAATCACTCTTTTTGCTCCATGTCTGCTTTGCATGTAATGTGTACCTATATTAACAAAATTAAGCCCAAAATGAGTAGCAATCATGTTCATTGAATAATTAAATGCTAAGCTTGAACCACTAAATAAGAATGCAAAATATGCTAATCACATGTATCAACCTAACAGACACTTAGCATAGCCTGCATGCACCTTATAAGCAAGGTTTCCAATCCTTAATTGATAGGAATTAAGATAGGAGAAATCTTTAAAATGAATCAAGTCTTTATTATTATTATTATTCGCCCATTTTCCTAACATCAGCCACTGAATCAATTTCAAACATTATTTCTAATAGATTTTTATTTTAGGATTTAGAAAATCAATGAATCAGTTCAGAGTTTTGTACTGAGAATAATTATTCTAAGAATTAAGTTGAATCGCTATTATTAATGAAGCAAAAAGTAAATCACAAATTTGGAGCAATTTATATACCTGATGGATGAAATTAATATATTTCCTGCAAGAATTATAAATTAAAATTGGTGTATTTAGAACAAGCAACTAACATCAATTTTCCTTGGTATGCGTTACGTGTATAATTTTTGTTCATCTAAGGTATAATTGTAGTCATTATTATTGTTGTTTTTAACTTCTCATTAGTTAAGCCAACTGTATATTCTCTTAAAACCTATATAAAGGACAAATTAGACACAAAAAAAAAAAATGATCTTGCTCATTATCGATCTCATGTACATGTACACAATCATGCAAGTGTAGGATTTGGATAAAAACATATTTATAATTATGCAAATATATTGGTCATAATGTTAAGCTCCCTATTCCCAATCTTAATTAGTACAAATCCTTACATGATCAAGAGTTACATATAAATAGAACTTAAAACATTTGCCTATTTAGTGAAACAAGTATAGATGTTTGACTTCATCAAGGGCATGCCTCAATGATCATCAAACTTAGATGAATGAACTATAACAAGCTTATACACTTAGTTAACGTGAATAGTAAATAGAAAGTGTTGATTTATTAAGGGTATGCCTCAATGAGGGACCTTAATCCTAAAATTGGATGGATCTTGTAGTCACTAAAACCAGCTTTGCAGAACAGCTCTGCCCATTCTTTCTTATTTCTCTCTTTTCCTGCGACATTAATCATCATTATCATGTCAAAGAAGAACTGTGCTTGGACCGACTCTTCGGCTCCTTTGGAGATCCCCATCACCATGTCTATGATAATCACCTTTCCTGCATTTTCTTTGCTTGGAATTGCCTGCTTGCACTTCCTCGACAATGTGATGCAGTCTTCATCGCCCAAGAAGTGCAAGATCCATTGTTTTCCAATTTTAGGTTATATAAGTATGAGTTCAGCTGTAAAAGCAAGGATATATATATATATATACTAGGGATAACCTGTGCCTGAAGGCACGGTATAAATAATATTAAAATTAAAATACAGTTATAATTTATACGTATTATGTTAAAATGCTCTACAAAACTCAAATAAGAAACAAATATATAATATTTATAATGTTCACCAATATTACAAATCAAAATATAAAAGCAAGTAAAATAATTGTATCCTTATTAACTTTTTATAATAAAAAGAACTCAGCCTATTTGTACGGAGCATAATAGCACTTATATTAGGTATAACACTACCTTCCAAGCATTTGCCATGTTTCCATAGGACTCTCCAAAGTGTGGCTCAATTCTAGGTGCTTCCTTATTTTTAGTGATGCACATTTCGAAATCACGTAGCTGAAAGAGAAGAAAACAAAAAATTCAGATATCAGAAAATTGTCAATTTAATCTCAGGATAGGAATGAATAAAATATTATACTCTCAAAAGATCTATATATAAGAAGTAGTTGTGCATTAAAATTGAAGATTGACAACAACATTAGTTCTAGTTCTCTTAATTGAGGCTAACTGATACTTAATGGCATGTTGTTTTTGTTAGTTAGTTCTCTATTGAACCCTCCATCTCCCTCTTTCCATACATAGACATCTGTCCACATAGTGGCTTGCACATATAAGGTTTTTATTTATCCTTCTTCATTATTGAATAAACAATAAATTACATTAGAAACTGTTGTCTGAGCAAACTAAATGGAATAATAAGAAAGAGCATTGCGTAAAAAGATAGAAAAGAAACTGATCACTTTCTAGAACTTAGGCAACACCATGAAAAGATGAAATTGGGTTTTTGAAACTAATTAAAAATGTAGAAGGTTAAGAGACCTGATAATATAAATGCAATGGGTTGCTCTCATAAACAACATTGCAGTGCTCCAGAGCTTGCTTATAATTTCCAGCCTTGTACATCTGATGTGCAACCCCCCAATTACACATCTTCTTTTGCATCATCAACAACATAATCTCATCTCATCAGCATAGGGCACATCACATACAAAAACCAAAATGGTCAAAAACAAAAAAAACAAAAAAAAAAAAGAAGATTATACAATGCCCACGAAAACTGCAATCGCATTCATAAGGAAACAATCGGTCATTGGGTATTATTTCATTTTTTTTAAATTCAAATACTAAACCTCCTCCAGCCGACAACAAAAAAGAGAGAATAATTTGATCAAACAATTGACATGACCCAATAATAAGCTTGAATCAGAAAATAAAATGATTATGACTGAAAACAAAGTAAATAACGATCAATCATAAACGAAGAAAAAGAAACCCTAGAAAATTGGGGAAAGTAACCTTGAGAAAAATCAAGAGCGGACTCCGACTGATTAAAATTATTAACCAATGACTTGAGTTGGGAGGCAGAAGAAGAAGACACTAAATCATCAAAGCAAAATCTACACCCATCCATACAATGACACAAAATTCAAGACTGTAAACGTTAGATTCTTCTGAACTCCTAAAACAAACTACAAATCTAGAAGATAAAATATATGCATTAATGACAATTTCACGTATCAAAAATTCAGATCCAATTAGCAGAGAGTTAGATCTATGTTCATCCATACAAAATTCAAGCCATGTAAACATCGAAATCCTCTAAAATCCTGAAACAACCTATAAGTTAAATTGCACTCCTTTTTAACACCACCTATTCTATGCATCAGATAAAGAGCATATTTATTTATTAATTAGAAGGGGCACTAAGTCTTGAAGGTTTGGATTGAATAATAGATCTTCTTCCTTACCAACACTTGAAAGCTACACACCATCATCATCATCATCTAACCCAAACCCAAGTGAGTTAACTTAAAGTTGCAACCACGCTAATGAATGGCAATGGCATGGCATATTGACATGCTTGTTCCTGTTCTAAATAGGAGTAGTGTAGCTTTCAGGGCATATTCCTTATCAAGGAGAAGCAAATTATGGCAGTTGTACCCACATAGCATGTAATGTAATTACTATATATATAATTAACCACTTGAATGTTAATTGTCATCCTTGGGCATGCAAATAATTATAGTCTATTCTCAACCCCCATGAGCATACATGCCAATTTGATTAGGATGTTAGAGACCCTCTTTTTGAGTAATTAAGTTTATTTATTCAGAAATTAAAACTTGCATAATCAAATTTTTTAAAAAATAAATAAATAATTTGAAAAGTTCCAGGAAGTTTCCTTTTTGGAGATATAATAATACAATTAATTACAACTAAGCAAACAATATTAGCAACCAAATTTGAGAGGGTGAAAATTCAAAAAGACAGGCACAAAAGAAATAAAAAGAACCATATATAGTATGGTATCGTATGCGCGCCAGCAACTGCTGGCTGTTGCCAAGTGGCTTCCAGCCACTGCCACTTGTCCCAAATTGCTTGACACTTGTCTAGCCCCTTGCCCAGTGTTTAAACTTACTTTTCCACCAGATTTTTTAATGCCTTTTGAACCCCACGTAACCCCTACATTGCCCCTTCCCCTTGGCCTATAAAAAGGCCATTAATGCTTAAGAAAAAGGAGGAATTTTGTGAGAAATTGGGGAGGTTTTGGGGGAAGATTTTGGGAAAATTAGAGAAAATTTTGGTGAAATTAAGGAAAATTCTTACTGTGTAAGTCTGGGCTGTGGCATAAGCAACATTGATTCGCAGTAGAGATTAAAGAAGAATATCCAAGGCAAGTTCCTATCACTATTTTGCAAGTTCTTCTCCTGTTTTACAAGTTAAATTCATCTTTCCTCAAGTTATGTTTTAAATTGTAAGTTCCATATTTATCTTTTGTTATTGCAAGATCCTACTTAAAAATTTTCAAAAATTGCAAGTTAGTTCCTATTTTACAAGTTATTTCCCATTTTGCTAGTAAATTATTCCATGATTTACATTTATACCTATTAAATCTCAAATAGGGTTTGTATCACCCTATATTTCCCTGTGAATGATACTTTATTGTGGACATGCAAGAGTTTGATGTTGTCTTGCATGAATGTTGTCCCATTGTGCATATTGTTTTAATAATTGCATGCCAATTATATATGAGAAGTTATTACAAGTATGCATGTTATGAGGATGCATGAAACATGTGCATGAAAATAGTTTTTAAATAAGTGTGTAAAGGCCTCATGATGCGCGCAGCGTTCAAGTCCGCAGGATATATCCACAGAGAAAGTGTTGAGCTTAAAGTATGGACTTTGGTCCCATGTTTATAGTTCTAAAAAGTACTGCATATGGGCATGGATGCATGTTTAATCATCTTATCATGTGAAAGTACCTTAAATGGCATTCATGTCTCATTTGCTTCTTGATACCCATAGCTTTTATGCTGGCTTTCTTTTAGTTGTACTTGCTAGGCCTTGTAGCTCATGTTTGTTTGCATCATTCCAGGTAAGGTAAAGCAAAAGAAGAGGGCGAGCTAAGTGGATCTGGAGCTTTGGGGTAGAAGTGTGTATAGAGCCGTCTCAACCTAAAGGTCCTTGGGGGGTGTTTTATGTTGTGTAATATTAAGTTATGCTTGTTATGTTCTAGGTTGTACCCCTGAGGGGATATGATGGGTTTGTGAACCCTAGCATGGTGTGTAATATTAAGTTATGTTGTGGTCTCTAATGTCTAAACCTATGAGTAAAAATGTATGAGTGTGGCTTTTGTTATTAATAATCAAGGAGTATGTGTAATGCTTTTAATTGGTTTTGGCATATATGTCCTCTTCTTATGGGTCCCTAGTTAGGTGCGCCTATAATTGGTGGTATTAGAGCGGGGTTTGAGATGAGTCTCTGTACAAGTAGGAATGTTGGGTAGAGTTAAGAGTATTTTTAGCAAATAGAGGTGTAACTAAGTATGAATTAGACTTTAAAAATGTTAGTTGTGCCGGAAAATGAGTACTCGTCGAGGAAGGCCACCGACTCCAAGCCTAGGTCGTGGCCAACTTGCACCCACACCTGCACATGTGTCTGATACTTCGGGGCAGTCTAATAGAGGGTTGCGACAAGAGATGGATGAGGTGCATGAAGCTTTAGCAGGGATACGGAGGAAGATTGAGATGCTTGCTGCCAATCAAGAGAGGAATGATCAGGGGCAATAACAAGTACGATAAGGGGTTGAGAATAATCATGGTCAAGTCTCCAATCTAGAGGTTCAAGGAATGAAGAGTAATGCGGGAGGCTAACTACTGAAGAATTTTATGGCACTTCGACCTCCTGAATTCTATGGAGGCATAGATGTCTTGGCAGCAGAAAATTGGATGTTGTCCATAGAGAAGCACCTTCGGACCATGGGGTGTAGCGATGCACAATGGTGAGAAGGTGGAGATTTATACAGACCATAAAAGGTTAAAGTATCTTTTCTCCCAAAAGGAATTGAATATGAGGCAACGTCGGTGGGTAGAGTTATTTAAGGACTACGATTGTGACATTTTATATCACCCAGGAAAGGGCAATGTAGTGGTTGATGCTTTGAGTCGACGTGGAGCATCCATTGCAACTATGATGGTGCAAGAATGGTTATTGTTGGAGCAACTGAATAGTTTATCTATCTCTTCATCCGAGGAAAGACCAATCGTGTTTTGCGATTATATGAAGGTGCAATCGGAATTGATTGAACGGATTCGGGTCCAACAGTCTACTGATGAAAAGCTAGCCAAAGTTTTAGTCAACAGGGAAAAATTCGAGGCTGTGGGATACTTTCAGAGGGGCAATGGACTATTACTATTTCGAGGTCGAATTTGTGTACCGAAGAACGAAGAATTGAGACAAGAAATTCTAACAGAAGCCTATAAAGTCCGTTATACCATTCATCCGAGCATAACAAAAATGTACCAAAATTTGCGACGAAAGTTTTGGTGGGATGGTATGAAGAAAGACGTAGCCAAGTTTGTCTCACAATGCCAGGTGTGCCAACAAGTAAAAGTAGAGCATCAGAAGCCCACCGGGTTGTTACACTCACTGCCGATTCCAGAATGGAAATGGGATCACATTACTATGGATTTTATTATAGGTTTGCCCAGAACTTCAAGGGGGCATGACGCAATATGGGTAATAGTAGATCGTTTAACGAAGTCAGCCCACTTCTTCCCAATTAAGAAGACATTTCCTTTAAACCGGTTGGCTAAGTTGTATATTGAAAAGGTAGTGAGATGACATGGAATCCCAGCCAGTATTGTCTCAGACCGCGATCCCAAATTTACTTCTCGGTTCTGGGGAGTCTTACATGAAGCTTTAGGGACTCAACTAAAATTTAGTACTAGATTTCATCCTTAGACAGACGGGCAGACAGAACAGACTATCCGGACTGCATTCCATCCTCAAACATACGGGCAGACAGAACAGACTATCTGGACCTTGGAAGATATGTTAAGAGCTTATGTGCTAGATTTCCACAGAAGTTGGGATGATCATTTGCCATTAGTGGAATTCGCTTATAACAATAGTTTCCATTCTAGTATTAGGATGCCACCTTACAAGGCGCTCTATGGTCGACCATGTAGATCACCCATTTGCTGGGAAGAAGCAGGAGATAGGACCTTACTCGGACCAGAAGTAATTGAGTAGACCTCTGAGAAGATCCGACTCATCAAGGCCCGATTGAAGACAACCCAAGATAGGTAGAAAAGTTATGCTAATAGATGGCGTCATCACCTCGAGTTCAATATTATGGATCATGTATGGCTCAAGGTAATGCCTGTGAAGGGTGTGCAGAGATTCGGGATTTCAAGAAAACTCAATCCTCGTTATGTAGGACCGTTCGAGATATTGGAGCGGGTAGGATCCTTAGCCTACCGGCTAGCCTTACCTCCATTATTAGCCAATGTTCATAATGTATTCCATGTGTTTATGCTGCGAAACTATGTACCAAACCCTCAGCATGTTGTTGATTATCAAACTCTTGGAGTCAAGGAAGATGCGTCCTATGACAAGTTGCTAGTAGCCATTCTGGAACGAAAAGAGAGAGTATTGAGGCATAGATCTATTCCTTACGTAAGGGTCCAATGGCAGTATCACAGTCCAGAAGAAGCTACATGGGAGTTAAAGGAAGAAATGAAGCATTCTTTCCCTCAATTGCTTGATTGACCAGGTGCGAATTTGGAGGACCAAATTCTTTTAAGGGGGGGAGGATTTGTAACAGCTTGTTTATTTATAAATTTATGTGAATTTGGGTGTGAGAAATTAATTAGAGAAAAATTAAAATTTATCAATTGGGTTTTGGTAATTATTTGAAATTATTGAGGTCGTTATGGAATATTTGGGGATTTAAGGAAAAATAACAGTTTATGTTATTTTGAGGAAGTAGATAATTAATTATTTGGGTTTGAAAGCATTTATGGAAAGAATAAAATAAATGAATTGGGATTAATTGTTGAAAGTTTTGGGGATAAAGGGAAATTGTGGAAATTAGAAATGCCTTAAAAATAAATGGCAAGGATTTCTATCCAATGAGGGTTGTAGGCAAGGTGGTTGGAAGTGTCAGAAGGAGAGAGAGGTCGCGGGATCAAACCCGTGACCAAGCAAATAAAGTTGTTCTTTTTAACTATAAAAAATAAATAAATAAATAAGAGATTAGCAGGCGCGCCTGTGCACGCCACGCAGGGCCCCTGCGTGGCCCTGCTGCTCGCCAGCAGCTGCTGGCTGCTACCAAGTGGCTTCCAGCCACTGCCACTTGTCCGAAATTGCTTGACACTTGTCCAGCCCCTTGCCAAGTGTTTAAACCTACTTTTCCACCAGAATTTTTAATGCCCTTTGCCCCCACTTAACCCCTATATTGCTCCTTCAGCTTGGCCTATAAATAGGCCATTAATTCTTAAGAAAAAGGGAGGAATTTTATGAGAAATTGGGGAGGTTTTGGGGGAAGATTTTGGGAAAATTAGAGAAAATTTTGGTGAAATTAAGGAAAATTCTTGCCATGTAAGTCTGGACTGTGGCATAAGCAACCTTGATTTGCAGTAGAGATTAAAGAAGAATATCCAAGGCAAGTTCCTATTACTATTTTGCAAGTTCTTCTCTTACTGTACAAGTTAAATTCATCTTTCCTCAAGTTATGTTTTAAATTGCAAGTTCCATATTTATCTTTTGTTATTGCAAGATCCTACTTCTAAATTTTCAAAAATTGTAAGTTAGTTCCTATTTTACAATTTATTTCCCCTTTTGCCAATAAATTATTCCATGATTTACATTTATACCTATTGAATCTCAAATAGGGTTTATATCACCCTATCTTTCCTTAGGAATGATGCTTTATTGTGGACATGGAAGAGTTTGATGTTGTCTTGCATGAATATTGCCCCATTGTGCATATTGTTTCGATAATTGCATGCCAATTATATATGAGAAGTTACTACAAGTATGCATGTTATGAGGATGCATAAAGCATGTGCATGAAAATAGTTTTTAAATAAGTGTGTAAAGGCCTCATGATGCGCGCAGCGGACAAGTCCGCAGGATATATCCGCAGAGAAAGTGTTGAGCTCAAAGTATGGACTTCGGTCCCAAGTTTATGATATGGACTTCGGTCCCAAGATTTGGACCTCGGTTCCATGTTTATAGTTATAAAAAGTACTGCATATGGGCATGGATGCATGTTTCATCATCTTATCATGTGAAAGTACCTTAAATGGCATTCATGTCTCATTTGCTTCTTGATACCCATGGCTTTTATGCTTGCTTTCTTTCAGTTGTACTTGTTGGGCCTTATGGCTCATGTTTGCTTGCATCATTCCAGGTACGGGTAAAGCAAAAGAAGAGGGCAAGCCAAGTGGATCTAGAGCTTTGGGGTAGAAGTGTGTATAGAACCGTCTCAACCTAAAGGTCCTTCGGGGGTGTTTTATTAAGTTACGCTTGTAATGTTCTAGGTTGTACCCCTGAAGGGATATGATGGGTTTGTGGACCCTAGCATGGTGTGAAATATTAAGTTATGTTATGGTCCCTAATGTCTAAACCTATAAGTAAAAATGTATGAGTGTGGCTTCCGTTATTAATAATCAAGGAGTATGTGTAATCCTTTTAATTAGTTTTGGCATATATGTCCTCTTCTTATGGGTCCCTGGTTAGGGGCACCTACATGGCCTGTATCATAAAAAGAAATCGATGATTGTTGAAGCAACTTAGACATTTAGAGAAATCTATTAAGCGGAAAAATATGCATTCCTCATATAATTCCATACCCTAGCAACAAATAGATACCATAAGCTAATCTTCTAGTCCTATTTTTACATGTAATTAAAAAATTAGCTTACTCCAAAAATCTAGAGTTGACATGTGAAATAATAGTCAGATGAAGTTAGTGAATGAACTGAATTCAACTATAATCAAATAACACAAATTAGAATTGAAAAACAAAATGGGAAAAAAACCAGCAATTATGAAATGCCTTTGGCAGTGTGGCAATTATCCTCAATAGCCCAACAGATTGTTACAAATGGATATAAAATACTCATACTGACAATTATCCTCCACTACAGTGTCGCATTATCACAGAGTCCAAAATCTAAGTTGGTCTAATATTATGAACTTCAAAGTTTTAGTGATTTGGTCCAACAATGCCTACTTGTAATCTGGATCGCAACAAATTCATGTAAGAGTGCTTACAAAGATTGGTGTTAATTTCTTAAGATCTTTTACTTGTTCCTACAAAATCCACAAATCATTGTTGAAGAATTCAGAGGAAACTTAGCAAGTGGTAGAAGGCTAAAAGTTAAAGATTGTTAAACTAATTAAAAGATGAAAACATATGCCTATGTATATGCATATCAACCCAAAAAAGATTCATATAATTTTAACTGGTTGTTATCACGATATTCTCATACCAGAATTTAGCCCTATTCTTAGCAGAACATAGAACATTGTCTCAGCTAGCACACCACATTCTCCTCCTAAATCCTTGTTCTCATAGAAGGAACCTGTTCCAGGCCAATCACACTCATGGTTACCGCTGCAATGGACAAATCATTAGTTACCACACAATACATGGAAGATGTTTGCATCCTCCAAAAATTTTTTCTCAGAAAGTTTCAACAGACCTTGCAATCATGTAAGGTACGGTAGAAGCGATAGGCTCAATCTGTGCAGTAAATTGATCCCACTGGGAAATATATCCATTTGCATAACAAATATCTCCAATGTGGAATACTATATCGATGTTCTCCAAGCTGCTTAGTAGTGTTAAGAGACCCTCGCTGGAAATAATTGTATTCGTTGGAGCCATCAGCCTCATCCTGCACAGTGGAGAAGAAATAAACTTTAAATAACTACAACCAATTATTTTTCGTGTAACCTATTCTGCGAGTAACATACAGAGAAGCCAAAATCCACAAATCGCCATATACCCATTAACCAATATGTGAAAACTATCGTTGAATCGTACATACATGATTGTTTTTCTTCAAACCCTAGGAACATTCTCTTCCAATCAAAGACATGGATAGACGAAAACATGCCTAGATTCTGCATATAGAGATAAAAAATAGAGCCAGAAACAGAATATATATGAAAAAACTGGAGAAAGGTAGAGATGGAAACTGTTGATTTCTGGGTCTTCTGCGTTCTCTTCTCCAACAGAAAGGTGCGACAGAGTTAAGCGACGGCAACTGGCGAAGGAAGAAGAAGACCGATGGCCATTGACAGGGGAACATGGTCGCGTTGGAAGTAAGCGACGGCAGCGGTAGAGCATGGCCGCAACGATGCGACGTTCGCAGGCTACGAGATTTGGAAGCACCGCCAACGATGACGGCAAGCACAGCCATGGAAGATTGGTGGCGACAGAGGAAGCAAGAACGACAGTGATGGCGGAGCAGCTGTTGGCGAATATGGTTGTGGTGGAAGCAAGCGGTGAAGGCTGTGCGGTGGGGGGCGATGACGATTGAGCGGCTGTCGGTAGGGTGACAAGGGGGTAGCGATGGCGTTGGTGGGTGGGTGACTATGAGAGAGAGAGAGAGAGGGAGAGAGAGCGGTTGGGCAGAGATGGAGTGTGAGAGGGAAAAAGGGAAGAAAGGGTTGGGCAGTGAGTGGCTCTGTGTGCGTGTGTTAGCGAGGATGTGATGGTTTTGGGGGGAGGGGGAATTATATCCTCAAAACTGATCTCAGCCATTGATTTTGTTGAAAATTCATCTCAACCATCCAAAAAATGTGTCTCTCACATTTGTGTTGAGACAATTCAAAAACAGTGTTGCCTTATTATATAGATATATGTATATACACATATACATATATATTTATATAATGACGTGATGCCACATTTTTCATAAATATTTTATGAAAATTGATTTTGGTTCAAACACGTCTTCCAAAAGATGAGCGAATGCCATGAAGAAATCAGAGCCCTCTCTGTAAAATAACAGTTTATACTGTTTTGGTGACCTTTTGGCTGACGGAATGATCCTCCTCCCAAAATCATATATATATATATATACACGTAAATGCATGCCCACCCACTCCAACATCTCACTCACAAGTAGAGATCAGCTTCGATCAGAAAGCCAACAGATTAAAATATCAAGAATTAGTAATGGCTTACGACAATGGAGTTTGTGGTGTTAGCAATGGCGATCTCCTTGGAGCCAAAGCCTACATTTGGAACCAAATGTTCGATTTCATGAACTCTTTAACTTGAAAACCGCAGTTGAACTGGGAATCCCTGACATCATCCACAACCACGGGAAGCCCATGAAACTTTCCGACCTCGTCACTGCCCTTCCCATCAACCAGAGCCGGCCCAAAAGAGTTGGGGGCCTTAGGCAAAAAACTTTTTTGAGACCTTCAAGTATTAATTTTTTTATAAAAAAATAAATAATACACTTTTTTACATAAATATTTTATTATTTTATTAAATAAAAAAGAAAAAAATAAAATTCAATCAACTATAAAATATAATAATCTTTTAATGATAATAAATTTTCAACTAAAATATAATGTCTCAGAGGTAAGAAAAAAAAAGCCAAACAACTTACAACAATAAACAAAGAAAAAAAAAACTAATTTTTCTTAAACTCTAAGAAAGTTAATGCCAGCAAAAAACTATATATTCATGGGATATTGGGAAGGGAAAGTGGATTTTATAGGATATTGGGATTTGGAAACACTACAAAAATGGTTAAAAATTAAAAAATGGTAAAGGAAAGTTAAAATTCTTTTATAATGTTTTATATTTAATTTTTTAATAAAATATTAATTATTAACAAATAAAAAAATATATACATAAATATTATAAATTTTTAAAATATGAGGCCTTATAATTTTGGAGGCCTAATGCCATGGCATGGATGGCTTAAGGGTAGGGCCAGCCCTACCATCAACCCATCAAAAGCCCACTGCATCGGCCGCCTTATGCGCAGCTTGGCTCTTTCTGGCTTCTTTCTCCAAAAAATAGCCCTAGCAATTGAACTCCTAGAAACTGAGTACACTCTCACCCCCACTTGTCGGTTTCTCTTGACCGACAATCCCTTCATTCTTTCGTCGTTCTTTCTGGCCATGATCGACCCGTGTTTGATAAACTCGTGTTACTTGACGGCTTGGCTCCAGAATGACGATCCAACGGTGTTTAACACAACCAATAGGGCGTCATTTTGGGATTAAGCTGGCCATAAGCCGGCTCTGAACTTCTAGTTTAACGACGGAATGTCGGCTGATTCGAGGTTGGTAGCGAGTGTGATGATTAAGGAGTGTAAGGAAGTGTTTGAGGGGCTAACACTACAAAAAAACGGGCATTTAGCGGCGGTTTTTTTTTTTGCATTTAGCAGCGGTTTTTAACCGCCACTAAGTGATTTAGCAGCAGTTTTGAAAACTGCTGCTAAACCAGCCGTCGTGGAGCATTTAGCGGCAGTTTTGACCAACCGCTGGAATAATTGCCGCAAAATCGGTGATTTAGCGACAGTTTTTAAAATATATAGCTACGGTTTTAAAAACTGTCGCTAAAATTAAAAAAAAATAAAATTTTTTATTTTAGCAGCGATTTTTCAACTGCGGAAAAAATTAAAAAAAAATTAAAATTTTTAAAAAAATAAAAAATTAAAAAAATTAAAATTTTAAATTTTAACGACGGTTTTAGAAATTGCCGCTAAAATTAAAAAAAAATTTAAAATTTAAAAACCGCCGCTAAAATTAAAATAAAATTAAAAATTTTAATCTCTCACCCGCCCGCGCCCACTCGGTTGCCCACCCAACTATACCCACCCACCCAGCCATGTGGCCGCATATCCGCGCGCCACATGGCGAGGCTGGAATTTAAATTTCCAGCCTCCCCCCTTCCCCAGTTTCGAACCCACAACCTCCCCTATGCCATTGCATGCTTGAAACTACCTGATCTACCAACTTCCCTTGTTATATAATTGCATATATAAATTATATACCACTATTTTTCAGAATTATATTTTATATTTTTTAATATAGAAAGAAAAACATTAATTCATTTATCATTTTTTAAAAGAATAAAGGAATAAATTAAAAATAAATTAATTGAATTAAATTAACTAAATTAATTTATTAAAAATAAAAAAATTATATATATTTTAAAATTATTAAAATTTTGTTAAATTTATTTTTATTTTTATTTTTTAAATTAAATTTTTAGTTAACTAGTGGTGAACCCGCGTGATATATGGGAGAGTTTAATTTAAAAATAAAAAATAAATTTATTATTTTAAATAATTTTAACTAAATTGATAATTATAATTTTTTTAATCTTTAATCATGTTGAAAAAATTTAAGTTTACTTAATTATTCACTATTCAATATGCTAATGGAGAACACTTTTAATTCAATATACATAAAATTTTTTTTTATTATATTATATTTATTTATAAATAAATATTATAAAATCTATAATATTTCCACTTAAAGACGTTCGTTATTTTCTATTTATTATATTATAATTATAAATATAAATTAAAACTCTTAAATATGAGTAAGAATAAGTTTTTTCAATAATAACAAAATTTTAAAAAAATGAATTTTGATTTCTTCTATAGTCTTAAAAAAGTGATACCTTAAATAATAATTAGCATTGAAAAACCCTAATACTTGACAACCCTAATAATTGACATTTGGAAAAATACTTTATTTGACTATTATATTTTAATATTATATAAATATACATAGAATAAAGATATAAAAATAATATATTAAATAAATAGATACTTTTCTATGACTTAATTAATAGTTTAAGTTGTCTATTAATATTTCTCATAAAATTCATGCAAATTTAATAGAAAACAATTAGCATTGAAAAACTTGTATATTTAAAATTTATTATTAATTTTACAATAATTAGTATATATTATTTCAAAACAATTGAAATATTTAAATTATTAATGCAAATTACAAAATGTAAATTATTAATGTAATAAGTATTAAATGCAAGTTTTTGGGGAAAATTTTATTACTACTTATTATTTCAAAGCAATTGAAAGATTTAAATTATTAATGCAAATTACAAAATACAAATTATTAATTCAATCAGTATTAATTTTAAATCATTAATGCAAGTTTTGGAGGAAAATTTCTTTTTTGAAGACTATACTACTTTTATATATATAAAGATGCAAATTACAAAATGTAAATTATTAATGCAATAAGTACTAAACGCAAATCATTAATTTGGGGGAAAATTTTATTACTATTTATTATTTTGAAACAATTGAAAATTTTAAATTATTAATGCAAATTACAAAATATAAATTATTAATGCAATAAGTATTATTTGTAAATCATTAATGCAAGTTTTGGGGGAAAATTTCTTTTTTGAAGACTATCCTACTTTTATATATATAAAGATGCAAATTACAAAATGTAAATTATTAATGCAATAAGTACTAAATGCAAATCATTAATTTGGGAGAAAATTTTATTACTATTTATTATTTCAAAACAATTGAAAATTTTAAATTATTAATGCAAATTACAAAATACAAATTATTAATGCAATAAGTATTATTTGTAAATCATTAATGCAAGTTTTGGGGGGGAATTTCTTTTTTGAAAACTATCCTTCTTTTATATATATAAAGATGCAAATTACAAAATGTAAATTATTAATGCAATAAGTATTAAATGTAAATCATTAATGCAAATTTTGGGAAAAATTTTTATTACTACTTATTATTTCAAAGCAATTGAAAATTTTAAATTATTAATGCAAATTATAAAATATAAATTATTAATACAATAAGTATTAATTGTAAATTATTAATGCAAGTTTTGGGGGAGATTTCCTTTTTGAAAACTAAATTAAATATTTTAATGAATTTTACGAGAGTTTTGAAAAATCGTCGCAAATATTAATTTAATTTTAATTATAAATTATTTAATTATTTTTGAATTTAGCGACGATTTTTCAGAAACCGCCGCTAAATTAAATTTTTTAATGAATTTTGCAGCAGTTTTGAAAATCGCCGCAAATATTAATTTAATTTTAATTTTAAATTATTTAATAATTTTTGAATTTAGCGGCGGTTTTTCAGAAACTGCTGCTAAATTAAATTTTTTAATGAATTTTGCGACAGTTTTGGAAACCGTCGCAAATATTAATTTAATTTTAATTTTAAATTATTTAATAATTTTTGAATTTAGCGGCGGTTTTTCAGAAACCGCCGCTAAATTAAATTTTTTAATGAATTTTGCGGCGGTTTTGAAAACCGTCGCAAATATTAATTTAATTTTAATTTTAAATTATTTAATAATTTTTGAATTTAGCAACGATTTTTCAGAAACCGCCGCTAAATTAAATTTTATTTTTTAATTATTTAATTATTTTCTAAATTTAGCGACGATTTTTTGAAAATCGCCACAAAATGTAAAAAAAACGGCCGCTAAAATAGTATTTTGTTACGGTTTGCAAACTGCCGCTAAAAATCAATTTTTTTGTAGTGTAAGTTCGATGGTGGATGTCGGCGGTGGCACCGGAACAATAGCCATTGCCATTGTCGACGCCTTCCTGCACTTGAAGTGCATAGTGTTTGATCAGCCACATGTTGTTGCTAATTTGTAGGGGCGTAAGAACTTGAGCTTCGTTGGAGGGAGCATATTTGATGTCTTCCCAGCTACAAATGCAATTCTACTCAAGGTATTTTAAGGTATATACCTTCAAATACCTTTATATATATATATATTCCTTTGTAGTGTGTGTGTGTAAATTATCTTTATATATATACATATTATATTTCTTTATTATCTTTTTATCTTCACTTTAGGCATTTGTTACCATCTGTCAAAAAGAGGTTCTTTACTTTTCTTTTCTACAATAATGTAAATCTGGAAGAAAAATACATATATATATCCTTACTTTTACAGCTGAACTCTTACTTATTCTTGTTGGTATTGTTTATGGAGAAAGAAGAAAAAGGGATGAAACATTTTATTGATAATCAAAACACTTATTTATATAACTTATTTAAAATAGAAAAAGCATAAAAAGTGCAGCCAAATCTGCTACATGTTACATAACAGAAAAAATTCCTAAAAAATAGCTGAAAACTAGATCAAACCTAACACAACTTTGGCAATTTCAATTCCATGTCAGCATTAAATCCTAACTTATTTGACTATTTCAGCAGCATCATAAGTCATTATTCAACATTCCTCCTTGATTTTGAGGGTGCAAATGCAAAGCATTTTAATTTTGGCATGTATTGGATATAGCATATGGGCATTTTATGGTTTATAGTTATGAGGCATAGGTATGGTTATGGGTTTTGGGGCATTATAACTTTTTTTTTTTTTTTTGCATAGGCATGGATATGGTTTTTTTTGAGTAGAGTTAAAATAACTCCTCCTCCTCATGTTAATCAGCAGCAGTTTTAGCTTCTCCTTCTTGTTGTTGTGATCTGCACACAATTGTGATGTGACCTAATTGACCACATGCAACACCCCGCCTTGCATGGACATGTCACTATAAGGCAATTTTTGGGATTGTTTTTTTTTTTCAAGTTCAACACACGCGGTGTATCAGAAACAATCTTCATATGCAAATAAAACACCCGAGAACCCTAGTCTTACCCGTTTAACTATCAAAATCAATAATCTTTAACTAAACGAGATTAAACAACACAGCGGAATAATTAACCTCAAAATATCATGGCCTACCATGAGTTTCATACATAGTGCTTTCTCACTGAAATACGTAGTACAACGTTACAAAATGACTACAACATTATCATACGACCATTCATACATATATCAAAATAAGTACTTATGCTACCAAAATGATATAACGACTAACAAACTAAACACTGTTGGCCCTATCGACCATGTCCTTGTCCTCGCAATAGTCCCTGGCTGGAACGTTGAATGTTCCAGGGGCATAACCCAGCTTATATGATAAAACATTTAAGTGATGGCATGAAACAGTTTACACAGTGCATGAAAGACATACGAGCATGGCATACTCAAACAAAATGACATGCAACACATCTAACCTGAGAAATCTCCCTGACATACTCAACCTCCCGTGAAAAAATCCATTCCACACACTCTTAGGGCTAACCTTGTTGTGACATACTTAATCCTTGAGTACCCTACCGGGTCACTCGTTCACCTAGATTAACACTATCCCATTCTCAAGTAGACCTCATCCCGTCCCCACAGACATAACAATGACACGCAAACCAATGCCTCGATGATATGAAACCACACGCCATGCACCAACTATTTTATAAGTAAAAACAGTTAATGCAATATATCGCATGTTTGATATGCAAATGATGCCACTAGTATATAAGTGAAACGCCTTTGCAAAATAACCCAAGTTTTAGAAGGTATAACCACTCGCTAGAACTGGTTCAACCATGTATATCCTAAGTTCGGGTGGGTAATACCGCTCACCTGAACCCACTACACACACTCCAACACATATTCGAGACAAGGTAAAGATAGAATCAAACCACTCACCTTAATCGAAAAAAGTTTAATTTTTTATCTCGAAAAGCGTGCCACACCTTGAAAATCATGCAATCCCTACCTCAAGCAGTCCAGTTGCTTCTTATTTATCATTAGGACCTTAGAAATCAATATTTCTATTTTTTTC
This sequence comes from Diospyros kaki, assembly GCA_036245055.1. Lineage (NCBI taxonomy): Eukaryota > Viridiplantae > Streptophyta > Magnoliopsida > Ericales > Ebenaceae > Diospyros > Diospyros kaki. Next base: position 24,958,800 of record BSEG01000011.1, on the reverse strand, counting down.
ATAATTTCCTCAATTTTCTCTATTTTTTCCCTATTTTTCAAACATTTCTCCTTCCCAAAAAATCATAATAAATACGAAACATCAAATTTCACCAAATATTTTTTCATGAAAATTCCTAAAATAATTTTAGAAAAATTATGAAATTAATTTCAAGCCCAAACAGTACCTCACGCGCTGTCACGCGCCTTACCCAAGCTTTGGGGCATGAAGCCCACGTGCGTTGTCTTCTTCGGTCTTCTTCTCCAGCTCCGGCGGTTTGCAACTTCCTCTGATGGCCAATTCGATTGCAGGGTCTTCAAGATCTTGAAGAGGGGACCTCGACGGAACCTTCAAATATCCGAAGTAGTTGTCGAAAAACCTGGTTGTAGGTCGCGGCTCCGGTAATGCCCGATTTTCCGACCAACTCCCAAAACCCCTTGAAAACTATACCAAAAGATCCCAAATTCTCCAAAAATCCTCCCCAACACTCAAGGAACAAAAGCCCCTTATTCCTGAGGCTCGATTCTTGCCAAAACACGACCAATCGACTTCAATTTTGTTTAGAAACCCTTTACCATTTGAACCCTATTTATACCCGATTTCGACCGGATTTTCGACCATTCACAAGCTTACCTGATTTCCAAGCTTCGAATCTCATCATATCAAGCCTCGAATCGAGCTAAATCGCGATGAAATGCCCTCAAAATTTTTGGCCAAAATCAAATTTCCTTTAAAAATGAATTCCCGTTCATTCACTGATTATCTTGGTCGATGGCTAGGTTCAATCGAACCATCATGGCCTAGGGATCAATCTGATGCCCCTTGTAAGTTCCGACGACGGCCGCCACAAAGTTGGCCGATGATTTGTAGGTTTCGCACCCAACTTTTGATAATTGCACTTATACCCCCCAGTTTTTGGTATTTCTTGATTTTGCCCCTATCTCTCAAACCCTCGACTTTTAACTTATTCCACTAGACCGCACAAGTTTAGAATGTATCAATACACCCTTGAAAGCTTAGAAAATCCCTCGTTTTGACCACCCTCTATCAATTTCTAGATTCTGCACTTTGGCCCGGATGCCCCTAATCGCGTAATTTCAACCCAAAACCTCTGCAAATCTTTTTTTCTTGGCATCCCACGTCTCTTTGAACATTTTTACCCTCCAAGTTTGATCTTGGTTCAGTCTCTTACCTTTTTTTTCAAGTTTTGAATATTACTCCTTGGCCCGAAACTTTTGATAAATTCTATTTTGACCCGTAATTTCTAAAAATACTCTTGTTGTTGCCAAAATACAACAATCTATTTTATTTTATTGTGGACACACGCAAGAGTCTCGGAAGTCGTGCCTTCACTGATGAAAATCTGGACGAGGAATTGGATCTGATGGAGTTCCAAGTCTGATAAACCAATAGAGCTGATGGTATGATGAACTAATGATCTTGTGGGCTGATAATCTTGGGGGCTGATGATCTGGTGGCCTCAAGATGATCTGGTGGCCAAAAGTGATCTGGTGGCCTCAAGATGATCTGGTGGCCAAAAGTGATCTGGTGGCCTCGGGGTGACGAGAGGCCTTAGTGTGACGGGAGGCCTTGGAGTGACGGGAGGCCTAGAAGTGACGAGAGGCTTTAGAGTGACGAGAGGCCTCTGAGTGACGGGAAGCCTAAAAGTGACGAGAGGCCTCGGAGTAACGGGAGGCCTAGAAGTGACGAGAGGCCTCAGAGTGACGGGAGACCTTGGACTGACGAGAGGCCTCGGAGTGACGGGAGACCTTGGAGTGACGAGAGGCCTCGGAGTGACGGGAGGCCTAGAAGTGACAAGAGGTCTCGGAGTGACAAGAGGCCTTAGAGTGACGAGAGGCCTCGGAGTGACGGGAGGCCTAGAAGTGATGAGAGGCCTCGGAGTGACGGGAGGCCTAGAAGTGATGAGAGGCCTTGCTACTGACGAGAGGTCTTGATGGTGACGAGAGGCCTCGATGATGACGAGAGACCAACAAAACGAGAGCACCGTTAGGGCGCGGGTGAGGGTCCCCGCTCAAACCCTTCGATGCTTAAATTAGATCTCGAGAGAAAATACAAAATCGTACTTCAATTGCTCAAAATAGCGTACCTTGTGATGAAGGCATGATCTCGTATTTATAGCGGAGGAGAGAGAGAAGATGTGCGAGAATCTCGCGGCTCATTTTGAGTGGTTCCCATATCTCAATTTCATACCTGATTTTCATGATTATTGAACTCGAATATCTAGAAATTCAAAACATAAAAGTTGTAGATAATTATCTTAGCTTTCCATAGAACTTTGAATCAGGTCAATCGGAACTCGTATGAGAAAGTTATGGCCAAAAAACTGAAGCAGTGTCATACCCACTCAGCATAACCGAGTGGGTCATAAATAGCGAGTGGCCACTCGGTCATGACCGAGTGGGGGGGCCACTCGGTTATGCCTTCTTTTGCCCTTTTGACTTGGTTCGAGTCCATCCTCCTTCAATACTTGACTCTGAGCCTTCATAGTGTAGGTGCATCAACTTCATACCCGATTTACCCCTTGATTAAGCCAGAATATATCAAAACTCAAAACATGAAAGTTGTTGATAATTATATTATCTTTCCATAGGAATTTTAATCAGGTCAATCAGAGCTTGTATGAGAAAGTTATGGCTGAAAAACTGAAGCAGTGTCGTACCCACTCGGCATAATCGAGTGGGCCCTCCCCACTTGGTCTCGGCTCGACCTCTTGCTCCTTCGGCTTACTTCCTTGATCTCCTACAACCTGTTGGGCCTTTGGGCTTCATGTCCATGTCTCAAGACTATTTTTTAGGTCTTGTGATTCTCCATGTTTACAGGGCATATCAATTGCTCCCTACTCTTTTAGCCGGAAGGTTCGGATGAAAGAGTATCTTGTCAAGTAAACTTTTGAACACCACTTCTCTTTTAGATGCTTAATCTTCTACACATCCTCTCGAGCTTGTTTACACATCATGCTTTTAAATTTCTGGACTCTTGTGATTTTCAATTCTTTTGCAGAAGTATGAGGTAGATATACTAGTAAGTTTGCTTTTCATAGATGTCGAACTATGCATCGAACGATGAGTTTGATTCTGCTCCCATTTATTGAGTTATGCGCGGGACAATAGGCTTGAATTTAATTTTACCTCGTTGCCCGGCCATGGACAGGACAACGGGCTTGATCGTGTTTTACCTCGTTGTCGGGCCGTAGGCGGGACAACGGGCTTGATCGAATTTTACCTCGTTGCTGGGCTATAGGCGGGACAACGGGCTCGATTAAAATTTACCTCGTTGCCAGGCCATAGGCGGGACAACGGGCTTGATCGAATGTTACCTCGTTGCCGGGCCATAGGCGGGACAATGGGCTCGATCGCGTTTTACCTTGTTGCCGGGCCGTAGGCGGGACAACGGGCTTGATCGTGTTTTACCTCGTTGTCGGGCTGTAGGCGGGACAACGGGCTTGATCGAATTTTACCTCGTTGCTGGGCCCTAGGCGGGACAACGGGCTCGATTGTGTTTTACCTCGTTGCCGGGCCATAAGCGGGATAACGGTCTTGATCGAATTTTACCTCGTTGCCGGGCCATAGGCGGGACAACGGGCTCGATCACGTTTTACCTCGTTGCCAGGCCGTAGGCAGGACAACGGGCTTGATCGAATTTTACCTCGTTGCCGGGCCATAGGCTGGACAACGGGCTCGATCGCGTTTTACCTTGTTACCTGGCCGTGAGTAGGGTAACGGGCTTGAGTTTATTTTTCCTGTAAGCAGAGCATAGCAAACAAACTTTCACAAAGCAATGTGTAATGGAAATGCTTACATTTTTTGAAATAAGTGAGTACATCCACTGTTTCATTTTGGGTCTTATTATTACCTCCGAGCACGAAATGTTTAGTTTCTCGATCTTTAACATAGGCTCTCTTCAATGTGTCTGAATTTTGCTCCCAGTTTTCTCTTTGAGGGCATTAATGGTGGTTAACTACCTTCTTCTAAGGGCATGTCCTTTCGTGGCTTGTCTAGATGGAATAGGAGGAGTCCCTTACCATAGTTTCACTGCCCGAGATGACATGCATGGGCTCATGAACTGGTTCATTGTCTAGAGGTGGATTCTCTCCGTAACCCCTTCCTCTCTCTTGACATCTCTGATTTGATCTCCCCCGCTCTTCCTGTCTATCTTCTCCTCTTTGAGGATCACCATCTTTGACCTATACGTACCTTTGAAGATGTCCTTCACGAACTAGCATCTCAATCTGATCTCTTAACTCCCGGCACTGGTCAGTGCAATGACCACGGGTTCTGTGATATCTACAATATTCTTCTCTATTCTTCCCCATTGGATGGTCAACCTTTTTCGGGAGTCTAATGAGACCTGACCCTTCGATGGTTGCAAGTATGGTTGACCGAGGTTGGAGGAGTTTGGTGTAATGGTGGAACTGGGGCAGAGGTATATCTGATCTTCTAACCCTTTCCTGTCGTCGAATAGACTCTTCTTCCCGTTCTCGCTCCTTTTTCTTCTTTTCTTTGTCTTCATTCCCTGCCACATTCCTCATAATTTCAGTGTGGAGGATATACCTGTTTGCTCTGACAAATAGATCGGCCAGGGACGTTGGGAGTTCTAAAGAAAGTGACTCTTGGAGAGATTACGAAATCTATGCACAAATTGACGTAAAGATTCCTTATTCCCTTGTCGTATGCTGAGCAAATATGTGGCATCCTGTTTCCTTCGACTGTTAATCACAAAAGCTTTAGTAAATTCTGTCCTAAGATGCCCAAATGAGGAAATTGAGGCTTCTGAAAGGCTGTTAAACCATGTTCGAGCATGTCCTGACAGTGTTAAGGAAAATGCTCGGCACATTATATCGTCGTCCCATCCATGCAATATCATCAGTGACTCATAATTCTGAACATGATCATATGGGTCATCTTTCCCTGAGTAGAGGGTGATTTGTGGCATTTTGAATTTTTGAGGTAGTGGTCTCTCCAATATATCGGTCGTAAAAGGACATTTTCTTCGTTGGTGCTCTTTTGTTGCAGGGATTAACTTTTTTCGTTCAACCACTTCTTCTACTACTCATTTCATATCATCCCTCATAGTAGTCGTTGTCTGATTGTCATATCTTGTTGGCGTACTGGCCACTGTTTCATGATACCTTCATCTTTAAGGGCTTCTGGTTCTGTTTTCCATTATGGGGTTTTCATTTCTTCGTGGTATGGAATGAGGGTTCTTCCTTGGAGGTGGTGACCTAGGCCTACCCTCTCGTTTAGGCGTAGATCAAGAATGAGAATCGGGAGTAGCTTCTTGGTAGGATTTGGCCCCTACTTCTGGTTGAGGTTCTGGGGATGGCATCAACTTTTTCAGAGTATCAGGTAATGTCCCTACAGGCATCATGCCTTGGAGGATACCAGCCATGTCTCGAAGTGCTTGCATGCCCTCAACGTGTTGTTGTCTCAATGCTTCATACTCTTCCCACGTTACCGTGCGTGATGGCTGTCGTGAAGCCCCAGCTTGATCAGTAGAAGATGGCCTTGAGCCGATAAGTAGTGGTGATGGGACTGATTGGTTCCCCACCTGCGTGCTAGGGGAAATGGGGCGGTCACCTCCTTCAGGTTGAGCATTATGTGGGGGAGGAGGTGCTCCCTGTTGGTGAGTGTTTTGTGGTGGTAGGCGTGTTTCTACGCCTTGAGAGAGAGTTCGTCCGTGTCCACGGGTGTTTGCCATTCTTGAGTTGAATTTTTATCTTGCGTTTCCCACAGACGGTGCCAATTGTTCTTGCCAAAATACAACAATCTATTTTTTTTATTGTGGACAGACGCAAGAGTCTCGGAAGTCGTGCCTTCACTGATGAAAATCTGGACAAAGAATTGGATCTGATCGAGTTCCAAGTCTGATAAACCAATAGAGCTGATGGTATGATGAGCTAATGATCTTGTGGGCTGATAATCTTAGGGGCTGATGATCTGGTGGCCTCAAGATGATCTGGTGGCCAAAAGTGATCTGGTGGCCTCAAGATGATCTGGTGGCCAAAAGTGATCTGGTGGCCTCGGGGTGACGAGAGGCCTTAGTGTGACGGGAGGCCTCGGAGTGACGGGAGGCCTAGAAGTGACGAGAGGCCTTAGAGTGACGAGAGGCCTCGGAGTGACGGGAGGCCTAGAAGTGACAAGAGGCCTCAGAGTGACGGGAGACCTTGGAGTGACGAGAGGCCTCGGAGTGACGGGAGACCTTGGAGTGACGAGAGGCCTCGGAGTGACGGGAGGCCTAGAAGTGACGAGAGGCCTCAGAGTGACGAGAGGCCTTAGAGTGACGAGAGGCCTCGGAGTGACGGGAGGCCTACAAGTGACGAGAGGCCTCGGAGTGACGGGAGGCCTACAAGTGACGAGAGGCCTCGGAGTGACGGGAAGCCTAGAAGTGACGAGAGGCCTTGCTGCTGACAGGAGGCCTAGAAGTGACGAGAGGCCTTGCTGCTGACGAGAGGTCTTGATGGTGATGAGAGGCCTCGATGATGACGAGAGACCTACAAAACGAGAGCACCGTTAGGGCGCGGGTGAGGGTCCCCGCGCAAACCCTTCGATGCTTAAATTAGATCTCGAGAGAAAATACAAAATCATACTTCAATTGCTCAAAATAGCGTACCTTGTGATGAAGGCATGATCTCGTATTTATAGTGGAGGAGAGAGAGAAGATGTGCGAGAATCTCGCGGCCCATTTTGAGTGGTTCCCATATCTCAATTTCATACCTGATTTTCATGATTATTGAACTCGAATATCTAGAAATTCAAAACATAAAAGTTGTAGATAATTATCTTAGCTTTCCATAGAACTTTGAATCAGGTCAATCGGAGCTCGTATGAGAAAGTTATGGCTAAAAAACTGAAGCATTGTCATACCCACTCAGCATAACCGAGTGGGTCATAAATAGCGAGTGGCCACTCGGTCATGACCGAGTGGGGGCCACTCGGTCATGTCTTTTTGTGCCCGACCGAGTGGGGGGGCCACTCGGTTATGCCTTCTTTTTCCCTTTTGACTTGGTTCGAGTCCATCCTCCTTCAATACTTGACTCCGAGCCTTCATAGTGTAGGTGCATCAACTTCATACCCGATTTACCCTTTGATTAAGCCAGAATCTATCAAAACTCAAAACATGAAAGTTGTTGATAATTCTCTTATCTTTCTATAGGACTTTGAATTAGTCAGCGGAGCTCGTATGAGAAATTTATGGCCGAAAAACTGAAATAGTGTCGTAACCATTCGGCATAACCGAGTGGGCCCTCCCCACTTGGTCTCGGCTCGACCTCTTGCTCCTTCGGCTTACTTCCTTGATCTCCTACAACCCGTTGGGCCTTTGGGCTTCATGTCCATGTCTCAAGACTATTTTTTAGGTCTTGTGATTCTCCATGTTTACAGGGCATATCAACTCTTAATGTTAAATACTGGGTATTACATCCTTCCCCTCTAAAGGAATTTCATCCTCAAAATCATTAACTCACAATATTAAACAAATGCAGATAAAATTTTTTTTATCTCTTCTTCGCGTTCCCAAGTAGCTTCTTCTTCGTCATGGTTGCTCCATAGTACCTTTACCACTGGGATAACCTTGTTTCTTAAGAATTGATCTCTTTGATCTAAGATTCGAACTGGATTTTCAGGGTACGTTATATCATTTCGTATCTTGATAGTCACGTTTCGAAGTACTTGAGTAGGATCTGGCTCATGTTTTCGTAGTTGAGACACGTGAAACACGTTGTGGATGTTTGATAATGCCACAGGTAAAGCTATTCTGTAAGCCACTAACCTAATTTTCTCTAGAATTTCATAAGGTCCTATATATCTTGAGCTTAATTTCCCTTTCCTTTTCCCTCGAATCACTGATTTGAACAGAGAGACTTTCAAATATACCTTGTCCCTGATCAAAAATTCCAAGTTGTGTCTTTACTGGTCGGCATACAACTTCTGACGACTTTGACTTGTTCTCATTTTCTCCTAAATTCTCTTGATCTTTTCTGTTGTAATTTGCACTATCTCGGGTCCAATCAATCCCGTTTCTCCGATTTCTATCTATTAGAGTGGTGTCCTACATTTTTGCCCATACAATGCCTTGTAAGGGGCCATTCCAATGCTACTATGGTGCCCGTTATTGTAGGCGAATTCCACTAGTGGTAGATGTTTCTCCCAACTTCTAGAGAAATCTAATATGCATGCCCTCAACATGTCTTCAAGCGTCTGAATCATTCGCTCGAACTGCCTGTCAGTTTGGGGTGATAAGCTATGCTGAGCTTCAATTGTGTTCCCATACAGTTGTGGAAACATTCCCAAAATCTAGATGTAAATCGTGGGTCTCGATCTGACACTATGCTTGCAGGAATTCCATGTAATCGAACTATTTCTTCGATGTACAACTGAGCCAAAGCATGAGTCGGTTGCCCTATTTTAATAGGTAAGAAATGCACCGACTTGGTCAATTGATCCACTATTACCCAAATAGCATCGTTTCCTTTGGGACTTCGAGGCAGATTGGTTACAAAGTCCATGGCAACGTGATCCCACTTCCATTCGGGAATATCCAGAGGTTGCAACATTCCTCCTGGGCGTTGATACTCAATTTTGATACGTTAACAGGTATCACACTGTGCCACGTACCGTGCCGCATCCTTTTTCATTCTAGGTCACCAAGAAATTTCCCAAAGGTCCTTATACATCTTTGTGGACCCTAGATGTACAGTGTACCTAGCTCGATGAGTTTCTCTTAAGATAACTTGCCTTAGGTCTTGATCTCTTGGCACGTAAGTCCTTCCTCGAAACTATAGTATACCATCGCGGTAACTAAATTCAGGTGTCTTTACTTGATCATTCTTGTCTATCCATTGACTTCTTCTTGCATCCATCTAAAGAGCTGACCTAATTTGATTCACCACGTCCGGTTGGATTGTCAGATTTTCCAAATATCCCTTGATTGGTTTAAGCTTAACACTTACTGTCAGGTGGCTCAATTCCTCAATCATTTCCCACTCTCCAATCATCATGCCAACCACAATTTCTAAACTTCTTCGGCTAAGAGCATCTGTCGCTACATTTGCCTTCCCTGGATGGTAGGAGATGATACAATCGTAATCTTTTAGGTACTCCATCCATCTTCTTTGTCACATATTTAACTCCTTCTGAGAGAATATGTACTTTAGACTTTTATGGTCTGTAAAAATCTCAAACTGTGCTCCGTAGAGATAATGCCTCCATAACTTCAAGGCATAAATTATGGCTACTAACTCCAAGTCGTGAGTTGGGTAGTTCTGTTCATATCTCTTCAATTGTCGAGATCCATTAGCGATTACCTTCTCGTCTTGCATTACAACACATCCCAAGCCTGTTCCAGAGGCATTGCTGTACACCGCATATTTCCCTGACTCTGTTGGCATTGTTAGAATCGGTGTTGTAGTCAATCGCGGCTTAAGATCTTGAAAGCTTTGTTCACACTTGTCGTCCCATTCAAATTTGACTTCCTTCTGCATTAACCATGTGAGTGGAGCAGATATCTTCGAGAATCTTTCCACAAATCGTCTGTAATATCCAGCTAGCCCAAGAAAACTTCGGATTTCCCCGACGGTTTTGGGTGCTTGCCATTCCTGAATCGCTTCTATCTTGGCTAGATCAACAACTATTCCTTCTGCAGAAATTACATGTCTAAGAAATGCTACTTGAGTAAGCCAGAACTCACATTTTGAGAATTTAGCATATAACTTGCGATCCTTTAAGGTCTGCATCACTATTCTCAAATGTTCCTCGTGTTCACTCTCGCTTGCAGAGTATATCAAGATATCATCTATGAACACTATCACAAACTTGACTAGGTAGGGTCTAAAAGTTTGGTTCATCAGGTCCATGAATGCAGTAAGTGCATTTGTCAGTCCAAACGGCATCACCAAATATTCGTTGTGACCATGCCGAGATCAGAAAGCAGTCTTAGGTACATCTGTCAGCTTGATCTTCATTTGGTAGTACCCTAACCAAAGGTCTATCTTAGAGAATACCCTAGCTCCTTGAAGTTGGTTAAACAATTCCTCAATCCTAGGTAGCGGGTACTTATTCTTTATGGTTACCTTGTTTAACTGCCGATAATCAGTACTCATCCATAAGGTACCATCTTTCTTCTTCACGAAGAGTATCGGGGCTCCCCAAGGTGATACACTTGGTCTAATGAATCCTTTATCAGTCAAATCTTTCAACTGTTCCTTTAACTCTCTCATCTCAGTTGGAGCCATCTTGTACGAAGGTATAGATATAGGCTGTGTACCTGGTATAAGGTCTATCGAGAATTCGATCACTCTATGGGGAGGTAATCCTGGTAATTCATCGGGAAAAACCTCAGGATACTCATTCACAACCCTCACTGACTCTAACTCAAGAATTTTCTTACTCGTTTCGGGTTTGGCTAATTACAATGCTTGCAAGGTCACGCCACGTTTTCTCTTACTCTTACTATTCTTGCCTTGGAACGTAATCCACTCTCCGCTAGGCTTAAGTAAGCTTACGGTCTTGTTCTTACAATCTACTATAGCCTCATGTATTGATAGGAAATCCATTCCTATGATTATGTCAAAATCTTCAATATCTAGAATCGCTAAGTCTATCTTGAGACTTTCCTCTCCCATATTGAAAATACATCCCTAGCATCCTACCGTAGTTCCTAGGGTCAAACCCATAGGAATAGCTATTACCATTTGATAACCCAATTCCCTAGGTTCTAGCTTTAGACTGTGTATTGATGCATGTGAAATAAATGAATGCCTAGCACCCGGATCTATTAAAGCATGAACTAGAATATTCAAAAAGAAAAATGTACCTTCAATAACTGCAGGATTGGCCTCAGCATCCTCACAAGTCAGATTGTACACTCGGCTTGGGCAAACATTCTGTGCACCTCCACTTAGTGGTTCCATTTTCTGCCTCTTAGGGCACTCTCGCGAGATATGCCCTGGTTGTCCGCAGTTGTAGCACACAACCTTTCCCTGATACCCAACTTGGAGCGTTACTTTGCTCTTTGGGCAGTTTCTTCCAATGTGGCCTTCTTCGCCGCATCCATAGCACCTCAAGACACACTTCTTCCTAGTGTGTTTCTTCTTACATCGAGAGCACTTCTCGTCGTCCCTTAGTTGAGCCATCGAACTTCCTAGTTTACTACTCTTGCTCCCTTCCTCTGTCTTGATTATCTTGACTCGTGTCAGATTCCTCTCAATGGTTAGAGCTCGGTGCAATGCTTCCTTGTAGGTTTCAACATCCCATCCACTTAAAACTTGCTAGAGATTCACTTGTAACCTTGAAACGAACTTTTGTGCCTTCTAATTCTCATCAGTCTCGTATATGTGCACGTATTTAATTAGTTGAGTGAACTAGTTATCGTACTGGTTCACAGACATCCCATCAGTCTGCTTGAGCCTCATAAACTCCCAGATCCTTTCTTCCTTCCAGCTCTTCGGGAAGTACTTAGTGTTAAACTCTTCTTTGAATCCCGCCCAAGTATACATTGGTGCATCCTCATCTTCATCCTCACGTTCCTATTGAGACCTTATCATGGAACGCTCGGTAGACTGCCACCATCGTCCCGCCTCTTCCTCGAGTGTGTAGGTTACGCACCTCACTTTCTCCTCTTCGTTGGACTGAAGGTGTTGAAGTAATTTCTTTGTCTACTCGAGCCAATACTCGATTGAGCTAGGATCATCACCAACCCTGCCCTTAAACACAGGGGGCCTCAAATGTCGGTACCGTTCCAGTGCTGTGGTCGTGTGCCGAGTAAGCTCCTCTCAAATCACATATGTCAGCATGTTCTCTAGGAACCGTTCCATTCGCTCGAACTGGTCCTCACTAGAGCTCGATTCCCCGACATATCTTTTGTTTCCTCCCTGGTGATTCCTATGATCACCCTGTTCTCTGGGATTATTTTCCTCCCTTCACCCGCTTCCATCGTGGGCTGCATCTCAGAGTCTTCGTGTATTCACCATTTGGAGTGAATCACAGAAATGAGTTATACACAAGACAAGATCATTTCTTTACAAGAGGGATAGTTTTATTTCTGAACAGTATCCCACAAACATAACATCTTAGCACAAAGGAAATAAGCATAACATTTTATTATATTATATATTTTTCCTTCTTTCAGCTGTTTCTTCGGCCTCTTTCAACTCAGTCCTTTGGCCTCCAGATCCACAATTCCTTATGACCCTCGTCATCCTCAGACTCCACCGGGGGTCCTTCGTCATCCTCTTGAGACTCCCCATCAGAACTGATGTTGATGACTCCGTCTTCTGCTTTGGGATCCGCAGCGCCTTCTTCTTGATCCTCCTCGTCCATAGCTTCCCCATATAACTCTCATGCTAATCTCGCATCCTTATGCAGAATTCGTGTAGGGATTCAAACCCCTAATCTTGCCACAACTACTGAGAAAAGGTCTTCCACTCATCTACCATCTGGTTGATAAGGAAATCAATTTGATACTCCAACAGAAATATCAGTTGTTGGTAACTCGGAGGTACATCGTCAATAATTTCCTCCATCTCATTCAGAAACACAACCATATCTTCCTCTTGCGGGTTTCCACGAGCCTCAATCTTATTCGTCTAGTGTGACAACAGTACTTGATACACCATGGCTTGCTAATAACACCAAATTTTACTTATAAACCTCGAACATGTGTTTCATAAAGTTTCCATATGTCACCTAGAATCCATAACCCTATTCTAAGTTAAAAATTCTAATCATGCTAAGTTCAACAACCCCGCCTTGCATGGGCATGTCACTATAAGGCAATTCCCAGGATTGTTTTTTTTTTTTTCCAAGTTCAACATGCGCGGTGTATCAGGAACAATCTTCACATGCAAATAAAACACCAGAGAACCCCAGTCTTGCTCATTTAACTATCAAGATCAATAATTTTTAACTAAACGAGATATAAACAACATAGCGGAATACTTAACCTCAAAATATCGTGGCCTACCACGAGTTTCATACATAGTGCTTTCTCACCAAAAAACATATTACAACATTACAAAATGACTACAACAATATCATGCGACCATTCATACATATATGAAAATAAGTACTTATTCTACCAAAATGATATAACGACTAACAAACTGAACACTGTTGGCCCCACTGGTCGTGTCCTTATCCTCGCAGCAGTCCCTAGTTGGAACGTTAAATGTTCCAGGGGCATAACCCAGGTTAGATGATAAAACATCTAAGTGATGAAATGAAACAGTTTACACAGTGCATGAAAGACATATGAGCATGGCATACTCAGACAAAACGACATGCAACACGTCTAACCTGAGAAATCTCCCTGACATGCTCAACCTCCTGTGGAAAAATCCATTCCACACACCTTTGGGGTTGACCTTGCCGTGGCATACTTAATTCTCGAGTGCCCTACCGTGTCACTCGTTCACCTGGATTAATATTGTCCCATTCTCAAGTAGACCCCATCCCATCCTCACGGACATAACAATGACACTTAAAACAATGCCCTGATGATATGAAACCACACGCAATGCACCAACTATTTTATAAGTAAAAACAGTTAATGCAATATACCACATGCTTGATATGAAAATGATGCCAAGTGTACATAAGTGAAATGCCTTTGCAAAATAACCCAAGTTCTAGAAGGTGTAACCACTCGCTAGAACTGGTTCAACCACGTATATCCTAAGTTCGGGTGGGTAATACCACTCACCTGAACCCACTACACACACTCCAACACATATTCAAGACAAGGTAAAGATAGAATCAAACCACTCACCTCAATTAAGAGAAGTCTGATTTTTTGTCTCGAAAAGCGTGCCACACCTTGAAAATCGTGCAATCCCTACCTCAAGCAATCTAGTTGCTTCCTATTTATCATTAGAACCTTACAAATCAATATTTCTATTTTTCCCATAACTTCCTCAATTTTCCCTATTTTGTTCCTATTTTTCAAACATTTCTCCTTCCCGAAAAATCATAATAAATACCAATCATCAAATTTCACCAAATATTTTTCCATTAAAATTCCTAAAATAATTTTAGAAAAATTATGAAATTAATTTCAAGCCCAAACAGTACCTCACATGCTCTCATGCGCCTTACCCAAGCTCTAGCAAGTGAAACCCATGCGCGTCGTCTTCTTCTCTAGCTCCGGCGGTCTACAACTTCCTCCGATGGCGAATCTGATTACAAGGTCTTGAAGATCTTAAAGAGGGGACCTCGATGGAACCTTCAAATAGCTAAACTAGTCGCCAGAAAAGGGTTTAAAACCCGGTTGCAGGTCGCAGCTCCGACGATGCCTGATTTTCGACCAACTTCCAAAACCCCTTGAAAACTATACCAAAAGATCCCAAATTCTCCAGAAATCCTCCCTAACACTCAAGGAACAAAAGCCCCTTATTCCTGAGGCTCGATTCTTGCTAAAACACGGTCAATCGACTTCTATTTTGTTTTGAAACCCTCGGCTATTCGAACCCTATTTATACTCGATTTCGATCGGATTTTCGACCATTCACAAGCTTACCTGATTTCCAAGCTTCGAATCTCATCATATCAAGCCTCGAATCGGGCTAAATCGTGATGAAATGCCCTCGAAGTTTTTAGCCAAAATTGAATTTTCTTTAAAAATGAATTCCCGTTCATTCACCGATTATCTTGGCCAATGGTTAAGTTCAATCGAACCATCATGGCCTGGGGATCAATCTGATACCCTTTGCAAGTTTTGACGATGGCTGCCAAAAAGTTGGCCGGTGATTTGCAGGTTTCACACCCAACTTTCGATAATTGCACTTCAACCCCCAATTTTTGGTATTTCTTGATTCTGCCCCTATCTCTCAAACCCTAGACTTTTTACTTATTCCAGTAGACCCCATAAGTTTAAAATGTATCACTACACCCTTGAAAGTCTAGAAAAACCCTCATTTTGACAACCCTCCATCAATTTCTAGATTCTTCACTTTGGCCCGGCTGCCCCAAATCGCGTAATTTCAACCCAAAACCTCTGCAAATCTCTTGTTCTTGGCATCCCACGTCTCTTCGAACATTTTTACCCTCTAAGTTTCATCTTGGTTCATTCTCTTACCTGTTTTTTCAAGTTTTGAAAATTACTCATTGGCCTAGAACTTTTGATAAATTCTATTTTGACCTCGTAATTACCAAAAATACTCTTAGTATTAAATATTGGATATTACACCACATTTGTTGCACTTTACATCGAGCCTCCACCAACACTTGTGTTGTGGATGATTGGTCTTTTTGTAGTATGGGCAAGGTGGATAATTTCCACTATTATTGTTTACAACATTTGTAAGCTTTTTGTTGTGATTCCAAACCTATTTTTCACCAGTGGGCCTTGTTTGTGCCTGCAAAGCTCCTTTAACGGCTCCTCCTATCCTCACAAGTCTTCTTTTCTCTTGAGCCTGTAAAGGATTAAATAACTCTGCCAAGGAAATACTTGACAGATCTTTTGCATTTTCTAGAAAAGAGATAGTAGCTTCATACCTCTCTAGAAGTTTAACAAGTATTTTTTCAATGATTCTTCGATCAAAAAAATCCTTACCTAACAACCTCACTTTGTTAGCAAGGTTAAACAACATGTCAGTGTACTCCTTCACAGTTTCTGACTCCTTCATTCTTTGCATTTCAAACTCTCTGATCAAGTTTAACATTTGCATATTCTTCACTCATTCATTGCCTTGGTATTCTTCTTTGAGATGATCCCAAATGGCTTTTTCTAAACACAGGTTCATGATTTTTGTGAAAATATTGGGAGAAACTACAGCATACAAGTAGGCCATGGCTTTAGCCTTCCTTGTCTTTCTCTCCTTGTGAATCTTTATTTGGTTCACAGTTGGATTGGCCGGCAAATTAACGATTGCGTAATCTTCCTCAACTGTTTCCCAAAGATCTTGTGCCTTGAGATGTACTTTCATTTTAATAACCCATACTTGATAGTTGTCGCCACCAAATATCGGTGTTGCTGGCATTCCGTGACTTGATTTTACTTCCATCTTTGCAGATTGTTGGCTTGAATTTGAGTGTTTGTGAATATGGTTTTTTTTTTGTTTCTCTCAACTCACAGGTCCCTCAAGAAAAATGCTCTGATACCACTTGTTGGTATTGTTTATGGAGAAAAAAGAAAAAGGGATGAAGCTTTTTATTGATAATCAAAGCACTTATTTATACAACTTGTTTAAAATAGAAAAAGCATAAAAAGTGCAGCCAAATCTACTACATGTTACATAACAGAAAAATTCCTAAAAATAGTTGAAAACTAGATCAAGCCTAACACAACTTTGACAACTTCAATTCTGTGTCAACATTAAATCCTAACTTATTTGACTTTTTCAGTAGCATCATAAGTCATTATTCAACACTTATATAACCTAAAATTGGCAAACAGTGGATCTTGCACTTCTTGGGCGACGAAGACTGCATCACATTGTTGAGGAAATGCAAGCAGGCAATTCCAAGCAAAGAAAATGCAGGAAAGGTGATTATCATAGACATGGTGATGGGGATCTCCAAAGGAGCCGAAGAGTCAATCCAAGCACAGTTCTTCTTTAACGTGCTAATGATGATTAATGTCGCAGGAAAAGAGAGAAATAAGAAAGAATGGGCAGAGCTGTTCTGCAAAGCTGGTTTTAGTGACTACAAGATCCATCTGATTTTAGGATTAAGGTCCCTCATTGAGGCATACCCTTAACAAATCAACACTTTCTATTTACTATTCACGTTAAATAAGTGTATAAGCTTGTTATAGTTCATTCATCTAAGTTTGATGATCATTGAGGCATGCCTTTGATGAAGTCAACATATATAGTTGTTTCACTAATTAGGCAAATGTTTTAAGTTCTATTTATATGTAACTTTTGATCATGTCATGGATTTGTACTAATTAATTAAGATTGGGAATGGGGAGCTCTACATTATGACCAATATATTTACATAATTATAAATGTGTTTTTGTCCAAATCCTACACCTACATGATTGTGTACATCTACATGAGGTTGACAATGAGCAGGATCAATTTTTTTTTTCGGTCAGATTTGTCCTTCATATAGGTTTTTAGAGAATATACAATTGGCTTAACTAATAAGAAGTTAAAAAAAACAATAATAATGACTACAATTATACCTTAGATGAGCGAAAATCATACACGTAATGCATACCAAGGAAAATTGATGTTAGTTGCTTATTTTAAATACACCAATCTTAATTTATAATTCTTGTAGGCAATTGTTGAGCCAAATTGCTCTAATCAACCTATTGTGTATTTTGATGTTTGACAATACATAATTTTAGTAAAAATATTTTTGATATATTTAAAACCTCTAATGGATTTTTGATATGTTTTAAATATTATAGTATTTTGTATATCAAAATGAACCAATAAATGTTATTTCTCTAAGTCTGGAAGAGTAGCGCACTATAAGGGGACATATAAGAAAATATTTTTATTTTGAAAAACTACCTCCCAGTATTTTGATAGTTAACATTCATTGTTGTTAAAATAATTTTTAATGAATTTTTCAAGAAATAGAATATATGTATTTTGGAGGTGATAAAATTGTTAAATCCTGAATTTATACTAAAACCAAAATTCTACTTTCTTATTGTTTTGGATTTTTTTTTTTTAGATATTTTTATTGAATTCAAATGGAGAGTACTTTCTTATTTACATTTATATATTAAAATAAATGGAAGGTAAAATATAAATTAAAGAAAATGAAGACATTTACTTAAACTAAAGAAATGTAAATATCTTATAATGTATACATGCTATATGGATTATGTCTTCAAACAATTTCTATATGTATAAAATTTATTTTTTGTAAAATTGATCTCAGAAGTCGATTCTTGGTTTAGTGGAATCGACTCCCCTTAAGTTGAAGTTGACTCTTACAAAGCTAGAATTGACCCAGTCGAGAGCATGTTTTGCAGAGTCAACCTAGCAGTATTGATGTTTTTCAAAGAGTCGACTCTAGCATTAGAGAAGTTGACTATTGTGTAATTAGAGTTGACTCCCGCCACTTAAAATGGAAGTCGACTCATGTTTAATGGAAGTCGACTCCTACACTCCAATGGTCAGATTTTCCTAACCGTTACAGATTCGTTAAAAGCTCCACTATATATATCAAGAAGAGATTTTTGGAGAAGACTAATGCTCTCTCAAGACCTATTATTCTAAAGCACACCCAAGCTCTTAAGCATCCATTTCAAAGCAATCCAAGTCTCAAGTTCAAAGTTCAATCAATTTGGAGCTCAAAGCAAAGAAGAACAAGTTTTCTTCTTGTTAGTAATTCTTGTATCATTTGTTCATTTGCCTTGTATATTTTCATTGTATTCATCATATCCATATTGGTCTAAATTTGTTGGACATAAGATTGTTTATTTGTATTAATTGTGGATTGTGAGTGACCTCCTAGAGCCTAAGTAATCTAGGTGTATTGTTGTATTAGTTTCCGGGATGAGCTAAGGAGAAAACCAAAGGGTGTATAAGTTTGCTAGGTGATCTTGTGTGGAAACCTAGTGTTGTGGTTATAGTAGAACCTCAAGTGTCGGGTTGACCTTGAGAGAGTGGAGTAAGTGTTGGAGACACCGAACCACTATATATTCTTGTGTTGTTATTGTTGTTTGCATATTTATGTTGCTATCATTCTCAAACAACATATAAATTTATAACAAGTATTCTTTTTGTATAAGAAAAGGTCAAGAGTTTTCAAAAGGGAAGAATTTGGTTTAATAAATTTTTAACACTCAATTCAACCCCCTCTTGAGTGGCCATTGTGTGTCAAGGGACCAAAATATATTTCATCCATTAGGCATATAAATTGCTTCAAATTTGTGATTTACTTTTTGCTTCATTAATAATAACGATTCAGCTTAATTCTTAGAATAATTATTCTTAGTACAAAACTCTGAACTGATTCATTGATTTTCTAAATCTTGGAATAAATCTCTATTAGAAAGAATGTTTGATACTGATTCATCAGTGGCTGACGTTATATATTAAAATCTGAATAGATTGTTTTCTATTAGAAAAATGGGTTGATAATAATCATAAAGACTTGATTCATTTGAAAGATTTCTCATATTTCTATCAATTGAGGATTGAAGACCTTGCTTATAAGGTGCATGCATGCTATGCTAAGTATCCGTTAGGTTGATACATGCATGTCGCAGTTCGCCACCGACCCCTTCCCTCTTTTTCCTTTTTCTCTAATCTTTCTTTTTTTTTCAATTATTCCCTTCTACTATTTTGCCCGATCCATCTGCCACCTTCGTCGATCGCCCAAATCCTCTTCTTCTTCGCCAAATCTGCTTCCCCCTTCCCTTCTTAGTCGTCTGCCTCCCTAAACCCCTTTCGTTCACCATCATCTGACCCTGCCAACCCAAATCCCTTTCTCTTTCGCCAGATTTGCATCTTCGCTACCTTTCTCCACCCTTTACCACCCAAATCCCCTTCTCCTCCACCAAATCTACTTCCCCTTCCCCCTCCTCCACCATCTATCGCTCAACACCTCCCTCATTCACTGTCGCCGCCACCATCAACCTAGATCCCTTTCCTTCGCCACCCTCATGGACTTCACTGTCCATTGCCCAACACCCCGCGGTCACTTACATTCCTCTGTGGTCGCCCAGATCTGTCCACCGCCCAAACTCATCCTTGAAAACTATTTTTAATAAACTATATTAAATAATTATTAATTACACGATATTTTTGCAATAGGAATGTAAAATATATTTTTAAGGGCATAGTAATCTTTTTGAATTTAATAGCTGCATGAATTTTATTTTCGTATGTTTATTCAATTGGTATGTATAATATTTTTTGAATTTTTAAATGTTTTTGTAACCTTTCTTCTAAGGCTATCCATTAGTTTCGTTAGATTGAATTAATCGAACCGAACCGAACTAAGTTGCCTGAATCGGCTGATTCGATTCAATTATTAAATTTCAGTTAGCAATTTGATTAATTTCAACAAAAAGTTCTACTAGTTTTTATCGGTTCAATTTTCATTGTCGATTTAACCAAACTAAGTGAATTGACTGAAATTTTAAAACGACATCATTTTGAGTGTATTATAAAAGGAAAACAACCTTCTGAGTTATGCCCGCCCTTCCATCTTCTTCTTCTCAGTCTGACCCAGCCACCCCCTCCACCACCTCCGGTGCTTCGTCTCATGTTACCACCATCATCCCTCGCCTTCAGACTTACCGACTAGAGATGAAGACAAAGACGAAGGGCCAATTCGCTGGAGACGAAGACGAAAGGTTGAAGCTCCGATTTGCTCAGCCTTGTCTCCCTCTGACGCCGACGCCAACACTAACCTATCATCTCTCTCTCCTCTCAATTTGCACCACTGTGCTCGCCCGTCGATGCCAATGGTCCATTCGGTAAGTTTTTCGACAACTTCTATTTTACATTAAAACCTAGATCTACTAAAATCCAACCATTAGATGCTTTTGATTTTTGGGTATGTAGGTCACTAAGCCAAAGCAAATCTAATGGTTGATTTTGATCGTCAGAATCCACCATGGATGGTGGCCGGCGTCGTTTTTCCAAAAATATGTTTTTGAGTTTTTTGACAATAAAATTAATTTTTACATTTACAAAAAATTAACCATTAAATTAAACTCATTTTTGGATATATGAATCACCGTTATTGGGGAAATTCGATGATCGATTCCCATCATTGGAATCACCGGTCGACTAAGTGGCCGACGACAACAATAAGGCCAAACTAATATTTGGTCTCTTTGGTTTTTTTTGTGCATTAGTTTAATTTTTAGTTTAGTTCAGTTACCATAGTTTACGTTTCAGTTAGTTCAGTTTTTGTTAGTTCGATTAGTTAGGGTTAGTCGGTTAGTTCAATTATTACATGTAGTTCGGTTTGGTTCAGTTAGTGATTTTTTGTTGGTTTGTGATAAGTGTCTTTTATACACTTATTTTGGTTTATAAACTTAGCATTTATACATTCAATGAGCATGATTTTTACTTGATTTGATTCTATATATGGTTATGTAGATGTGGAGCATGTGTTAAAGCGGACATGGAGCAAAAAGAGTGATTTTGGTGCATGATGGGAGTGAAATGAAGCTTGGAGGCATGGTCGGGTTTCGAATTAAAAAGAAGCAAAAGAGTATCGAGAACAAGAAGTTGAAGATGATAAAGCAAGAGGCCAAAGAAGAAGGCTAGCGGGCTTATAGCGGTATGCATACCGCTGTAGCACCGCTATAAGACTTAGTTTCTGGAGTTCACGGTCTTACAGCGGTAAGCATACCGCTGTAGGACCACTTTAGGAATTATTTTCTGGAGCTCACGGTCTTACAGCGGTAAGCATAACGCTGTATGACCGCTTTAGGAATTATTTTCTGGAGCTCACGGGTCTGCAGCAACAAGCATATCGCGGTAGGATCGCGGTAGGGTTCAAAGCTTTGTGACAAGGCCGTTTTAAGCCCGTTTTAATCCAAATAAAAGGGAAAGAGACTCCTTTAAGGTGAAGGACTTTGATAACCTAAAGAGGGCTATATAAAGGCTTATTTGTGGGAGATTAAGGAGCTTTTGGAAGGGGGAGAAGACGGCAAGTCAAGGAAGAAGAGGGAGATTTTCTTAAAGATCTTCGGTTTCGATTTTATTTTTCTGTTCTTTCTTTACTCCAACATAATGAACTCCGTTTTTATTACTCTTTCGTTGGCTGAAACTGTGTTAGGCTAAGTACTTTGTGGCTAGGGTGATTGATGAAACCTAGTTCAATGATGATTTAATTGAAAGTATTCGGGTTTTATTTTATTCTTGTCTTTTGAGTTGATCATTTATTATGCACTACTTCCGTTTTGATGCTTGGCCGCCATTAGAACGTGTTTGTGATTTATATTGCTTTCGAGAGATTCAATATAGATGAGCACTTGATAATAAATGACATAGGGTTCGATAATAGGTAGAGATACCGTTATGCCTTGTGAAATCTTATTTTGATGATCATTGTGGATAAATGCATGTTTGTGTATTTGTAGATTAATTAGAGATAATTAATCTCATATGTGAGCATAGATTCGATTGACCATCGAGAGAGGCTTTTGATTAACTTAGGATCATTGATTTTCTTCTCAAAGCAAGAATTATGAAACCCGATCACTGAAATATTAAACCAAATATAGAACTACGGTGGATTCATGAACCCTAGCGCATTAGATTTCCATATTTAAAACCTAAAGAGCCATTTTGTGTTTTCTGTTTGGTGAGTTAGTTTTAACTTATATAAAACTTCCATTGAATATTCTTTTAATTGTGTGTGACTTATTAAAGTTAATAGTGGTTAAAGTAGGGATTAAAAGCTAATCCTCGTGGGAACGATACTTGATTCATCATTATATTACTTGTTGCAATTCCGTTCACTTGCGGGAAAGAAAAAAAGCGAACAAGTTTTTGGCGCCGTTGCCGGGGATTGGTTATTTTGATTACTACTTTAATTAAGATTAGCTTTAACACTTGTGTTTCTTTCCTTATTCCTGACGCTGAATTATTTCAATTTTTGTTGTGTTAGGATTGAAATAGTGCATGCGACGTTCAGAACGTCTTGATCTTGTCGAGTTTGATCCAGAGATTGAACAAACCTTTCATCAAAGGCGTCGTGAACAAAGAGAAAAAAGGGAACAACAACAAGGTATTATGGCCGACAACGAAAATCATCTTGTTCAAGTGGAGTGTACTGTTGAGATCAATGAGAGAGATATCTTGATGGGGGATTTCATGATGCCTCCGGTCGTTGAGAACCGGTCGAGCATAGTTTATCCTCCATATGGGCACGATAACTTCCAGTTGAGACCGGATGTGATAAATTTGTTCTCCAACAACATTCCATTCTATGGGAGAAGTGATGAAAATCCACACTACCATCTCTCTCGTTTTCTAGAGTATTGTGGCAACTTTAAGTATCAAGGGATCAACGAAGAAGCAATGAGGATGTGACTTTTTCCTCATACTTTGAAAGACAAAGCTCGGGAGTGGTTGGATTCACTATCACTTGGTAGCATCACTACATGGGCTGATTTGGTTCACAAGTTCACACTTAAATATTTTCCACCAGCCAAGATCAGCAAATTAAAGCATGAAATTTCAACTTTCTAGCAAGCCGAAATTGAGAATTTTCATGAAGCATGGGAATGGTACAAAGAATTGCTAAGGAAGTTTCCGAATCATGGGTTTTCTTTACCAGATCAAAATCACTATTTCTATGCCGGGTTAACTCCTTACAGCCGTTCGGCAGTTGATTCTACAGCAGGTGGTTCTATTAGAAATAAATCGGCTGGAGAGTTACATGATCTTTATGAAACAATGAGTGAGCAATTTGTAATGTGGCCGGATAGGAGTTCAAATAGGAGAGCAGCTGGAGTACATGAAGTGGATATGAATACGTTGATGTTGGCCAAGATCGATGCTCTTTCAAAATAGATGGAAAACTTAAAATACTCTCCATCAGTTAATATGGTTCAAGGATCTCTTCCAGTTTGTGTAACTTGTGGGGCAAACCATCTATCATCCGAATGCCCATTGACCGTTAGGGATCCTTCACTCATAGAGCAGGCTGCTTATGCGCAAAATTTCCCGCGTCAACAAAATTTCCAGCGTCCACAAAATAATCTATATTCTCCAACATACAATCCCGGCTGGAGAAACCATCCTAATTTTTCATATGGCAACAATCAGAACATCCAAAATCCACCAAGACAAAGGCTACCACAAGGGGAAAAAGGAGGATGGGAAGAAGCGATTTCAAAGCTTCAAGAACGAAGTGACCAGACCGACGCCGCTATTAAGAATATTGAAAATCAGATTGGGCAGTTAGCTAAAATCCTAACAGAGAGACAACGGGGCACATGGCCAAGCAATACAGAAGTTAACCCAAAGGAGCAAGTAAATGCAATCACAATAAGGAGTGGGGTGCAACTACCAGAAATTCATGTTAAAAGGCTAGGTGTGGTAAAAGAAAATGGTATTGTTCAGGAGACAGCAGATCAACTTGAAATGCCTGAAGTAGTAGCTGAACAAGAGAAGGTAATTCCACCATCAATTAAGCCATATGTTTCTCCAATTCCATTCCCTCAGAGGTTGCGCAAACACAAACTAGATAAGCAATTTGAGAAGTTTCTCGAGGTATTCAAGAAACTTCACATAAACATCCCATTTGTTGATGCCTTAGCTCAAATGCCCAGCTATGCAAAATTTATGAAGGAAATTTTATCAAATAAGAGGAAATTGGAGGAGCATGAAACCGTTATGCTAACGGAGGAGAGCAGCGCTATATTGAAAAACAAACTACCACCGAAACTTAAAGATCCAGGGAGTTTTACTATTCCTTGTACTGTTGGTAGTTTATTATTTAAACGAGCTCTATGTGATTTAGGTGCTAGTATAAATCTAATGCCTTACTCTATTTTCAGGAAGCTTGGATTAAAAGAACCAACACCCACCACTGTTTCTCTTCAATTAGCTGATAGAAGTATCAAATATCCGAGGGGAGTAGTGGAGAACGTTTTGGTAAAAGTGGATAAATTTATTTTTCCTATTGACTTCTTTGTTCTAGACATCGAAGAAGATTATGATATGCCCTTAATTTTAGGGAGACCTTTTCTTGCCACAGGGAGAGCTTTGATTGATGTCCAGCAAGGAACACTTAGACTTAGAATTTATGATGAGACGGTTACGTTTAATGTATTTAAGGCTATGAAATATTCTAGTGGCAATGAAAAAGAAGTCTTAATAAGAGATGGCATTGTTGATTTAGTAGAGAGACCTGATGATCTTAAAGAAAATTGCATTGCTAACTCTTTTGATGAGCAGGCACAAAGTTTGGATGCCAAGAACAAGGTTGTGGTCGTGGGCTCTTTGGGAGAGAAGTAAAAAGGTTGTCCATCAAAAAGAGACAAACTGTGTTCTTTGGATGTTTCCTCTTCTTCAAAAGCCAAGCCACCAAGTCATGAAAAAGAAAAGTTGGTAAGGGTGTTGAGGGAGCAAAATAAGGGGATTGGATTAAAGATTGCTAACATTCAAAGAATAAGTTCATTAAATGGCACCTACAAAATGTTGATGGAAAAAGGATTCAAGTCTCCTTGAAGATGGAGGCCTAGTCAAGCTAATGACTTTAAACAAGCGCTTGTTGGGAGGCAATCCAATTTCCTATCTTTTTCATTTATTGGCATGTGCATTTGTTTTTTTTTTCTTTTTTTTCTCTTATTTTCTTTACTTTGAGTTAGGTTAGAGTGTCATTCTTTAGGATTTTCGCACAAAAATAATGTATTGAGATCATCATAACAGCATGCACTTGGTGTTTGATAAAATACCCCAACCAATATTCACATGCACATTGCATCTTAAGTTTGGGATTGTGAGGTTTAAGTTTGGGGGGAGTTTGGGCATCCATGTGACTCTGTCTACTTCATGTCATTCGTATTCATTATTGCCTTCTCATGTTCAAACTTGTGCATTGTAGGTACATTTTCAGAAGTGATAATGCAATCGAAGAGCCATCCTACACTAGCTGCTTACAAGGGCAAATCCATTGCCGAAAGTTCCAATACCTCAAATCGAGCGTGTGTTGATCTATCTACCATTACAACCTTGACACTATATATTGGGTACACTCCTTCCTTTTCTTTCTCTTCGTTCCATTGGGACAATGAAACGTTTAAGTTTGGGGGGAGGTTCACTATGGACAGCTACATATGTTACATGATTTGGTTGAATGGTGTTAAAAAAAAAACAAAAAAAAATTATCTTATTTTGTTGGGTAGACGCGCCATCAATGATAAAGCTTATTTGATACCATTTTGATGAAATGAGTAAAGAGAGTGATGCTATTCATTTTGTTTTGTGATTCATTATCCATGATAGACAAATGTAAGCACAAGTGTCAGGAGATTAAATGCATAGGTTTCCATATAGGCTTTCGCCCTTAAACCCACTTTGTGAGCAATTCAATCATCAAAAATTATGAAAAGAAAAGTTTGGGGAAGATTGAGCCATGATGGTAAATGTTGAGGAATGTATCGACTCCGTGCATGTTAAAATTTGTGTGGAATGTGTTAAACATACTAAGGGAAGCTAGGCAATAACTATAGGCTAGTGATCTCATCCCTATGTCACTATGTCGTGCACCAAACTAAATTTGAGCCTGCATATATCTTATACCTTTTTTCGTAGCCTGAATGACTTGAGTGATTATGCTCGTAGGGGTATCTTAAAACCTGGTGCCCCGTGGTCATCTGGCTTGGGAGTCATCAGCTGAAAGCTCGTTACAAGGGTCATTCAGAAAGCTTAATGGAGTAAAGGCTTGCACATAAGATATTAAAAAAAAAAAAAAACGAGATGGAGCATAAAATGCACTCGTTCAGCGAAAAAAAAAATCTCTCAATAATGGTGCCGATGTTTGTAAACTCTTAAGGATTGAGAACATTAGTGGGTTTGACTGTCTAGTGGATGTTAGCATGTCGAAGCGTTCAAAATAAAGGAGAGTCGAGATAACGTCATTTTTGGCTAAGTCTAACCAAACTTGAACAAGAAAGAAAAGAGTGATTGAGAACACCTAGGGATTAAATGAAAATATCAAGTTTGGGGGTGGAGTGAATATCACGAGTGGAAAAGTGTACAAGACCATCGAAGGGTCGGGACACCAACAACCTTATGCATGACATTGTACCTAATAGGATTCGCACACACACACGTCAAAACATGGAATAGGTCCAAAACATTTGTGTAGCATTACTAGAAAACTCTGTGAGAATCATGAACGATACCAAAATCTGAGGCTAACTGGAAGGCTATCCAACTTGTAAGTGATTTTGAAATATTAACTATTCTCTACTTGAGGGGTGATATATTTGAGTTAATAATCTTGCTCAGGACGATCAAGAGTCTAAGTTTGGGGGTATTTGATAAGTGTCTTTTATACACTTATTTTGGTCTATAAACTTAGCATTTATACATTCAATGAGCATGATTTCTACTTGATTTGATTCTATATATGGTTATGTAGATGTGGAGCATGTGTTAAAGCAGACATGGAGCAAAAAGAGTGATTTTGGTGCATGATGGGAGTGAAATGAACCTTGGAGGCATGGTCAGGTTTCAAATTAAAAAGAAGTAAAAGAGTATCGAGAACAAGAAGTTGAAGATGATAAAACAAGAGGCCAAAGAAGAAGGCTAGCGGGCTTATAGCGGTATGCATACCGCTGTAGCACCGCTATAAGACTTAGTTTCTGGAGCTCACGGTCTTACAGCGGTAAGCATACCGCTGTAGGACCGCTTTAGGAATTATTTTCTGGAGCTCACGGTCTTACAGCGGTAAGCATACCGTTGTAGGACCACTTTAGGAATTATTTTCTGGAGCTCACGGGTCTGCAGCAACAAGCATACCGCGGTAGGGTTCAAAGCTTCGTGACAAGGCCGTTTTAAGCCCGTTTTAATCCAAATAAAAGGGAAATAGACTCCTCCAAGGTGAAGGACTTTGATAACTTAAAGAGGGCTATATAAAGGCTTATTTGTGGGAGATTAAGGAGCTTTTGGAAGGGGGAGAAGACGACAAGTCAAGGAAGAAGAAGGAGATTTTCTTAAAGATCTTCGGTTTCGGTTTTATTTTTCTGTTCTTTCTTTTCTCCAACATAATGAACTCCGTTTTTATTACTCTTTCGTTGGTTGAAACTATGTTAGGCTAAGTACTTTGTGGCTAGGGTGATTGATGAAACCTAGTTCAATGATGATTTAATTGAAAGTATTCGGGTTTTATTTTATTCTTGTCTTTTGAGTTGATCGTTTATTATGCAATACTTCCGTTTTGATGCTTGGCCGTCATTAGAACGTGTTTGTAATTTATATTGCTTTCGAGAGATTCAATATAGATGAGCACTTGATAATAAATGACATAGGGTTCGATAATAGGTAGAGATACCGTTATGCCTTGTGAAATCTTATTTTGATGATCATTGTGGATAAATGCATGTTTGTGTATTTGTAGATTAATTAGAGATAATTAATCTCATATGTGAGCATAGATTCGATTGACCATCGAGAGAGGCTTTTGATTAACTTAGGATCATTGATTTTCTTCTCAAAGCAAGAATTATGAAACCCGATCACTGAAATATTAAACCAAATATAGAACTACGGTGGATTCATAAACCCTAGCGCATTAGATTTCCATATTTAAAACCTAAAGAGCCATTTTGTGTTTTCTTTTTGGTGAGTTAGTTTTAACTTATATAAAACTTTCATTGAATATTCTTTTAATTGTGTGTGACTTATTAAAGTTAATAGTGGTTAAAGTAGGGATTAAAAGCTAATCCTCGTGGGAACGATACTTGATTCATCATTATATTACTTGTTGCGATTCCGTTCACTTGCGGGAAAGAAAAAAAGCGAACAGTTTGGTTCGGTTATAACTGATTGCACACCACTACTTTCTTCAATAATTATGTGAATACATATTTTAAATTAAATAACATTATACATATTGTAAGGGCATTTTGGTCATCTACATTTTTTTTATTTCATTAAAACAACCGTGGAATGAACAAAATAATAAAATAAAATGATCATTCCATTATTTATCGCATGAATACAATGAGTCTCTTTCGGTTAGATGGGGATCCATACTTATCATGTAAAAGATAGGTGTTTTGATTGCTTCCAATGCATTCCTCATGTCCATGGCATTGGAGGAAACTATTGTCAATCAATACTGTGGTGAGGTATAAATTTGGATGGAGGATAGGAGATGGCAAGAAAGTCTTCTTATGGTATGACTAGTGGCATCTTCTCAGAGTAGTTGAAGGTACTCTCAATAATTGACTTACAATTATTGGGAGTATCTATCACTACTCATATCTTAAAAATTATTATTGATGGTTCTTAGGTGTGGCTAGAGACAACTTTATTGATAGGTTTGGATATTATTTATGACCACATGCTTGGCCCTCCTAGGATTGGGCGCCTAGATGAGTTACAATGGCTACTAACCTCGAATGGGGTATTTTTCGTACATTTTGCCTTACAAGGTCTTCTGATGCAACAATTATGTGTCCCTTGGTATCGTTTGGTATAGCATAGCACTAATATCCCTCCTCATATGTTTATCTTTTGGTTAGCGATTAGGGGGCGATGATTAATCTCT
This sequence comes from Diospyros kaki, assembly GCA_036245055.1. Taxonomy (NCBI): domain Eukaryota; kingdom Viridiplantae; phylum Streptophyta; class Magnoliopsida; order Ericales; family Ebenaceae; genus Diospyros; species Diospyros kaki. The sequence continues at coordinate 24,929,644 of BSEG01000011.1, read as the reverse complement.
TAAGTTACAAGAAAGAAGTTTATTCATACCGTATTTGGAATTAATTAAGAGGTTAATCTTCATTTAAAAATTACATGCCCGTCAAATAAACTATGAAAATTAAATCTTCATACGTGAGTAGTTGCAGACCTCAGCAAAATAATTTGTCCACTCTCTCATATTATTCTTGGAAAAGTTCCTTTTTTTTTTTCTATTTTTTATTATAGGGTGTTTAGATCTTCCATCAGTCACTCTCAAGTTTGAAAAATAAGATTTGGCAGAAATTTCGACAACTAGTCCAATATAAGATTTGTTCTTCTAGGACTTTTTTTTCCTAATTTGGCACAAATTACTCAACTGTTCCAATATAAGAAACTTACGACAACGAATATTAATACACATTTAAAAATAACTAGCAAGCTCATCCCCAAGATTAATATGGAATTTATAAAATATAAATTATAGCAAACTCATCCAACACTTTTTCGATTATTGAGTACAAAAAAGAATGCACAATATTGGCTTTGCAATTGTAGCATCACGTCCTTTGTTGGTCCAATTCCAATCATTTGTTGCTCCAATTCCAAATCAAGCCAAACGGAAAACCACTTTTTTAGTGTTTTTGCTGACAATCTTGCCTTTCAGCTGGATCCAACAGTCACATGCACAGAAAACAAACTCCGATGACATTATGGACACTAAAAGGATTAGTATATTGCTGACCACCAAAACTGAATATGTATATTAATTTCATCTTCGGAGAAATCATCTCCCTATTTAAATAAAAATGTAATTCATTAAATGCACCAGTTGTTGTTTTAGTAGGTGCCTTTGTTGATTTTTTTTGCTTCTTGATAATTTTGAAAATCCATGTCTCAGAGGTATTTATTTGATTATTTTGAAAATAAATTTTATAGTAATAGTTAACATTATCCTAATAAAACATGCAATAGTACTGTTTCTATCTAGTAACACAAAACAAGGCATATTTATATTTATTGGCTATTAATTACTTCTTAATATTTAGTATCCCCTGTTGACTAAAGATAATATTCATCTTTTAGTCAATAGGAGATAGTAAATAGTCAAAAGTAATTTATAGACTATAATAAGTACCCTTTATTCTGTGCTGCTAAAATTATGAATAATTATTACACAATAATAGAAAGTATTGGCACGTGCTTAGACCAAAATTAGCGACTGAGATTGTAGGGAGTTCAAACACGCTGTTTACCTTAGAATTCTTAATATATTGGTGCATGTATCATTCAATGTATATAGGGAAACATCAACCTCCAAGAAAAACCAAAAACAAAACAACGACTGACAACTAAACACAATAAACAATAACTAAACAATCAACACAGAAGGCTCTAAAGACATTGAAATCAAACCCACACTAGAGCCTAAAATTAAATCAAACAAACAACAATAAAGGAAAAACCAATTAATATTCTAGATACTGGCACATCCATCGCTATAGTCAATTGGTCATCTTCTGCAAGATCATCCAACCATCAACTAAGACCTTGGAAAGGAGTCAAGAAATAGGGATGCGATAAGGTTGTGAGCTGGAAGAGAGGGAGAGAGAGAAGATAATAAGTGAAGATGCACAAGAAAGTCCTATAAGAATTTAGGATTGAAAACAAAGCACGATAAAACCATTCAATTAAACATACAAAAGAATACAAAAGATTTACGAAAAAAATCCAAATTAGAAAAAATCAAAAGTAAAAAAAATAAAATATCACTATGGTAATATTATTGTAGTAATTTTAGAGTATTGGTCACCTATTTATAAATCTATTTACTCATCTACGGATGTATATAAAAAAAATTAAACAAATCTATATTTCAATAAGAAGATGTGTCACAAAAAAAATAAATTTTGATGAGTCATGAAGATAATCTTCAATTGTAAATGTATCAATCACAATCAAATTTGAATTTTAGATTAAAATTATCACAGGTTCAATCAATGAGGAAGGATGATAGGAAATGTGGGGCTAAACAATAAGGGTTGAAGTGGAAGAGGGGAGACCCAATCGAGCAAGGTGTTGGAGAAAAATCGATCGCTGGAGTCACCAACGAAAAACATTTATCTATTCCTTAGCTATAAACCATAAGTTGAGAAAAAAAGAGAAAATTAATTATGTTCCTTATGATAATTTACTCCTTACATAGAATTTAATGTCTTTATATCATGTGTATAAATGGTATTCTCATACCCTTAATTAAACCTTTAAACAATTTAAACATTTTATATTTTTTTAATCAATTACTAATTAAAGAATAAATTACAATAACCATTCTTGAGTTTTCCCAAATTACAAAAAGTACTCATCACATTTTACAAATAAAAAGAAACTAGATAAGATAAATATTTTAACCCCCCCTCTCTCTCTCTCTCTCTAATAATCACATAGAAGGAATAGAACAAAACAAAATATATATATATATATATATATATATTGGTAGCAATTAACCGCTATCACCAATTACCCACTACCATTAAACCTATAGAAGAGAAATAGATAGAAAAGGGAGGGGGGAAGGAATGAAATGAACCCCAGTGGAGTTTTTCCATTGCCAAACCCCATAGTGAGGTTCAAGTGCATGTTAGGTTCGTTGGAATCTCGATTGGATCTTTAAAGGTACGTGTGTATTGGGGAGAGGAAGGTGGAGGGGGAGAATTAATTGGACCTCTAGTTAATGAGTTGAGTTGTGCTCAGTTTGTTAACAAAAGCTAGGGCTTGACTTGGAATGTGTATAAATGACTTGGACACTAAAAGGATTAGTACATTGCGGACCATGAAAACCAAAACTGAATATGTATATTGGTTTCAACAGCAACGAGACAAAACATTAAAATTATTAATTTCATCTTCAGAGAAACCATCTCCCTATTAAAATAAAAATATAATTCCTTAAATGCGCCAATTGTTATTTTAGTAGGTGCCTTCGTTGATCTTTTGTTCTAGAGTTCCTTTTGATTTTCCCTATCTAAATGCACCCATACTATCTTCCCTAGGTTTTAAACAATTCTAATACAATTTATGCATTTAACTTATTAAGTCCCTAGCTCGCATCTTTGTAGAATCAACATCTATTTTCAAAACATCGCCCAAAAGGTCTATGATTTTCGTCAACCATCCATTTTTGTGGGATCTAGTGTACTAGCTATTAGGTAAAGTGATGGAATAATCATCTCCTATTATATTTTAGTTTTGCTTCCATTAGTGCAAGAAATGACATTTTTTTTTTTGTGCTTTATATTCTCAAAAACATTGTTCAATAATGAATGTTTCTCATAAAAGAAAAATAAAAACTATATTGCTGGCAGGGACGGATCTAGGGAAGGACTAGTCCCTAGATTCATAGGTTATTTCAGCCCCCCTTCTCCCAAATGGACCAGATTCACAAGGCAGATCTACAGGAGGGCTAAGACTGCCCTTAAATCCGCCCCTAGTTGTTGGGTATTTATAGCCTTAGAGTATAAACATGATAAGATGAAGATATTCAAGTTGAGACAAATTAGAATATAAAATAGTTGTGAAATATTATATTGATTTAGCATTAGATTGCCTATAAGTTATTTATCTTGGTATTTATTTCATTATTTTGCATCTAGCTATCATCAATCAAGTAGAAATGGTACATTATTATAGGCAAAGCTCAAATATGTTGATGCATAAAAGAATACAATTTATAGCATACAGTATGTACCTAGCTAGGTATACAAGTCATTATTCCATAAAAGCATAGAGTAGTAGTCCATTATTCAAATGATTTTTGAGAAAAGAAAGGGGAAAGTTGTCGAGCAACTCCAATGCCATAGTTAAGGATAAGCCTCAATGATAGACTTAATTCCCAAAGCTAGAGTGATTTTTGTTGCGTATCCAGACATCATTATCAACGAAAGAAGAGATAAATTTGAGAGAAAAATTAATCTATTTCACTGGAATAGAATCTACAGAAGATTTACACAAACTCTTTTTGTCTAAAAAAACTCTCACACTCTCTAACCTTTCTATCTCTCTAGATACTCTCAAGCAGAGATATACAATACAAGAAGGGAAAGGGTGTTTATAGGGGATCCAAGGGTTGCCTAACTTGTTGCCAAAGTAATGAACAATGGATGGACATCTTCAAGTCTCCCCATCTAGCAATATCTGGATCAATTGTTATCTAAAAAGCATCCAGCTATGTCTTTACATAGCTCTAGCTTTTAGCATATTTTACATACGTACGTACATGTACAACAACGTTTGCTAAAGTTTAATGATTTTAGCAAATTTTAGCGACGGTTTTGAAACTGTCGCTAAATGTTACCAACCGCCGCAAAAATATAACTTTGTGACAGTTACTCCAACGGTTGTTGAAAACTACTACTAAATGCTTCGCGACGGCTATATCTACAGCAGTTTTAAAAACTGCTACAAAATGACAAAAAAAAAAAAACATTGCTAAAATTTGATTTTTTTGTAGTGCATAATTCATTAAAAACATTTGATAACTCTTCTTTAAAAAATCATATTTAATAACTCATTTAAACAAGTAGTCAACAACCAACAGAAGGTCCAAAGACATTGAAATCAAATCCACACTAGAGCCTAAAAATCAAACAAACAACAACAAGGGAAAAACCAATCTAGATATTGGCACATCCATCGCTATAGTCATCTTCTGCAAGATCATCCTACCATCAACTAAGACTTGGAAAGGAGTTGAGAAATAGAGATGTGATAAGGTTGTGAGCTAGAGAGAGAGAGAGAGAGAGAGAATAAATAAGTGAAGACACACAAGAAGGTCCTATAGGAATTTTGGATAGAAAATAAACCACGATCAAATCATCAAACATGCAAAAAAAAAAAAACAAAAGATTTAAGTGGAATGCCCAAATTGAAAAAAATCACGAGTAAAAAGAACCAAATATTACAATGATATTATTGCTAAAATAATTCTAGGGTATTGATCACCTATTTATAAATCTACCACTCATCTATAAATGTATATAAAAAATAATTTAAATAAATTTATATTCTAATCAAAAAATGAGTCACAATTAAATTTAAATTTCAACTCAAAATTATCACATGTTTGATTAATAGGGAAGGATGTTAAGAAATAGAGGGCCAAAGCAGTGTGAGGTGAAGTGGAAGATGGGAGAGCCAATCGAGCAAGATGTTGGAGAAAAATTGATAGTTGAAATCATCGATGGAAAACGTTTATCTACTCCCTAGCTATAATCCCTAGGAAAATTAATTATGTCCCTTATGATATTTTACTCCTTACATAGAATTTAATGTCTCTATGTGTATAAATGGTATTCTCATACCCTTAATTAAACCTTTAAACAATTTAGACATTTTATATTTTTAATCAATTACTAATTAAAGAATAAATTACAATAACTATTCTTGAGTTTTCCCAAATTACAAAAGTACTCATCACATTTTGCAAATAAAAAGGAATGGGATAAGATAAATATTTTACCCCCCCCCCCTCTCTCTCTCTCTCTCTCTCTCAATCACATAGAAAGAATAGAACAAAACAAAAAAATATTTGTAGCAATTAACTACTATCACCAATTACTCATTACCATTAAACCTATAGAAAAGAAATAGAAATAATAGATAAATAGAATGTTGCCTTTTTGTACTCTATTCTCAAAAACATTGTTCTATAATGAATGTTTCTAGTAAAAAAAACTATGTTGCTAGATATTTACGGCCTTAAAGAGTATAAGCATGATAAGATGAAGATATTCAAGTTGAGACAAATTAGAATATAAAATAGTTGTGTAATATTAGATTGATTTAGCATTAGATTGCCTAGAAGTTATTTATCTTGGTATTTATTTGATTATTTTGCATATAGCTATCAACAATAAAGTAGAAATGATACATTATTATAGTTAAAGCTCAAATATGTACCTTGCTACACTGTCCGAACATGGATGACGCACAGGATGACCACGATCGGACTGCTTGATAGAGCTTCATCTCGGATGAAGCGATTGAATTTCATTGCGAGGCGATAGTAGCTGGGTGAGACGATGAGGCGAAGCAGCAATGGTCGACGCGAGGCAAGGCGATAAGGCAATGCAACGGTGGTTAGTGCAAGGCGAAGGCGACAAGGTAGCTATGGGAAGAGGAGAGAAATGAGAGAAGAGGCAGCTATGAAAGGGAAGCGGAAGCATTTTCCATGGGTGAGGGCAGTTTTTTCATTTTGACGCCTTTAGTCATCCCGCGAGTCAACCACATTCAAGCAAAGTTGCATTTTCCCTCAAATATATTGATGCATAAAAAAGATACAATCTATAGCATATAGTATGTACCTAGCCAGGTATTCACAGTCATTATTCCATAAAAGCATAGAGTAGTAATCAATTATTCAAATGATTTTGAGAAAAGAAAAGGGAAAGTTGTCCAGCAACTCCAATGCCATAGTCAAGGATAAGCCTCAATAAGAGACTTAATTCCCAAAGTTCGAGTGATTTTGTGGTGACTGAAACCAGCTTTATAGAAGAGTTGTGCCCTTTCTTTCTTGGTTCTTCCTTTACCTGGTAAGACAACCAACATTGTTGTGTCAAGAAAGAGTTGTGCTCGAAAAAACTCATCATCTTCTTCTTGGTTGTTTAACACAACATCAATGACGATCACCTTGCCACCCTTTTCCTTGTTTGGAATTGCTTTTTTACATTTCTTCAATATCTTTACACAAGTTTCATCATCCCAATCACGTAGAATTTCCAGTGCCCAATATCTAGTCATAGTTAATATTACCATAATGTTTTACATGTTGGGAGGCATTTAATATCCTATACCACCTAGGATTATATCATGTAAAATATATACAAAAATTTATATAGAAATATGATAAATGAAGAGCACATAAGTTTAACATGGTTTACCCTCAATACCTACATCTACGATCCCACAATTAAGGGATAATCCACTAAGTATACCTCCCATTGAGCTAGCACTCCATGATACCCTATGGAAATCGCTCATGTTGAGGACATCTACGATCCCACAATTAGGGGATAATCCACAAAGTATACCTCCCATTGAGCTAGCACTGTAACACCCCTCTTTTCTCTTACCGAGCGTGTCATTATGCTGGGGTCCAAAATATATATAAATTATTTTTTCTTTCTTTCTCGATACATAACTTAAACCTTAAGTACTGAATTCCAAATAAAACCCCTAACAAATCATTCACAATATACGAAAGCGATAATCGAAACCTGATATAGTATATACCTGAATTCAACTTATATTATATCATAAAGAATTCGTACCATATATTACATCATATCTTTAATAGTCTTAATACATGAAGAATCCATAATATTCTAACAAGACTAATCATCAATAAAGCATCAGTTCGCTGAATCCATCGGCCACGCCATCACGTGCCGTCATATCTCAACCTGCTCCTTGCCCTAACTGCAAGTCTCAACTGGAACGTTGAATGTTCCAGGGGCATAACCCATTAGAAGATGAAACTTCTAGTGAGGGTCCAAAACATATATATACGAATGCATGATGCAATAATATGAACAATATTTGTGCCCTTTAATGTAACTTCCCAGGCCCACCAGCCTGGCTAGGAATCCTAGGCAAATCCCGAACCTCTGCAGGATAAGCCTAACGTTATTCCCTCAATGCTCTAGGGGAATTACGGCTACACTCTGGGGGCAGCATCCCATTCCCATGCACAAATATCAATATGACAATAATATTGTGCAATGCAAATATCACGACTTTCCATGTAATATGACAAATGAATATTGCATTCATAAATAGGATGCATATATAATAATCATATCATAAATATAAGTTCTTGTGAGAATACCACTCATCAAATCATACTTAGGATAGGACAACTCACCTTTAAGATAAACTTGCATTTTTTCAAAAAGCGTGCATCGCCTCGATATGCGTGTCCTGCCTCGATTTCTATGCCAACTCTCAAAAGTTACACCAATCATATCATCTCGATTACCTCAATCACAAAAATGATATTTAATTACTAAATATCTCAATATTCCATTTATTTCCTATTTTTCTTCATTTTTCCTTCTAAAAATCCCAATAAGTACATCGGGACTATTTCCTCAAATCTATCTTCACAACAATTCATAATAGACTATAAACTTCAAGAGAAAAATACTGAAGTTACCTGGATGTTGCATTTTCACACAAAATAAGGCTCTTTGGTGCTAAAATCGAGACATCGGGAATCCCAACTTCATATATTTTTGCACAAACCTCCATAAAAAATTTTCTGGAATTTCTAACATTTTTTTCAAAATTTTTGGAGCATACACGTACCCGCACGTGCCCCCAAGCGATTAGGACAACTAGAGCGCGTGGAGGCCAACGCGTGACCGACATGCGCCGGTAGTCCTCCATAGCGACGGTGATGCTGGAAAAATTGGTCGACTCCACCTCTTGAAAGCCCTTTTCCAATCGATCTAAATGGCACCACTGTGGGCCTGAAATGACAACCGAAGACCCTTTAATCGGGCGGCCAAAGCCTCGGCTTGGCAGTCCGCCTCTTTTTCCGATGATCTCACAAAACCCCTTCAAACCTCAACCAAAACGCATCAAATTCTCTAGAATTGATCCTTAGGCCATGGGCAAAAAAAGCCCTCTATTTTGGAGGCTCAATTCATGCGATATAATGGCCGATTTGAAGCTTCTTTTTTCCCTATTTTCGGTCATCTGTGAACGCCTATTTATAGGCATTTTTGAACTTCCAAAAGCCCTTGGCCGCCTTACCCAAGCCTCTAGGAGTCTCAACCTCCCCTAGATCGACCCTTAAACGACCCTAGTCGACCACAAAACCAAGTTGCAGGTGTGCGAATATCCGGCCATTTTCGGCTGCTTTCTTTTTTGCTTTTCTGGCCAACCCATTGGCCGTTGTCGGCCAGGCCTTTACAAAAGTTGGTCCCCCGACCACCCTCGTGCCATCCCATGCCTCAGATTGTTGGTCAACAACCGTCCGTGCCATGGTCGGATTTTTGGCCAAGTTTTACTGAATTTGCACTTTAGCCCCTTAACTTTCAATTATTCCATTTTTGCTCATTTCACTAAACCCCTCAACTTTCTATAATTGCATTTAAGAGCCTCAGGTCCTAAAACAGTCCTTTGACCCCTAAAGATCCTGAAAAAATATGGCCTCAGCCTCCCTCTAGCAATTTCAGAAAACTACATTTAGGCTTGAATCTTCGTTTTGGCCCTGAACCTTTTCGTTTATTCCTGAAACCACTGAAGAGTTGTTCCTTATGAAAAACCGAATCCCACTCAAGCTTCCATTTGTTGGTCCCTTGACACACACAATGGCCACTCAAGAGGGGGGGTGAATTGAGTGATTAAAATTAATTAAATCAAATTATTCCCTTTTAAAACTCTTGAGATTTTCTTATAAACAAAATACCCTTGTTATAAATATATATGTTGTTTGAAAATGATAGCAATATAAATACACAAACAACCAAAATAATCGACACAAGAAATATAGTGGTTCGGTGTCTCCAACACCTACTCCACTCTCTCAAGGTCAACCCGACACTTGAAGTTCCACTAAAACCACACCTAGGTTTCCAACAAGCTCACATAGGGAACTTTTACACAACACCGAGGTTTTCCCCTTAGCTCACCTCGAAAACTAATACAACAAAACACACCTAGATTACTTGGGCTCTAGGAGGCCACTCACAATCCACAATAAATACAAATAATCAATTCTATGTCCAACACACTTGGACTAAAATGGATACCAATATAAGAACAATATACAAGGCAAATATGCAAATACAATGATACAATTTTTACCAACTTGGAGAGAATATCTTCTTCTCCTTTGCCTTGGGCTCCAATGGATGTATCTTTGAGCTTGAGCCTTGGATTGCTTTGAAATGAATGCTTGAGAGCTTGGAAGTGCTTTAGGATGATAGATCTTGATTGTGCATTAGCTTTCTACAAAAATCTCACATTGATATTTATACTAGAGCTTCCAACGGATATGTAACGGCTAGGAAAAATTTGACCGTTGGAACCGAGAGTCGAATTCTCTAAAACAGGAGTCGACTCTAGTTATACAAGAGTCGACTTCTCTAATACTAGAGTCGATTCTTCGAAAAACACCATGCTGTCAGGTCGACTCTACATCAACTGCTCTCGGCTGAGTCGCCTCTCACTTTTCAAGAGTCGACTCCAGCTAAAGGGGAGTCGACTCTAGATATATAAGAGTCGACTTTTAGGCCAGATTTTATAGAAAATGAAATTTAAACATATAGCAATTGTTTGAAGGCATAATCCATATAGCATGAATACACTACAAGTTATTTCCATTTCTTTAGTATAAGTAAATGTCCTCATTTTATTTTATTTATATTTTATCTTCCATTTACTTTAATACATAAATGTAAATAACAAAATACTCCCCATTTGGATTCAATAAAAATATCTAAAAAATCAAAATCTAAATAGATAAGAAAGTAGATTTTGGGTTTTAGTACAAAATCGGAATTTAGCGATTTTACCACCCCCAAAATAGATACTTTCTATTTCTTAAAAAATTCGTTAAAAATCATTTTAACACTATTGAATATTAGATATGAAAATACCGGGAGATAGTTTTTCAAAATGAAAACATTTTCTAATATGTTCTCTTATAGATTGCTAATATTCCAGACTTAGAAAAATATCATTACTTAGTTCATTTTGATACACAAAATAGTATAATACTTAAGACATATCAAAAATACATTAGAGGTTTTAAATATACCAAAAATGGTTTTATTAAAATTATATTTTGTTAATCATCAAAACACACAATAAGTTGATTGGAGCAATTTGGCTCAACACTATTGACTTTCGAGAAGTCGTCTATAACAATTCAGTATTGCAGCCTAATTGGCTGTTGTATTTTAGCTGTACCGAAAACTGTTCCCGATCTTATTTCTTTCGATGCTATAAATCATATCTCGGGGTGCTCGTTAATGCCAAGCTATTTTCCTTTGGCATCTCAGCTCCAGGGCATTTTCGGTAGTCGATTCAGTTATCTATACGGTAATAAATTATCGTTATACCCTTCATTTATCCTTAAATTCTATTTTTGCCCCAAGATAAATTACTCGAGTCCTTTAGAATTTCTCGAGTATTACACTTGAGTCATTTATATGTTAATTTTGAAAAACTTTGCCTAAAGAATAAAACTCCTTAAAATCAACTTAATATTTATCAAATGAATTGGAAGCCTTACAATCAAAAAATGAATATTTTCTTGTTTCCAATAAAGAGTTTTTCTTTGAAAAAATATTTTAAAAAAACTCAATTAAAATCTTCTAGTAGTACTTTGAATGAGAAACATATTTTAAAAATGAAGATTTCAATTTCATGTGATCATGACAAAGGTGTTCAAAATTTTTATAGTCAAAGATGAAATATCAAAAATTCACCTTTGCACATCACTCATCACTACAAAGAAAAAAAATGATATTTTGCGGCGGTTTTAAAAACCGCCAAAATAAACTACTTCAAAATAAAAAATTAAATTAAATTAATAGTTGTAATGATTTTGCTAAACCATCACAAAATTTAGAAAATAATTTAATAAATAAAAAATTAAATTAAATTAACTTTTGTGACGATTTTGAAGAACCGCCTCAAAATTTTAGAAAACAATCTAATATTTATATTAAAAATATATAAAATTTTAATAATTTATAAAAAGAAATTTAAAAAAATATGTTAACTTTTCTTTTTATTTTTAATCAATTTATTTATTTTATTTAATTCAATTAATTTATTTTTAATTTATTCCATTATTCTTTTAAAAAATATATTTTTAATTTATTCAATTAATTAATTTTTTTAATTTATATTAAAAATATATAAATGTAATTCTAGAAAATAGTGGTTGGATTAGTATATAATTAATATGCACGAGTATATAATAAGGAGGCTTTGCAAATAGGCTGGCTTCACGCGCGCAAGCCCGTACGGGAGGTCTTGGGATCGAAACTAGGGAAGGCAGTAGTTGGAATAAAATTCTAGCATTGCCATGTGGCGCACAGGGTAGCAAGGCTAGTAGCCTCAAATACACCCGCGCGTGGGCAGGCACAACCGAAAGCCATGCTTGCCCACTCGGGTACCAAAAACAATTGCGGTTTCAGAATCGTTGCTAAAATTCAATTAGTTTAGCAGATTTTAGTGATGGTTTTGAAACTACCGCTAAACGTTACCAACAGCCGCAAAAAATATTCCTCCGGAGGTTACTAAAAACTGCCGTTAAATGCTTCATGATGGCTATATCTGCATTGGTTTTGAAAACAGTCACAAAATGACCAAAAAAAAAAAAATTGTTTCTAAAATCATATTTTATTGTAGTGCATGAGACCAATATTATCAAAACATTAAGAACATCTTTAATTTTTGGTAAGTTATTTTTAAAGAAATAGTTAACATTACCCTAATTAAGGGTGTGCATAAAATCATTCTAATCGATTTAACCGAATCGAATCGACCGATTCGATTGGTTCGATTTAGTTATTCGGGTGGTTCAGGTTCGGTTAGCATTTTGCAAATATTTCAGGTAGTCAGTTTGGTTCAAATATTTGGGCAAAAATAACCGCAAAACCAAACTGACCGACCCGCACTACCCAAACCCAAGTCTAAGTCCACTGTCTATCCATTCATTGCTTTCTTCTTCTTCTTACACAATACACCCGATAGCCCAAGTCGAGACCGCCTCACCCCCCACCCATCGTCAACCTTCACCTCGTCGTCGCTGTTGAAATCGAACACCTTCGTCGTCGGCTTCTCCCCTACCCAATGTGCAACCCCCCTACACCCAATAGCCCGAAAGTCACCCCCCACCCATCGAAGCATTGAACCCTAGGTCACCGGCTAACCCTCACCTCGCCTTCGTCGCCAGCTTCTCGCCTACTCATTTGCCCCCACCCATTTGTAAGTATATATGTTTTCTACTATCTAGTTATTTATGTTTTCTAATATCTAGTTGTTTATTTTTTTTACATTTTTATCTCAAATCCATATCTCCAATCACTTGTTTGATTTGATCAGAATATCTAAAGTTTGTTCACGTCCTTCAACAAGGGAGGCAATTGTGATGGGTGGCATGGGTATCTTGGAATTGTGGTCTAAATTACTAGTATGGATTCTTGTTTTAAACATGCAACGCTCTTTTATGTTTGTATTGCTTATTCGCTTTAAGTTTAACTATGAGTGAATGCTTAATGGTAGCTTGTTTTGATGATCTTAAGGCTTATGACTGCAAGGATTGCCTGATTTTGGCCTTTTTTGGGTTTTTGCAACTATGATTTTGATCTTTTGTTGGGTTGGGTATTCTAAAAACTTAGCTGACTTCACTTGTGGTAAAATGAGAACAAAATGGAAGCATGAATTGTGTTGTTATTAACTTATTGTTTAATGGATGTTCTATGTACTCCTAGATTCGAAGGCATTTCTATCGTTTTTATAATAAATGGAAGCATCAATTGTACATGGGATCTGAATTTTTGTTTATTAGTTATAATATTTTTCAGTTTTCTCCATTTTTCAGTTTTATGTACTCCTAGATTGAAGGCATTTCTATCATTTCTAGACGTGTGCCCTAGGTTTCTGTTGAAGATTGGTTAAAATTAAAATTATACTTGATGGTTTTAATGGGTGTTGAAATTCCAGTGTTGTACTAAATTGAATGAATGTTTTATGTCAGTTTGATTTTTTTAGTATAATATTAGTTTTCGATAGAGTAGTGAGTCTAGTGACAGTTTGGTTAAATCTTTTTTCCACCTAGAAATCTCATGATGTAGTTCGGTTAAATTGATTTGGAAGATGTGTGTCGATTAAATCAGTTTTTTTATTTATATTCAGTCCGGTTCGGTTCGATTTTTGGACTGTGTTTTTAGCTCGAATTTTGGTTTGGTTAATTTAAAGTCCAAATCGATTAGTTCGGTTTTAGTTATTTCGATTAGTGTATGAAGTTAGTTCGGTTCGGTTCAGTTATATCCTTCAGCCCGGTTCGATTCGGTTCAGTTCAATTAGCTAAAATCGAGTGATTCAGTTCGGTTATAACCGAATGCTCACCCCTAACCCTAATAAAACATGCAATAATTTTTCTATCTTGTGACACAAAACAAGGCATATATATATTTATTGGCTATTAATTACTTCTGACTAATTAGTATCACCTGTTAACTAAAGATAATATTCATCTTTTAGTCAATAGGAGATAGTAAATAGTCAAAAGTAATTTATAGACTATAAAAAGTACCCTTTATTCTGTGCTACTAAAATTATGAATAATTATTGAAATTGTCAAACAATTTACACAATAATAGAAAGAATTGGCACGTGCTTAGACCAAAATTAGCGACTGAGATTGAAGGGAGTTCATACACACTGTTTACCATAGAATTCTTAATATATTAGTAAATGTATCATTCAATGTATGTAAACATAATCGAAAGTAAAAATAACAGAACTATTGGGTTTGTGTTTCCTAATGAGGCCCAAGGCGATGATGATGGTTTGGGTTAGCTTCATAGGCTTCGACCTATGATTTAACCGACAGTTCAAACACCCTTATTGACAGCTCAAATTGAAGTCGGGCCATAAGCCTTAAACCCTTCATTTGGAGGAGAAATGGGTCTTGGCCCATTTGCTCAAGGGAGGGAGGAAGACCATGAAGCCCAAGCCCATTACCCCTTAGCCCATTTTTCTTGTGCCCTAAGCCCTTAATATAAAAGGGATTCTTTCCTCTTTTATGCCCTATGTGTGGTGGCTGATTGTGTTCTCTCACTTGTTCCCTCTCTTGGCTGATTCTCCTTTCCATTGATGGCTAATCCTCTTGGGGTTTCTTTCCATCTCGGTCAGATGCTCATTTCCATGTTGGAGGCTATCTCTTCCCTGTGTGGTTTCTTGGTTGATCCTTCGCCAAGGTTCGGTGTCCTCTATTTAGCCGATTGGTGGTTCTCCTTTGGGGTAAGTTCTTCTTAGCCATTGGTTTGACGCATCATCTTAGTGATCCTTGTTGCTCTTGTGTGGACTCCATTATGTGTTAAACCTGTGTGGTGCTTTGGTGAGAGAGGGGATGTCCATGTGCTTAACCGAGAGGCTTGTGTGGGTTTGAGGGCATCAGTTCTTAGGGGGTTTGGAATCCTTTGTGGCTTGGTGTCCCTATTCGTTGGCGTTACCTAAGTGGTGATTAGATGAGCCCAGATCTAAGCCTTGGAACAGTTTTCGTGACTGCCTTTGTAGACGAAACAAGGAGTTTTACTTTGTGTTCATCTCATTTACATTTTGTTCTTGCATTCGACTGTTTTGGTTTGATTTTGATTGAGTACTAACCTACTGTTTTGTAGAGATTACTGCAACAATTGGTATCAGAGCCTTCTGTGGCTCCTGGGTTATTCAAAATCAAGACCTAATCGAGAAACCCCTTTCGGTAAGGGTTTTACGTTGAAAACCGAATCAGTTCTTCATCTGTTGCTATGTGTAGGGCTTGAGTTAGGGTGAATCAACCCCGTAGTCGTAATCGACCATCTAAGAGGGTTTCCCTTGACCAGCTCATTCCAGCCTTCTCATCGGCCGGTGACAGCGTGTGGGGCTACAGCAGTGACGTGTGAGGCAGCATGTAGAGGCCGACACGTGCCTTCCTCAGCTCCAGATCCATCCTAAATCCAACCCTCTTCAACTTCAGATCTCAGTTCTGAGATCTGTGTGGTAACCTCTATGGTTTCAAATTTCTTTAAGTGATTTATTTGTTCTTATTCAATTGCTTGGTGCCTTTCATTATTGCTTAGTAAATATGTGATATCTTTGTGATATCTGTGAAATTTGCATTGTTGCTTAGTGCCTCATAAATCTATTAGGTATCATAATTTGTTTCTGATCTTTATCCAGTTTTCAGCTTGGTGTTTTTGTTTGATATCTTTGTGATTTACCTGTGCCTATTTAAACTGCTAAATGCATTTAAATATTGCTAACTTTGTTTTGCTACTGCATGCAATCAGTTATTTTGGTACTATTTTTGTTGGAATTGATTCTAAGTGAATTTGCTACTTAAGTTTTAAATTGAAACTTTGTGTTTTTTGTACATCCACTTAGGTAGCATCATATCTGTGTTTATTTTGCTGCTACCATATTGGGATTTTTTTTTTTAGATTTATTTGTGGCTATTTTAACTGCTTAGTGCTTTAAAATTGTGCCTAGAAAATTAGTATTATCCCTGTTAAAAATTTGCCCCTTGATTGAATTTGTTTTGTGCATACCCATTGTTCAGGATACAGTGTGAAAAACTTAGTGTTTTGTAGGTTGCACTACTTATTTGTGTCAAGCATATACTTAGTGAATATGTCCACACATTTTGAAATGGGGGTGTTCAATGGGAAGGGGGACTTTTCTATTTGGCAACAGAAAATGAAAGGGATTTTAGTTCAACAAAAAGTATCAAAAGCCATAGCTGGCAAATATCCTGAAAACACAACAGCTGAACGAAAATTAGAAATAGATGAACTTTCCTATACTTCTATAATCTTGCATCTCTCTAATTCAGTGTTAAGGAAAGTAGGAAAACTTCACACAACTAAAGAACTTTGGAAAAAATTGGAAAAATTATATGTTAAGAAATCCACTCCTAATAAGCTTTATTTGCCAGAAAGTTTCTTTAGTTTTAAGATTAACCCCTCTAGGGACCTAGATGACAACTTACATGTCTTTAACAAGTTGGTTCAAGATATCACGAATTGTTGTGAAAAAGTGTCTAATTCTTTTGTGAATATAAGGATATAATTCTTTTGAATGCCTTTAAGGAGGTAAAAAATGCCATTAAGTATGGTAGGGATACTCTAACACTAGAAATTGTCATAGATTCTCTTAGGAGTAAAGAAATGGAACTTGAAAGTGAGAAAAAATATGGGGAGGTTCACATGATTAGGGGTAGATCTCAGTTAAGGAGTCAAGAGGAAGGTAGTAAGAAAGGGAAAGGTAGGTCTGGTTCGTGCTCATGTCCTTTCTTCTGGCCTCTTCGTTGAATAGGGCATCCTTAACCATGGACATGGTAAGTTTTTCATGTGGGGCCGAATTGCTGAGAGAGACTACTAATGTCTCCCAGCTGTTAGGAAGGGAACTAAGAAGTAAGAGCACTTGTGTTTCATCCCCAAGCAGTATTTCTACAGACGACAACTGGTTTACCAGGCTCTGGAACTCACTAGTGTGCTCGGTAACTGAAGTTCCACTACTTAGCTTCAGATTAACTAATCATCTCATTAATAGGGCTTTGTTTTGAGTAGTCTTAGCCTAGTACATGTCCTTCAGCTTCATCTAGAGGGCATATGCGTCTGTCTCTTGTGCAACATGTTGTAAGACACTATGATAAATCCATTGCTGAATCTGATTGGTAGTTTTCTGTTTAATTTCTTCCACTCTGCTGCCTTTGAAGGATCAGGGTTTACACCTATTAATTCCAGGGGATCGTACAAATCTCTAAAACTAAGGAGATCTTCCATCTGAGGTTTCCATATTGTGTAGTTAATGGAAGTGACCTTTATCATAGCTCTTGATGATCATGACTCCTCCATTCACAATAATTTGTTCAAAATCAAAGTTGAATCTTCCAAAATAGAGTGCATTGTTGCATTCAAAAGGGTCAAAAATACGTGATTTGACTATTTTGGGGTCAAATTCTAATTTGTGAAAAATTCAGGGCCTAAAGTGTAATTTTTGAAAGTATACAGGGCTAAATTGCAATTTCATAAAGATTTAGGGGTTAAATTGCAATTTCAGAAAGTTAAGGGGCTATTTTGTAATTTTAGAAAGTTTAAGGGGTCAAATTGTAATTCTAGAAAACTTTAGGGACCAACTTGTAAGTTTACCAAAGTCCAGTTGTATACTGACGTGGTAGCCATATGGCATTGACGACGTGGCAGCTGACGTGGTCATCTTCAATCTTCAGTAGCGCGTATGGCGCGTGACACGTGTAAAGGCCACGAGCAGATCTTCAGTCAGCGTGTTCGGGCTCCGTTCGACGAGCTGAGATCTGCTATCTCAAAATGTTGTCACTTTGGCTGTCATTCCAATCAGAAATGGCCACGTCATTAGATAATTAAACATCACCAAAATGCTGCATCTTTAAATTAATGACAACCAAGTTAACGCCATCTTCCAAAATTGTCAAGGAAGATATTGACCTTCTTCTTACCCAGTACTTCTTCCATTTGAGGATCCGGCTTTACAATCATCAACGCCGCCCACGACACTGCCTTTACCTTCTTCCCAAAGGACAACCGTCGCCACACCAGCACCAAAAGGAAGCCAATTAACATCACCACCACCGTTGTCAGCCCAGATCTGGTGAGGAACCGACACTAGAGCCCGCAACGGGGACGTCCGACGTTCGAATGGTCATCTTCCATCATCTCAATGATCTCACAGAAATTCATTCCTCGTAGAGTCACAACAATGAATTTTCCTTTCTCATTTGAAGCTTTTTGTTTGGGGAAGTAATGCACACCAAGTGTTTGATAAAATGTCGTAGTTAGTCTTTAGTTAGTCTTGAACACGAGAGATGGAAATGAAGAAATGGAAGAAAGAGAACTGGATTTTCGATAAGTCGATGTTAAGCCCAGTCATGGTCAACTTGAGACTGGTCAAGACAAACAAACAAACAAACAAATTCATATGTTGATTAATCATTAATTGTTGTTGTGAACTTAAAAGGGTTAACAAAATCCTTTTACGTTCAAAATAAAAGCAACTTATTAAGAGTACCCAAATATGAAGGAAATTATTTTAAGGTAATGATAAAAAATAGAAAATAGTCAATTATTTTGATTTTTTAAAAAAAAAATTGTTAATCTTAAGAAATTTATAGATAAAAAGATAGAAATGAGTATTTTTTATAAATATAAAGATTAGAAAGGCTATTAATAAAAGCAACTTATTAAGAGTACCCAAACATGAAGGATTTATGGGGTTTTTTTTTTTTACACCGTAGCTATTTGGAGACTTAAATTAAATTAACCAAAGATTAAAAAGGGAAAGAGAAACAAAATATGATGAAAATGAAGGAAATTACTAAAACATGAAGAAAATTGGTTGAACGAGAATTTGGTTTTTCAAAAATGTTCTCAATTTTATACCAAGTTTACTTCTCAAATAAACCCTATCTTTTTATTTTTCTTTTTATTAATCATTTTTATGTAATAGTCTAACTTAGTTTTTTAGGATGTACTGCAAAAGCCTTTTCTAATATGTTATATTTATAGATATGATTTATAAGGAAAAAATAATATTTGCTCGACAGTCATACCTTCAAAAATTTTAGTGGTCAAGATGATGAAAAATATATTTAAAAATATCTTTCATCCTTAATTATGAATTAAAATTGTAGATTATCATTCAAATAAATAAGACAATATAAGTAGAATTTGAGTGAAAAATAAAATTTGTCAACTTTGCAATTGTAGTTTTTCTTAAAAAAAAAAATTAAAAAAGTGTACCGAAAATGTTGTGCCTCTTATTTGAATATAATATAATAAATGATGTTATCTAATTTTTTAGACTTAACTTTTAAAAGTAAGAATTTGTTTTACATTTTCTGAAT
This sequence comes from Diospyros kaki, assembly GCA_036245055.1. Taxonomy (NCBI): domain Eukaryota; kingdom Viridiplantae; phylum Streptophyta; class Magnoliopsida; order Ericales; family Ebenaceae; genus Diospyros; species Diospyros kaki. The sequence continues at coordinate 24,910,018 of BSEG01000011.1, read as the reverse complement.
TTATTTATTTTTTTTAGTAAATTAAACATATAATATACTATATTATTATATTTGGGAAAATGCCCGATCTACTTCTAGAAGCCTAAAGGCTTGTGAGTAATTGATTTTCTGGTTAGAAATGTTTCCTATGGCGAGTTCAACTTCTTACCTTTTAGTAAAGGTAAAATGATGATATAATATTTGTTTTCAGTTAGATTTTTGTTGTTATTATCAAAATACAATAATTGAAATTTGTAATGTGGAGGAGCAACTATTTCTTCTCTCAAACTACATTTTTCCCGAATTAACTTATACATCAAAGGGTATATGTGGGAGAGGAATTCTTGAGTGCCTTCTGATCTTATTCTTTATGTGCAGTTTTGCTGAACAATAAGACTTCTCCCAGACAGATTATTTACTTCTCTCAAGTAGTGAAACCATCTCTTTCTCTCAGACACCAGCAACCTATTTCCACTAGTGGATAGGTATTAGTTTTTTGCCTTGCTCTACCGTGATCCAAGCACTCCCACATTACAAATTTTAATTGTTATATTTAACAACAATAATTATAAATATATTTAATATTTTTTTAGATTGTAATACTTCTACTTATATTTTGCAATATGCATATTGATTTTTGCATTATGAAAGATTATTCAAAAGGGGAGTGAATTTGGTGTTTTGATTATTTTTACAAATAATGAAAATATCATTTAATTTATGATATAGTAAAATTATTTGAAAAAAATAATTTTCTTAAACTATAAAACAAGTATAGCAACGGATGGAAAAAGCATGAATGAGTATGCAGTAAAAAGAGGCACTTTAAAAAGAAATAGTAGTAAAAGTCGAGACAAGTAAAACAAATTTGCTAATGTAGAATGCTACCACTGCCATAAAAAGAGGCACTTTAAAAAGAACTGTTGGAAGCTGAAAAGAGACAACAAAAATGGAAAAGGAAAGAATTAGAGAGATAATGAGGAACGAGTGGCAACCACTACCGAAGAGTTTCTTGGTTTTCTTGATGAAAATGTTGTGAATCTTGCATGCCATGAGAGCAGTTGGGTCATTGATAGTGGAGCCTTTATTTATGCTACATCGAGGCAGGAATTCTTTGCTACATATACCTTAGGTAATTTTGGTTCTGTCAAGATGGGAAATGATGGTATGACTAGTATTGTTTCCATGGGTGATGTTTGCTTAGAAACTAGTAATGGTACTAGACTTGTGCTTAAGGGTGTTAAGCATGTTCTGGATATTCGTCTGAACTTGATTTCAGCCAGGAGACTTGATGTTGATGATAAGGGTTTTTGCAGTACATTCAATGATGGTCAATGGAAGCTTACAAAAGGTTCCATGGTTGTGGCTAGAGGTAACAAATCTTTGTCTTTATATGTGATGCAGGTTAAACTTTCTAGATGCATTGTGAATGCAATGGAGAATGATGGTGTTGTTGATTTATGGCACAAGAGGCTCAGTCACATGAGTGAGAGAGGAATGTCTGCGTTGTCCAAGAAAGAGCTAATTCTGGGCATCTCTAATGTACACTTGAAAAAGTGTGGTCACTATTTGGTTGGAAAACAACATAGGGTTTCATTCAAATATTCTTCTTTGACAAGAAAGCCAGATATACTTGATTTGATACATTCTGATGTGTGTGATCCAATGAAGACAAGGTCTCTTAGTAGTGCATCTTATTTTGTCATGTTTATTGGTGATCACTCAAGAAAGGTGTAGGCCTATAATATGAAGAGTAAAGATCAAGTATTGAGTATTTTCAAACAATTCCAAGCATTAGTTGAGAGACAAATGGGGAAGAAGTTGAAGTGTATCTGAACTGACAATTGAGGAGAGTATTATGGACCATTTGATGCTTATTATTGAAAGCATGGTATTAGACATTAGAAGACGCCACCTAAGACACCTTAATTGAATGGGTTGGCAGAGAAGATGAACAAAACACTTGTTGAGAGGATTTGGTGCTTACTTTCACATGCAAATTTACCAAAATCATTTTGGGGCAAGGTTTTGAGCACTGTAGTACACATGTTAAATTTGTCACTGAGCGCGTCTTTTCAAAGTAATGTTCCAGATAGGGTTTGGACAGGTAAGGATGTTTCTTATGGTCATTTAAAAGTCTTTGGGTGTAAGGCATTTATTCACATTCCTAAAGATGAGAGGTCTAAGCTTGAGGTAAAGTCTCGACAGTGTGTGTTCATCGGTTATGGTCAGGATGAATTCGGGTATTGGTTTTATGATTCGGTTGATAAGAAACTCATCAAGAGTAGAGATGTTGTGTTCATTGAAGATTAGACCGTTCAAGATATTGATAAGTCCAGAAAATCAATTTAGAATAGAGATGATTTGGTTGATTTAGAGATTGTTCCTCCTACATCTATTCAGGGTCAAGTTGAGGATAAGGTTCAGATTGATTCATCTAATACAAATGCTCCTGCACAGGTTGATGATGGCGTTGGTAATGATGATCATGTTGAGACACCAACTACTGAGGACCCTCCTCTAGTTAGAAGATCTACAAGAGATCAAAGACCATCTATGAGATATGATCCTAGTGAGTATGTGTTTCTTATTGAAGAGGGAGAACCGAAAAGCTTTGATGAAGATTTGGAAGATGAACACAAGGATGAGTGGTGGAAAGCCATGGAAGATGAGATAGATTCTTTGTACAAGAACCAGACGTTCGTGTTAGTAAAGTTACCCAAGAGAAAAAGGGCTTTGCAAAACAAGTGGGTGTACAAGATTAAGCATGAAGAGCATAGTTTGTTACCTCGGTATAAGGCTAGACTAGTTGTTAAGGGATTCATCCAAAAGAAGGGAGTTGATTTTAATGGGATTTTTTCCCCTATTGTGAAGATGTCTTCCATTCACGTTGTTCTTGGTTTAGTTGTTAGCCTTGATTTCGAGGTTGAGCAAATGGATGTAAAGACAACCTTTCTTCATGGTGATTTGGAGGAAGAGATTTACATGGTACAACTAGAAGGCTTTGTTAAAGAGGAAAAATGAAGGATTATGTGTGTTGTTTGAAGAAAAGTCTTTATGGGTTGAAACAAGCACCGAAGTAATGGTATAAGAAGTTTGAATCAGTTATGGGGGAGAAAGGGTATAAGAAGACCACTTCAAATCATGGTGTGTTTGTGCAGAAGTTCTCTAACAATGATTTTATCATCTTGTTTCTCTTTATTGATGATATGTTGATTGTGGGAAAGAACTTAGTCAAAATTGTGCAGTTGAAGAAACAACTCAATAAGTCTTTTACTATAAAGGATTTGGGACTAGCAAAACAAATTCTTGGCATAATAATTGTTCGAGATAAAAAAAAAAAAGACATTATCTTTGTCACAGGAGAAGTACATAGAAAAGGTGCTTCAGTGGTTCGATATGGATAAATCTAAAGTTGTTAGCTCTCCTCTTGCTACACACTTTAGATTGAGCAGTCAACAAAGTCCTACTACAGAGTCAGAGAAAGATGACATGGAATGAGTTTCGTATACTTCAGCAGTGGGGAGTTTGATGTATGTCATGGTGTGTACAAGACCAGACATAGCTCATGTAGTTGGTACAGTTAGTCATTTTCTTTATAATCTGGGAAGAGAGTATTGGAATGCTGTTAAGTGGATTTTGAGATATCTACGTAGGACATCTGGGTTACGTCTTAGCTTTGGGGGTGAGAAACCATTATTGGTTGGTTACATCGATGCTGATATGGCCGAAGATGTTGACTTTTGAAAATCTACTACTTCAAAGTACTTGGTAAAATTTGCAAGTGGAGTTGTGGCATGGTAATCCAGGTTACAAAAGTCTGTTGTAGCTACAGAGGCGTGCAAAGAGTTGTTGTGAATGAAGAAATATCTTTAGGAGCTCGATTTCAAGCAAGATCGTTAATTATTATTTTGTGATAGTCAGAGCACTATTCACCTTGATAAGAATATGTGATTTTTTAGTACTAAAGCTTTGGAATTTGAAAAAGTTCACACGGATGATAATGGAGCTGATATATTGATAAAAACATTACCTAGGGAGAAACTTGAGACTTGTCGATCAATCATCGAGATGGCGATCTCCTCCAACTAGTCGTGAAGGAGGAGATTTGATGGGCCAGGTTTCCTTCCTAGTTGAAGGATGGCCCAATAATAGCCCGGTAAGGTGTTTCATAAAAGAATGACCTGGTTTCTTTTACTAATATCTTTATTTCTGTAATATCCACACCAAAAAAAAATTGAAAATGATAATAGAGATAATAAATAATCATAATTATAATAAATAAAAAATTAAATTAATTAAATCAATTAATTGGTTAAAAAATAAGTGGTTGTGCGCAAAGGCTTGGAGACCAAGTTTTGCACAGTGGCCGTTTCTGTCAAAATGAAACAGAGGAGAGAGAGAGAGGGAGAGCGTGAGAGCGAGCAGAGAGTGAGAGATAGAGTAAGGGAGCGAGATGGAGAGAAGGAGATCGGGTGAGGGAGAGAGCTCAACTGAGAGAGAGAGAGAGAGAAGGCCAATCGGCCATGGCAGCGGCTGCCATGGCCGACGAGGAGCAGCAGCAACGGCGACAGCGCGCGCGGCAGTGGGAGGCGGAGCTGGAGGCGAGGCTGTCCAGTGGTGTCGCTGGCTGGAGGCGGCGGCAGCTGGTGGAAGAAAGCCACGGCAGGTGGCCGCTAGTGCGCAGAGAGGAAGATGCGGAAGAAGAAGAAGAAGAAAAGAAGAAGAAGAAGGAAAGGAAGGTGGCTGCTTGTGCGTGCGCAGGGGAGAAGACGCAGGGAAGAAGAAGAAGAAGAAGAAGGAGGAGGAGGAGGAGAAAAGAAAAGAAGGAAATAAGGGAAAAATAATGGAATTTTGGGATTTTTCGGTATGAAAAGTGAAACGTGGGTAAAAATTAGTAGAAGCGTGTTATGTTTAAATTATAAATTTTACGCGATTAGAATTAATTAATTTAAGTCCCGGTTGTGTTATTTGCTAGGAAATGATTTAATTCGTATCAAGAGTACAAGATAGGCTAAAAGTAGCTGATTTCAGGCAAGTTTCTAACCCTTTCCTCATATTCTTTAATTCACGTGAGAAACCCTATGATTTCTCGTATTTTATACCCTCCATTCATCTGTTTCAGCCCATTTATTAATTATAGAATTTTGAGTTGTTTGATTTAAATTTAATTTATTAAGCTGGTTTCGAGGATTTTATTAGCGTGATTTAATTTAAAATAAATATGAGACTAATTGGGATTTTATTGGTGGTGAGTCTACGTGGGATTCTAGACAGCTAAATTATTTATATTACACGGTTAGATTTAATTAATGTGAGCTACGGTTTTATTAATCGCTGTTAAACATTTTGCTTTGCAGTGGGAGTGTAAGAAAGTCAAGAAACGACCGTGTAAAGGCAAGCTCCTAACCCTCTTCTCCTATTCTTTAATTCCCGTGAGAGACTCCGTAGTTTCTCGTATTTTATCCCTTCCTTTACTCTAATTCGGTACCTAACCTTATTTGTTAAATTATTATTAATTTGTTTTAATTTAAATTAAATCCAAGACTTCTAGAGTTTTATTTATTGAGTGCCTACGAGGGTTTGTACCGCCCCCATTCCTTTCGGAATGATGTCGAACCCATTTTGGGGACTAGGTTCCTAGACGTGCAGGTCTATTTATGGTTTTTTCAAGTTTATTTATGATTCGGTTAGAGCTGTTGAACAGTAGGGCAGGGGTCGACTGTTTGGTGACGTTGGGGTAGACTATTGTACAGCCCTGAAGTAGACCGTCAGGCGGACACTCCTAGTCACTGGGCGTTGACCGGTACTGGGCACTGCTAACTAACTCTGCCGGTATGTGATTTACCGCATGAGTAGATACATTGTATTACTGTTCATGATTTGATATGCATATGGGTACGGGATGCATGTTAGGATATTCATTTATTGAGTATGCTTGGACACGGACATTCTAGCTTGGTTAGGTTGCATCCAACACGGGCATATGCATGGCGTGTGGATTACTATGTGGGCAGAGCATGGCCTGATGCCTGGATGTATGGGCGCCAGTGTATCACGTTGATGCTCACTATGCCATTGCATTTTTATGTGCATTGCATGGCTACTAGTAATTATTAGTTCTCGAACGGGAGTACCGTTCTGAGGGAGCCTATGGCTCGGTTGTCGGGAGTACCGACACGGACGGGTGACGGGAGTACCGACCCAAGATAGCGCGCACAGGTTTGTGGAGATATTTGTTACCTTTTAGGGCAGTGGCAGATTGGTATGGGACTTGGGTGTCGTGTGTCTTGTGTGGGCCCCAAGGACCGATTTGTGTTTTATTATGCTATATTGTTGTGTTGTAGCGTCTTATGCCTTGTGTGTACCTGGGGGTTTATTTTGGGGAGAGTTTTCTGGTCATGTTTAGCCTTCAGCCTTTCTTTTCTTTATGTTTGCTGAGTCTCTCAACTCACTTTGCTTTCCATCATTCCAGGTAATGCCAGCGTGGGTCTGAGCAAGGGAGTCAGCGTCTAGCGACCGAGTTGATATGGTGTACAGGCGGTCCCATCAACCTCTATTAACTTTGATGGCTGTGTAGGGTCTATTCTTTTATTTCTGACTGTGCCAAGTCATACCTCGTGTCTCGTGTGTGTCAACACAAGAGTTTGTATTCTTTTATTTATTTTGTGACTGCTATGCTAGAGGGGTACCCGTAGTGCATGCATGTATATATTGTTTCGCTTCCGTTGTTCTTATTTTGTGTATGCATGCTAGGGTAGTTATTGTCTCGTGTTTCAATCTTTCTCCTTTCGTAAGTACTCCCGTTCGGGTAGTCCGGGTGGTTGGAATATCCGGGCAGAGGTGCTTACAATTTCATGGGACTAAAATACCTTTAACGAATTAGGATTTTTTTTAGCCTCATAGAGTATAAAATGCATGCATAACAGATGGGGAAAACATAAGAAAAGAATAGAAGAAAAAGGGCAAACTTCTAGAAGAAATTTAGATTTTCATTCTTACGTGTGTAGTTGTGATCGAACACCCGATCCAATGGTCATTTGTGCTCTGATTGATCTAAAATTTTGAGGGTATGTTCGAGACTCCTTGTCTAGGATCTTGACGGTGAAGATTTGATTTGGTGGATAGGATCCTTGAGAATTGAGCCATTTACATTCTATTTTGTGGTTTGGCTCGGATTTTTATTTTTGCTTGCACAGCGGTGATCGAACAGGTAATTGGACAGTCTATTTTGGTCTAATTGAGCTAAAATTTTGAGGGTACGTTTTGGACTCGTGGTTCTAATATTTGGACAATGGAGATATATTTTGGAGGCTAGGATCCTTGGGAAGCAAGCCGTCTTCATACAGCCTCCTGGTTCGGTCTGTTCTTCCTTATCACTTTAGTTATTTTATTGATTTGAGATAAGATTGATTATGTTTTGTCTCTTACATCTTGTGAATATTAAGAAAATTTTGTAATCCGGATTTGGTGATATTAGTGGAACTTTTGGATGAATTTCAATCCCGTGGTTTTTACTCCTCACATTGAGGGAGATTTTTCACGTAAATTGGTTGTCTCCTTTACTTTTATGATTGACCTTAGTGTTTGGCTAGTTGTTTTATTTCCTCACAAATTTTCACATGAAGGGATTTGGTATACTGATCCTAACATTAATAGCCTTTTTAATCTGTATATTGATAAAAATACTCATTTATATCTTTTTATCTAAAAATTTCTTGAGATTAACAATTTTTTTAAAAAAAAAATCAAAGTAATTGACTATTTTCTATTTTTTATCATTACTTTAAAATAATTTCCTTCATGTTTGGGTATTCTTAATAAGTTGCTTTTATTTTGAACATAAAAGGATTATGTTAACCCTTTCAAGTTCACAACAACAATTAATGATTAATCAACTATCCCCAGGGATTGGAAGCAGGGTCGGCCTTGAGATTATAGGGGCCTTAAGCTAAATTTTTTATAGGGGCCCTGTATTATATGTAAAAATAAAATTAATATAAATAAAAAAATTATTATATAAAATTCACAATATTTTATTTTAAATTTATTTTTTTAGTATTTTTAGATGAAAAATCAATAATTAAACTATTATAATTAATTTATTCCAACATATGTGTTTCAATAGACATAATCGTCAATCCATTAGTGTAGATTCACCAATAACAGAGAGATCACAAATATTGAAATATATATACAAAATTAATTGATAATTTAAGGGCTAATAAAAAAAATCAAAAGACATAATTGATAAATCACACAACGGGATGATGAAGACGAAAATGGAATTACTAAAGAGAATGCATAATTATGAAATCAATTGGATTGATGACCTATATCTGTGCAAATTGATAGTAGATGCATTGATAATAGATGGATACAAAATTGAGAAGGAGTGGAACTGAGGAAGACGATGGAGTCGCGACTACTGCCAAATGCATGAAAATAGTTGTAATACAATCATATAAGGGGGAGATTGAGATTAATTAAAAATGCATGGAATAGTTGTGAGTGGATGAATGCTACTACAGAAACATAGGAATGAAATTGATTATTACTAAAGGAAAGTGAGAAATTGAGATTAATTAAAAATTATATTGATACTTATGGGATTAATTATTGATAAAAAAAAAGTGAGAGATTGAGATTAATTAAAAATTTGTAGTGGTTTAAAATAGGGATGGGCCTAACATCTTTTTTATTTTTAAATTTATTATTTTTAATTAATTTTATTTTATTAATTAATTTAAAATCTAAAAATTAAAATGGACATGGACCCTGTAGGCTGAAAATGGGCATGGCCCCAGGCGGCTGCCTAGGCAGCCTATGCCCAGGGCCGCCCTGATTGGAAGTTTATTTAATAATACGATGATTAGTCAGACATTAGCTTTAAATTATTATTAAAAGAACGTCCAGAAATGAACGGTATCATTATCATTAAAAAAATGATTAGTCAGACATTAGCTTTAAATTTTTATTAAAAAAATGATAACGAATGCCTACATATGAATTTGTTTGTTTGTCTTGACCAGTCTCAAGTTGAACATCGACTTATCTAAAATATATTAGATTAATGTTGGTTTGGCCTGTTTATTGGTCAGAAGCCTGGCTATTTTGATGAATGTTTTGTCAGTTTGCCAAATAAATCATAAAAAAAATTAGCATGCCCAAACTGTAGACTTTTTAATGTTATTTCAGTGTCGGCATGATTGAAGATAAGTATCACATCACTAATAAAAATTCTGTTTGGTGTTTTCTGGTGAAGAGCTTAACTACAACTTTGAAGGTTAATTTTTATAAATCAAACATGCGTGTTTGATTGGAATTACTTTGAAGGTTAATTTTTATAAATAAAAGAGTAGTCTCTGCCTTAGACATTTTTTTTTCTTTCGATATCATTTCTCTCTTTAATTTCTTTTTAAATTTTTGCTTTCAATGATGATATATGCTTGAAGGTATGAATAATTATTTTTAATTTAAGTGATGTATGAACATAAATTAGGAGAATGGAAATATTATATAATAATAACAAGTCTTATTACTATTTTTAATAACAATAGTATGATATTTATATTTTAGTTTGTTACTTTTAAAATAAAAAAAGTAAATTACCAAAAAGTTATAAATTTCTAGTTATAGTATATCAATCCTACAACAAATTTTAAAAGTTTATCAATTCTACATTTAAAATTTTAATTTTATATCAATTCTATAATACTATTTAAACTTAAATAATTAATGTTGCTTTTGATGTATTAATTATTGTTTACATCTTAATTTTTTGGTAATTAATCCAATGAAAATTTATACTTTTACATAGCTTTAATTAGTTTGTTCAGAATATCAATGGAAAAAAATGTATCAATTTCATTTTTATGATAACTGATAAAATAATTTAAATTATGAAAATTATTAAATAATTTAAATATTAATTTATGGACCTTTCTAAAATTATTAAAAAAAATTAAAAATAGTTGTATGAATGGGGGGCTGGGCGGCTGCCTAGAGAGCCTATGCTCAGGGGCGGCCCTGGACTGTCAAGGCAGTGAGATAAGAAAGGTTGAACCAGAGAAGTATGGCGCAAACGTAGAATCGAAGAAACGCATGCAAATATGTGTATATATATCCATGCAGAACAAAGAGCTTAGCATAAAGCACAAACTAATTAACATGGCTATGGCCAGTGAATACAAAACTGAAGAGCTAGTTCAAGCTCATGTGCTTTTCCGAAATCAAATCTTCGCCTTCATAAACTCTGGATCATTGAGATGCGCAGTTCAGCTTGGAATACCAGATGTTATTCACAGCCATGGAAAACCCATGGCTCTTAGCGAGCTAGTTGCTGCGCTTCCAATCAAGCAATCCAAAGCTCACGGCATTCATCGCCTCATGCGAGTTCTTGTCCATTCTGGCTTCTTTGCTGAGCAAGAAGAAGGCTATGTGCTCACACTCGCTTCAAGGCTCCTCCTAAAAGATGAGCCGTTGAGTGTGAGAGCATACGCCTTGATGGCGTTTCATCCTGCTATGGTGAAACCCTGGAGCTTCATGAGCGATTGGTTCCAGAATGATGATACTGTGCCCTTTTATCCAACTGAACTGAAGAATTTCTGGGAGTATAACGCTGAAGAAACGAGCTTTGGCGATTTGTTTAATGCAGCCATGGCTAATGACTCCAAGTTCATCGTATACTTGATGCTGAAAGAGTGCAAGGCAGCGTTTGAAGGGTTGAGCTCGTTGGTGGATGTTGGCGGCGGCACGGGGACCGTAGCCCGGGCCATTGTTGAATCATTCCCCAACATGAAGTGCACAGTGCTTGATCTCCCACACGTGGTTGCTAACTGCCAGGGGAGTGAAAAGCTAGACTTCGTTGGAGGGAGCATGTTTGAGTCAATTCCCCCCGCAAATGCAATCTTTCTCAAGGTCCATTATATCTTTTTCTTTTGGTTCCTTCTTCTCTAAGATATTCTTACAAAATTTCTTGTATGAAACATAATGTTAGGCTCCTTAACTTTTAATATACCCCTCATTAAATCATTCAAGTGAAGGGTGTATTGATAATTTATTTAAGTATTTGCATTTATTGCTTAAGTGAATTACCAATACATCCCTCATTAAATATCATTCAAGTGAGGAGTGTATTGATAATTAATTAATGGGGTATCAACAAGAGTGTCAACTCCACCCTTGTGTCTTAAGGTGAGCCATTGATACCATATTGGCCAGTTTTTAGTTTATTCATGCAAATTAAACTACTATATAAACTATCCCTTTGATCGTGGGATCATAGATGTAGGTATCCAGGGAAAACCATGTTACACTTATGTGCTCTTCATTTATAATATTTATATATATATATATATATATATTTACATGATATAATCCTAAGTGGTATAGAACATTATACCTACCAACATGTAAACATTATGGTAATATTAACTATGACTATATATTGAGCACAGGAAATTCTGCATACTTGGGATGATGAAGCTTGTGTAAAGGTATTAAAGAAATGTAAAGAAGCAATTCCAAGCAAGGAAAAGGGTGGCAAGGTGATCATCATTGAGGTTGTGTTGGACAACCAGAAAGAAGATGAGTTTTTCCGAGCACAACTCTTTCTCGACACAACGATGTTGGCTCTCTTACCAGGTAAAGAAAGAACCAAGAAAGAATGGGCACAACTCTTCCATAAAGCCGGCTTCAGTCACCACAGAATCACTCAAGCTTTGGGCATTAAGTCTCTCATTGAGGCTTATCCTTAACTACGGCATTGCAGTTGCTGGACAACTTTTCCCCTTTCTTTTCTCAAAATCAATTGAATAATGGACTATTTCTCTATGCTTTTATGGAATAATGACTTGTGCACCTAACTAGGTACATACTCTATGCTACAGATTGTATCTTTTTTATGCATCAATATATATATTTGAGCTTTGCCTATAATAATGTACCATTTCTCCTTGATAATTGATAGCTAGATGCAAAATAATGAAATAAATACCAAGATAAATAACTTCTAGGCAATCTAACACCAAATCAATCTAATATTTCACAACTATTTGATATCCTAATTTGTCTCAACTTGAATATCTTCATCTTATCATATAGTTATCTTTGATTTTCAGAAAGCCAACTTGATCATAAATCAACATTTGTAATATAACACCCCCTCTCCTAGAACTGCCCGAGAAGAGGTGCTACAGAAATTGAAATATAAAACTAACTGATAAACTGAAATCTGATACCAAAATAAATATCTCAATCAACTGAAATAAAACTCTAAGTCAACATCAATTGAAAACTATAAATTACATCTAAAAGGAAACCCCTAAACTGAAACATAAAATAAACCTAAACTGATAGAACACCAACTAATCAACTCCGAAACATCTTTGGTCTTCAGTAGCTCCACGTACACGCACTACTGGACACTGCTACTAGGCCCCACATCCAGTACTCCCTCGCTAGGATCTGGAATGGTGAAGAGTATAAGGTGAGCTACAAAGCTCAGCAAGTATAAACTGGAAAGAATAACTGAAGCTGAATCGAGAAATATTGATACTGGAGAAAAACTTACTAAACTTGGACTGAGTGAAACACTATCTGTTTGCATTCATAAATATAATACACATAAACTGTAAGATAAATGCAGGTATGCAACTTTGGCACATAGACCCACATAACTGTAATACATACTTGGCTAATTTGAATCTGCAAACAAAAAAGCTGTAAGCACATACTGTGGGTAATATGCCCCTAGCTCCCTGGTCGATATCAGGTGAACGACACACAAACTAAAACTGAACTGGTGGGATCTCTGCTGATTAGCCGCTTGGCGTGCATAATGCAATACTCACATACATGCTAGCATACAATATGTAGTGCTCCATAGAAAGTCATGCTCAATGCTCATACCAAGATGTATGCATATACACTACAACAAATTTTGAATTAAGAGACATTTAAAAATGTCCTAATAGATAGTTTATTGGGGCATTTTAACTATTAGGGCATTAATAATAATGCCCCATGTAATTGTGCCTCAAAAACGTATTGAGGCACTTACAAATGCCTTAAAAACAACTATAAATTTAAGTTTGTTGCGACACTTAAAAATGCCTCAAAAATCACTATAAATTTATTTTTCATATCCCCCACAAGGCCTTCTCTTAATTCTAACTTACTTTTCCCTCGGCTCGAACCCTGAACCTTTCCTTCTTCTTGCACACGCGTGACCACCTAATCTGCACATCATCTTATTAATATATGTGCCTATGTTTATTTTATAGTATATCTAAGTTTCATTAAAATTATTCTATTGGGGCATTTAAGATTTGTCTATTAGGGCACTTCATCAGAGTGTCTTGTTAGAACTATTTTAATGAGGCATTTCAAAAATTTTACCCTATTAGATTTATCTATTAAGACACTTATATTTGTTTATTAGGGCATTTCATTGTTGTGCCTCATTAGAATTGTTTTATTAAGGCACTTTATTAAATTGTGCCTTAAAATGATATTTTATAAGGCACTTAATTGTTGTACCTCATTAAAGTTATTGTATTGGGACACTTTTTTATATTATGCCTTAAAATGGTATTTTAGATGACACTTTCTAAAAAATGCCCTAAAAAAGATGCCTTAACAAATCATTTTTGTTGCAGTGATATATTCGCAAAATAATGCTGATCATGTCAAATTAAATGCTAAACATGTAATCCGATCTAATATATTGGAATATAAAGATTTACTCGTATTTTTCCTTGATTTGCAATATTTTCTGACATTTATTTAATTATTTAATAATTTATTTATTGCAACATGAAGACTTCCCAAAGAGGTCACCTATCATAAAATTACCCCAACCCGAGCACGCTTAACTTTGGGGTTTTGAAGATAATGGAACCAAATAAGAGAAAAGATGAAATTTCGGTGTGAGTGTTATATACCTTAGGCCCATTGGGATATGAAAATCACCCATCCGGATATGAGACACATGAATTGAATGGGATTGTGAGAGACATCCAGATGGGTAAGAACCCATCCGGATACAAGACACATGAACTTTGGGATAAGTTGTGAGAGACATCCGGATGTGCAAAGACCCATTCGAATACGAGACACAAACATATTTGGACACATTTGGATACAACACAAGGTATCAAGATATCACTCACAAAAAGCCTTAGACTCATCCGGATACGACACAAAGCATCCAGATATTACTCACAGACAATTTAAATACATCCGGATACGACTCAAGGCATCCGGATACTACTCACAATCACTCCTGGACACATCCGGATACGAAAACTAAACATCCAGATATCACTGGACCATCCGGATATGAACAAGAGCTATCCGGATGTCATTCACATAAAACTTTTTGACCCATCCGAATAGCCTTTAACCTATCCGGATATATAGGATCCTATCCGATAATTGCAATTGAAAAGGTCCATTTTCTCATCGTTGGCTAGGCGTTCATGGCATGTTGCTAGACGTTAATCATGATATGTAGGGTTTTAGAATTAATATGATTAATTCTAAAACTATTAATTAAAGAGTTTAATTAAGAAGCCCATGAGATGAGTTAATTATGAAGCCCATAAGTTTAATTAAAGAGTTTAATTATTCTAATGAGTTGGGCTTTCATATAGCCCAATAGAGTTAGCCTACATCTAGCCCAATGGTGGACCTAAGGGGTCACACACTTGGGTCGAGCCCGTTTCACAAATTAAAAGAGAGATACGGCCCAATATGATTAGGGGTCGGACCTAAATCGTTTAGGGTTTTTCCAAAGGCATAATTAGGGTTTTTTACTCTATAAATAGGCCACATAAGAAGCTGAAAAAAAGAAGAAAAATTTCGGATCTCTCAAAGGTGCCTAGGGTTACTAGCATTACTCGAGGCGTTCGTGGAAACGACTAATCGTGTGGATCAACTTGGAGGAGTTCGTGTTTGCGGCTCTACGGATTAATCAAGGCAGAATCAAATCTTCACGGTTGGCCGGTTTCTAACACTCAAGACATCCGAATACTACTCATAATCACTGCTGGACACATCCGAATACGAAAACTAAGCATCCGGATATCACTAGACCATTCGGATATGAACAAGAGTTATCCCAATGTCACTCACATAAAACTTTCTGACCCATCCGGATAGCCTCTAACCTATCCGGATATATAGGATCCTATCCGGATGTCTGCAACTTTTAAACCCAGAAATGACGAACACAGAGACTCTGTTCTTCATTCAATCTTAAATAAACCTACACCATTCCAAACAAAACTTGGGAAAACAAGTCCCAACTGATATGAAACAATTATAGAGATGATTCAATGATAATATTTACTAGAATCGCTGTAAAGAAAACATGCATGAACTGAATTAAACACACTATATACGCATATATATATATACAACGTATCTGAACTGGACTGATACAACTTGATAAACAATTGGAATAATTGAGATCGAACGCTACTATACTCCTGCAAGATAGGATTACAAGGAGAAGAAACTTACCTTGATTATCTTTCGGATCGGATTCAAACGATTCTAATGGAAATCGAAGATTGTTGCGCCCAACTCTCTCTTCTTGGCTTCTGTTCTCTACAGCATGAAGACAACCAGCCCTATGCATGTATATATATACATAATGGAGAGGCTCTCAAAAACCCATTATCAATCTCCTACTGAAACTTGGAGACTTCTAAACCCAAGCCTTCTTGTACATGGACTCCTAATCCTATAATAACTCTTAATTAAATAATTAAACTCTAATCATAAATTGCTAATTGACCTTCAAGTCCTACCCTTTAATTTCCATGATAAATAAAGAATAAAATGCTATTTAATTGCTAATCTTTCAATTAAAAATATTCTAGATTGCCACATTAAAATTGAATGGCAAATTCTCTTAATTAAATACCTCTCTAAATAATCAAATAATTCTAATTAAATACTGGACCTGCTAACGGGTCGTTACATGTAAGCACATATGCTTGTTATTTTGGTACTGCCTTGATAAGGAGGAACCTATATGCTTAGATGAAATAGTTAGATGGGGAGATAAATTCTCTCAACGAAAAAACAAAAAAAACTTGGGATTTGGTTCCACAACCTAAGGAAATTGAGCATACAAGATCAAGAAAGGTTCAAAACTTAGGATTTAGGATTTGATTTTCCACGTAAATTTTTGGTGTGTTTGATGGTTTGATCGTGATGAATTTTTTATCATAAATTTGTACAATACACACACACACATACATATATATCACTTTGTTGTTTGTGAAGCACCAAATGATGTTGTAAGGTTTAGCAGATTGGAAGGCCACGTGCTGTAATCAATGTCTGCCATTTGGCAGCTGCTGGATGGTAGCACGTGGCAACCATCCGCTGCCTTTTGATAACGCCTCATTGTCCTTGTAACATCCCTTCTCTTAGAACTACCCGATAAAAGGTGCTACAGGAAAATAAAATAAAACTAACTGATAAACTGAAAACTGTTACCAATATGAATATCTCAATCAATTGAAATAAAACTCTGAATCAACAAAACTGAAATCCATAAACTCTGTCTAAGGGAAAATCGTTCAACTGAAAAATAAACTAATACTAAACTGACAAACGCTCTAAACTAACAAACTAATAAGACTCCCAGACGGCTCTATGTACACACACTACTAGACACTGCTGCTAGGGCCCACGTCTATTACTCATTCGCTAAGACCTGGAATGGTGAAGAGTACAAGGTGAGCTACAAAGCTCAACAAGTAATAAGCTGGAAAGAATAACTGAAGTTGAATCAAAGAATATCGATACTGAAGAAAACTTACTGAACTTATACTGAGTATAACACTATCTGTTTTCATTCATAAATGTAATGCACATAAACTATAAGATAGATACAGGTATGCAACTATAGCACATAGGCCCACATAACTATAATACATACTTGGCTAATCTGAAACTTGCAAACATAAAAGCTGTAAGCACATATTGTGGACAATATACCCCTAGCCCCCTGGTCGACATCAGACGAGCAAAACATAAATTCAAACTGAAATTGGTGGGATCCCTGCAGACTAGCCGCCTAGCGCGCATAATGCAATGCTCACGTACATGTTAGCACACAATATGTAGTGCTCCATAGAAAGTCATGCTCAATGCTCATACCAAGATGAATGCACATAAACTCACAAAATAATGCTAATCATGTCAAATTAAATACTAAACATGTAATCTGGTCTAATATATTGGAATACAAAGATTTACACGTATTTTTTCTTGAATTGCAATATTTTCTTACATTTATTTAATTATTTAATACTTTATTTATTGCAACATGAAGACTTACTAGGGGGGTCACCCATCATAGAATTACTCCCACCCGAGCATGCTTAATTTTGGGGTTTTTAAAAATATTTGAACCAATATGAGAAAAGATGGAATTTTGGTGCGAGTGTTATACACCCTAGGTCCATTGGGATATGAATTTCACCCATCTGGATACAAGACACATGAGTTTGAATTGAATTGTGAGAGATATTAGGATGAGTAAGGTCTCATCCAGATACAAGACACATGAAACTTTGGATGGATTGTAAGAGACATCTGAATGAGCAAGGTCTCATCTGGATACGAGACAAACATATTTGGACACATTCGGATACAACACAAGGTATCCGGATATCACTCACAAAAAGCCTTAAACTCATCCAGATACGACACAAAGCATCCGGATATCACTCATAGACAATTTAAACACATCCGGATACGACTCAAGGCATCCGGATACTACTCACAATCACTGCTGGATACATCCGGATATGAAAACAAAGCATCCGAATATCACTGGACTATCCAGATATGAACAAGATCTATCCAGATGTCACTCACATAAAACTTTTTGACCCATCCGGATAGCCTCTAACCTATCCGGATGTTACTCACATGCTCTAAAAAATCTATTCGGATATGAGGGAACCTATTTGGATGTCTACAACTTTTAAACCCAGAAACGAACGAACACAGAGACTCCGTTCATAAACAAAACTTAATAGAACTACACCATTCCGAATTAAAACTTGGGAAAACAAGTCCCAACTAATATGAAACAATTCTAGGGATGATTCAACGATGATATTAACTTGAATCGCTCTAAAGAGATTATGCATGAACTGATATATCTCATTGTAATTGCATATATATATATATATAAATACATGCACTGTATAATCTGAAACTCAATAAGACTAACATGGCTCTGTAATGAAAGGAATTACAGAAAAAGATACTTGCCTTATAATCTTCTTGGTCGAATCTAACGCTATTAACGAAAGTTGAAGACTGCTGTGCCTAATTCTCTCTTCTTGGCTTCTATTCTCCACGGCATGAAGACAACCAAGCCCTATGCATATATTTATATACATAATAGAGAGGGCCCTAAAAGCCTTTTTTTCCAATCTCCTACTGAAACTTGGAGACTTCTAAGCCCAAGCCTTCTCGTACATGGACTCCTAATCCCACAATAACTCTTAATTAAACAATTAAACTCTAATCATAAATTGCTAATTGACCTTCAAGTCCTACCATTTAATTTCCATAATAAATTAAGAATTAAATGTTATTTAAATGCTGATCTCTTAATTAAAAATATTCTAAATTGTCACATTAAAATTGAATGGAAAATTCTAATTAATTAAATACCTCAACTGGGTCGTTACAGTCCTTGTTGATTTCTCTTGTCCGATTACCTTCTCTGCCTGCTGCCATTTCTGTTGGAATAATCAATCGTGCTTGCACGATGTGATCTCATCCATCCATCCGTGCTTTATAAGGCTCGATCCCAGCCATTCATTATCGTTTTTAATCTCTCAACACGTGATGTGAACAGTCAGACTAAAGGAGACGAAAAAGGTGAGAAGAAGAAAAGGAAAGAGAAAGAAAGATCAGAGGCATTTTGAAGGCTCTCGTCTTCGGGCTAGGGTTCTCTTGTTTGCTTTCTGTTTTTCTCTTTCTGTAAATGCTTTGTATAGTTAATGTTCTATGGTTCGATAGGTTTTGCCTTTAATCTGTATTAAGTGATTAACGGGCAAGTTTTTGTTTCTCGAACCATTGTTTGCACAGAGTGATAGGGAGGGTTTTATGTGGGTGTAATCTCTGATTCTATTCATAGTTCAGTGAGCTCTTCTCACGAAAGCACAACGTGGACATAGCCCTAATTTGGGTGAACCACGGTAAAAATTTTGTGCCTCCCTTTCAGTTTTCGTTTTTCATTTCAGTTATGTGTATGTATGTTTTTTCTTCCTATTTTGTCCATCGAGAGTCTTTGATTGAAAGTTGTGAAAAACCCTATGGTTTGTGTTATCGGTTCACAATAGTAGTATTAAAGCCGTGTTTAGATCGGCTCTTAGGGTTTTCTTTCTGTAAGTTCAATTGGGTTGGTTTTGTCTTTAGGGTTGTCTTATGTCTATGGGTGGTCTAGGGTTTCTCTGAGAGTTCTTATCAATGGATGTTTGTTGTGTTGGTCCTTATCAGAGTCTAGAGCCACCTAGGTTACCTTCGTACAAGGCGAAGATGACTTCTACTCGATTTGAAATCGGTATATTTGATGGCAAAGGAGATTTCGAAAGTTGGAAAAAGAAGATGAAAGTGTTACTCTCTCATCATAAAGTGCTTAAAGCACTTGAGACAGATAATCGCAAATGGTCCACAAACCAGCTTGCAAGGATAGAGGAAATCAGAGAAGAAGCTTTCAATATGATTTTCCTCCATTTGGGTCATAGTGTAATCTGGAAGGTAGATGGTATGTCCACTCCTCTAGACCACTAGAATAAATTAGATTCATTATTTTCTATCATGACTGTACCTAATTTAGTTTACTTGAAAGGCATGTTGTTTAACTTTAAAATGAATACATCTAAGCCAATGGATGAGAACATAGACGAATTCACTAGGCATACATTATTACTTAGAGGTACTGATCAAGCATTAGATGACACAAGTGAAGCTATGATTCTATTGAATTCATTACCTGATGACTATGATGTAGTTAAACATGCATTGAGATATACTGGCATTGTACCTAGTCTAGACCTTGTTATTTCAGGCATTAAGGCTAAACAACTGGAACTAGGAACATCTAAGAAATCTGGAAATAATCTATTTGTAAAGAGTACGAATGAGAAAAACACTTTACAAGTAACACTAATCAAACTAGTGAGTCAGGGCACAAGGGTAAAAAAAAAGACAAAAAGGGTAAGCAAAAATGGATATGCTATCACTGTGGGAAAGAAAGGCACATTAAAAAATACTGCTATGACTTTATAAGAAAACAAAAGCAAGGGGGAAATAAAAATTCAAATGCTAACAACTCAAATTGCTTAGCTGAGGTTCTCACTGTTTCAGATATCTCTATTGATAATGAATGGATTATGGATTTCGATTGTTCTTTTCATATGTGTCCTAACATTGACTGGTTTCAAAATTTTAATAATAAAGAATCTGGAACTGTGTACATGGGTAACAACCAATCTTGTAGTGTTAAAGGCATAGGTAACATATCCCTTAAATTGCATGACAACAAAACTAGAACCTTAACTAATGTAAGATGTGTCCCTAGCTTGAAAAGAAATCTGATATCTCTTGGCAGATTAGATGAGCTAGGATTCTCTTATAAAACAAAAATGGATCCATGCATGTGTTTAAAGAAGATGAGATAATTCTAACAGGTGCAAAGAAAAATGGATTGTATGTTTTGGATGGTTGTTATTTTCCCTTTGTTAATATTCATTCTGCATGCATAGTCAAATCTGATAAAACAGAACTATGGCACCTGAGATTTGGCCATATGAGCCTGAAAGGTCTTAAGGCACTGTCTAACCAAGGTTACCTTGGTTTAGTGCCTGTTGGGTCCCTCGACTTTTGTGAGCCAGCCCCAAATTAATTCCTATAATTTTTGAAGATTTTTTCATATTTTTCTCTTTTTTTCTTTTTTTTTCCTTTCTTTACTTTTTCTTTTTCTTTTTTTCTTCTTTCTTCTTCCTCCCCTACTTCCTCTTCTAGCGCACAAACATGTTGGCCGTTGTTGCCTGGCTCTGCCAGCCACTACTGCTATCGCGGCCAGCCTTGCCACCGCCGGCCGACACCACCGGCCTCGCAACCATCGCCACCACCGGCCTTGCAACCACCGCCACCGGTTGATGCCTGCGTCCTAGGCCTTCCATGCGTAAGCCTGTGCGTGACCACCGTCACCAGATGTTGCTACAACCGTCGGCCACTACCTTAGGCGCTGCTTGTTATGGCCACCGTCGGCCCCCTCACCTGCTCGCAGCACCGTCGGACGCTGCATCCACCATCGCTGGTTTATTATTGGCCACTGCAACCAGCGCTGCCCTAATCGCTGGCCGTTGCTATTTCAGGCCGTCGCTGCTACCTTCGGCCACCACGATCTGCCATCTCCAAGTTCTCTCCTAATCTTTCATTCTCTCTTTCTCTCTCTGCTTCTCTGATTCGGCTAAACGCTTAAATGGAGGAAGATATTTTCTAATTAATTTGGCCACAAACACTGTTGCAAACTTGGAGCCCACGACATACATATGTATATTCCACATTTAACCCCATAATTTCTCATTACTTTCACTTCAAAATCTCTTAAATTCCACTTAAGAAATTATTATTTGCATTTGGACCCTCCAAGTCTCAATTAATTATCATTAAGCTATCTAAAATCTTGATTTCTTCAAAATTACTAATCAGCGTTCACTCAATAAAGGCCAATTTTGTCCTTGCGCCTACAGAGGACCTTTTCTCCACTTGAAAGCACCTCAGGGTTGCCTCACTCTCAAAATCGAACCACCCCTAGGGTCTTCTCAGTTCTAAGAGGTCCCCTTTCGACCATTCAGTTTTTCAGCCTGAAACACAATTCTATTGAAACTATCTTCGATTTGATCATTTTTAGTTTCATAAATGGCATCTCGAAATACTCATGAGAACCATATCAATTTCCTTAGACATTTACATTCCAGAGCATTCCCTACAGTCGATTCGATACTGATAACTGTAAGAAATTATACTTAAGTCCAAAATCTTTTGATAATTTTACCTATGTCCCAAGTTAAAATTACTCTTGAGTCTTTTAGAAAATTCGAGATATTACATGTTTCATCTCTGAAATTTTTTTTCGTAAAGATAGATTTATAGGTGGAAATTTTCCGTCTTTGGAATTTTTTCTCTAGCTAGAGATGAAATTTTTCCATCTCTGATTTCATAGATGGAAATTTTTTCATCTCTAGTTTAGAGATGGAATAATTTTTCAATCTTTGAATTTTGTCTCTAAGATGTATTTAAAAATGAAAAATTTCTACTAGATAAGGAAACAAAGACAAAATTATCTGTCTCTGATTTGGAGACGGAAATAGTCTGTCCCAATTTCAAACAAATAGGGAATTAGAGATCAATCTAATTCCCTGATCTCTAATGCCAATATATATGTATATAGCAGTTTTTTCTCCTCCCATTTGCTTTACACCAAAACTTAGCCATTTGTTCCGTCGCCTACATCAATCGAATGCCTTGCTTGACGATCAACTGCCATACATCGTTGTCGTCATCCTTATAGATTGCCCGTTGCGTCTATGCCATTTTTCGCCCACAACACCTGCTTTGTCGTTGTCATCACTATTGTTGTCATCTTCTGCACACACTGTCTACTCCATCACCGTCGTCGTTGTCGTCGTCTTTTGAGTACATCACCTGTTTCTCCATCGTCGCTATTGTTATCATGTCGCCTGTGCACACTATCTGCTCTGTCGTCGTTGCTATCATTGTTGTCGTCTTTTGTGTAAACCACCTACTCTGTCGCCATCACTTGCTTTTATTGTTGTTGCTTGTCACATTGCCATCCGCCACTATTGTGCCATCCACTACTACCGTCGTCAAAATCTTTTTGTGATTGCTAGCATCGTTTGTGATACGTTTGATATGAAATCTACATCTAATTTTGTAGTTGTGAAAAATGCATCTGATTTTGATTTGTAGTTTTATTGCTATTTGTTTGAGATTTGGTTCTTGTTTTAGTAGAGTAGAGGCCATATATATATATATATACGTTTCGTATGAGTTGACTTCTAAAGTTGTTTATGTGTAGCTTCCTCACTGTCTACCCACATTCCCAGTTTGTGTCCATTATTCTCCCTAATGTTTTTGAATATTTAGACTTCATCTAAATTCACCCTCTTAATCGTCAAAAGTTCGATCTTTGGGTCATCAAGTGTATTTTTCTAGGATACCAAATCAAAAGGGGTATAAGTCTTTTTCTCCTTCCATGCTGAAGTACCACCATTCTATGGATGTCACTCTCTTTGAAAATCAACATTATTATCTCAATCCTACCATTCAAAGGGGGAGATTTTCGCCACTCATACTTTGATTTCCCAATTCTATTATCATTGTACCTCTCTCTCCAATCTAGCTACTCGAAAGTGTAACATCTTGGTAATTCAAGAACAGTTAATAATTGTATTCGAAGTGATTTGTTGAAGTTTTAAGGATTTGGAAGACATTACATTTTTTTTTTAAAGGGAATGAGATCATCGTTAAGCGTTTATAATTAGTGAGAAAAAAAATTGATATAATAGTTAATATGTAATATGTGATGTAATAAATAATAATAAAATAAAGTAAGGAAGGGGTTTGGGATGGGGTGGCCGTGCATAGTTCTATGCATGTGTATATGATATATTATAATGATAACATATTAAATATTATATTAAAATAAAAGAAGGAAATTAGGGAGCTGCAGTGCGTCATACATATAAAGAAGTAATATGTACATTATTTCAACATATAAAATAGTAATTAACATATGATAATATTATATTAATATATTGTTAAGGAATTGAGGAGCTGGAGTATGCTGGTGGCAGCTTCCAGTGCTAGTCACGCAAGGAAAAGATGGGATTGGAAGAAATTGGAGGATTAATATCTAAGGCTACTGCGTGCAATGGCTATATCTACACACGCATATATGTATATTATATTCTTTGTTGTATAGTTATATTAGGTTGCATATATATATATATATATGTTATTATGTAGTAAGTTGATGGATGGTGGAAAAGAAAGAGACGGTGGAGAATTCGGGAATTAGCTGGTTGCCACGCGGCGCATGCTGAGTGGCCCAACCCTTCTGCCTTTTAATTGCCGAGTTCAATGTGCATTTGGCCATAAAATTGAGCAACAAACAGTGAGCAAATAAGGGGAGGAAGAAGGCGATGCGCATACTGATGAAGATGGTAGAAATTTGGGAAAAAATCTAGTTTGACCGAAGATTAATTTACCATGTAAGTAGGAAAATTATCGAGTATTAATAATTCTATATAGTTAGAATTTAATTTTGGAAGCAATTTAGTTAATTTTGGGAGGTTATATTAACTTGTAGCGTGTACTGAAATAGTGGAGTGTGGACATAACAACACTGAAATCTGCTAAATAGAGGCAAGCTCTTTACTTCCTCTATGAGAATTCCACACCTTTTCTTAATTTGATTCGGTTTCGTGTATTAATTATATGAATTAAGAATTTTATTAGTATGAATTAATTTAAATTAAATGAGACTCGCTGAGATTTTATTTGTTGTGTGCCTATAGGGTATTATATCGCCCCTATTTCTCTAGGAATGATATCGAATATAATCTGGGGCTAGGTTCCTAGAGGATTGATGGGATTTGGTTGTGGTTATGGTTTCCCGCGAGTAGGAGTCTTAATAAATGGAGGCATGAGTTGTTGATCGATGAGGTGAGGGGTTGACCATTTAGTGACACTAGAGCGAACCGTCGACCGGGCCTGGGACGGTCGTTGAGTGGTTGATCCTTAGTCATAGATTGTCAACCAGTGCTTGGTCACTATCGATTGGCTCTGTCATTATGTGACATATTGTATGGCATTGCAGTGCATGGGACTAGGCTTGCATTCATTAGGGATCATGCTTGTATGTGTTGGGGGTGTGAGCATTAGTATGACACAGTTGGCCTACTGAGTGCTGACTTGTGTATGTTAGTCGAGCATATGCATTTAGAGCATTCGCTTGTGTGAATTCCTATGTGGGTGTGGCATGGCCTAATGCTTGGCTTATGGGGGCCTTGTCATCATGTTGATGTTGCAGAAACCATTGTATTTATTACTTATTGCATTGCATGGTTACGATACTGTATATTTATGCTAGCTAGGGCCTCGGGCTCATTTATCTTTGCTAGCTAGGCCTTGGGCTCATATGATTTATGCTAGGGCTTCAGCCCCATGTGGTGTGTGCTAGCCAGTCCATGGCGGCGGTAAGTTTGTAGGCGAACTTGGGTGCCAAGTTGTGCATTTCTTATGTGGGCCCTAAGGACTGCCATTATGTGCATTGGTTTATTTATTTATGTTGATAGCTGAATGTTGTAATTGCATGTCATGGCATGGAACTTTGATTTCCATCATGGCATTTGATGGTGGTATTTAGTGTGAGAGATTTATTCCCAGCAGTACTATATTTCTTTTATTGTGCTTGCTAAGCCTTGTGACTCACTTTGTTTTACAATTATTCCAAGTTGAGAATAATAGTGTTTAGGGATGGTTGCTATGGTGATTGTTATTATTTTCTTTGGACTCTGTGTGTACAAGGCAATCCCAGCTGAAAAGATCTTTGGGGTGTGAGTTGTAATCAAGGGCTTTGATTATGTATATGTGGTATTTGATTGATTGATGCTTTATTGAGTAAGGCAATGCCCTTGAGATGTATATTTATATTTAATTTTCTTCCGCTATTGTATAATAATGGGAAAAATTTTCAGCCCATGCATTTAAGTTATTAGCTAGTTGTAAATAAAGATCCAGGAAATTTCGTATCGTCACAGAAAGTACTCATCCTTAATCTAACTCACATATTCCATCTAACCCTATCGAAGTTGACTTACCAACAAATACAAAGCTTCATGTCTACTCTAGGAGAGGAAATGCTCAAGATCAATGAGAACTCTAATCATTGACAAAACTTGACCAAAAATACAACCTGGATTCAATAAACGAAGGTAAAACTATTTTTGAAACAATTTCACTTGAGAATGATCTGAGTTAGCCAATTACACTAAGGAAGGGAGTGACATCATGCACGAAACATCCCTTTTATAATTACATTTCTTACAAGAGTCTCTCACCAAATTTTTAGGCACTTATTACCAGTTTGGATACAATTCAAATCCCTACCAACATTCAAGAGGCTCTCAAAGATTCCTCATGAAAGGCTACAATTTTGGATGAGATATGTGTCTAAGAGAAGAATTAGACCTAGGAAGTAGCTAATTTCCTTCAGGTAAAAACCCAATTGGATGCAAAAGAATTTTCACAATAAAGTATAAAGAAGATGGGAGTATTGACAAGTATAAAACACACCTTGTTAGAAAAGGTTTCACCCAGTCTTATTGTCTTGATTACTAAAAAACCTTTGCACTAGTGGCCAAACTAAATACCATTTAGGTTCTCCTATCTCTAGCAGTAAACTTAGATTGGCCACTATTTTAACTTGATGTGAAGAATGCATTCTTGAATCTTGATTTAGAAGAAAAAGTGTATATGAAGATTCCCCCAAGTTTTGAGACACAAGTTACAAAGAATCAAGTGTGCAAGTTAGAAAGATCTATATATGGTCTAAAGCAGTCACCAAGAACGTGGTTTAAAAGGTTCACAAGAGTAATAAAATTTCATGGCTACTCCTAATGTCAAGCTGACTATACTATATTTGTGAAGAGGTCTTTAGAAGGTAAAATGTCCATCTTGATTGTATATGTAGATGATATTATTATCATAGGTGATTTCATAGAAGAAATGGGTGGTCTAAAGAAAACCTTGGTCAAAAAGTTTGAGATCAAAGATTTAGGAAATCTCTGATATTTCCTAGGGATGGAGGTGGCTAGATCTAACAATGGAATCTTTGTAGCTAAAAGAAAATTGTTCTTGGATTTATTAAAGGAATACGGGATGCTAGGGTTTAAACCTGCTAACACTTCAATGGAAGCCACCACCAAGCTCAGAAGGAAAGAGAAGAGCATTCTAGTTGATAAAGGCCAGTACAAAAGGTTAGTCGATAAACTTATATATCTTTCCCACACTAGTATAGATATTGCTTTCTTAGTTAATATTATGACCTAATTCATGAGTGATCCAAGGGAAGAATATATGAAAGAAGTGTAATGACTCGATCGAGCGATAGGAAGTACCAGAACAACTTACTCTGATGGGCCTACGCGAACTTCCCAGGGGGGTCACCCATCCTTGGATTACCCCAGGCTAAGCACACTTAACTTGGGAGTTATTTGCCAACATTCAGCCCAAAAAGTATCCATCTAGTGTTGTTTCCTTTCTTACACTATCCTCGATATATACTAACTTCTCTGGGCTCTCAGGGTATTACATCCTCCCCCCCTTAAGCACTTGACGTTCTCGTCATGCGACCTTACAACATGTCCCAGATCTCTCCCCCCTTGCATGGCCGATGTGGGATTCGCCTAAGATGCCTACACGCACCCCTCATAGGGGCCTACACGACCCCCTCGAGACTCAGCCTACTCACTGAGGTTTGCCCCACTAATGCGCTCAGAGGCTCGGGGGTCAGCTCTGATACCACCTGTAACGACCCGATCGAGTGATAGGAAGGACCAGAACAACTTACCCTGATGGGCCTACTCGAACTTCCCAGGGGGGTCGCCCATCCCTATGGGTGACCCCCCTGGGAAGTTCGAGTAGGCCCATCAGGGTAAGTTGTTCTGGTCCTTCCTATCGCTCGATCGGGTCGTTACAGGAAGTCTATAGAATCTTGAGATACTTGAAGCTAACTCTAGGAAATGGTCTCTTCTTTAGGAAAGTTTCCAATTGAGGAGTAGAAATCTATAATGACGCAGACTGGGATGGTTCAATCACACATCGAAGGTCTACATCCGAGTCCTGCACCTATGTGTGGGGCAATTATTGGGATCAATATACTAAATCCCTTATTGTGAAAACATGTGAGAAAACAAAACAACTAGCAAAATACCAAGTGCAGTCACAAAAGTAAAGGCGACAACCAATTTATGTGGAAAATCCCTTCAATGTGAGGAGTAAAAATCACGAGACCAAATCCACCCAAAATTTCCACTAATATCACCAAATCTAGATTACAAAATCCTCGCAATAGTCATAAGAGGTAAGAGACAAATAGAATCAATCAAATCTCAAATCAATAAAATAACTAAAGAGATAAAGAAGAATAAACCAAACCAGGAGGCAGTATGAAGATGGCTTGATTCCCAAGGATCTTACCCTCTAATGATCTCTACTGTCCAGATCTTAAAACCATGAGTCTAGAATGTGCCCTCCAAATTTTAGCTCAATCAGATCATAAAAGATTGTGGAATCGCCTGTTCGATAATTGCTATGCAAGCAAAAATAGAAATCCAAGCCAAACCACAAACTAGAAATAAAATGGCTCAATTCTAAAAGATCTCAGCCACCAAATCAAATCTCCACCATTCAGATCCTAGAACAAGGAGTCTTGAACATACACACAAAATTTTAGATCAATTGGAGCACAAACGACCATATGATCGGCTATTCAATCACAACTGCACAAGCAAGAACAAAAATCCGAATTTCTCCCTGAGGTTTGTTGTTTTTTTTCCTGTTCTTTTCTTCTATTTTCCTCGTCTGTTATGCATGAATTTTATACTCTAAGAGGCTCAAAAAAACCCTAATTCATTAAGGGTATTTTAGTCTTGTGAAATAAAGATATTAAAAAAAAAAAAAAACTGAGCCAATCTTTTATGGATGCCCCAACCATTATCGGGCCATTATTAGGCTATCCACCAAATAGGAGGGAAACCTGACCCAACAAATCTCCCCCTTCACGACTGGTTGGAGGAGATTGCCAGGAGTAGTGCAGAAGTAATGTAACAGCCCGCCTTCTTGGGCATGTTATACCTTAGGAAATTTGGTCTATTTTTTTTTTAATCCATTATTCCCGAAATTCCCTAAGACCTTATCTAGTGTTAGACGAGGTGTTTACACTAGAAATTAAATACAAAGCGAAAGCTGGATCGAACCTGCTCATGACAATACATACATAAATAACTAGACATAGCTTTTATTACAAAATTATTACATAAGCTATTGAAATATAACAAATGTACATAATGCTTAAACTATTTATATTACAGCATAACATGGCACATTTCCTCGTTTCCTGTTGTCTCGTGTCACTACACAGCTCCTACCTCGGTATCCACACTGCAAGTCCTGACTGGAACGTTAAATGTTCCAGGGACGAACCCAAGTTAGATGATGAAACATCTAAGTAAGGGTACATAATGCTATGTCATGTGTGCATGCAATGTCTTTCATCATAAGTGTCAACTGCACCCCTCATGCTGCCTACCATTTTAGCGACCCCCTCCTTCGAAGCTGGGGTGTATGGGTGCACCCTTGGTAAGGCAGCGGTGCCAGTTCGTACTTCCTACGGCCTCATATGCGTGTGATCAATGACATCAACGTGTACTTATGCAAATCATAATCATGTCATGGATGCAATCTACGTGATGGGTACATTTCATAGTATGTCAAGATGATAGAAGCATTTTCGAAAATATAATCATTCTAACCTTGAAACAGTACACTTACAGTTAAGTCGCCTCGAAAGATGTGACAGTCTCGAATTTCATGTCGAGCGGCTACTTCTTGCCCTAAGAGATTCCTAGACATTAAACTTATTTTTATAACATCATTTTACTATTTTTTCATAATTTCTCTATATTTGTAAATCTTATTTCTTCAAGAATTGCATAAAAATTATCTAGTATTTCATAAAATCTAATTTATCTTTACAAATATCCCTTATAAAATATTTCTATCATTTTGGAATTTTCATGGAATTTTCCAATTTAAATTCCTATTTTTCCCTTATTTTCTAATAGCTAAATATATAATTATTACATAATAATTATCTAATCTTTCATTTTATTAAATTTCTTTTCACTAATATTTCTTAAATAATACTTCTAACATTCTGAAATTTTCTTGGAGTTTTTTGAATTAAAAATCTTATTTTTCTTTATTTTCATAATAGAAAAATCTACTTAAATAATTAATAAATTTAGCATTTCCAGAAAATTTCTTCACCAATAAATCATAAACAATATTTCAGATTTAATAAAAAAAAATTTAAAATTTTATTTCTTTTATTTGCTTTTTTCTTTTATTTCTTTTCTTTTCTTTTCTTTTATATTTTTTTTCTTTATTTTCTGACGGGCGCATGGGCAGCACTCGCCGTCTTCCTACTCGCGGGCGCGTGCAGCCACGCGCCCGTGCTGGTCCATCTTCTCCGGCTGCCTTCTCGTCGCCGGCAACGCTACCCGAGCCCGAAGGTTCAAACGAAGGTTCTTCTTCCCCCATATCCGCCCCCCTGATTCTGAAATAGCCTTAAAAACTGGAGAAAAATATTAAAAATACCTCAAATCATCGATTGAAGGCACGGCTCCGGCGAGTCGCGATTTCCTGGCGAAGCTTTGATTCTCCCTCCTTGCTACTCCGTTGGCTGCCAAAGTTTCCAGAAACGATGCCCAAGACTCAAGGACCAAGACCCCACTCTCAAATCTCTCAAACTTTCTCTCAATCGACCGATCTAAGCCTCGCAATTTTCGGATGAATGGGCTTGTGCGAACTTGGCTATTTATAGCCCAATTTCGACGTGCCTTGCTTCATCATCGTCGGCCACGCGTCCTAGAGGCCATTTCGGGGTCACTTCGGCATTAAAGACCCCCCTTACCCTAGTTTGCTTGTTGCAAGCGCGTTCGTGCGCCTGCTCGATTTTCTGCCAGATTTGATTTTTTTTATATATATATATATACATATATATTACATACATACATACATACTTACATATATACGTATTTATTTTCATATATACTTATACTTACATACTTACTTATGCATACTTATATAATTAATTACCTATACACATAAATTAATTTCCTTAACTTATTACCTATCATATTAATTACCTATCATATATATCCATCATATCATATTACGTACTTATTTAAACATAATTAAATTTATTCCTAAAACTTTGGGTATTACATTCTTCCCTTCTTATAAAAATTTTGTCCTCGAAATTTGATCATTCCTCACTCATTCTAACTATAGGGTCTTCAAATAGGTATGAAAAATTTAGCCTCATATCTTCCTCTTGCTCCCAAGTTATCTCTTCATTTACTGGGTTTCTCCACAAAACTTGCACCAGGGGAATTTACTTGTTCCTTAGGACTTGATCCCTACGATCCAAAATGCTGACTGGTTTCTCTACATATGAGAGATTTTCTTAAATCTCGATAGCTTCACCTGGCATTACCTGAGAGGGATCTATCTCATGCTTATGAAGTTATGATACATGGAATACGTCGTGGAGGTTTGATAGAGCCAAGGGTAGAGCAAGTCGATAAGCGACTGGTCCAATTCTTTCTACTATATCGTATGGTCCTATATACCGAGGGCTTAACTTGCCCTTTTTCTTGTTGCTTCTAATCACCATTCTTAGTGGAGATATCTTCAGGTATACTTTGTCGCCTACTTGGAACTCCAATTTCCTTCTTCTTGTATCTGTGTAGGATTTCTAGCGATTTTGAGCTTCTTTAATTCTCTCTTGAATAATCTTTATCTTTTCTGTCATTTTCTGAACTATCTCGGGACCCAAAATTTGACGTTCACCTACCTCCGTTCAACATATCGGAGACCTACATTTTTGTCCATACAAGGCTTCATAAGGAGCCATTCCAATGCTGCTGTGGTAGCTGTTATTGTAAGCGAATTCCACTAATGGTAAATGTTCTTCCCAGCTATTTGGAAAATCAATCGCACAAGCTCGCAGCATATCTTCTAGGGTTTGAATGGTCCATTCTGATTGACCATCTGTTTGGGAATGATAGGCTGTACTTAGCCTAAGCTGAGTACCCAAACTCTCTTGCAGACTTCTCCAAAACCTAGAAGTGAACCTTGAGTCACGGTCTGATACAATGCTTACTGATACTCCATGTAATCTGACAATCTCCTTTACATACTATTGACCTAATTTGCTGATTGGTTGGCTTACCTTCATGGCCAAGAAATGAGCAGACTTAGATAGTCTGTCAACTATCACCTAGATAGTATCATTTCCCTTAGGACTTCTTGGCAATCCTGTCACGAAATCCATCGTAATATGCTCCCATTTCCACTCTAGGACTTCCAATGACTGCAAACTCCCACCGAGCTTTTGGTGCTCAATCTTAATTCTCTAGCATGTGTCACATTGACTAACTTACCTCGCCACGCTTTTCTTCATTCCTGGCCACCAATACACAACCTTCAAGTCTTGGTACATCTTGGTGGCTCTAGGGTGGATCAAGTATCTAGATCGATGGGCTTCTCCCAAAATTATCTGTCGCAATTCCCTCACACGAGGTACATATATTCTTCCTTGAAACCAAATGATGTTTTCCCTTACCTCAAATTTTGGTCTCTTTACTCGCCCATGCTCATCAACCCACATTTTTATTCGAGAGTCTTCGGAGTAGGCTTGCCGTATCTGATTCATTAATTCTGGTTGTAGCGTGAGACTAGCTGCGTAGGCTGAGTTTTCTTGGGAAACTACTCCTACCATCATCAGGCTAAATGCGTCAACTAGTTTCCATTCTGCCACCATCATTCCGGCTACACAAGCGGTTTCTTTCCTGCTTAGGGCATCTGCCACAACGTTAGCTTTACCGGGATGGTATTGAATGGTATAGTCGTAATCTTTTAACAGCTCCATCCATCTCCGTTGCCTCATGTTTAATTCTTTCTATGAGAAGACATATTGTAGGCTCTTTTGATCAGTAAAAATTTTGAACTTCTTGCCATACAAATAATGTCTCCAAATCTTTAAAGCAAATACTACTACAGCCAATTCCAAATCATGAGTCGGGTAGTTTCTTTCGTGGTTCTTTAGCTGTCGAGATCCATAGGCAATGACTCTACCATGCTGCATCAGCACACACCCCAACCCATTTCTTAAGGCGTCAGTGTATACCATAAAACCTCCTGATCCGTTTGGCATAGCTAGTACTGGAGCGGTTGTCAGCTTAGCCTTAAGTTTCTGAAAACTTTCTTCACACCGTTCATTCCAGTCAAACTTTACCTCCTTCTGAGTTAACTTGGTGAGGGGTGTCACAATTTTTGAAAACCCTTCCACAAACTTTCTATAGTACCCTGCCAATCCCAAGAAACTCTTAACCTCAGTAATTGACTAGGGTTTCTTCCAATTCGTCACAGCTGCTATCTTGACTGGGTCGACCGATATTCCTTCGGCCGATATAACATGTCCCAAAAATGCCACCTGGTATAATCAAAATTCACATTTTGAGAATTTGGCATACAACTTATGTTCTCGCAATGTTTGCAATATTATCCTTAAATATGATTCGCGCTCTTCTACCGAGGGAGAGTATATCAGTATGTCGTCTATAAACACGATCACGAACTTGTCCAAGAATGGCCTGAACACTCAATTCATAATGTCCATAAAAGCTATTGGGGCATTGGTTAGTCCGAACGGCATCACCAAAAATTCATAGTGCCCATATCGAGAATGAAAAGCTATCTTAGGCACGTCTTCTGCCCTGATCCTTAATTGATAATGCCCTAATCTTAGGTCAATCTTTGAGAAGACCTTGGCTCCTTGTAATTGATCAAACAACTCCTCGATTCTGCAGAAGGGGTACTTATTCTTGACCGTTATCTTGTTTAGCTGTCGATAGTCGATACACATCCTCAGACTTCCGTCCTTTTTCTTGACAAAGAGTACTGGTGCTCCCCATGGCGACATACTTGGTCTGATGAACCTCTTATCTAACAACTCTTGAAGTTGGGTTTTTAATTCTCTCAATTCTGCAGGAGCCATTTTATACAGGGGTATTGAAACTGAACCTGCTCTTAGCACGATCTCTATCGAAAACTCGATCTCTTGCTGGGGTGGCAATCCAGGCAATTCTTCGGGAAACACATCCCCATATTCTTTAACAAGTCGTTCTTCTTCAATTTTTAAGGGCTCCTTGCTTTTCTCTTGAACACAAGCCAAGTATCCTTGTGCCCTTTGACGTAACAGTTTCTCAACTTTTAGAGTCAAGATCCACTTATGTTCACTTGTCCTCCTTTGCTCTCGAAACTTGACATTCAAGTCTCTACTCTTGAGACAGACTGTTTTAGCTTTACAGTCCAATGTGGCGTTGTATTTAGTTAGGAAGTCCATTCCTAAGATCACATCAAAATCTTGAAATTCCAGAAGGATCAGATCCACCAGGAACTCAACTTCTCCTATCCGAATCTTCCTATTTTTGTATCCTGAAGAGGTTTCTAAGGATTTCCCCATTGGGGTTTCCATAATCATACGACAATTTAATTTTTTCGATTTTTCTGTTAGCACTTCAATGAATGCATGTGAAATGAACGAATGACTTGCTCCAGAGTCTATTAAAACATGCATAGGAATACCAGATAGAAACACGGTACCTTCAATTACTGCTGGATCTTCTGCCACATCCTGTCAGGTTAGGTGAAACACCCTTCCTTGTTGTGCTCTGGCATTTTCGAACGTCCCCTGTGGTTGACTTATCAGTTGTGGCTTAGGATAGTCCTTTGTGAAATGACTTGTTTGTTGGCAGTTGAAGCAAGTGATTCCCCTCTTTGGGCAGTTCTGGTTGAGATGCCCTATTTCTCCGCAATTGTAACAACCCTTTGTCCCGAGCCGGCACGGCCTTCCAGGGTGCTGCTTCTGGCATTTTGCACACGGGGTACCAGGCTTGAACTTCGGTTTCTAGAGTTTCAGCTTCTTGCCTGCTCTATGACTGCTCCCTTGCTGACTCTCTCCTTGGATAGCGTCAATCCGGCTCAGGTTAGCCTCGGTGGTATAGGCTTGCAGTACCGCTTCTGCATAGAACTAAGTACTTACACTACTCATTGCCCTCTGAAGTTTCAGATTCAGCCCTCCCAAAAACTTATGAGCCTTGATCCTTTCGTCCCCTTCGTAAATAGGCATGTACCAGATTAATCGGCTGAAAGTGTCCTCATACTGGGCGACAGACATGTCCCTGGTTTGTTTCAGCTCCATAAACTCTCTCTCTTTCTTCATTCTTAAATTCAGAGGAAAGTACTTCTCGTTTGAAGAGTTCCTTGAATCGTTCCCAAGTAAAGTAAGGTGTCCTAGCTCGAGGGGTCATTGTTCTCTTGACTCCTCTCCACCATCTATCTGCGTCACCTTGCAGCATGAAGGTGGCACAATTAACTTTCTCTTCTTCCCCACAGTGAAGGTGGTCTAGCAGCTTCTCTGTTTGCTTGATCCAAAATTCCCCTTCATTGGGGTCGGCACCAAGTTTTCCATGAAAGACAGGAGGGTTCTGTCGTCGGTATAAGTCGAGCATATTGGCCACATGACTATCCTGGGAGTGAGTCTCGTGTATGAAACCCACCACACTTCTTAGAATTTGCTCCATCTGATCCAGTCTGCTACTCCCGGTCTCTTGGTCGGAGTTGCCTTCCGGGTAACCACTTGTGTTCCCTTTGGTGTTGCCAGCTTGTGGGTTGGGCGTCCTAGGCCCAACTGCTAACCTTCTTTAAATGTTCACCATCTGAAAGGAGGTAGCATTCTGGATTAGACAACAAGATCTTGCCATCTGATTAATTCTATAGATATTAAACATTCAGCTACAAAATGTTATATGTACATGCTACATAGTCACATAGAATACAGACAACACTATACAAGTCACGTAAATAGTTAGAGCGTTTCTGAGATGGGTCTATTTTGGTCCTGATGACCTCCAGATCCAAACGTTCTTTTCATCTTCAGATTCGTACAGAGGTGCCTCGGGGTCGTCCATTACTTCCTCAATCTCTTCCTCATCCTCCGAGTCCGTGTTCTCGAAGTCGTCTTCAACCTAGAATATGGGTATGTCATCATCTTCTTCTTCTTCTTCCACGTTAACTGGATTTCCCATTTCTCTTGGCTCAATCGGGTTCTCCATATCTTCTTCCTCTCCTTCCTCGAGCAGATCCTCCATGTCTTCGTCGAGCTCATCCACTGGTACTGGCTCGTACATCTCTACTAGTAGCTCGCGAACCCGTGCACAGTAAAGACAGAATTCGAGGAACTGCTCATCTTGATACTGGACTTAGTCTGCGAATTCTTGCAGCTCACCTTCTAAGACACCGACCATCATGTTTATCTGAAATTGGGCTAGATCAAGCCAGAGTCGATAGGTTGGGGGCACGTCGTCGATAATTTCTTCTATTTGAATAAGGTGTTCCATGATACCCTCGTTCGGCTCTGGGATTCGATTCTCCATACGATGGGCCCAATGATTGACCAAGACCTACTCCGAGAAGTTCCCAGCCATCCTGTCATCACAACTTCCGTTAGTACCCCTAACCGTCCTCGAGTTGGTACTTCCCACCGGCTAGGCTTAGTCTAAGTTTTCTTTCCTAGGTATCCTACTTGGTTGAGCTCTGATACCAACTGTAACAGCCTGCCTTCTTGGGCGTGTTATGCCTTAGGAAATTTGGTCTATTTTTTTTTTAATCCATTATTCCCGAAATTTCCTAAGACCTTATCTAGTGTTAAA
The DNA here is from genome assembly GCA_036245055.1 of Diospyros kaki. NCBI lineage: Eukaryota > Viridiplantae > Streptophyta > Magnoliopsida > Ericales > Ebenaceae > Diospyros > Diospyros kaki. The sequence goes on along the minus strand of BSEG01000011.1, from coordinate 24,873,335 downwards.
TGAGGTGTTTACACTAGAAATTAAATATAAAGCGAAAGCTGGATCGAACCTGCTCATGACAATACATACATAAATAACTGGACATAGCTTTTATTACAAAATTATTACATAAGCTACTAAAATATAACAAATGTACATAATGCTTAAACTATTTATATTACAGCATAACATGACACATTTCCTCGTTTCCTGTTGTCTCGTGTCACTACACAGTTCCTAGCTCAGTATCCACATTGCAAGTCCCGACTGGAACGTTGAATGTTCATGGGGCGAACCCAAGTTAGATGACGAAATATCTAAGTGAGGGTACATAATACTATGTCATGTGTGTACGCAATGTCTTTCATCATTGGTGTCAACTGCACCCCTCATGTTGCCTACCATTTTAGCGACCCCTCCTTCGAAGCCGAGGTGTATGGGTGCACCCTTGGTAAGGCAGCGGTGGCAGTTCGTACTTCCTACGACCTCATATGCATGTGATCAATGACATCAACGTGTACTTATGCAAATCATAATCATGTCATGGATGTAATCTACGTGATGGGTACATTTCATAATGTGTCAAGATGATAGAAGCATTTTCGAAAATATAATCATTCTAAGCTTGAAACAGTACACTTACAGTTAAGTCGCCTCGAAAGACATGACAGTCTCGAATTTCATGTCGAGCGCCTACTTCTTGCCCTCAGAGGTTCCTAGACATTAAACTTATTTTTAGAATATCATTTTACTATTTTTTCATAATTTATCTTTATTTTTAAATCTTATTTCTTCAAGAATTGCATAAAAATTATCTAGTATTTCATAAAATCTAATTTATCTTTACTAATATCCCTTATAAAATATTTCTATCATTATGGAATTTTCATGGAGTTTTCCAACTCAAATTCCTATTTTTCCCTTATTTTCTAATAGCTAAATATATAATTATTACATAATAATTATCTAATCTTTGACTTTATTCAATTTATTTTCACTAATATTTCTTAAATAATACTTCTAACATTCTGAAATTTTCTTGGAGTTTTTTGAACTAAAAATATTATTTTTCTTTATTTTCATAATAGAAAATTCTACTTAAATAATTAATAGATTTAGCATTTTCGAAAAATTTCTTCACCAATAAATCACAAACAATATTTCAGATTTAATTAAAAAAATTTCAAAATTTTATTTCTTTTATTTGCATTTTTCTTTTATTTCTTTTCTTTTATTTTCTATTTTTTTCTTTTCTTTATTTTCTGACGGGCGCGTGGGCAGCACACGCCGTCTTCATACTCGCAGGCGCGTGCAGCCACGCACCCGTGCTGGTCTGTTTTCTCCGACGACCTTCTCGCTGCCGGCAACGCTGCCCGAACCCGAATCTTCAAACGAAGCTTCTTCTCCCCCCATATTCGACCCCCTGATTCCGAAAATAGCCTTAAAAATTGGAAAAGAAACATTAAAAATACTTCAAATCATTGATTGAAGGCGCGGCTCCAGCGAGTCACGATTTTCCAGCAAAGCTTTGATTCTCTCTCCTTGCTGCTCCGTTGGCCGCCAAAGTTTCCAGAAACGATGTCCAAGACTCAAGAACCAAGACCCCGCTCTCAAATCTCTCAAACTCTCTCTCAATCAACCGATCTAAGCCTCGTAATTTTCAAATGAATGGGCTTGTGCGAACTTGGCTATTTATAGCCTGATTTCAATGTGCCTTGTTTCATCATTGTCGGCCACGCGTCCTAGAGACCATTCCGGGGTCACTTCGGCATTAAAGAGCCCCCCTTACCCTGGTTTGCTTGTTGCAGGCGCGATCGTGAGCCTGCCCGATTTTCTGCTAGATTTGATTTTTTTTATATATATATACATATATATTACATACATACATACATACTTACCTATATACTTATTTATTTTCATATATACTTATACTTACATACTTATATAATTAATTACCTATACACATAAATTAATTTCCTTAACTTATTACCTATCATATTAATTACCTATCATATACATCCATCATATCATATTACATACTTATTTAAACATAATTAAATTTATTACTAAAACTTTGGGTATTACAAGTAAAATTCTGCCCCATGGCTCATGGTATTTGTGAAGGGATATGGATAAAAAGATTACTAGAAGAACTTGAAGTCAAGACTGAAAGCCTTATTAAACTCTTCTGTGACAACTAATCTACCATTTGTATTGCTAAGAACCTAGTACACCATGATGGGACTAAGCATGTGAAAATTGATTGTCACTTCATCAAGGAGAAAATTGATGGGAATGTTATCAAATTATTCTACACCCTAACAAGTTCTCAGGCTGCTGACATCTAACTATAGCATTGCCTAAAAAATGCTTAAAAAACCTAAGTTCCAAGATTAGGATGAACAATATCTTCACCCCAGCTTGAGAGAGAGTGTAGATGACTGAATATCTTAGCATTTAAATCTCAATATCTTCACCCCAGCCTTACCCGTTTAACTATCAAGATCAATAATCTTTAACTAAACGAGACATAATACAACGCAGCAGATACATTAACATCAAAACACCGTAGTTCTTACATAGTATTTCCATAACAAAATACGTAATACAGATCAAATGATGACATTGCTACCATACAACTATTCATATACAACCTGAAATACATACTACAGTCTCCAAACGTTACAACGACTATCAAACTAAGCACCATTGGCCCCCAATTGGCCGTGTCCTTGCCCTCGCAGCAGTTCCTGGCTAGAACATCAAATGTTCCAAGGGCATAGCTCAAGTTAGATGATAAAACATCTAAGTGACAGTATGAAACAGTTTACACAATGCATGAAAGACACATGAGCATGACATACTCAGATAACAACAACATGCAACATGTCTAATTTAAGAAATCTCCCTGACACACTCAACCTCCCGTGGAAACATTGTTCCACACACCATTGGGGTTGACCTTGCCGTGGCATACTTAATCATTCGAGTGCCCTACCGTGTCCCTCGTTCACCATCCCCGGGTGCCCTACCATGTCACCCGATCACTAAGATTAACCTTACCTCATTCTCAAGAAGACCCCATCTCGTCCCACACAAATACAACACCGATACGAATAACAGTACCCCGATGATATGAAAATCACACGCCATGCACCGACTCTTTTATAAGTAAAAATAGTTGATGCAATATACCACATGATCAATATGCAAATGATGCTATATATACATAAATAAAACGCATAAGCATGGCATCCCGAGTTCTGGTGAGACCGCTCACCTGAACCCACTACACTCACACCAAGACATTTTCAAAACAAGGGTACAACTAGAGTCAGACCACTCACCTCGAACGTATTCGGATCGCTTCGATCCTCGTGTACTGTCTCGATTTGCATGCCAAATCCCAAATACTTGAACTTATACTCAACCTCAAGCCACAACATTTCCTAAACACCATATTTAATTAAGGAAGCATTAAAATTCATTTTCCTCAAATTTTCCATATTTTTCTCTATTTTTCTCCTATTTTTCACCTCGATAATTCAAAAATAATTATCTCCTCAAATATTTTCCAAAATATTTCAACATGATAAATCCTAAAATAAATTAATAAAAATACTGGAAGAAAAATACCAGAATGCCCCTATCACATGTGCCCTCACGCGCTTGGCGCGTGGGTACAAGTAATGTGTACACGCGCCACCATTTTCTCCAATAATTCGGCTGCTAACGACGGCTCCGATTCCATATCCGAGGGTACGCCCTTGTAGCCCTTGATTAGTCGATCATAATGGCATAGGTTTCAGGCCGAAAGGCCACCGAAAAAGGCTCCAAATGGCCAGTTGTAAGCGACCTTAGGCGGTCCACCACCCGTATGGCCTCCAGACTAACCCAAAATGCTTCAAAACACTCTCATTCTCTTCTACTTGACGCAAGGATTAGAAACCCCTTAATAAATCTCCCAAAAACATTCGAAAACACAGTCGATTTGATGCCGCAAAATTTGAAACCCTCAGCCATTTTTATACCCAAAAATCGATCGGATTTCTGCCAATCAACGACCATGGCTTGGTCCCCAAGCCTCGCACTGCCGGATACCACCTTCCCCAAGCCTCCTCGGCTGTCCCATCGCCTGAAACGAAGGCCATGTGTGGTTGAAGGCGATGGCCAAATTTCCTTTGTGCGTTCACATCACCAATTTTTAGTTTATTGCACTTTGACCCCTTGATTTCTTTCAATTGCATTTCTACCTTTTCCCTTGAGCCCTTAAACATTCTAACAATACAACTAAGACCCACAAGTCTTTTACTATTCATTTCATCCTTGAAACTTCTAAAAAATTACCATTTTGACCTCCCTCGAGCAAAATTAGAAAATTGCACTTAGGCTCGATCAATCGTTTTGACCTTAAATCCATTCGTTTCAACCCGAAATCACTTAAGGGTTGTTCTATACATAAAATATAGGTCCTTGACACGCTCTGTTGACTTTTCGAACGTCTCCTATGTCGATTCGATTTTCTTAGTCCGGTCGATAGCTGTACCGAAAACTGTTCCCGATCCAATTTCTTTTATCACTAAAAATCATAATTTGTATCACTTGTCGATACTATACCATTTTCCTTGGCTATCTAAGGTCTGGGGTATTCCCTCGGGCCATTTCAGTCATTTAAGACTGCAACAGTGTGTCCTATAGCCTTATTCTTTTAATAATTCCACTTGTATCCTTCATCAAATATTATTTATGACCTCAAATCATCCCTGGGTATTACAATATTCAAATCATATGAATGAAGAAAATTCCCTTTCTCCACACTAAACCATATGTATGGGACCAAAAGATGATTGAGAGAGAGGGATAGACATTAGAGTAGCAACCTAGAACACTAACCAAGTGTTTTCATGTGCTCTGGGTTCAAAGGCCTTTGGCACGCTAGGGCTCTAGCCAACTTTTGATAACTTTTCTCTAAGTTATGTTCCAACTACAAAAAAGAAAAAAAAAAAAAAAAGAAGGAAGATGAGGGGAGAAATTCAAAAGGCAACTCATGGTGATCACATGAACAATAGAAACAACTCAATAGTATCTCCGTTTTCTCCCATTTGTTTCTATTTTCCTCTTCGTTTTTATCCAGTACAAGCTTATTCACATGCCACTTTGATTTTTAGGGCCAATTATTCTTTACTCTTTTTTTTTTATGCTCAAGCAAACCCTTTTGACACCTACTGCCTCATCTAAGGCACTTGCCTAGGCATCAGCTGATTGTAGCCACATCACTCAGAGGTAAATGAGGTGCTTATGTAAGGTCCCCAATTCATTTTCACTATTTATTTATTTATTTCCCAGGGATTCGACGTTGGCACGGTGACTAAAAACTCATGGTGGTCTCTCCCTTAGAAACCCCGGTCGAGGAATTCAAGATGAAGTGTCAGAATGATTGGTACCTACCAGAGTCTCAATAACCCTAGTAAAGCTAGTATATACATTTCCAATCATACATCCTCATTCACTTTCTCATATAACCCTCAGGATCAATTATATTAAGTACATTGATGCCACATGTTTGTCCATTACAACATCTTACCGTAAAATGACATTACTAAGACCTTATGGTAAGGACCGCTCAGTACACGTCTAATCCCCTACCTCGAGCCCCGCCTAGCTAGCTATCTTTTGGTTCTTTGCCCTTATCGGGAATGACGCAAGAAAACATGAAGCACAAGGCTCAACAAACATTAAAGAATAGGGATAACCAGTTAAGAATTGAGCTTTCCCTCGTACCACATGCATTTCATGCTAATGCAGCCACATACCGTGCCATGTACCATACGGGCATTAGCCTTAAATGCATAAACATAACATATACCACACATATAAAGTCCTTGGGGCCCACATAATACCCACACATTGGTGTCCAAGTTCCATATACGAACTTATTAGTAACCCATCATAGGCTACCATATCATAACTGTTATTATGCCAATCTCTTGTCATCATATCATCATATCATGTTGTTACTGTGGGACTCCAACCCCCGGTCTTGTGGTTGCCGTGGGACTCCAACCCTCGGTCTTGTGGTAGCAGTGGGACTCTAACCCCCGGTCTTACATAACTCTCTCATCCCACACAACCACTCTTGCTCACCATTCAATGCAACATATAAGGTATACAATGGCTTCTGCAGCATAAACATGATACAAGGCTCCAATAAACCAAGCATCAGGCCATGCTATGCCCACATAAGAATACACATATGCAAAATGCTTTAAATGCATATGCTCACCTAAGGTACCCAAGTTGGCACATAGGCTAATTGGGTCATGCCAATGATCATACACCCCATCACATGCAGAGCATGTCCCCTAGTAAACGCAACCCAATCCCATGTGCCACACATCATGGTATGCATAACATCAAGGATGGGTGACAAGAAGTAATAGCTTTCTTGACTTGTCTATAGCTTATCGTACCAACGGATGGCTGGAGATGTCTGGCACCCATACATCCAACCATCGACTTCCACGAGCCACGGTTAACAGTCAGTAGCTCTGTACCCCACACCCTTAGACGCCCATAGATAACATTAACCTATACTCTTTAGACTTGGCATTCCATAAACTGTCCCATAACTATTCATGCACGTTTCCCATTAAAACTCTTAACACAACCATCCTTACTACAAGGAGACATGATTCTATGGGTAAACTGAACCTAACAATAAAACGTCATTCTTTAAGAGCTTGAGGGAGATTCAAAACCCTCGTCAAGATTACGGGCATGACTCAACCAAGTTTTATATCACAAGCCAAATAGACAAACCGAACAAGACCATTCCAACTGAAGAAAATATACAAAGGAGACCCGAAACGGGAATATACGTGAAGCCAAAGGAGAAAATACTTTAAAATGAGGCTAGGAGCTTTCTTGTTAATAACAAGTTTTGATGTTTCCCAAAAATTAATATTATCACATCAAAAATTAAATTCTAACCGAGCAGTATTTTTAGAAGATCTTCCTCACTTATCCAATCACTTGAAATCTCGATAAAACAAATTTTTTCTTCAAATTTCCCCACTTTTTTCTCCCTTTTTAGCTCCTAGCCGCACCCATTCACTCCTTCAATTTTTCAGCATTCTGGTAGTTTGAGAGCAAATAATAATTATTAATTTTTGTATTTAAAGTTAACTATAATCTATTGAGATTTTGTGGATTTAAGAAATTTTGTGGAGAATATTAATTTATTATATTTTTAATGGGAATTAGATTATTGTTAAGTATTTATAGTTAACAAAGAAAAATATGAATATAACAGTTGATGTGTTGTATGGGATATATTTAAAAAATAATAATAAAATAAGGGAAGTGAAATGGAATCTGAAGGTGAAGTAGCCGAGCATAGTGATATGTGTATATGTGATGATATAATATATTAATAGCAAATATTAATTTAAGTGGGGAGGGAGAGACTTCCACGAGCTGCCACTTCAACTAACATATATGTGTACGGGCGCACGTCCCTAGCATGTGAAAGTCAAACACTGTGGCTGGGAAGAAATGAGGGAGAAAAGACAATTGAAAGGGAAAATTGGCAAGAGGACATGATTGCGTTTGGGGGAAGTGAAATGAGATGGAGACTTAGCCTCCAAGGTTCCAGTCGCATGTTATATGCGTGAGTATATGCATAAATATTAAATTGTTAGTATAATATATTATTAAAGAGAATTGAGAGGAGGCGGTGGAGTCGACAGAGACTTAAGGTGGATATAGATTTATAAGTGTTAATACATAAGAGAAGGGAAAATGAGAGAAGGAGCAGTAGATTTATAAGTGTTAATACATAGTGAGGATTTTCTCCTCTTTTTCTTCTTCCTCTTTTCCTTTCTTTCTCCTTGGTTCTCAAGGCTTCAAGTCCAACGCGTTACTTCTTCGCTTCAGCAGCTTTGTTCGATGCTTTCTACTATTCAGTTCTTCCATCCAATCCCACCAGCAAGTATTCTATGTGTGATTAATTATATATAAAGGGGTGGCAGCAAGGCACAAGCAACACCAGGGGCACCGCGCATGGCACCAGCAACGACCTTGTTCCGTTACCTTCTTCCTCTTGAAATGAGGTTATAATTTGAAAGATTGTGTCCACGGTTAAAGAGAAATCCAAGAAACCCCTCTACAAGTTGTTGGAAATTGATACACAAAGCAAGGAAACCAAATTCAAGTTGTGGAGTGATTCGGGGAAAGGAAGTAGGCTTCAGGAAATTGATGTTCGTTCTGCAAGATTTAGGATCAAAGGGGAGCCTTGAGTCGTGATGTCGACTATCATATAATTTTGAGAAATTTAAGGAAATTATCTAAGGTAAATTCTGTCCCTTTACTTTCCGTTATAAGCTCCTTACTTCCTTTGTGAGCTTCTTTCGTTTTATGAATTCTATGTCTTTCCTTAATTTGATTCAGTTTCATGTATTAATTATACTAATTGAGAATTTTATTAGTATAAATTAATTTAAATTAAATAAGAGACTTGTTGAGGTTTAATTTGTTGAGTGCCTACAGGGCTTTGTGTGATCCCTATTTCTTTGAGAATGATGTCGAATTTGATCTAGTGCTAGGTTCCTAGAGAATTGGCAGAATTTGGTTATGGTTATGGTTTCCCGCGAGTGCAAGTCTTGATAATAGGAGGCATGAGCTATCGACCGGTGAAGTGACATGTTGACCATTTGGTGACACTGGAGTGAACCGTCGATCGTTGACCGATACCTGGTCACTATCGACTGGTTCTATCATTATATGGCATATCGCATGGCATGACATTGCATGGGGTTGGGCTTACATCACTAGAGGGAATACATAAGCTGAGTATGCCTGGACATAAGCATCTTACTTTGCCTAGGTGCACAAGCACTACATTGTATGTGTATTTCTATGTGGGTGAAGCATGGCCTGATGCTTGGCTTATGGGGGCCGATGTATCAGGTTAGTGCTCACTACGCCATTGCATATGTTATTTGTTGTATTGCATGGTTATGATATAATATATCTTTGCTAGCCAGGGCCTCGAGCTCATATATTTTTGCAAGCCAAGGTCTCAGGCTCATATATCTATGCTAGCCAGAGCTTCGAGCTCATATATTTATGCTAGCCAAGGCCTCGGGCTCATCTATTTATGCTAGCTAGGGCCTCAGGTCCATATGATTTATGAGCTCATATGATTTATGCTAGTCGGTTCGTGGCTGTGGCAGATTTGCACGTTGGGATTTGGGTGCCAGATTGTGCATTTCTTATATGGGCCCCAAGGACTACCATTATGTGCATTGGTATATTTATTTATGTTGATGGTTGAATATCATAATGCATGGCATGGCACTTTGATTTCCATCATGACATTTGATGGGTGGTATTCGGTGTGAGAGATTTATTTTTAGCCATACCATATCTCTTTTGTTATGCTTATTGAGACTTGTGGCTCATTTTGTCTTACCATCATTCTAGGTTAAGAAGAACAGTGCTTGGGAATGGATGCTATAGCAGTTGTTATTCTTTTCTTTAGATTCTATGTGTACAAGGCAATCCCGATCGAAAAGATCTTTGGGGTGTGAGTTGTGATCAGGGGCTTAGATAATGTATTTGTTGTATTTGATTGGTTGGTGTCTTATTATGTAAGGAAATGCCCCTGAAGTGTGTATCTATAATTAATTTGCTTCTGTTATTGTATATTAATGGGGCAAGATTCTAGCCCATGTGTTAAATTATTAGCTAGTTGTAAATAAATAAATAAATAATAATAATAATAATAATAATAATAATAATAATAAAAAGATCCAAGAAACTCTAGATCGTCACAGTTGGTCTTCTGGACTCTTCTAGATAGAGTTATGGAATAACTCTTCTTCTATTTGACTTTCTTACTCTTGGGCCTGTTGTCTATGTTCTGGGATCATGACAGCTAAGATGATATACCAAGCGATAATCATATCACCCTCATGCATCGTCCAAGCCTCATGTGCTACTATTTTCTCAACTGGTGTCTTCGCAAAACGAGATCTCTCTATCATGTAGAGAATCTTATTATACGTGAGGACTATCCTCAAGATGATCTCCCAATCATAGAAATTAGTCTCATTGAATGTATTATTGCCCTCGAGTATCAATCTTATCAACATGTTTCTAGACATTTTGGATTAACAACCAAAATTATAGAGATAAATGTTGCAATCATATTAAATTACAAAATCATAAATTGCAATAAGTGACAATTTTTTAAGATTACTCCCACTATTTTCTACAAGTTTGCCACCCTCAAGACGTAACTCAAGAAATCCCATTGAAAGAATTCCTAGTGGGCTAGGATACCATCTCCCCTCGCACAACCTTGAGTGACTCAACAAATTGTTCTAGGATTGATTAGGTAGGTACTTGCTACCAATTGCATCTCCATGCAACTCCTAGATGCGTTGGGATGATAACTCCTTGCCATGCATATTTCATGTGACTCTCAACCTTTGCTTCTATACTCAATAAGCCTTGAGTGACTCAACAAACCCACTTTTCTAGTTAAGTCAAACCCATCATTCAGGGACATCTCATGCCCCATGAAACACAGGTATTATAACACCCCATTTTCTCAGCGTGTTATAACTTAGAACAATTTTGGGACAATAATTTTTTTTCTATTCAAAACTACGGTTAAACCATATCATTCCTCATATCTATCACAAAATTTTCATTCATCTATCTTGAATGAGAAACATCATAAACATCAAATGTGGAAGCTAGAATCGAACCTAAACTTTAACATTAGCCAAAAATAAGGTTATACATCATCATTCCTCAAAACGTTCAGAATTCAAAGTAGCAGAACTTAAATATATTGACTACATAACATTCAATCATTACATCATGCACTTTGCTAAGTATCATTTTATATCTCATTCATCCTCGTTTTTACTATAATCTCCATCTGGAACGTTTGAATATTTCAGGGACAAATCCCAAGTTAGATGATAAATCATCTAGGTAAGGGTACAATAAACATATTTGGTACATGGATGCAATATATAAAATGTCATCATTTCTTTAGTTTGAGTCGACATCACCCAACTACTACTCCTCATTTTTATAGCTTACTTACCAGACTGAAGTGTATGAGTGCACCCTTAGTAGAGCAGCAGTGCCAGTCCATAATCCCAAACCTTATGCAATGCATGATCAATTTTTTCTAATTTTCTCATAATTTTCCTCTAATTTTCTCCATTTTTCTCCTCGATAAATCCAAATTAAATATTTCTCAAATATTTCTCTATAACAATTCATAAGATAACTTTCTTGACTTTTTAAAATTTTCTAGAAAATTTTACTTACTTTAACTTAGTCCCACAGGATATCTCGGTATGCATGCCCTAATCTCAAAATGTGTGCCTGGATAATTTCTTGAGCATACTCTTCAAGCTCCAATTTGATTTCTAGAATATTCTAGAATTTTCAAAGATTTTTCCCTATTTTCTTTCTTTTTCTTTCATTTTCTTTTGTTTTCCCCTTTCTTTTCTTTTCCTTTTTCTTTTTTCTTCTTTTTCTTCTTTCTCCTTCCTTCTTTTCTACATCTTTTTCCTTCCTCCTGCGCATGCAAACAACAATGCCCATCCGCTGCTCTACCGATCGCCTCCGACCATGTTGGCCGCCTCCCGGGCTTCCATCAGCCGCCTTGACCTTGTTGGTCGCTATCTTGGCCACCACTAACTACCCCCTGCTGCATGTCCAACTTGTAATGTGTTGCCATGGACGCTTTAAGCTTGCAGCCATGGTTGCTGCTTTTTGGGCCACCAATTCCAGCAGCCTCTAGCCTCGCCATCAATCGCACTGGCCTCCTCGATGTGCTGCCTTTCCCTTCTGTTACTATGGCCGCTGCCAGCTTCATGCTTTCTCTACTTCTTCAATTTTTCATTCTCCCTTTCATTTGCTTCTCCTATTTATAGAAAACCTACGACCTCAAGAGCATTGGCCACCACTTTTCTCTCGACATTTCTCTCGAACTCTCTGCAATCTCTCAACCCAATGCCCTCAAATGCTGCAAACTTGCCTGCCTCACGCCCATACATATACATATATTATATATTACACTAATATATATATGAAAAATTACACATTTAAATCCCATATTTCATCTTTATTTTAATTGGGTAATTCTCTAATTATAATTACACCCTTAAATGTTAAATTAATTTGCATTACGATACCAAAAATCTACAATTAATAACACATGCTTACTCGATAAGGACGATTTCATCTTTGCGCCCTCACCGGACCCTTGTTTTGTTCCAAAACCATTTCAGGGTTGTTCTACATATCGAATATGAATCTCCTTGGGGTTCCGTTGACTTTCTGGAAGTCTACTACGACAATTCGATTTTATTAGCCTAAATCACAGCTTATGTTAGTATCACACCTTGTTTTGTTTTTTATTTTTTTATTGCTTGTGTTCGTTCAATTTCGTGCTTTTTGATTTTTGTGTTTTGTTAAAAAAAATTGAAAAATGAAAATTTTTGGGAATCATTTGCTTTAATACCCCTGCGTTTCCTGAATTGGTTATGATTAGTTGTTTGAGGATCAATGTGCTCCAATGATGTTAGTCTTATCGCATTAGATTTTTATGTTATTAGTCAATTTGAGTTTGCAATCTGTTGCATGGATGTTTTGATTTCTTATTTAAAAACATAAATGTATAGGACTTAGAATGAGTGATCTACATGCATAGATTGTTCTTTGATTAGAAATTTGTCTATAAGTCATGAAATCTAAAGAGATAGTGATTAATTGATTTAATGCATCACATGAATCCTCAACTTAAGTGGAGGTTATTTCCTAGTATGAGCAATTTGAGCCTATTAACGTTCTTTCTGAGTGAATTAATGCTTACTCTAGTTGTTGTTTTTCTTGCTTCTCATGTTTTTCAATAGCTTTAGTACATTACTTTGCATTGAATGTCAAAAATGTCAATGAAAGATTTAAACTAGTTTTAAATTCTAAATTTGATGATTGAGTGAAAGTGTGTCAATAGGATATGACAGTCAATCTGTTTCTTTTCTAATTATTTTCTTGTTCGCCCCATTGAGCCAACTAAATTATTTCATTTCATTTATCTTCATCTAACCCCTTAACCCTATAAATTTTTTCCCTACCTAATGTGTTTGGGAAATAGTTTATTTTAGCATAGCAAATAAAAAAAAAAACTAGTAATCTTTGTGCATTTCAAGTCAAAATAGCATTCAAAAATAAACTATCTCAGCTACTTCAGCCAAAATTTGGTGCAATAATTCAATAAAAATGTTGAGGAGATTATATATAGTTGTGTGTTAAATTTTCAAAAAAAAAAAGAAGAAAAAAAAAAAGAAAGAGTATATTCTTCTGGTCAAAATACGTTTATTTGCTTAGATAGTCAACTTCTCAGCACACATTTCTTATTGTATCTTTTATCCATTCTTTGTTAACCCATCCACCTTTAAGCCCGGTTACAACCTATATGCAATCCTTCTAGATCCTATGATACATGGAAGCTTGGAATTTTAAATTTTAGAGTTAGAATTTTGTTTAAATTCTGAAGTTGTGATTTGTGCATTATTCCGATTATGAAGTTATGCCAAAGTCCATTTTCTTTCACATTATTCTGTTTTTCATTTTTGGATGACACCAATTTGAAAGTTGGTTATATTTAATTTTCTTATTGTATCTTTTATCCATTCTTTGTTAACCCATCCACCTTTAAGCCCGGTTACAACCTATATGCAATCCTTCTAGATCCTATGATACATGGAAGCTTGGAATTTTAAATTTTAGAGTTAGAATTTTGTTTAAATTCTGAAGTTGTGATTTGTGCATTATTCCGATTATGAAGTTATGCCAAAGTCCATTTTCTTTCACATTATTCTGTTTTTCATTTTTGGATGACACCAATTTGAAAGTTGGTTATATTTAATTTTATTACAATGCATCCCCAAAAGTAACCATAAGGGATCGTTTTTCATCATAGAATATGTCTACGAGAATTGAAGTCAAAGCTTAGAGATTGTAATGTGGGTGTGTTAATTAACTTGATTGTTTTTTTTTTTTTGTGTGATTGAGTGTCTTTTGACGAAAATCTAACAAAGAATGCTAGATGGTGTGTAAAAGTAACTTGTTCTTGTTTACTAAATTTTAGTTTTAATTTGAATTCTATATATTAATGTAATTTTAGTTTTAATTTGAATTCTATATATTAATGTTGATATTGTGAATAAAAATCAGCCAGCATGAAATCTAATTGCTATGGGACTATCAATGTTCAATTTGAGGGATGTGATTAGTGGTTAATTTTGTAAATTTTTTTTATAATTATATTCCTATTTTAATTTTAAAATTAGGCTTAATTAAATATTTTGTGATTATATGCAAGTTTATATGAAAAATGAAGAAATCAATATTAAGGCATATTCAAATATTAAAAAAATATAATAATAATAATATACATATACAAATATAATACATATACTCAATTGGTTGCATGCATATATATATATATATATATTAAGGCATATATATAATATAATATATAAGCATATAATATATCATATAAACATATATATATAATATATAATATATAATATATAATATAATAATATATTCAATTCAATTGGGATGCAGCGACGCGTGAACTTCGAGGTCAAATCATTAAAGTCCAAATCAAAGGAAGGCCCGCATGTGCAATTAAAGATCCATTTAAAAGGCCGAACGCATGTGCTATCGTGAAGTCCAAATTGAGCAGCCCATGAAATTAAATTGGAATTAAATAGAAGGCCCAGCTCACGCACAACAGCAGAAACGCGGTCCCTTGGACTGGGAATTTCGTCCAATTGCAAGGGTAATCTGTGAGCTTTGTGTGTGTATACATATATATATATATATATATAGGCAGCCGCACAGTGAAGAAGCAGGCCCCATCCGCCACTTTCAGCAACGAGGGGCAGAGAGCAGCACAGTGCGGTGGAAGGCTGTGCGCTGGAAGGCTTTGTGCTGGAGAACGAATAGGCGCTGTGCGTGATATATATATATATATATATATATGTATGCGCACAGCGCTGGGAGAAGGAAGTTTCAGACGCACAGTATTGCATCAAATTTCTGTTCATTTAATTCTTGTTATTTGTGTTTCCGTTGATTATTTTCTGTATTAGGATTACTGTTTTCGCTTTAATTTCAATAATTTTAAATTCTTTACTGTTGAGTAATTTCATTCTGCCTTCTTTTATTTTTTGTTGACATTTACATACTCTTATTAATTTTTATATTAGAATTGTATTGATGATTTACATTTTGTATTTTTAATTTCAGTACTTTAAATTCTAACATTTAATTTATGTCTCTTAAATATCGCCTTTTAATTTCTGCAATTTAATTTTAATATTTCAATTTCAACAATTTTAATTTCTCCAATTTTAATTAATGTCATTTAAATTCAATAATTTATATTTTTATCATTTAAATTCTTGTCAGTTAAATTTTACAAATGAAGATGTGTGACTAAAAATTCTCAGACCAAGGCAAAGACAATATCTGATATCAAAATTTTTCAAATTAGCTGAACTTCATTGTAAGTTGAGGTGTTAAAATTAATTTTTAGATTTTTGTCAAATACTTAAGTTTGGGTTGAGATATATGCCTAATCCGAAATCCTTATGCCATGTATATGGGTTGCCCAACCTGAAAATATCATCATCCCTTATCTTAAGTGTACTTTATATACATTTTGGTTTATGGTAGTTGTTTAAGTTAGAGTCGACATGCCATATATGTCGGTTACTAGAATTAAAACCATCATTATCGCGAAACGTAATCAATAGTAAAGATCTTAAAATTAATTTAACCTGATAATACCATCCTTTGTGAGTCATGAAAAATATTTAGATTGACATTGAAATTGTCTTGATCCGAGACATTTTGTTTTCAATACCAACTTAGTAATTTTTCAATACTAATTCATCTGATCTGATCCACACACACTCACCATTTCAATTTATGTACTTTCATTTCTCGAATATAAATAAACGAATTGATTTGACAAATCAGTTCATATCGCGACTTTTAATTTCCGTTTTAATAAAGATCTTTCAGTAAATCGACCTAGACTCCCATCCTCGTATATAAATGATTCTCGTGTATTGTCTCAATTCTCGTGCATTGTCTTGATTTTTGTGCATTGTCTCGATTTTCATGTTTTACCTCGAAAGGCGTGCTTGAACAATATTTCTCTCCAAAATTTTTGAAATATTAACAAGTCTCTATTTCCTATTTTTTTAGGATTTTTCAGAATTTTTCCTATATTTTTCTCCATTTCTTTCCCTTTTTTTTCTTTTTCTATTTTTCCTTTATTTCTTTTTTCTTTTTTCTTTTCTTCTTCACTTCATCTTCTACCTCTAGCTCTTGCAACGCGCACTGCCACGTGTGTGCACGGCCTAGCTCCGTCATCCCTCCATCGCACTCCCGCCGACCGCCACGGTCTCTCTAGCCGCTGCACAAGCCGCCCTCGACCTCGCTAGCCTCTATCGCTGCCACTGCCGCATCTGCAGCCGCTCGCAACTGCTTGTTGCCTGTAGCCATGGCCGCTGCAACCGGTTGCTCTAGCACCTCCAGCAATCTCTGAACGTGGCCTCATGCCACCTTGCGCTTGCTGTTGTTGCTCTACTAGCTGTTGGCAACTTGCCGACCGCTTCTGCTCTTCTTAAACTTGCGACCATGGCCGCTTGGAGCTTGCGGCTATGGCCGCTTGTGGCTGCAACGAACACCAGTAAGCCATCTCTTCTCTCTCTCCCGGCCATTAGCACACCCTTCTTTGAGCTCTCTCACATTAACTCGCCCAAGCATTCAGCCCTGGCTCTCACAAGCTCTCTCTCTCTCTACAACTCAACCACTCTTCCTTCCATTTCTCCTCTGCAATTTGCTCCTATTTCTTTCTTTATCTATAGAGAACTCACTGCCCTAAGAGCCTTGGCCAATCTCCTGACCAAACTCTCAATTTCTCTGCAAGCTTTCGACGGAAATTAATTTGCAATTTTCGGTGAAAATTGCTCATTTTGCAATTTCTTTCACAAAAATACTCAATTATATATAGAATATATATTTCACACATTTGATCCCCATAATTTATCTTAATTACATTTGGGTATTTCATTAATTATAGAAACACCCTCAATCATAGAATTAATTTGCATTACGATGCTTCAAATCCACAATTAATAACTTCGAATTTACTCAATAAGCATGATTTTGTCCCAGTGTCCTCATTGGGCTATTGATTCATCTCGAAATCACCCCAAGGTTATTCCTTATTCAAAATCGGAGCCCCTATAGGGTTCTATTTATTTTTCGGAATACTCCTATGATGATTCAGTTTTCAGCTTGAATTGAATTTGTATTTTAGCTGTACCAAAAACTGTCTCAATTTCAATTTCTTTTGATACCATAAATCCTATCTTAGGGTACTCGTTGAGACCATATCTGTAACACCTCGCTTTTCTCTTACCAAGCGTGTCACTATGCTAGGGCCCAAAATATACATGAATTATTTTTTTCTTTCTTTCTCGGTACATAACTTAACCTTAAGTACCGAATTCCAAACAAAACCCCTAGCAAATCATTTAAAAATGCGGAAGCGATAATCGAAACCTGATATAGTACCTACCTGAATTCAACTTATTTTTATATCATAAAGAATTCGTACCATATATTACATCATATCTTTAACAGCCTTAATACATGAAGAATCCATAATATTCTAAAGAGGCTAATCATCAATAAAGCATCAGCTCGCTGAATCCATCAGCCACGCCATCACGTGCTTTCATATCTCAACCTGCTCCTTGCTCTAACTGCAAGTGTCAACTAGAATGTTGAATGTTCCAAGGGCATAACCCATTATAAAATGAAACTTCTAGTGAGGGTCCAAAACATATATATGAATGCATGATGCGATAACATGAACAATATTTTCGCCTTTTAATGTGACTTCCCAGGCCCACCAGCTCGGCTAGGAATCCTACGCAAATCCTGAATCTCTACAGGATAAGCCTAACGTTATTCCCTCAATACCCTAGGAGAATTACGGTTACACTCTAGGGGCGACATCCCATTCCCATGCACAAATATCAATATGACAATAATATTGTGCAATGCAAATATCACAACTTTCCATGCAATATGACAAATGAATATTGCATTCATAAATAACATGCATATATAACAATCATATCATAAATATAAGTTCTTGTGAGAATACCACTCAGCAAATGATACTTAGGATAGAAAAAGTCACATTTTAAGATAAACTTGCATTTTCTCGAAAAGCATGCATCACCTCGACATCCGTGCCCCACCTCGATTCTCGTGCCAACTCTCAAAAATTGCACCAATCACATCATCTCGATTACCTCAAACATAAAAATGATATTTTATCACTAAATATCTAATTATTCCATTTATTTCTTTTTTTCCTTCATTTTTCCTTCTAAAAATCCCAATAAATACATCGGGACCATTTTCTCAAATATATCTTCACAACAATTCATAATATGCTATTAACTTCAAAGGAAAAATACTGAACTTACCCGGATACAACATTTTCACACAAAACGAGGCTCTTTGGTGCGAAAATTGAGACATTGGGAATCCCAACTTCAAATCTTTTTACATGGATCTCCGTAAAATAATTTTCTCTATTTTCTCATATTTTTTCTCGAATTTTCCCGAGCGTCACGCGCCTGCACGTGTTAGGGCGACTGGGCGCATGTGAGGTGCAACGCGTGACCGACACGCACCAATCATCTTCTCCGACGACGGCCGTGCCGGCAATTCTGGATTCTGACACCCCTCGAAAGCCCTTCTTCAATCAATCCCTTTGGCACATCTTGGAGCTTGAAACGAGGTCTGGAAGACCTCCAACAAGCTGGCCAAACTCTCGGCCAAACCACCCGCCTCCAAACTTCGGCGAGCTTCGAACGCCCTTCAAACCTCTATGAAAATGGCCCAAATTCTCCAGAAATCCTCCTCTTATTATGGGCAACAAAAGCCCCTTAATTTGGAGCTCCAATTTGTTCGTTTAACCCCTCGATTTGAAGCTCCATTTCTTAAAACTTTCGGCCACTTTGAGCTCTATTTATAGGCGATCATCGAGCTTCAAAATGGCTTTGGCCGCATTGCCCATCACTTTAGGAGGCTAAACCTCCCCTAGATCGACCCTAATCGAGCCTTATCAGACCAACATCGCAAGTTGCAGGCATCGACCATTCGGTTGAATCCTTTGGTTGATTTTTTTGCTTTTTCAGGCCACTATGATGACTATTGACAGACATTCCTTTACAAAAGTTGCTCCCCGACCATCGCTCATGCAACCCTGGTGCTCCAGCTAGTCGTTCGACGACTTTCGGTGGGTTGATTGAATCCTATGGCCAAACTTTGTTGTTTTTGCACTTTGGCCCCTCCAAGTTTTGGGTTTCTTTCTTTGTCCTATTTCCACTTAACCCCTTAACATTTCATAATTGCCTTCAAGACCCTCAAGTCCTAAAACTTTCATTTGACCCCCTAAGATTCCAAGAAATCAGTGTTTTGACCTCCTTCCGGTAATTTCAGAAAACTATACTTAGGCCTGAATCTTCGTTTTGGCCTTAAACCTTTTTGTTTCTCCCTAAAACCACTGAAAGGTTGTTCCTCATGAAAGACCGAAGCCCCCTCAAGCTTCTGTTGACTTTTCGAAAGTCTTCTATAACAATTTGGTATTGCAACTTAATTGGCAGCTGCATTTTAGTTGTACTAAAAATTGTTCCCGATCTTATTTCTTTCGATGCTATAAATCATATCTCAGGATGCTCATTAATGCTACGTCATTTTCCTTTGGCATCTCGGCTCCAAGGCATTCCCGACAGTCAATTTAGTCAATTTTTTGGGCTATTCAGATACCAATTTTCTCTGAAATCCCATTTCTCTAATAAATTGCATATTTTTAATTAATCCAAATTTCTCGAGTATTACAATATCTGTTTTCTTAGACAATTACACTCCAGGGCATTTCCTGCAGTCGATTCGGCACTTATAACTACTATCAAGCCAATTTTTCAGTATTCTAAAGTTGCTTAAATTACGTGGCAACCTAACAAAATATGGGTTCTTACACTAAGCCCAAATTTTATCTTATTTCTTTCCAACATTTACTATTCTCACATTCGACTGCCACCTATGTATTACGTGGTTATCCATCATTAATAAATGGGAAATTATTTAATCGGAACACCTTGTATCTTAAAAGCTATCTTTTATCTTGAAAAATTATTCATCATGAAGACTCATCTTGGAAATTATTCATCTTAAGGACTAGCTCTTACCTTAAGTTGTTTAACTCAGATTAGCTTACATCGTGGGAAACAACACAGCCACTCCTCAGTCTCATTCACGTCATGCCTTATAGCAGGCACCAATAGACCTCGAGTAAACACTCAGTCTCATTCAAGTCATGCCTTTTAACAGGCACCACCAGACCTCGAGTAAACACTCGGTCTCATTCATGCCATGCCTTATAACAAGAACCAACAGACCACAAGTAAACACTCGGTCTCCTTCAAGTCATGCCTTTTAACAAGCACCAATAGATCTCGAGTAAACACTTAGTCTTATTAATGCCATGCCTTACAACAGG
This sequence comes from Diospyros kaki, assembly GCA_036245055.1. NCBI lineage: Eukaryota > Viridiplantae > Streptophyta > Magnoliopsida > Ericales > Ebenaceae > Diospyros > Diospyros kaki. The sequence continues at coordinate 24,852,655 of BSEG01000011.1, read as the reverse complement.
CACCAATAGACGTCGAGTAAACACTAGGTCTCATTCAAGTCATGCCTTATAATAGGCACCAACAGACCTCGAGTAAACACTCAGTCTCATCCAAATAGGATCAAACAGACCTAGAGTAACCTCGGTCCTATTCTAACCATGCCTTGTATCAAACAGGCATTAATAGACCTCGAGCTGCCTCAGTCTCGCCCCTAATCATGCCTCATGAATAACAGGTCCAGCGACCTCAGCTCAACTGGCACCTCGTACCAACCAAGGTATTCAAACGAATACTACAACAAAGCAAGAAAAGAGAAAGCCAGAAGCTACGAGGTATTCAGAAAATCCTTCATTTCATTACAAGGTTTACATTTCTGATAATCAACCTACAACACTATAAAGATATAACCAAATAAAACAACCATCATCGCGAAACTAGCCCTCTATCTTATGATGATCAACCTACAACACTGCGAAGAATCAATTGTTAAACATGCTCTGTCCATTCCTCTGGTTCTACCTTCGCAAAACCACACGATAAAGCCACTTGCATCTAGCAGGAAACCCTGCCATGCATAAATGTTGGGACGACCCAACATGGTGATCAGAGATCTACAGGCAAGTAAAGCCTCTCACAACACCCCACGTTTTGTATCACCGTTGGGAGTATTAAGATGGCTCAAATTAGCCTGAAGTCTTCTTGACTACGCTCTAACTGAGCAAGCTACCAGAAGAGTACAAGGTGATTATAGATCTACAGGAAGGCAAGAGCCGCAGAGGTTGTAACATCCCGCATCGAGTGATAAGAAAGATCGGAACAACTTACCCTGATGGGCCTACATGAACTTCTCAGGGGTCACCCATCCTTGAACTTCCCCAGATCAAGCATGCTTAACGCTAGAGTTCCTTGGCTATATTCAGCCTATAAGGTATCCAGCTGGTGTTGTTTCCTTCCTTACTTATCCTCGATATATATTATCCTCCTCTGGGTTCCCGGGGTATTACATTCTCTCTCTTTTGAGCACATGACGTTCTCATCATGCGACCTTACAATTGGTCCCAAATCTTCTCCCCTTTGGAGGGTACCATCCTAAAAGCTTGCTAGAAGTCGTTTCTTGTATAGGCCCTCAAGCCTCAATGCCACTCCCCGCCCTCATCGGATCGTCTTCTCCAAGGTTTGACTCTGATACCACCTGTAACATCCCACATCGAGCGATAAGAAAGACTAAAACAACTTACCTTGATGGGCCTACACGAACTTCCTAGGGGGTTACCTATCCTTGAGCTTCCTTAGCTCAAGCATGCTTACCCTCAGAGTTCTTTGTCTACATTTACCCCAAAAGGTATCTAGCTAGTGTTGTTTCCTTCCTTATTTATCCTCGATATATATTATCCTCCTCTAGGCTCCCGGGGTATTACAGAGGTGAACCCTCGAAAGAGTAAGGTCACCAATACTAGCACCGCCCTTGCTCAAAATCACTAATTCTAGCACCGCTCTTGCCTAAACACGCTTAACTCTGGCTATAGGTACCTCAGCTGCCCTTGTAACACCGCCAATGGAAATGCTGCCTTTGACTGGCAGCTTCTCGAACAGACTCAACAGCCTCATCCCTCAAACCCTAGAGCTTCCCAAAAATAAAAGGTGTCTATGAATAATTGTAGGACATGCAGGAACAAGATGGAATTCTCTCATTTTTTATAGGCATAATGAGAGACATCTAACGGCTAAGGGTCGTCCCCCCAACACTCCTTACTAAGAATCGTCACATGTCTCGACATTAGTACCCTACATCTGACAGATGAAGCACCATTCCAACATAACCACATACTTGATCATTTAATATCCTGACACTACCTCTTAGGGAAGCGGTGCACTTTGCGTAGGCAAATGTCACTTCATCTTCATAAGTGCATGCTTCGAGCATTGTGTCACGTGCACATCCCAGCCATAATATCCAAGCAACCGTCCTTAGAACTGATTTTAGGGACCAAGCACCAGAAACTTTAGTTTATAATAAAGAGAAAGACATGAGACAAGGACATCCTAGTCCACACTAAGTGCTCGGGTCCATCTTGGCATGCAAAGCTCCAGTCTATCCCGACTTTATAAAGGTCTAATCAATTCACACCTATGTACCCCAGTCAACCCCAATGTACGAGTCTACCTAGGACAACCCAAGCTATCCTCCCAAAAATGACCTACTCAAGATAAGCACGATACCTTAATCCCTGGTCTACCCCCAGTACACCACGACAATATATCAAACATTTAATATCCTAGATTTTTAAAAGGGCTCAAGACTAATTTTAATATGAGCCATAGGTGGAATTATCAAAAGATTTGGAACATAAGTATAAATTCTTACAGTTATTAGTACTGAATCGGTTGCAGGGAATGTTCCGGAGTGTAAATGTCTATGGTCTCAACAAGCATCTCGAGATAGGATTTATGGTATTAAAAGAAATTAAAATTGAGTCGATTTTTGGTACAGCTAAAATATAGTTTCGATTAAGGCTGAAAAATTGAATCATCGTAGGGGACTCCCAGGAAGTCAATAAAACCCTAAGGGGACTCTGATTTTTCATAACGATCAACCTTGAGGTGATTTCGGGATGAATCAAGAGACCGGTGAGGACATTAGGGCGAAATCATCCTTATCGAGTAAGCTATGAATTATTAATTTTGTATTTTCAGTATCGTAATGCAAATTTATTAGACATTAGAGAGTGTATTTGCAATTTAAGAAATTCCCAAGGGTAATAAAGATGTAATATGGGGATTAAATGTGTAAGATATATATAATGTATATATGTATACGTGTGAGACATGGGGGAAAATTTTCATCATTTGAGGGACAAATTTGCACCATTTAAGGGCATTAGAATGAGAGATCATAGGAGAGAAAACTGATGGCCAATTGTAATGGCAAGAAATGATGGTTGGGCAGGAGTTTTGTGATTAAGTTTGAATGCAAGTGGGTATATATATAGAGGGAGAAATGGCATTGAAATTAAATCTGGAATTTCCTTCTCCCATTTACAGAGCTTGTCTGAGAGATTGAAGGTTGAGAGAAGTAAGAGAGATCGAGAGAATGAGAAGCAAGAGAGAGAGAGAGAGAGATCGAGAAAAAGAAAGTGGTCGATCGTGGTGGTCGGTTGCAGTCGCAAGCTCCAAGCAGCCATGACCGAAAGCTCGAGCAGAGCAGTGCGGGTGGCGGTTGCTTAGTGCATGGTGGAGCGCCCGATGGTGCGATGTGGCTACCGATGAGGCCAGAGGTGATCCGAACGGGCGTCCATAGCAAGTAGCAGCCATAGTCGTGAGCATGGTAGCCCGCTATAATGTTGGGCACGTGGCAAAGGGCGACCAGCAGCGATCGCGGTGATGGCAGCTAAGTGTGGCAGTGACCGGAGGGCTCGGTGGAGGTCCATGAGGTTGTTGACGTGGGCGGAGGTGGCCGGCAATGCGAGGTACAGTAGCTGGGTGGGTTGTTTGCGCACGCAGGAAGAAACAAAGGAAGAAGAAGGAAAAATAAAAAGAAAAGAAAGAAAAGAAAAAATAAAAAAGAAAAAAAGAGAAGAAAAAAAAAGGAAAGAAAATAGAGAAAAATCCCAAAAAAAATGCTAGAAAATCCTAGAAAAATGGTTCGGGCATGCATTTCAAGATCGAACACAAAAATTGAGGTTGTGCACGAAAATTGAGGTAGTGTATGAGAATCGAGGTGGTGTATGAAAATTATGGTGGTGCACAAAAATCGAGGAGTGCATGAGAATTGAGGTGGTATGCGATAATCGAGGTAGAACTCGGGACTCAAGGTTGTGCACGAAAATTGAGGCATGTCGTGCATACCAAGGAAGCCTGAGAGGCTAAGTTAAGGTAAGTAAAATTTCCTAGAAAATTTCAAAAAACCAGAGAAGTTATTTTATGAACTATTATAGAGAAATATTTTGAAAATAATTGAGGAATATTCAGTTTCAATTTATTGAGGAAAATAGGAAGAAATAGAGGAAAATTATGTGACAAATAGGAGAAAATAAAATATTGATATTCTTGAATAAATATGATGGCCAGGGTATGTTGAGATTCCAAATTGAGTACGTTAGAAGCTTGGCACAAGAACTAAGATATTTTGAGATGCGTTTGAGGTAAGTGGTTCGACCCAAAACCCGATTTTATGTAAATAATTTTATCATGTTGTTATGTCTTGATGTGAATATGTCATGTAAATTGCATTTACAAGCTATGATGAAATGTGCATTCATTCATGATAATATTATTAGTCATGTATTGTACAGGGTCTGCGATTATAGGCTGGCACCGCTGCTTTATTAAGGGTGCACCCATACACCTCAACCTGGTAAGAAGGCTATAAAAATTGGGAGCAGTAGTTGGGTACAGTTGACTCAAACTAGAAATGACTGATGACATTTTGCATTTTGCATCCATGAACAAAATATATTTATTATTTCCTTAGATGATTCATCATCTAATTTGGGCTTTGCTCCTGGAATATTCAATCGTTCCAGATGGAGATTGTAGCAGAAATGAGGATGAATAAGGCATGAAATGGCACTTAGCAAAGTGCATGATGAATTGAATATGTATGTTATGTAGCCCATATATTTAAGTTTTGCTACTTTGAATTCTGAACGTCTTGAGGAATGATGATGTATAACCTTATTTTTGGTAAATGTTAAAGTTAAGGTTTGGTTCTACCTTCCTCATTTGATGTTATGATAATTTTCTTTTAAGATAGATGGAAATTTTGGGATAGATATAAGGAATGATATGGTTTGCGTTAGATTTGAAAGAGAAAAAAAAATTATTATCCCATAATTGTCCAAAGTTATAACACACCCGAGAAAATCGGGTGTTACAAAACACACCCTAACTTAAGCTAAGGCATACACAAGGCCAGCCTAGCACTCAGAAGAAAAACAAACAAAAAATTGCTCAGAAAGCAAGCATAAATTACCTAGCATGTCACAAAATTTGTATAGGACCAAAGAAACAAATGCAAAAAGATTAGAAATAGCCTTTTATTATGTCAAAGTGTGAATTACATATCGCAAAGGAAAAACAAGACCTATACTACCACGAAAAAGAAAAGGCTACGAATGAAAGGGCCCAGCAGCAGGTTTGGCAGTAACAAGATTGGCAAGCACGGATACCTCGGACTCTTGAGCTCCTTCCTTGACCTGACTTGCTCCAACCTCCCTCACCCCAGCCAAAGTCTCGGGCTGATCATCTGCAACCATAAATGAAAGCACCACCTAACCATCCCTGACCTTATTGAAGGGGCCGAAGGTTGAAACGTCATGGCCAGGGTAGAGAGCTTGGAAGTGGGACAACACTACCTCATATCCACTCACGAACTACTCCACAACCTCTGTGATTAGCGCCTCGTTATCAGCCCGTAGCTTATCAACCTCCCTCTTAATCGAGAAGCCTTATGCTTTACCTGCTCCTTAGTAAATTAAGAATTAGCCAGCTCAGCCTTCGCAGGCACAAGATCAACCTTCACCACCACTAACTCTGCCTCCACTTTCAATATTGTCTCTTTTGTTGTCGCCAATCCCACCTTCATTCCATCCTTTAATTTTTCCATTGCAACTTTAGACTATTTTTTGAATCTTTCAAATAATGAATGTTGCTCTTTCCTTACGGATTCAACTTCTCGCATCTACTGCTTTATCTCCACCACAGCCGCCTTTATCTATTTTTGTGTTACCTGGTCAGTTGTTTTCCTTTGCCTTGTCAACTAGAGACAAGCTTCCACCTCCAGCATCCTAGCTCTCGTCGCCAGTTGGAGTGCCTATGTCTCAAGAGCACGAAAAATCTTAAACCTAGCACCATGAACCTTATTCACTCTTCTAAGCCGATCAGTTGTTCATCTATTAAGACTTCTGTCCAAAAGTTAGGATCCCCGAGGATGGGCAGGCGTACCTCAGAGGACATAGTTAAGCTAGATTCGCCAATTGACTCCACCATTTGTCGCTTCTGACGTCACATCGACTTTGTAGAAATAATGGCCTTTTCAGAGCAAATGGGACCCATTTCAGTAGATGTAGTCCCTTGCGAAAATGGCATGGTAACAAGAGGGACAATGTAGGGACCAAAGCCTTCTTTGAGCTTAATAACATAAGACTCGAGGATGGGGCGGGCGCCTTTGTAGCCATCGACTGGGAGGCCACTAACTTAGGCACAATAGGCCTTATCCCAACAGCCTTCTCGATACCCTCCCCTAGCAAAGGTTAGGCCCACCTTCTTGGCCGCCTTCTCTTCCATTTTCTTCTTCCCATAATGAGCCATTAGCATTTCCTTGGTCAGTAAAGAGGCCATTTTACCTAAAACAAATAGATACAAGCATAATAAGTGACGACTAAAGGTATAGAAGCAAAGTAGACTACGACCTTACTCATATAGTCAGCTAGACCTTCTTATCTCAGCCTAGTTGGATCAACGCCTTACACTACAAAAACCCTGGAAAGGTCTCAAACACGTTCACCAAGCATCAGTCCCCAATCAGGAGGCTCTTGTACTTGTTTAGCCCAAAGGAGCTCGAATCTTTATTCTAGTAGAGAGGATATCGTTTCTCAATCTACTGGAAAGTAAAATTTGTCCACTTGGACCAATACATTCTCAACTATCCCTCCAGGAACTTTGATTGACCTATCTGCCAACTGTAGAGTGACTCTTGTAGGCTTCAATTCTCCTAGACCCAATTGTTGATAAACTCTGTATGGCAACAAATTGATACTAGCTCTTAGGTCTAAAAGTGTTTGATTAACTTTTTGGCTTCCTATGATGCATGAAATGATTGGACAGCCTGGATCTTTATATTTTGGAAGGGTTTTGAATTGTAGAATAAAACTGACATGTTCAATTAGAAATGCTTTTTCATGCACATTTATTTTTCTTTTATAGTGCAAAGGTCTTTCAAAAATTTGGCATATGAAGGTGTTTGTTTTATTGCATCTAAAAGTGGAATGCTAATTCTCAATTGTTTAAACACTTCATATATATCTGTATTTTGTTGCTCTTTTTTCAAATGATTCAACATTTGTGAAAAATGTGGTTTGGGTCTGTATTGAATTTCTTTCCCTGAAATGTTATTACCTTTCCCATTTTTTTTCTTTGTTTTTCATTTTTTTCATTTTTCTCCATTGTGGGTTCATGATCTTTTGGTTTTTCTTCTTTAACAGTGAGTTGGCTAATCCTATGATCAATTGGTTTTTCAATTATTCTTCCACTTCTTAGGACAGTCACTACTTGAACTTATTTCTGAGTGTTGGTTTCACTAGTTGAAGCTTCTCCTGGTTGGTTTTCCTCATTGGGGTAGGATTAGTTTGAGATGGAAACCTTCTGGGTTCTCTCATACTTAATGTTTGTGTTAATTTGGTCAACTGGTTCCTACTATATTCCATGGCTCTATTTGTTTGCTCCTAAGTTTTTGAAACTTGATTATTGATTTCTGTTTGGCTTTGGATGAATTGATGCAAAGTATCCTCTAAAGGTCTCCTATGAGGTGGTTGATAAGTGTTAGATGAGGAACCTTGATTTGGTTGGAAAGATTGTTGTGTAGGGAAGGGTAGCTGAGAATGATTTGCAGAATCATTTCTCCAAGAAAAATTTGTGTGGTTTCTATTGTTGGGATGATATGAGTTGTAGTTTTGGTTATGCACGTAATAGTTTCCCCCTTGATTTTGGTTTTGTCTACCCTCGAAATTTTATGGATGTATGTTCCTCAGTCTTGTGCTCTGTTGTGTCACAAACTGCACATTTTACTTCCACTTGATTAACAGATTGTGTTTTCTTGGTTTCTAGACTTTCAATCTTTCTTGTCAAGGAAGCTATCCTAGCATTTAGGTCATCACTTTTACTCAGTTGGTACCTACCTCTTGACTGTGGATTTTCTCTTGAGTCATAAGAAGATATTGGTTCAACCTCCCAGTTTCTAGTGTTTTATGCTAAGGTATCAAAGAACTGGAACGCCTCCTCTAGAGTCTTCTCATAAAACTCACCATTACACATGGTGAACACTAGCATTTTCAAGTGAGGACTAAGAGCATCATGAAAGAAACTGACCACTCTATTGTTCAAAAGCATGGTGTGGGCAAGCATGGAGAAGGTCCTTAAACCTCTCTCAAGTTTGAGCAAAGTTCTCATTGGGTTTGCACACAAAATTCATAATCTGTCTCAAAAGGGTGGTAGTCCTATTGGCTGGGAAATATTTTTCAAAAATGTCATTTGTATTTCCCTCTAGATTCCTACGGACTTAATTGGAAGAGTGTTCAACCACATCTTAGCCTTATCCTTGAGTGAAAATGGGAAGAGCTTTAATCTTATGACATCTTCGTTCACTGTATGATCCATACAAGTGCTAAACACTTCCTCAAACTCTTTCATATGGGTGTATGGGTTTTCAGAATCCATGCCACAGAAAGTTGGCAACAATTGAATGATGTCAGGCTTGAAATTAAATCTATGATGGTTGATGTGAAGAATAATGCATGAGGGAGTTATCTACCTAGGAGGATGAAGATACTCCCTAAGGGGTTTGATAATTTCATGATCAATGGGATTAGGGTCACTATGGTCACAACCATGTGTAGACATGTTATTAGGTGCAAGTGTCTTGTTCTTGTTGTGTTAAGACATGAGTGATTGTTTCAGTGATAGTTCAGTGGTAGATAGAGAGTTAATAGGGCTATATAGTGGATTTTGATATCCTACAATCCTACCTGACCTAAGTATCATACATTATGCACAAACAAAAATAAAGTAAAAAAAGAAAAAAAAATAGAGTTATCGAATTTATCAGGAGATGCTTATTCTTATTATTTTTTTTTCTTTTTGTTTTTACCTAAATATCCCCGGCAACGGCGCCAAAATTTGGCTGCACTCTCACCCTGTAATTAAAACACAACAAAATTTATGTTAGATTCTTTTCTTTTGGTGAGAGATTTATACTCGCCAGTGTACAAGTATAGTTATAGTCCAAATTTAAATTTGTATTTTTTAGATGCGTCCAGGTCGTTCACTGAGACAATTATTTATGGCAAAAGAAAAAAAGAATGTCACACACACACACACACACACAGAGGCATCTGGATGAATTGACAACACGATTTTTTTGCGAATTTTCAGATAACGGATGCTAGGAAATAAAACAAGGAATAAATTAAAATAGACTCTGAATTTGAGAATATATAATTGAATAAGACTTGAGTTAAGACAAATTCAGCACCAACCCGTCGATTCCCAATTTTTAGCATAAAAGATTAGCAACATTAATTTAATCTCAGATATGAGGGTCTTCTATTAAATACAATTAGAGATGATGATAATTCTAGTTTAAGCAATCCCCATACATGATATGTGAGATTCTAGTTTAAGCAAATACTATAAATCCAATTGCAATTAATACACAAAAAACTAAATTAATCATCCGGGTCTAGGTATGATAGTGTTTCAAGTTCTAGTAAATCCCATACGTGGCATGAAAGCTCTAAGTTAGGCCTTCAATCCAAATCTAGTGATCTCTTAATAATTAATACACACTCATACTGAAATTTAAATTAATATTGTTCATTTAAAACACAGATTTCTTTGGGAATCATTGGCATTGGACACTATCCTTGCCTTAACCTAAGATTGGATTTAGCTACTCATCTTCATTTGAAAATTAATTGATAGAAATTTAAATAGCGTAATTTAAATGATAGAATTTAAATGGCAGAAATTAAAACAACATAAATTAATCAGCCATTTAGTCGATGGATAAAAAAAGACATGAATTAAAATTACAAAAATTTAATGGCAAAAATTAACTAGCCATTCAGGCGGTAGATAATAAAGTAACAATAAATGACATGAGAATTCAAAAGAAGAAAGATAATAAGAGAAGACAAAAGAGAAAAGAAGAGAGAACAAGAGCAATTCTCCAAGAGAAACTGTAAGAACACAACTAAGCTTTGATTCAAGAATAATAATAGCCTTCAACAAGTGCAACCAAGTGAGCTATTTATAGTCCACAAGATGCAATACAAACCACACAATTTAAAATTATACAACTAGATATAATTATATCTAATGGGCACTCACAAAATATTTACCTAACTAGTGGAAGAAAATTAACTAAAAGACACACCTAAAGTTAAATGAATTTTAGCTAAAAGACACACAAGTTAGGTTTTTGGTCTTCTTCATGTTTGATTTGGACCTTCCTTGTAATTAAAATGCTTGGGCTTTCCTTGTAATTAAAATGCTTAGGCTTTCCTTGTGATTAAAATGCTTGGACCTTCCTTGTGTTGGACTCCATTTAATAGTTGACCCATTTGCATTTGAATTTGAGTAGTAACGTTGGTGCCATCCAATTGACTCTCTAACATCTTCAATTATGCTGCAAATGTAAATTTCTTCATATCATCCTGACAATAGTACATAATGTGAATAATTATTCAAATTAAACATTAATATGCGATAAAAATGGGGATATAATTCATTAAGATTTAGAAGAAATTAACTCCTCATCAACCAATAATCCAACCTGGATTCAATAAACGAAGGTAACACTATTTTTGAAAAAAATTCTAGTGAAACACTTGAGAATGATCTGAGTTGGCCATTTGCACTAAGGAAGGGAGTGACATCATGCACCAAACATCCCTTTTATAATTACATTTCTTATAAGAGTCTCTCACCAAATTTTTGGGCACTTATAACCAGTTTGGATACAATTCAGATCCCTACCAACATTTAAGAGGCTCTCAAAGATTCCTTATGAAAGGCTACAATTTTGGATGAGATATGTGTCTGAGAGAATAATTGAACCTAGGAAGTGGCTAATTTGCCTTCAGGTAAAAACCCAGTTGGATGCAAATGAATTTTCACAGTAAAGTATAAAGAAGGTGGGAGTATTTACAAGTATAAAGCACACCTTGTTACAAAAGGTTTCACCCAGTCTTATTGTGTTGATTACTAAGACACCTTTGCACTAGTGGCCAAACTCAATACCATTCGGGTTCTCCTATCTCTATCAATAAACTTAGATTGGCCACTGTTTTAACTTGATGTGAAGAATGCATTCTTAAATCTTGATTTAGAAGAAAAAGTTTATATGAAGATTCCCCCAAGTTTTGAGACACAAGATACAAAGAATCAAGTATGTAAGTTAAAAAGATCTATATATGGTTTTAAGCAATCACCAAGAACGTGGTTTAAAAGGTTCACAAGAGTAGTAAAATTTCATGGCTACTCCCAATGTCAAGCTGACTATACTCTATTTGTGAAGAGATCTTTAGAAGGTAAAATGTCCATCTTGATTGTATATGTAGAAGATATTATTATCATAGGTGATTTCATACAAGAAATGGGTGGTCTAAAGAAAACCTTTACCAAAGAGTTTGAGATCAAAGATTTAGGAAATCTCCGATATTTCCTAGGGATGGAGGTGGCTAGATCTAGCAATGGAATCTTTGTATCTAAAAGAAAATTGTTCTTGGATCTATTAAAGGAATACGGGATGCTAGGGTTTAAACTTGCTAACACTTCAATGGAAGCCATCACCGAACTCAAAAGGAAAGAGAAGAGCATTCTAGTTGATAAAGGTTAGTCGATAGATTTATATATCTTTGTCACACTAGTCTAGATATTGGTTTTTCAGTCAATATTGTGACCTAATTCATGAGTAATCCAAGGGAAGAACATATGAAGGAAGTCTATAGAATCTTGAGATACTTGAAGCTAACTCCATGAAAGGGTCTATTCTTTAGGAAAGTTTCCAACTGAGGAGTAGAAATCTATAGTGACGCAGACTGGGATGGTTTAATCACATTTCGAAGGTCTACATCCGAGTACTACACCTATATGTGGGGTAATTATTGGGATCAATATACCAAATCCCTTATTGTGAAAACATGTGAGGAAACAAAACAATTAGCTAAATACCAGGTACAATCACAAAAGTAAAGGAGACAACCAATATGTGTGAAAAACCCCTTCAATGTGAGGAGTAAAAACCACGAGACCAAAATCCACCCAAAAGTTCCACTAATATCACCAAATCCAGATTACAAAATCTTCTCAATAGTCACATGAGGCAAGAGACAAAATAGAATCAATAAAATCTCAAATCAATAAAATAACTAAAGAGATAAGGAAGAATATATTGAACCAGGAGCCAGTATGAAGATGGCTTGATTCCCAAGGATCTTACCCTCCAAAGATCTCTACTGTCCAGATCTTAAAACCACGAGTCTAAAATGTGTCCTCCAAATTTTAGCTTAATCATACCATAAAAGATCGTGGAATCGCCTATTCGATAATTATTGCGCAAGCAAAAATAAAAATCCATGCCAAACCACAATCTAGAAAGAAAATGGCTTGATTCTCAAAGATCTCAGGCACCAAATCAAATCTCCATCATTTAGATCCTAGAACAAGGAGTCTTGAACATACACGCAAAATTTCAAATCAATTGGAGCACAAACGATCATCTGATCGGCTGTTTAATCACAACTGCACAAGCAAGAACAGAAATTTGAATTTCTCCCTAAAGTTTGTTATTTTTTTTCCTGTTCTTTTCTTCTATTTTCCCCATTTGTTATGCATGAATTTTATACTCTAAGAGGCTGAAAAAAAACCCTAATTCATTAGGGGTATTTTAGTCTTGTGAAATAAAGATATTAGAAAAAAAACTGAGCCATTCTTTTATGGACGGCCCAACCATTATCGGGCTATCCACCAACTAGGAGGGAAACCTGACCCAACAAATCTCCCCCTTCATGACTAGTTGGAGGAGATAGCCAGGAGTAGTGCAAAAGTAAAATTCTGCTCCATGGCTGATGGTATTTGTGAAGGGATATGGATAAAAAGATTACTAAAAGAACTTGAAGTCAAGACTGAAAGCCTTATTAAACTCTTCTGTGACAACTAATCTGCCATTAGTATTGCCAAGATCCTTGTACACCATGATGGGACTAAGCATGTGAAAATTGATTGTCACTTCATCAAGGAGAAAATTGATGGGAATGTTATCAAGTATTCTACACCCTAACAAGTTCTCAAGCTGCTGACATCCTAACTATAACATTGCCTAAAAAATGCTTGAAAGACCTAAGTTCAAAGATTGGGATGAATAATATCTTCACCCTAGCTTGAGGGGGAGTGTAGATGACTGAATATGTTAGCATTTAAATCTCAAAATCTTTTCTCTTTTAGGCTATGTATAGCTAGGAAGATTTATAGCCTTTTTGACTTTCTTTGTTACCATTTTTAATTGATTGATGATTCTTAGGAGATCACAATCTATTAAAGATGTGATTTGGAATCTCCTTGCATGTATATACATTCCAACCAGGTACATTCAAATCATATGAATGAAGAAAACTCCCTTTCTCCACACTAAACCATATATATGGGACCAAAAGACGATTGAGAGAAAGGGATAGACATTAGAGTAGCAAGCTAGAACGCTAACCAAATGTTTTCATGTGCTCTGGATTCAAAGGCCTTTGGCACGCTAGAGCTTTAGCCAACCTTTGATAACTTTTCTCTAAGTTATGTTCCAACTACCAAAAAAAAAAAAAGGTGAGGGGAGAAATTCAAAAGGCTGCTCATGGTGATCATATGAACAATAGAAACAACTTAATAGTATCTCCATTTTCTCCCATTTGCTTCTATTTTCCTCTTCATTTTTATCCAGTACAAGCTTATTCACATGCCACTTTGACTTTTAGGGCCAATTATTCCTTACCTTTTTTTATTTTTATGCTCAAGCAAACCCTTTTGACCCCTACTGCCTCATCTATGTTGTATTATATTTTTGGTATATGAGAAAAAGAGTTTTGATGCAAATTCCCTCTTGAGAAAATCATGTTTCGAAATAGGCTTTCATACTTCAAAACAATGCATAAGTAGTTTTTAGGCACGTTAGCTTAAATATTTGAAAGATTCCAAATGCATAAAAGATGTTTCGAAACTAAGTATCTATGTTTCGAAACACTGTTCTTATATGTTTCTATATATGTTTCGAAATGGTCTTGGTCTAGGTCTCATTGTTTGCTAAATCTGCATATCATATTTCAAAACCTATATTGAATTTAAGAAGTATGTTTCGAAACCTACCCTATCATGTTTCGAAACTTATGTCTCTGTCTGTAGAGCATTCAAGCGTTTGTTTTGAGTTGCATATGTTTTGAAAGAAGTTTTCGAAGTATGTTTCGAAACCTCATATCTATGTTTCGAAACTTCTGACTCTGTGTTAGCAGAATATCTTCAAAACCAAGTAGCATGGGAGCTAAATGCTTGTTTAATAAAAAATATTTAAATATCTTTTTTTTTTACTTAATCTATATGATATATTTCGAAATCTATTTGAAATTTAAGCCTATGTTTCGAAACCTATTTAGCATATTTTGAAACCTTTGTCAGCAGTGTATCCTTGCTCAACATGTTTTGGAACATGTTTTTGAAGTATGTTTTGAAACCTACTTTTCATATTTCGAAACATCTATCTCTGTCAGAAGAATTTCAAAAAATCTGTCATGTCTTTGCACTTTATTTGAAAAGCTATTTTAATAATCTATTTTTGAAATTATGCCCATACCTTGATATTCAAATTTCATATATGTTTTAGTGGAGAATAAAATCAAATCATTTTTTTTTTAAAGTGAAGTTCTCCACTCATTGTTGTCTCTTAGTGCATATCCAGCTGTAAAGGCTGTATGTTTCAAAACATGAGGAGTATATTTCGAAACCTATGTGTAAAATTGTGATGTTTCGAAATCTATTATGTATGTTTTGAAACCTACTTTTCTGTCTTGTCTCTAACGGTTATAATTAGCCAAAAGTGTACCTATTTATTATATATATCAGCTCTTTGAAGACAAAAAGATATCTCTCACAAGCATACACAATTTTTACACAACTACAACAGATTTTTGCCACAAGCACAAGTGAATAAAGCCTTTCTAGCGAACTCTCAAAGAAGTTCCTTTCAATCATTCCTTAGTGTGCATTATGGTACAAACAGGAGAAGCAAGCAAAATCCAAAGATCTCATTTCTTCAAAGCTCTCCTCACTCCATACTAATAGGTTTGCTATAACTATTTGGTAAGATGTTTTTAATTACATTCAATTTGTTGGGTTGTAAAAGATAAGTGTTATTTATCTTGTTGTAAGATTTGAGTTGAGCTTAAAACTCACAAGTTGTAAGATTTGAGTTTATCCCGAAAAAACTCATTGTGGTAAAGGTTTGAGTTAAGCCATAAAAACTCACCGTGTAAAGTTTTAGGGTGAACCGTGGTAAAACCCTTAGTGTGTTGATCACTAAGTGAAAAGTGATCGTGGTTGAAAATCCTTCAAGTGGGTAAGCTTGAAGATAGTGGAGTAGGCAAGTGCCGAACCACTATAAATCTTGAGTGTACTTGATTTCTCATTCCTACTTGTTCTTATTCTTGTTCAAGTTGTTTAAAAGAATCATTTTTGAAAATCTAAAGAACTTTTATTATTTGCAAATCAGTGAGCACTATTTCGAAACACACATTAGTAGATTTCGAAACATACCTACCAGTAAGTGTGATTTCGAAACATAGTCATCTATATTTTGAAACATACTTAACAAAAAGATTTGTTTCAAAACATACTTATTCAAGTTTCGAAACATAGTATCCTGCAAGACAAAGTTTTTAAGTTATCGAAAAATTTACCCAAATCCCAATTCACCCCCCCTCTTAGGATATACTTGCCATTGCATAGAACTAACAATTGGTATCAGAGCGCAAGGTCTCTAAGTGTTTTGTAGGTTTAACCACCAAAGAGCAAAGATCCAAATGGCACTCAACAACGACTTCAAGTTAGAGGGACAAAACACCTCAAGACCACCCTATTTCAACGGTTCAAACTACACCTATTGGAAAACAAGAATGAGGTATTTCTTGATGCAAAATACTGAACTATATACATGTATATCTACTGCAGTTACTCTTCCGGAACCTCCTACGGCCACTTGGAATGAACAACAAAAACAAACAAATGAGATAAATGCTAGAGCTGTAAATATATTACATTGTGCATTAAGTCTAGCTGAGTTTAATAGAATAATTTCATGTACTACGGCAAAAGAAATTTGGGATCACTTAGAAGTAACACATGAAGGAACCAAGAAAGTGAAAAGCACTAAAATTGCTATCCTTACTAGTGAATATCAAAATTTTGTAATGAATACTAGTGAATCCATTAAGGAGATGTTCACAAGATTTAATAGCATTGTAACGAACTTGCAAGCTCTAGGAAAAACAATAACCATAGAAGAAAAGGTTCAAAAATTCTTTGAAAGTTTACCATCTATTTGGGAACCTAAAGTGACGGCTATAGAAGAAGCTAGAGACACATCTACACTTACAATGGATGATTTACTAGGCTCACTATTGACTCATGAGATTAAGCTAAACAGAAAAGAATCAAATGAGCTTAAAATAAAATCATTAGCATTCAAGGCCAAAGAAGAAGATGAAAGTGAAACAAGTGATGAAGATGAAGAACTTACTCTACTCACAAAACGTTTTAATAAGTTTATGAGAAAAAGAAAAATTCCCAAGAGAAAACCATATGAGAACAAGAAATTCTCTAAGGATACTCCTTATGAATTAAAATGTTTTGAGTGTAAGAAACCAGGACATATCAAGGAAGATTGTCCTCAGTACAGAAAGCTGAAAAGGAACGAGAAGAGGAAGTCACTAGCTACATTAAATGAAGAAGATTCCCTTTCCTCCTATCCCTCCCGGTTACCTTAGATGGTGGTTTGGCGTCGTTGCTTTCACCTGGAACATTTGAATATTCTAGGGACATAGTCCAAATTAGATGCTAAATCATCTAAATGAAGATTCCAAAAACATTTTCATGAACATATGCAAGACTAGGAACAAACTAACATATCTCGACATGTCCTAGCGTAAGAGAATCCCAAACAGCGCTTAACCCATACCAAGAGGAAAGAGCAATCTCTCTGAAGGCAACACCACCACATCGACACATTGGCATAAACTTATCACAACCCAACCTTGGACATAAGAAGATCAACACTAACCTTGGGAATCCACGTCCACCTCCAAAATAATGCTATTACTTAAAGGAATCTGGGGTGGTGTCCACTTTTAGCCCCACCACTTGACCTGACCCGGGGTGGTGTCCACTCTCAACCCTTGCCACAAGTGGGCATTAATCCTTGGTGTGCTTCCCTAGTGCTATCACTCAAGTGCCACATCACATGTTAACATCCCACCTCCCACATGGACAACACATAAACATGTCAATGCCATATACCATGATTCGATGCATCATATAACAACATTTCATGTACATAATTTAATGCACAAAATTCAATGCACATGTATAAAATATTTTGGGACAAACTTCCCACATGAAAACAACCATTCATAGGTTAAACCATTTACATGCAACAAAACTATTTGCATGAAACTAAATCAAGTTTGGGGTTGAAACACCCATAATAAACCAAGTTTAGTTAGGAACTCTCACCTTGAAAGTATCTCTGAACACCTCGATTCCCATGCTCAACCTCAATTTTCATGCAAATCCTCAAGCCTTTTAATCAAACCACCTTCTCACACGTCCCCATGCGCTGCCTAAGTGCTCTGGGCATGTGATGACTCACGTGTGCTTTACATGCTTCTTTTTCTCTAGGAACAAAAGCCATCTATCCACTAAGCTCAAATCACTCTTGTCTAGCATGAATTTATCACAACTTTCATGAATTTATCACAACTTTGAATAAGAAACCCTTGGCCATGAACACGTTATTTATAGTGCTAGGATCTTGTAGTAATCATATCAAATCTTACCAAATTTTATCCAATCAAATCTTATCAAATCTTATCCAATCAAATCTTATCAAATCTTATCCAATCAAATCTTATCCTTAAAGTCAGCTGAGGCTTCATCCTTATCTCTAAAGTCATCAGGAGGCTTTTCTTGAATCTCCCAAATGCTCTTAGAAAAAAGGTTTCAAGAATTACACATTGGCCTGAACTTTTCAGGTAATTGCACTTAGACCCATTTCAACTTGGTCCTAGGCCATCTTTTAATTGCACTTATGCCCCTAGAGAAAGGATTTATTACACTTTTACCCAAATTTCAATATTTATGATTTTTTCCCTAGCTCAGAAACTCCACTTTTATCTCAAGACTTTCATAATCCTTTGAAATGTCCTATTTCCTCAAATATTTGAACTTAAAAATCTTGGGTATTACACTCTCCCCTCCTTAAAGAAATTTCGTTCTAGAAATTAGCAATCTCTAGGGATAAAGTCGTCTTCCATCAGACACTCAAACTTTTGATTTCCCAAAATTTAAATTTCATCTCCAAGTTTTCACATGAACGTCACAAATCCCAACTTACCTTAAAATCACTTGTACTCAAGGAATCAAGTCCTTGAATGATTTTTGTCCTCGAAATTAGCTATGCCTCACCTTCAGTTAGCTCATACTTAATCATTGCTTGATCTTTACTTGTGTTAATCTACTAGAGATTTCTTCTAAACTGTTGTTTCCTCATTCTTATAGATATTCATCACCCTATATAACCTCAAGTTTTCACTAATTGTCCACAATCATCTTTTAATCATGTTATATAACTATTTAATCAAGAGATCCTTAAAATTCATTGATAGATTCCATCTATCTCCAAATCTTCATTTTGAATTCAACTTCCAATATCAATTGAAATCTAACTAATATCCTTACATCGTTCTCGCATAACTATTTCATTAAGAGATCTTAAATTCTTACCTCTAAGACATTTTTTGGATTGATTCCTCAAAATAGCATTCTTTGTCACCAAATTAATTCGTACATCCTTTGATCCTCAATATTTTGCATTATCAAACTATTCCTCACATCCTTTAATCTTCAAAACATCACTCAATATCAACTGACTATAGTCATGCTCAATCCTTAGCGTAGTATGTCAATGCTTGATCCTCAATCAATTTCTCAACATTTTTTCTTTTTCCTTGCTTAACTACATTTTTACCCATGTAATCTCAATCTTGCTAATGGTTTGGGTCCCATGCGATTGCCTTAGGTGTAACCTATCTACATGTCTCATCTGAACATTGTACCCAAACTTTTGAGCGTCACATGTCTTCTCTATACGTATATACTATCATCTACAAAATTCATACTATCATCTTCCAAATTCATAATGACTCTACACATATTGAACAGTTAAATCATGTCCCAAATAGAGGACAATTAAAATTTCCAACTCGAAACTCTTTCGAGGCTCAAGACTACACCTTAGCTATTTTATTCTTTAAGTCAATACTAAAAAAAACATACATGACTCGTTCCCATGAGTCGTTTCCTCGAGGTAACCTTACCTCAATCCTCATATCATCAATTTCGAGGTCCTTATTTCAATATCCTTATCATCAAAATTAATTTTCAAAATTCCTCAAATTTTATACTCGAAAACACTTATTAAACCATCCTAGGTTTCTTATTTTGGACCATTCCCTAGGATCCTCAATCTATACCAAATCATTCTTACACTCAAACCTCAATGATTCATATCATCATTCACAAATGTAATCTTAACAGCTAGGTTATGTCACAGCAGACTAACCATCCATGACTCGATCATTCTTGATAACTACCAGTTATTCCATCATTCAGCGTAAGGATTTCAACTAATGATCTCAAATCAATAGTCTCTAAATTTCAAAAAGGGTTTCACCCTATGACTTTGATCTCTCAATAGTCCCCCTAAATCTCCAAGTAGGGTCTCATTCTATGAATCATCAGTTTTCTCCCCCCTTCCCCCCCTAAGTCTCCATTTGGGGTTTCTATAAAATGAATGGGAATCTTTTGTGAAAATGAAATATGGAAAATTCCCTTGAAATAAGAACATCAAGCTAAATTAGGAAATGCTTTACCCAAGTAAGATGGAGGTCCCTCTCAACCAGTTCCTCCCTTTCTAGCTCAAGCCCTCTACTTCTCATCCTCACAATCCTCCTCACAATCCTTAAACACCTAACCTAAACCGTAAAGTAACCAAAATGTCCCTATATGACTTCATGATCCAGTCAATCAATACCCTAATCTCTTATCGAAAAACATTAATCGACTATGTGGCTAAAATAGAAAATAGACTAGGTAAGGTAATGAGTCTATGTAAACTTTGAAATGTTAATCCAAGAAGTCTTCTAGGACAAAACCAAAGAAAGACAGGGCAGAAAAAGAACAAGGAACTAAACCAAACAAAGCAACAAGAGTTCAGGAAGATCAAGACACTAAAGAAAAAGGGAAAGGAAAAGCTGGAGAAGATAAAGAAGAAGGTGGAACAGAAGAAAAAGAATAGAAATTGGATGAGAACAAAGTAGGATTTCTGTCTCTAGCAAACTATAGTTTTGGAAAGGATACAATTATTTTTGGTACTTCTATGAAGAAAAGGTACAATCTTGAATTTCTTTTAATATGGTATATATTGTGTTCAAATTTCCATGGATTATCTTTTAAATGATCTATTATGTTTTTATATTTAAGAATTTTATCGTAGTGATACATATCTTTCATTTATTTGTGTGTAGTTTATGATCTGATATGCTATATATTCTATGTACTTGAAATTCTTATGTGTTGTATTTTAAGCTATCCTTCCTAGTGTGAGGCTATGATATGAATCAGGGAGAGTTAAATCTCTCTCCAATTCCTTTGGTGCTACTTAGTGGTCATATACTTTATAAGCCTGGGGGGAACTTCCTCACTTTCCTTAAAGTTATATGTAAATATTCGAGGGCATTCCTCATTATGAATTTTAGCAAAATATTTTCAAAGCCTTTTTGAGCCATTTTTTATTTCTAACAAAAAAGGGGAGGAAAAAAATTATACCTCAAAGGAGAGAGAAAATGGATATGGTAGATTTAGGGGGAGAGAGAGGGATAATAGTTTCAGGGGAAGCTTTCCTCCTTATAGACAAAATTCTAGGTGGAATTTTCTTAAGTTTTCTTAAAACCCTATATTTGCTTAAAAATCTATATTTTATAAATACAATATTTTCTAAAAAATGTCACCTTGTGCACTTTCTAATAGCCCTTTGAGTCAAAATGTTTTGTCATCATCAAATGGGCTCATAAATCAAAAAGGGGGAGATCGTTGAGAAATTTGTATTTTGATTTATGGGGAAAATAAACTTGAAAAATATGTTTTCAGTAAATTTGGTTTATTGATGATTTCTGAAAGATTTTATACGTATGTATATTGAAAAATCTCATACTCATGTATTTATATATATCTTTCAAAATAGATAAGTATTGATTTTGGTTGATAAAGGAGTATGGAGCTTATAAATATATTTTTCTTTAAATTGGAGAACTTCAAACTCATATATTCCTATATATTTTAAAACAACAAAATATAGTTTTATGTCAATCGAGCTTGATGTTAAATGTTTGAAAAATACTTTGAAAATTCAGCTTAAGTATAAAAACTTTTTGTAAACCAAGTATATGTAGTTTTAAACCTTTTGAAGGTAAAGTATTCAATTATTCTTTTAAAGCTTCCATATTGCCTTCAATTAAAAATAGCTATTGAATCAATTGCTCAGTGTATTTTTCAGATTAATTGAATATCATAAAAACCTACTCGAGTATGTTCTTATAAAGCTATGCTTTTTAAAGCTATAATAGAGTATGGTACTTTGTATAATTGAGTATCTTTATATTTATATATATATGTGTTGAAATTTGAGCATATTTTTCAACCGAGTATTGCGTTATGTATTATTCAAACCAATCAATTATATGCTTTAGCAAAACCTTCTTTCAATCAACTATTAAGGTTTCCTACTCAAGTATTTTATACAAGCTTTATATTTCAAAAATCAATTGAGTATGGAATATTTTCAATCGATCTTTTTGTTATCAAATCTCCAAGTATCTCCTTAGTCAAGTACATCTTTCTCTCAATTGACTAATGTATTTTTATAATCAACTATCTATATGTTTTAATCAAGTAAAGATTGGATGAAATCTAGCTAGGTGTATGTGCTTAATTTTAATCGAGTATCAATTATCTGTACTCGAGTGTATTCTTATGTTAGTCAAATAAGTTTAGCCTAGTAGTTGAGTGCTTAATGCAAAGTCTTTGTTGCTTTTGAGTCAATCAATTAATGATTTATCTTACTTGAGTAAGGCTTCAATATTATTGATTATCTAATTTATTCAATCGATTGGAGTGTTTCATTAATTGAGTATTTGTAAGAGTTAGTCGAGCAACTAGCATCTAATTTCAAAAACTATAGTCATTACTCAAAAAGCTAAAAGATGACAATTTTGACCATTATAGCTTTATTTGCTTATTCCAATGCGTCTAACTGTGTTCTCTTATAAAAGAATGCTAAAATATATTTATACAAGTGTGCTTAATGCTTATCTATATAATTTGCATATGTTTCTAACATATTTGACCATTAATGGTCAAATCAAAGAAGTTGTGAGTTGTGTAGGTCTCAATGTTGAATACGACCATGCATTAAGTGTCTATAAAAGGCCAAGTTGTGTGATCGATCAAGTAGTTGTTGAGCCATAAAAGAAAGCTTATGTTGCCAACTTTGCCATGACTACTGATGTTTAAATAACATAGAGTTAATCCATTCACAGCAATCCTATTTCTTTTGAGGCCAATTTGCTATGCTTGAGTGAGTGATTCTTGTAGTTTATCTTTTTCACTCTAAGCATTTATCTAGCGAGATTCAATGTATATCTTATCAAACCAGAGTTTTATTTATTCATTCTATAGAACTCACTTTTGATCAAGAGAATTATTGGTATCATTGTAACATTTATTTTTCTCTTGAGAAATCCTTTCACATGTAATGAGAATCTTGTAATTAAAGTTAAAAATAGAGGCTACTACTTAACCTGTAATGTAAGGCCCTCACCCTAGTCCCCAAAGAACTAGAGCAGGTGCCCTACTAAAATAGAGACAACCTGAACCTAGATGAACCTGTTATGGATGCAACTGACAAATAGCAAAAAAACCTGATTGAGGAAACTTGTCATCCTGGCATGCATAGTGAAACCTCAACCTGATATACAACCATTGATCCCTAGGCTTACATAGCCTAGGCACGCATAACATACAACAGTAGCACACCGGCCACAAAATAAAACATAATCCATACAGACTCAATAACTGGATCAAAATGCAATCTAAAAGCAACAAAATGCATAAAAAGAAACTGTCAGGTTGACAACTGCTAGGTCTGCATAGCCCTGTACACCGCCTACCCTGGAAGTCAGGAACCACTAGACTCGCCCATAACTGGATCCTTACCTTTACCTAGAATGAAAAGGAAACAAGGCGAGTCCAAATGACTCAGCAAGCTCATAAAGAAAGGAAAGATGGATAGAGCAGGTGCTAAGAGTAAACCAGCATCTCAAGTGCATAGCAAATCGAAACTCATGCATAACATGCCATGCAATCTCATAACCTGATACATGTACCAACTATAAAAGTAATAATGCTCACATACAGGATCTTGGGGCCCAAATAAGAAATGCACTGGCACCCAAGTCCATACCACAAACCTGTTGCTACCCTTAAGGCAAGCGGTACCTGTCACTCGAGCCAAAGCTTGCTCGGGTGGGAACGACCAACACCCGTTGGTATGCATAAGCGTCCAAGATAGAAACTAGGTACACCAAAGCGTCTAAATAACTTGGTTCGGGAAACTCGACACCGTACAACTATATCTCAAGAACCGACGCCAAGGCTGTGCAAATGCAACAAATAAGGGGTGGCATAGTAGAACGAACATGATACAAAACCCCCATAAGCCAAGCATCCCGTCAAGTCTCGCCCAACTAGTAAAACACACACCAAATGCAAATGCTCATGTCTAGCTAATGTAGTGGCATACTGAGCATAAACGTGATACATAGCCCCCATAAACCATGCATCAGCCCAGGCTCGCCACCTAGAGAGACACATACAATGAAATGCCTGTGAGCAAGCATGCACAAACATGAATTTCACAAATGCATAACCCATCTCAAGCATACAAGACTTGCATTTTAAAACACCATGTATTTAACTGGTTGAAACAGGGAAAGCAGTGTTATGAATCATATGCTTACTCCCTAAAGACACTAGCGGATATCTAAACCAAGTGTACCTATCTTCATTCCATTTAAGAGGTAGAGGGTGAACAAACTCTCTAGAAACACAATCAAGACGCTGAGTACATTTACAGCTTCTATTGCCTTACTAAGTTACACCTTTATATTATAATATGTAATTTAATGAATTATGACATATATTACATATTGATTACTAATATTATTACCGTTATTATTATTATTAAGAAAGTAGGATAATACTAATAATAACACCACATATTATTTATTAATATTGTCTATTACTAGTATTACTTACTTACTTTTACAAAATTAATATTAATTCCCAACCTTCAATTATTATTTAATAGTATAACTTATATCTAAACATATATATTATTACACAGCACCTATACATTAGTTAAACATATATATATATGTGTGTGTAATTATATATCTAAACATACATATTATTACACAGAACCTACATGGACACACGGAAGATCCCCAACCTTCAATTATTATTTAATAATATAACTTCTATCTAAACATACTTATAATTACACAGCACCTATACACATTATTTATATATATATAACAGCCTTGGACACTTAAACCTCCAGCAACAATTCATCCTAGCCTTACCAAATGTATACCTATTTTTTACATATTTAGACGTGCACAACAGCCAAGGTCTTGAGTTTATATAGGTTGAGAAGGCACCAAAACCACTGTTTTAAAGAATAAAACCGAGAAAGAGAGACCGAATAGTGTCTAAGCGTGCAATGCTTCTGTATATACGCAGTCCCATATATATGTATATATATATATACTTGCAGCAACTGCTACCCTCACGCCATCACCGAGAAGTCTACAACTAAGGAGGACATCAGAGAGACAATAAGAAAGGAGAGAAGAACCTGCATGCCCTTGGCTAGCCCCCTGCTCTCACACAGATATATATATATATATATATATGGCTATTTCACTGCACAACACACACACTACAAGGGAAAGAAGGGAAAGAAAGGGGAAAATGGAGGCTTGCCTGAACAGCTTGAACCGAAACAAAGGCACGGCCACTCCCTCGAACTTCACTACAAATCCTCTATTCCTTCTTCGCTTGCTGCTGGGCGCTCAACTCTCTCTCTCCCACTCTCTCTCTATCTCTCACTGATATGAAGGCTCAGACAGTAGCTAGTGGGCGCTCCACCACCGCTGTCTTCTCGATAAATCTAATAATGCGGCCTAGGAACTTGGAGGCAGATGATGCATTCGGCCATGTTTGGGGAGCTTCGGACATACACACACGAACACACACTGCCTCTTTGTTTAAAGCTCTTACACATAATACATATAATATTATAATAACTATAGATATTAACTAATGATAATAATAAGAATAGTTATAATAATAATAATAATAATAATAATAGGAATAATAATAGGAATAATAATAGTACTAATTGTAATAACGGTAATAATAATAGTAAGTAATAATATTAATAATAATACTAATAATAATAATAAATAAATAAATTTGGGTCATTACATGTAAAAAGCAAGGGGTCCTACTTAACCCCTAAAAAGTGGAGGCTACTACTTAATTTGTAAAAGTTGGGGTTCCTACTTAGCCCGTAAACGTGGATGCTTTAGTTGAGCCTATAAAAGTTGTGTATGGGTTATAGCTATAATACCCCAAGAGTCCAGAGAATGATAGTATATATCGAGGATAAGTAAGGAAGTAAATTGAGACCCCGATTTATAGGACCTTATCTGGTCAAAGGACGAGTTGGACCATTGGCTTACCGTCTAGAACTTCTTATTAACTTGTCCAGCATCCATTATGTCTTCCATGTGTCTCAGTTTCAGAGGCATATACCGGACCCAACCCAAAAAATTCGGGTGGAAGTAATCAAACTAAGAAACGATTTAACTTATCCAGAGTCGCCGGAACGAATCTTAGATCTTCGCGACCAAGCTTTGAGGAATAAAATCATCCTGCTGGTAAAGATTCAATGGAGAAATCACACTGAATAAGAAGTTATGTGGGAGCTCGAGGATACTATTAAGAAAAAATATCCCCAGTTGTTCGAGTGAGAGTAGCAAAATTTTATGGTTTTTATGAAATGTACCAAGAATTTTGTGAAATAAAGAATAATATGTTTACATTTGAGGAAATATAGACTACTTTTGATGTATGCGTGACCCATGGTAAAGAACTACAACAAGATATTTTTTAAAAGACACGATATGCCCAATAAGCATTATTTGTTTAAGTAGTGCAAATTGATGTGTTTACAAAAATATTGACGATAATGCTTGGCTAAAGAAATGGAAGTCGTTGCTCTTATGAGTTGTTAGCCAAATATCGTTGTTTTAGTAGGTATGAATGCAAAAAATTTTGAGGACGAAATTTCTTTAAGAGGGAGAGAATGTAATACCCAAGAATTTGGATTATTATTTTAAAGGAAAAATAGAAATTTGGGAAAAATAAGTATCTAAAAAGCCCAAAAAAATTACCGAATCAACCGAAGGGAGTACCCTGAAGCTTAAATGTCTAAGGAAATAGGAACGCCTCTAATAAGCATATCAAGGCATGATTTTTAAGACCGAAAGAAATCAAATTAGAAACTATTTTTGGTATAGCTATGGATCTGGCTGATAATTCGAATTCTTGTAGGAGACTCCCGAAAAGGTAGCAGAAGCCTTGGGAAATTTCAGTTTATCGAGTAGAGCAACCCTTCAGAAGTTTCAGGAATAAATTGAGTAGGTTTACGGCCAAAACGAAGAAATGGGCCTAAGTGTAATTTTACAAAATTGCCTGAGGGGGTCAAAATGACAGTTTTTGAAAGTTTCAAGGTAGAAATGGAAAGATTAGAACTTGAGGGACTTAATGAAAATATTCAAAATTTGAGGAGCTTTTGTGAAAAGGGGCTAAAACAGAAAAAAAAAACAAAACAAAACAAAAAAACAAAATAGTAGGGTAAAAGTGCAAAAATTGAAAATCTTGTCCATGGAATCCGACCAGGCCATGAGGGGTCATCGAAAGCTGTTGGGTTCGCATGAGGGTTGGTCAGGGATGGCCAGGGAGTGATGATGAGCCGACAATAGCCACCAGGGTGGTCGGATTTTCAAAAAATTCGGTCAAGAAAACTAGCCGCGATGTCGAGCCCTACAACTTGCTTTTTCGATCAAGTATTGATGCTTTCAGGTTGATCCAAGAGAGGTGAGGACGTCTAAGGAAATGGGTATGGCGGCCAAGGCCATTTCTAGCTTGAACTTTGCCTATAAATAGAGCATGCGTTAGTCAAAAATTTCAGAAAATTGAAGCTCAAATCGAAGGCATTTTTGAACAAATTGCGAGGCAATGATAGAGGGCTTTTGTTGCCCATAGGTTGGAGAGCATTTCTGGAGAATTTGGCGAGCAACGAAGTAGATATGAAGGAGATCCGAGACTTCGCCGAAAACCTAGGCAATCTACCTGTCTGAGAGTTCGAGCCCTTCGTTAACCGACTTCCCGACCTCTTTTCGAGCCATCTCAAGTACCATCGTGATCTACTTGGCCTGTAGTTTAGCAAGATGTGAAAATCCTATTTTTTTGGCAAGCCATCGCTAGAGAAGATGACCGTCGCGTGAAGCTCATGCGCCAGTCTCACTCGCCCTACCACGCACTGGCACGTGTGGGCTTGGTTTTTTTTATAATTTTTTTAATATGCTGAGAAAAATATTTTACCATTTTCTGTAAAAAAAAATATTTGCAAAATAAGTGATGTAGGTATTTATTTTGGATTATTAGAGAGAATAATTGGAGAAAAATAGAGAAAAAAAGGCAAGAAAATTAAGGAAAAATAGTTTTTATTGATTATTTAAATGAATATCTTGCCTAGGGTGTCTTGTGATTTGAGGTGAAACAATTGGTGTGATTTTCAAAGTTGGCAAGGAAAATGAGACAGTTGCACGCTTTTCGAGGTAACCCAAACTTTGTGAAAAGTGAGTAGTTTTGTCCCTATAACCCATATACGACATGATTACCTTTCTATGCATGATATTTATGTATGTTATGATCATCTTCGTCATATTTGTTCATGTTCTATTATATGAAAAATTGTGATATTCACATGGCACGATATTATTGTCGTCGTATTGGAATTCGTGCATGGGATTGGGATGTCGCCCTAAGAGTGTAGTCATAATTCCCCAAGGGCAATTGAGGGACAACGTTAGGCTTCTCTTGCAGAGGTTTGGGATTTTGCCTAGCATTCCGTGTTGGGCTGGTAGGTCAGAGAAGTTATACTAGGGTATCTGTTTATAAATGTCCATGCATCATTCATTCATGCTTATCTAACCCTCATTTAGAAGATTTCTTCTTCTAATATTGGACTATGTCCTTGGACTATTCCATATTCCAAGTGAAGCAAGCGGCCAGAAAGGTAAAGAAGTGATCGAGGCATGATCGCATCAGAAATTTTGTGGGTCCCATGTGGGACTAGGACCATCTATTTTGACTGTATTATTTAGATTTTAAATAAATGCTTGTAAGAATGTGTTAGGTAAACAATGTTTATAAACCCTTGTTATTTTTTTTAGGTATGCAAGTTCTGATCTTGCTTTCGCTTATGTTTAAAATGTATCATTCCTTCGCTATGTTTGGGAGCATTAAGTATATAGTTTATGTTGAGGATATATTGTTGATCTATGTTTGACCTATAAGAAAAAAAAATCCTAGAATATATTTTAATGCCCTGGAAGACGATTACAATAGCTGAGTCCTAAAAGCTAATATCCTTAGTGAATGTTTCAAATCCTTAGTGAAGAACTAAGGTAGTTGACTAGACATGTTGGTCGAACCACTCCAAATATGTTGTGTTCTTAGTGTCTGCTTTTGTTGTTTTTGTTTTAACTACATTTTTATTATCTTCTATAAAAGTGTTTTTCATACATAAATTTAGTTTAAAGCATTGTTTTTCTATCTATCACTAAAATGTTATTTTAGTTGGAATCATTTTAAAAGTTACATACTTATGTATTTTCATAACTATTTTATAAACTCTTCATTTTGAATATAATTATTTATCTTTATACCAAATCTATATGTATTTCTTACAATTAGAATGTGTTTGATTGCATACATTTACCATATAAAATGTATAATTATTACAATATTTTCTATAAAAGTAATCAAGCACTCTTAACTTTTCTATGGAAAAATGTGTATGGTACAAGCATTTAAAGTTTCTTTTCATGGAATTCATTTTCTATGGGGGTGGAGTAGTTTTTGTTTTCTAAGCAAATATTAACTAGAATTAAATTCTAGATAATGCAATCAAACACACCCTTAGTTTTTATAAAATATTTATGTTTTAATTTTGAATAAAATACATAAAAAAATTTCAAGTATTAGTTTCACTGCATATAAAAACTTATTTGAGATATGCTAATTAACTACCTAATTATTTCTCATTGCATAAGATTATTTCATATGTTTCAAACTAATTTCTATTTTTTAAACAATGCCTCTTATATTCTTTCTTAAATGCATACATCTTCATATTAATATTTTCATATGTAAACTTATCAAATTCATAAAGTTTTATCAAATCATTTTTATAGAAGATCTTGTATGCTGCATACTTATTCATGTTTTTTCCATTCGCTACTATACAATTGTTTTATAGTTTAAGAAAAATATTTTTTTCAAATTATTTTATTGCATCATAAATTAAATGATATTTTCATTATTTGTAAAAATAGCCAAAACACCAAATTCACCCCCATTTTGGGTAATCTTTCATAATGCAAAAATCAATATGAATATTACAAAATATAAGTAGAAGTATTACAATCTAAAAATATATTAAATATATTTATAATCGTTGTTGTCAAATACAACAATTGAAATTTGTAATATGGGAGTGCTTGGATCACGATAGAGCAAGGCAAAAAACTAATAGATATCCACTAGTGGAAATAGGATGTTGGTGTCTAAGAGGAAGAGATGGTTCCATTGCCTGAGAGAAGTAAATAATCTGTTTGGGAGAAGTCTTGTTGTTTAGGAACTAATAGATATCCACTAGTGGAAATAGGTTGTTGGTGTCTAAGAGGAAGAGATGGTTCCACTGCCTGAGAGAAGTAAATAATCTGTTTGGGAGAAGTCTTGTTGTTTAGGAAAAGTACACATAAGGAATAAGATTAGGAGGTAATGAAGGAAAAATTCCTCTCCTACATATACTCTATGATGTTTAAGGTAATGAAGGAAAAAAGTAGTCTGGGAGAAGAAATAGTTGTTCCTCTGCATTACAAATTTCAATTATTGTTTTTTGATAATAATTGTAATACCCTAAGTTTTATAAATAAATTTAATTAAGTTATGTTAAATGATTTATTAGGTGTATGTAATTAATTTAGTTAATAAAATTTACCTAAAGTATGCTTATGAAAAATATAAATAAATATATAAATATGATTTAAGAATTAAAAGGATTAAATGAAATTATAATATGATTTAAAATTAAAGAAAATCATAATTTTATGTAAATGTATGATATATATGTTGTGTATATATGTGTATGTATATATATATATATATAAAATATCCGAAAATCGGATTTGCAGAGTAGTGCGCGGCCAGAGCATGGGCGCGCCTGCAAATGGTTTCTTGAGGGCAAAGGAGGGAATTTAAATGCTGAAATGACGGGGGTATGGCCTCTAGGACGCGTGGCCGTCGACGGGGAAGTGAAGCACGTCAAAAATGGGCTATAAATAGCCACTCCAAGACTGCCCAATCCATCCAAAAATTTCGAGGCTTAGATCGGTCAATTGGGGGAGAGTTTGAGAGATTGGTGAGTGGGGTTTTTATCTTCAAGTCGTGGGCATCGTTTCTGAAAAATTTGGAGGCCAACGGAGCAGTGGAGAAGAAGACCCAAGCATCGCTGAAAAATCGCGCCTTCGCCGGAGCCGCGCCTTCGATCGGAAAGTTAAGGTACTTTTAATGTTTTTTTCCCGTTTTTTATAGCAAATTCGGATTCAGGGGGTCGAAAATAAGGGGGGAGAAGCTTCGTTTCGAAGCTCGGAGGCTCAGGAAGTCCGCCAGCCGCGAGGAAGCCGCTAGAGAAGATGATTCAGCACGGGCGCGTGGCTGCACGCGCCCGCGAGTAGGAAGACGGCACGTGTAGCCCACGCGCCCGTCAGGAAATAATAATTAAAAAAAGAGTAAAATTTTAAAATTTTTTTATTAAATTTGACATGTTGTTTATGGTATATTGGTGAAGCAATTTTCTGGAAATGTCAAAATTATTAATTATTTAAGTAGATGTTTTTATTATGGAAATAAAGAAAAAATAGGATTTTAATTCTGAAAATTTCAAGAAAATTTCAGAATGTTATAAGTGTTATTTAAGAAATATTAGTGAAAATAAATTGAATAAAATGAAATATTAGGTAATTATTATGTAATTTAAGTAGATTTTTCTATTGTAGAAATAAAGAAAAATAGGATTTTAATTCTTAAAATTCGAATAAAAATTTCAGAATGTTATAAGTGTTATTTAAGAAATATTAGTGAAAATAAATGGAATAAAATGAAATATTAGGTAATTATTATGTAATTTAAGTAGATTTTTCTATTATAGAAATAAAGAAAAATAGGATTTTAATTCTGAAAATTCCAGGAAAATTTTAGAATGTTATAAGTGTTATTTAAGAAATATTAGTGAAGATAAATTTAATAAATTGAAAGATTAGGTAATTATTATGTAATAATTACATATTTAGCTATTATGAAATAAGGGAAACTAGGAATTAAAGTTATAAAATTACAAGAAAAATTCCAGAATACTAAGAATATTATCTAAGGAATATTGGTAAAAATAAAGTAAATTTTTATGAAGCCTAGATAATTATTATGTAATTTTGGAAGAAATAAAGCTTAGGAATAAAAGAAAAATGGAAGCAATTATGAAAAACTAGCAAATGGTATTCTAAAAATAAATCTATGTTGTAGGGGTTCTTGTGAGCAAGGAGATTAAGGGATAGCCGCTTGGCATGTAGTTCGAGACAAATTAACTGTAAGTATGTTGCCTTAATTTAATACAGTTGTAAATGTAAATGCTTTTATCATATTGGCATGCTATGATATGGAATCATCACGTAGATTGCATCAATGGCATGACTATGAAATGCATACATGCACAATGATACTGTTGATCACACGCATATGAGGCCGTAGGGAGTACAAACTGGCACCGCTGGCCTATCGAGGGTGCACCCATACACCCCAGCTTTGAAAGAGGTGACCGCTAAAATGATAGGCAGCATGAGGGGTGTAGTTGACACCTACGATGAAAGACATTGCATACACTCATAACATTGCATTTGGTATTCTTACTTAGATGATTCACCATCTAACATGGGTTTGCCCCTAGAATATTCAACGTTCCAGCCGGGACTTGCAGGGATAATTCAGAGGTTGGTGTTGTGTAGGGATACGAGACATCAAGATGTACCATGTTATGATATGACTAGCTTAATGTTTGTGTACATTGTTCTGTCATCAAACGTTTCATGTATTAACTTGTATTTAATGCCATATATAGTTATTAAATTATGTATTGCCATGAGCAAGTTCGATTCAGCTTTCGCTTTGTATTTATTTTCTAGTACTAAATACGGTCTTAGGGAATTTTGAAAATAATATTTTAAAAAAAAAATATAGACCAAATTTTCTAAGACATAACACGCTCGAGAAGGCGGACTGTTACAATAATAACAAAAATCTAACTAAAAATAGATATTATATCATCATTTTAGCTTTACCAAAAGGTAAGAAGTTGAACTCGCCATAAGAAACATTTCTAACCAGAAAATCAATTACTCACAAGCCTTTGGGCTTCTAGGAGTAGATCGGGAATTTTTTCAAATATAATATTATAGTATATTATATGTTTAATTTACTAAAAAATAAATAAATTAAGAAAATGTAAAAAAAAATCTTACTTTTAAAACTTAAGTCTAAAAAATTAGATAACATCATTTATTATATTATATTCATATAAGAGGCACAACATTTTCGGTACACTTTTCTATATATTTTTTTTAAGAAAAACTACAATTGCAAAGTTGACAAATTTTATTTTTCATGCAAATTCTACTTATATTGTCTTATTTATTTGAATGATAATCTATAATTTTAATTCATAATTAAGGATGAAAGATATTTTTAAATATATTTTTCATCATCTTGACCGCTAAAATTTTTGAAGGTATGACTGTCGAAGCAAATATTATTTTTTCTTTAGAAATCATATCTATAAATATAACATATTAGAAAAGGCTTTCGTAGTACATCCTAAAAAACTAAGTTAGACTATTATATAAAAATAATTAATAAAAGAAAAATAAAAAGATAGGGTTTATTTGAAAAGTAAACTTGGTATAAAATTGACAACATTTTTCATAAAACAAATTCTCGTTCAACAAATTTTCTTCATGTTTTAGTAATTTCCTTCATTGCTTTTCATCATATTTTGTTTCTCTTTCCCTTTTTAATCTTTGGTTAATTTAAGTCTCCAAATAACTACGGTGTAAAACAAAAACCATATATCTTAAAGAAGATGTAAAGTTATACTATTAATAGCTTTTTTAATCTTTATATTTATAAAAATACTCATTTATATCATTTTGTCTTTAAATTTCTTAAGATTAACAATTTTTTCTTAAAAAAATCAAAATAATTGACTATTTTCTATTTTTTATCATTACCTTAAAATAATTTCCTTCATGTTTGGGTACTCTTAATAAGTTGCTTTTATTTTTAAAATAACGTCATCTACAACAGAAATGAACAGTATCATTATCATTAAAAAAATGATTAGTCAACAATCAATCATAATCAGACATTAGTAGACGGTGACTGCTTACATATGAATTTGTTTGTTAGTTTGTTTGTCTTGACCAGTCTCAACTTGAACATCGACTTATCTAAAATATATTAGATTAGTGTTGGTTGCCCTGCTTAATGGGACGTTAAGCCCGGTCATGATCAGAAGCCCAGTTATTTTGATGAATGTTTTGTTAATTTGCCATATAATTAATCATAATTAGACGACCTATCATCCCTCAACAAAAAAATTAATCTTAGCATGCCAAAACTGTACACTTTTCATGTTATTTCAGTGTCGACATGAATTATCTGTTTGGTGTTTTCTGGTGAAGAGCTTAACTACAACTTTCAAGGTTGATTTTTATAAATCAAACATGATGTAAACCTTCTTGGGATTGCTTGAAGATTGTTGGGCTTATTCTTTTGAAAAAGAGGGGCTAGATTTCTTCATTCAACACATCCTAAAAAAAAAAAATAAGAAATCAATCAAAAACTATTCTAAAAATTAGGATAAATAAAAAAAATAAATAAATAATATTTCGAATGGGCTGCCTCCCATCAAGTGCTTCTTTATAGTCATTAGCTTGACTAAGTTGTCATCTTCAAGAAGGCTTAAATTCAGTCAACCTTTTCTTCTTTGCCATTATTTCTTTCAATACTTTGTCATAATTGAGCATTAGAGAAATAACATCAAGCAAAGGTATGTTAATATGAAACTTTTTAAACATCTTTAAAAATTTAGTAGCTTGTTGAACCAAATTAACCATAAGAAATATTTTTGAAAAAGGAATAGGGGTTTCAAAAGATTTTAAATTAAGAGTAGAAGAACTTCCCTTGTTATTCATTGATAACCCATGGTCTTCTTCTTTGGTTTCAAGATTTTGTCTTCCTTTCTCTTTTGTATGCTCTTCACTTTTTTCTTCTTTTTCATGTCGTTTTTCACTTTGCAAAGTGATGGCTTGTACTTGTTCCATTGGATTCTCCTCAATATTGCTAGGCACTCCTCCTTGTGGCTTTTCCAACATTGTTTGAGCAAGTTGTCGAATTTGAGTTTCCATGCTTTAAAGTCTTGCCTTCGTACTATTGATAAATTTTTCCATCATGTCCTCCAAATTGGACTTTTCTTCTTGTGGATTTTGATGTTGTTGAAAGCTAAGAGATGCTTCTTATTTATCATTACTCCAAAAGAAATTAGAATGACTCCATCATTCAGGATTGTAAGTGTCAGTGTTATTGAGTTATGGCACAAGAGGCTCAGTCACATGAGTGAGAAAGGAATGTCTGCGTTATCCAAGAAAGAGATAATTCTAGGGATCTCTAGTGTACACTTGAAAAAGTGTGGTCCCTATTTGGTTGGCAAACAATATAGGGTTTCATTCAAAATCTTATTCTTTAACAAGAAAATGAGAAATACTTGATTTGATACATTCCAATGTGTGTGGTCCGATGAAGACAAGGTCTCTTGGTGGTGCATCTTATTTTGTCACGTTTATTGATGATCACTCAAGAAAGGTGTATGCCTACAATAGAAGAGTAAAGATCAAGTATTGAGTATTTTCAAGCAATTCCAAGCATTGGTTGAGAGACAAATAGGGAAGAAGTTGAAGTGTATCCGAACTAATAATGAATAAGAGTATTATGGACCATTTGATGCTTATTATCGAGAGCATAGTATTAGACATTAGAAGATGCCACCTAAGACACCTTTGTTGAATGGGTTGGCAAAAAAGATAAACAAAACACTTATTGAGAGGATTCGGTGCTTACTTTCACATGCAAATTTACCAAAATCATGTTGGGGCAAGGCTTTGAACACTATAGTTCATGTGTTGAATTTTTCATCGAGCGCGCCTTTACAAAGTGATGTTCTAGATAGGGTTTGGATAGGTAAGGACGTTTCTTATGGTCATTTAAAGGTCTTTGGGTGTAAGGCATTTATTCACATTCCTAAAGATGAGAGGTCCAAGTTTGAGGTAAAGTCTCGACAGTGTGTGTTCATCGGCTATGGTCAAGATGAATTTGGGTACTGGTTTTGTGATTCGGTTGATAAGAAACTGATCAAGAGTAGAGATGTTGTGTTCATTGAAGATTAGACCATTCAAGATATTGATAAGTCTGAAAAATCAATTCAGAATATTGATGATTTGGTTGATTTAGAGATAGTTCCTCCTACATCTATTCAGGGTCAAGTTGAGGATGAGGTTCAGATTGATTCATTTAGTACAAATGCTCCTGCACAGGTTGATGATGTCATTGGTAATGATGATGATGTTGAGACAACAACTACTGAGGACCCTCCTTTAGTTAGAAGATCTATAAGAGATCGAAGACCATCTACGAGATATGATCCTAGTAAGTATGTGTTTCTTATTGAAGGGGGAGAACCAAAAAGCTTTGATGAAGATTTGGAAGATGAACATAAGGAAGAGTGGTGGAAAGCCATGGAAGATGAGATGGATTGTTTGTACAAGAACCACATGTTCAAGTTAGTAAAGTTGCCTAAGGAAAAAAAGGCTTTGCAAAACAAGTGGGTGTACAAGATTAAGCATGAAGAGCATAGTTTGTGTAATATCCTAGATTTTTAAACTCAAATATGATATAATACCTGAGATTATTAGGTTCTAATACTTAAGGAAATAGGTCCTTTCAAGGGATTATAAAAGCCTTGAGACATGTTACGGGTATTTCCCGTTCTATTCTATGAGGGCTGGATCTAACTCAGTGGGTGGCCCAATCGCTAAAGGGTCAAGAGGCATCAAGCTAAGCCCCTCAAAGCAAGTTCATGCGTAATTGAAGCCCAGGCTAGTACACCGAGACTAAGCGAGCTCCCAGTGATTGGCTCCATCTTGTCAACGTATCTGGGCGAGCTCCCGACTACGCTTCGAGCAAGCTCCCAGTGATCCTCGCAGTTCGCTGGCTTAGCCAACTAGCTCGTGTAATAAAAAGGGTACAGGCCCTGATGCGCTAATGGGCCAAGGACCGTCCCAGCCGGAAGGTTCAGGCCCACTTTCTTAGCCCATCTAGCCAGCCCATACCGGTCCCATCCTAGTCTTTTCCTGGCAACATCATTACCGTCGTGCCTGGGTTTCTACGCGTTCACCTTAGATCCCATCCTCATTAATGACGAGTCCCCTCGTCATTAATCACGGATCTCATCCACATTAATGAAGGTTCCATCGACACCTTTCTACTGCATGGACATCCTTCGCCAGCATTAGATATTCTGTCCCATCTCCTACAGTAGGCATGTTGCACATGCTGGGGGACACTGTCATGCAACAACCGGAGGGGGATCGCACGGGGACTCCATAGGTAGCTTCAACCGGAGGGGGCTTGGAGGTGGAAGCCATAACTCCCCCAACTAGCGAAATTTCTGGCAAACGATTGGCATGATTCACAGGTCGGTTGGTGGTTGCTCCGGAACCTATTGTGTTTCTTGTTTTCAATATTGATGCCTGACCAAAGCGGGCCCTCCTTTTAGCACGAAAATGTTGATGTTCGGAATTAGTCAACTGTGATTCGTTGGCCCACAGTGATGCTGTGGATTCAAAAGATGAGTATGAGATATCTGGGTCGATTTCTTGAGCCGTTGGTCACCCCGCGAGATCACTGTCACTTAGAGCAAGTCACTGCATGAGAAGAGCAACTCCCTACCAAGCGATTGGCGAACCAAGACCCTATAGTGGGGGAACTACTACTAAGAATTCAACAGTTGGAGGCCAGGCATGGGGCGCACGACCGAAAGGAAGGCTGCGAGGAAAGGACCCCATTCTCCAGGAAAATTGACTTAGAGCCCCTTCCTCGCAGATTTAAGGTCCCCAGCATCCCTCAGTACAATGGAGACAGCGACCCTTACAACCACCTGGATGCTTTCAACGTTCAGATGGACCTACAAACTTCCAGTTCATTAGCCAAATGCCGAGCTTTCCCTGCGACCCTGGGAAACATACCCCGGGCATGACTAAAGAGGCTCCACCCCCGCAGCATTTACAGTTGGGAAGAATGCCAGAACAAATTCGTGGATTAGTATAGGTCGCTTCAAAGGAAGCTCGCCCCAACATACCACCTCGCTATGGTTTTCCAATGATCTAATGAATCTTTGAAGGATTAGATAGAAAGGTTCAGACGTGAGATAAATAATGTGGAGAACCCTTTCGACGAAGGTATCCTAACTGCGATCTTTGCTGGGCTTCGCAAGGATGGGAAGCTCTACGAAAGCATTTACAAGTCCCCGGTGAGAGACCTCGAAGAATTTTTTGAGCGAGCCGCAAATGAGGTCCGGTGGGTGGAAGCTTTCAGACTGAAAAAGCCCAGCGACCAGAAAAAGGCGGGGGATCAGACCAGCTAGAACAAGAAAATGGGGGATAAAGGACCTCACAAGGAAGGGCAGGGGCGAGGCCCCGATGATCAGACTGCCAAGAAGGCGAGATATGGGCAGAGAGTCGAATGACCAGCCCGCCAAGGTCGGTACAAAAGTTACAATGTTTTGTCTGACTCCCAGGATAGGATCTTCGCCATAGAGCATAACAAAGAAGACTTTGGGAAACCTAACCCTCTAAGGACCCCCGACAAATACAGAACCAAGAGCAAATTCTATGCCTATCATAATGAGGCGGGGCATACTACGTCCAAATGCTGGGCGCTGAACTAATCAGGAGAGGTCGACTACGTGATTATGTGGTACGCCCTAGGGATCAACAGTCCAAACAGTCGGCCTAATGGAGTCCTCACCAAGCTCCCGAGCCGGACCAAGCACCCACGGTGAGAACCATCTTTAATATTCATGGAGGGCCTCATATCGCAGAGACCTCTAACAGATCGCACGAACAGTACGTCCGAAAAGCTGGCCACCTTTTACTCATCAGGAATGGTGATCAAGGGGAACCTTCCAAAAAGGCTAAAATGGCTTCAACTGACATCTCCTTCACCAAGGACGATTCCAGAGACATGCACTGGGTGCACAATGACG
This sequence comes from Diospyros kaki, assembly GCA_036245055.1. Taxonomy (NCBI): domain Eukaryota; kingdom Viridiplantae; phylum Streptophyta; class Magnoliopsida; order Ericales; family Ebenaceae; genus Diospyros; species Diospyros kaki. The sequence goes on along the minus strand of BSEG01000011.1, from coordinate 24,813,686 downwards.
CCCTCATGATCCGAGCTCGGATCGGTAACATGGAAATATGGAGAATCGTGGTGGACACAGGTAGCTCGGTAAACGTCATGTACATGGGATGTTTTGATCAGACAGGGCTAGAGGTCGACCAGCTGATATTCTCTCCAGAACCATTGCATGGGTTCATTGGCGATGCTGTAATCCCGAAAGGGCGTATAAGGCTCTCGTTAACGATCGGAGAATCAGACCTCCAGGCCACAGTGATGGCAGAATTCCTCATCGTCGATGGCCCGTCCGCTTACAACATTGTCATGGGAAGGCCTGCCATGAATGACCTCGACCTCATTTTCTCAACCAAGGCCCTGGCTATTAAATTCTCAACCCCAAAGGGGACCGGTTGCGTAAAGGGCGAGCAGCAGTCAGCAAGACGCTGTTACGAGGAAGCACTAAAAATAGGGTTCAAAGCGAAAGAGGTAAATATAGTTTTCGGATGGGAGGTCTCAACCCCTAGTAGCCGGGGAGTCAGCCATGATTTGGACCCAAGTGATGTGGACTGCGACCGAACTGCCAGCCCGGTGGACGAATTGGAAGATGTTGTAGTCAGTTGCCTAGATATTGAAAGGCGACTCCAGGTGGGCAAAGGTCTCCCCCTCGAACTAAAGGCCCAACTGACCGAGTTCCTCAAAGCGAATCTTGATGTATTCGCATGGAACCACGAAGATATGGTGGGAATAGACCCAAGGATAATGCAACATCGGCTCAATGTCAACCCCAACTATAAACCGGTACGTCAGAAGAGAAGACTAATGACAACTGAGCAGTACGCGGCCTTAAAAGAAGAACTGGATAAACTTTTGGCCAGCGGGTTCAACAGGGAGGCCCAATACCCGGCCTGGGTGGCGAATCCAGTCTTGGTAAAGAAAAAGAATGGGAAATGGAGGACTTGCGTCGACTTCACGGACTTGAACAAAGCTTGCCCAAAAGATAACTTCCCTTTGCCAAGAATTAACCAGTTTCTAGATGCGACTGCTGGCCACCAGCTTCTGAGCTTTAAGAACACCTATTTGGGGTATAACCAGATCCCTATGAACCTTGACGAAGAAGAGCACACCTCTTTTATGACGGACCGGGGATTATACTGCTATAAGGTAATGCCCTTTGGACTAAGAAATGAGGGAGTAATGTACCAACGGCTAGTCAACATGATGTTCGGGGATCTGATTGAAAAAACCATGGAGGTATATGTTGATGACATGCTGGTGAAGTCCAGACAGGTCGCTGACCACATCAACAACTTGGTAGAAGCATTCCAGGTTCTGAGAAAGTTGATGGACCGATTACGAGGAACAAAGCATGCAACGGAAGCGATTTAACCATTAAATCTATCCTCGTATTGATTTGAGTCTAGGAGACTTACTTTTTCTTCGGATTACCGGTCGGAATGGAGCGATCGAAGGAGGAGGGGCGACAGCTTCTTCACGTTGTGGAGATGATGGCTGTCCTGCGATCCTTCGGCTCCTACGCATCAGATCTCTCGATCTTCCAAGATATGGCTCGAACTCGTGGCCTCTCTTTGGTGAACAAGAGAAAATCGAAAATCAGAGATTAGGGTTTATAACAACTAGAGAGAGAATATATATAGGGAGCACCCTAGGGTTAAAAACCCTAGTGGGCCAAACCCTAGTGGGCCAAGTCCATTTTTAATTAATTCTCTAATTGGGTTAGCCCAATTAATTAATTAAAACCCAATGAACTATTAAACAATTCTCTCTCAATGTAATTTACCCAACAAGCCAAAATGTATTTAAAAATACATGAGTTACATCGAGCTACCCTAGGACCAAAAGACAAATTATTCATGGCTGCTAAAATGACCAAAATATCCCTGCTACCCAGTAGCTATATTTTGTCATTCTAAGTGTTCCAACTATCACCATATGGTAACACTGACCCCACGAATAATTTTGCATGTGCGATGTCTTTGACCTACTAGTGTAATGATGAAAATACCCCTCTGTGTAACACCCATCATTTAGAAAGGAATAATGTACTAACACCTCTCTAAATGATTTCTACCATCCTTAGATCACTAGTCCAATAATCCGTGACTACTCGAATGTACTTGCTTATCACTGGGAGCTACCCAGAAGCACACACTCTTAAGTCACGTTCCCAGGGCCCTGGATTATTAGATTATTCTTGGACAATCACAAGGGGGTGAATCACAGAAACTATCTTGTATTAGTCTGTCTTAGCTAATTAGAAACCACACTCCCAACTCACAAGGTTGCTGATCTTTGATAGACCTCACCTATAGTGAATCTAAGAATATAGCTCTAGGTTCACTAGACCACCAACTAATACTCAAGTATTAGAGTACTCGTCCACATAGTAGCAGTGATAGACTAGCTCCATGATAATCAGTACTTTGTCATTAGCTTCTATCACAGGTCCTCTCTACGCATTCCAAATGCGCTTGTACAATTAGAGTAAACGGACTGTTTACTGGATAAGGCAAGCCATCCTCCATTAGGATCTATTGCACAATGATCTTATCATGATAGAATGCCCAGTTCTATCAAAAGATCAAGAGTAATATTTTTCTTGCATATTAAGTACCCATGATTCATGCCTAACTGTGAAGAACGACCCATCACATGAATCACTTACTTAATAGCATGGACACTTTTCCAACAATTAAATGCAAATGATATATGTGCCATAAACTGACTAAAATAAAACATCATTACCATAAATAAAACGTGTCTTTAGGGCATACATTTCCAACAAAAGTACCAGATGAAGTTAAATCCACTCAAATGCTCATTCGGCGTGGCTTCTGGGAAGTTCTTGGGATTCATGGTCAACGAAAGGGGAATCGAGGCCAACCCCGAGAAGATCTGAGCCTTACTGGACATGCGATCGCCCACCAAGACCAAGGAAGTACAAAGCCTTAATGGACAGGTTGCTGCCCTTAGCAGGTTCGTCTCCAAATCATCTGACAAATCCATCCCATTTTTCAACATTTTGAAGCAAGCAAAAAGCTTCAAATGGACAGAAGCGTACGAGAGTGCTTTCCAGCAGTTGAAGGAATACATGGGACAGGCTCCCTTCATGTCAAAGCCAAAAGAAGAGGAGGAACTAATTATCTACCTGAGATGTCTGAATACGCAGCCAGCACTACGTTTGTGCGGGAAGAAGATCGGGTACAATACCCAATCTACTATGTAAGCCATAGATTCCTCGATGCCAAAACAAGGTACTCCCCCATGGAGAAGCTCGCTTTCTCCCTGGTGGTCGCATCCAGAAAGCTTCTCCCTTATTTCCAAGCTCATCCGATTGGCGTGCTGACCAAACATCCACTAAAGCAAATCCTGCATAAACCTGACTCATCCGGCTGTCTGCTCAAGTGGACTATTGAACTCGCCCAATTCAACTTAGAGTACAAGCCAAGGATGGCCATAAAGGGACAAGTACTGGCGGACTTCGTCTCGAAATTCACAGGACCAGTGGAAGAGCTCGCTCCCTTGCTCTCTCCCATCTAGGAATTGTTCGTTGATGGCTCCTCCAGCGAGCACGGGTCTGGAGCTAGCGTACTCTTGATAAGCCCGAAAGGCCACAAGATACCCTACGCACTAAGGTTCGGTTTCAGGGCCACCAACAACGAAGTGAAGTACGAGGCACTTCTGGCTAGTCTGCACTTAGGCAAAGAAGTTAAGGCGGAGCGATTGAAAGTCTTTAGTGATTCCCAGTTCATGGTCTATCAGGTACAAGGGGAATATCAGGCAAAGTGCTCGAAGATGGCAGCATAGCTCCTGAAAGTTCGAGAGCTTTTCATCTCTTCAAGGAGTGCGAAGAAAATCGAGTCCCGCGGGACCAAAACTCTCACGCTGATGCCTTAGCTCGTCTGGTGTCAGTCAGGAAAGCAAACTCAATGGGGGCTATCCCCATAGAGTTCCTAGCAACGCCGAGCACGGAAGGGAAAAATGAGATTTTGAGGATAGAGCTAAGGTCAGGTTCGTGGATGCAACCGATTGTTGACTACTTACAAGAAGGAAGGTTACCAAGTGACAAGCTGGAGGCAAGACGTACTCAAGCCCGCGCAGCCAGATATTGTATTTACGATGATATGTTGTACAAGCGAGGATTCTCAACTCCAATTCTCAGATGCATTGACGAGCCTGACTACCAAGTGGTTCTTACTGAAATTCACGCCGACCACTGTGGCAATCACACTAAGGGAGTATCCTTGGCTTAGAAGGCATTTCGCCAGGGTTTTTATTGGCTCACCATGAAGAGAGACACTATAGACTTAGTAAGAAAATGCGACACATGCCAAAGGTTTGCCAAGGTACCACGAGTTCCCCCCGCTTATCTACAACAAATGAGTAGCCCTTGGCCTTTCGCCATGTGGGGGATTAACCTAATTGGGCTGCTCCCAACAGCTTGCGGTGGGTGTAAGCATGCTATTGTGGCTGTAGACTACTTCACCAAGTGGGTAGAAGCGAAGAAGCTCGCACAGATATCTGCTGCAAAGGTAGAAAATTTCGTATGAAAAAACATCATCTACAGGTTCGGAGTCCCTCAACAAATAATTACCGACAATGGAACACAGTTTACCAGTGAGCAGTTCGTCCAATTTTGTGAGTCACTAGGAATCAAGAAAAGCTTCACAATCATGGACCACCCACAAATTAACGGTCAGGTTGAAGCCGTCAACAAAATAATCAAGCAGATATTAAAAACAAGGTTGGAAGATAGAAAATGAACTTGGGCAAATGAATTATAAACTGTGCTCTAGGCCTATCGAACTACTGCTCATACAACCACGGGGGAAACCCCCTTTTCCATGGTATATGGAAGTGAGGCAATGATCCCTGTGGAAAACAAAGTAACAAGTCAACGAAGAGCCACTTTTGACCTAGAGAGCAATAAACAACTACTAATCGCAAATCTTGATTTATTTGAGGAAGTAAGAGAGACGGCTCAATTAAGAGTCACAACTTACCAACAGCGCATGGTGAGATACAATAATCGGTGGGTTTAAGTCCGACGTTACAATGCAGGGGATCTCGTGCTGCGCCTTGTCCTTCCCGGAGCCCTTAAAAGTAGTGAGGGGACATTAGGCTCAAATTGGGAGGGCCCCTACACTGTAAAGGAAAATCTTGGTAATGGGGCATATCATCTGGCTGACAATAATGAGGCAACTCTCCCATGGGCATAGAACGCAGAGCATCTGAGACAGTATTTTCGATAAGTAAACATTCTTCCCTTTTTTTGTGTATTTTCAATTATCAGTCAACGCCTTACTTTTAGTGATGTTTAACATTATTAAGAAGAATACTCAGTTTCGAGTAAATGAATCTTTCATATCCAAATCTTTTTACACCCACATTTCAGTGGTGAGGAATAAGAATCAGAAGACGTTTAGGACAATAAGGTCATGGTCTACGAGTCAGGGCCCATTCAACTTAGCCTTTATGCTATGGTTTGCGGCTTACCTGAGCATTCATCTTAGTCTTCCTCCTAGATCGTGGTTGAAAAATTTAAAATCATTCATCTTGATCCTAGTGTCATGGTTTGGTACTGAATAAGTCACCACACAATAAGGCTATGGTCTGCGAGCTGGGGCCCATTCAACTTAGCCTTTGTGCTATGGTTTGCAGCTTACCTGAGCATTCATCTTAGTTTTCTTCCTAGATCGTGGTTGAAAAATTTAAAATCATTCATCTTGACCTTAGTATCATGGTTTGGTACTGAATAAGTTACCACACAATAAGGCTATGGTCTGCGAGTTGGGGTCCATTCAACTTAGCCTTTGTGTTATAGTTTGCGGCTTACCTGAGCATTTATCTTAGTCTTCCTCCTAGATCATGGTTGAAAAATTTAAATCATTCATCTTGACCCTAGTGTCATGGTTTGGTACTGAATAAGTCACCACACAATAAGGCTATGGTCTACGAGCTGGGGCCCATTCAACTTAGTCTTTGCGCTATGGTTTGTGGCTTACCTGAGCATTCATCTTAGTCTTCCTCCTAGATCGTGGTTGACAAATTTAAAATCATTCATCTTGACCCTAGTGTCATGGTTTGGTACTGAATAAGTCACCACACAATAAGGCTATGGTCTGCGAGCTGCGGCCCATTCAACTTAGCATTTGTGCTATGGTTTGCGGCTTACCTGAGCATTCATCTTAGTTTTCCTCCTAGATCGTGGTTGACAAATTTAAAATCATTCATCTTAACCCTAGTGTCATGGTTTGGTATTGAATAAGTCACCACACAATAAGGCTATGGTCTGCGAGCTGGGGCCCATTTAACTTAACCTTTGTGCTATGGTTTGCGGCTTACCTGAGCATTCATCTTAGTCTTCCTCCTAGATCGTGGTTGACAAATTTAAAATCATTCATCTTGACCCTAGTGTCATGGTTTGGTACTGAATAAGTCACCACACAATAAGGCTATAGTCTGCGAGCTGGGGCCCATTCAACTTGGCCTTTATGCTATGGTTTGCGACTTACCTGAACATTTATCTTAGTCTTTCTCCTAGATCATGGTCAAAAAATTTAAAATCATTCATCTTGACCCTAGTGTCATGGTTTGGTACTGAATAAGTCACCACACAATAAGGCTATGGTCTGCGAGCTAGGGCCCATTCAACTTAACCTTTGTGCTATGGTTTGCGGCTTACATGAGCATTCATCTTAGTTTTCCTCCTAGATCGTGGTTGACAAATTTAAAATCATTCATCTTGACCCTAGTGTCATGGTTTGGTACTGAATAAGTCACCACACAATAAGGCTATGGTCTGCGAGTTGGGGCCCATTCAACTTAGCCTTTGTGCTATGGTTTGCGGCTTACCTGAGCATTCATCTTAGTCTTCCTCCTAGATCATGGTTGAAAAATTTAAAATCATTCATCTTGACCCTAGTTTCATGGTTTGGTACTAAATAAGTCACCACACAATAAGGCTATGGTCTGCAAGGTGGGGCCCATTCAACTTAGCCTTTGTGCTATGGTTTGCGGCTTACCTGAGCATTCATCTTAGTCTTCCTCCTAGATCGTGGTTGACAAATTTCAATTCATTCATCTTGACCCTAGTGTCATAGTTTGATACTAAATAAGTCACCACAAAATAAGGTTACGGTCTGCGAGCTGGGGCCCATTCAACTTAGTCTTTGTGCTATGGTTTGCGGCTTACTTAAACATTCATCTTAGTCTTCCTCCTAGATTGTGGTCAACAAATTTAAAATCATTCATCTTGACCCTAGTGTCATGGTTTGGTACTGAATAAGTCACCACACAATAAGGTTATGGTCTGCGAGCTAGAGCCTATTCAACTTAGCCTTTGTGCTACGGTTTGTAGCTTACCTAAGCATTTATCTTAGTTTTCCTCCTAGATTGTGGTTAACAAATTTAAAATCATTCATCTTGACCCTAGTGTCATGGTTTGGTACTGAATAAGTCACCCCACAATAAGGCTATGGTCTGCGAGCTGGGGCCCATTCAACTTAGCCTTTGTGCTATGGTTTGCGGCTTACCTGAACATTCATCTTAGTCTTTACCTTGGATCGTGATTGATAAAGCTAAACCCATTCATCACAACCTCATAAGTCATGGATCATCAGCTAACGTCCTCTCAACTCGACAAAAGTCATGGACCGCGACTTATCTAAGCATTCATCTTGAGCACGCCAAAGCCCTCAAAAGTCATGATACGTTAACTGAGATCAAATTATGATCTGTCCGGGCGTATAACTTGATGGTAAAAAAAAGACTGGTAGTTATGACCATGGGGATACTGTATTCTAGCTTAAATATGATCTCCTGATCACGATCTTCTGACATACAACTCAAACTAGTGAAACCTTACCAAAACGTCATTCAAAGATATTTATGTATTATTTGTAAAAGGAAAGAATATTCTTGAGTTGATCAAACGACAAAGAAACAAGACTTCAATTAAACAAAAGGAAATGTATTGCTTGCAAAGTACAAGTACAGAAAAAAAAAACAAACAACAAGAGATGAGAAAGTCTAATGGCCTGAGAGGCCCAAACTCGTGGCCACCGCGTCTTGAGGAATTGGACCACCGCATCTTCAGCACAGAGGTCAACCACGGCCTGATCAGGTTCGAGCACGGGGATAGCGACTTGGGAGGTCACAGCTTCGGCGGCATATTTCTTCACTACCTCTATTGCTTCCTCGCCAAAGCAAGAGAAGTTGAGACTTGGGTGCGCTTTCCACAAAGTGAAGAGAAATGCACTACAGATATTGGACTCAACCTCCTCGCGTTCCTTAGAGACCCGAACCTCGACGTCAACTTTCAGCTGCTCGATCTCTTCCTCTGTCGCCTTAGCCTGCTAAACGGCCTGATCCAAGTCAACCCGCATTGCGGTTAGCTCCACTTCAACTTTATTTAGCTTTGAAATCGCCTATGTGAAAGCTGACTCATACATCTTTTTCTCGCAGCGCAGCTCGTCTTCAGCCTCTCTCTTAGCCCTCTCGGCGTCTCGTACCCGATCTTCTAGGCCCTCGACTTTGTTCCGATACTTCTTGGATTCATCAGTCACGAAGGCCAGATTCTCCTTCAGTTTCTTCTTCTCTTTCTTCAATGCCTCCACGGCATTCTCAAGCTTCTTCTTTTCCCTCGAGAGGCGAGCTCTCTCTTCTTTTTGCTTGAAGACGCCCAAAGAAGCCTACAAAGTTCGGAGGTCAATACATTCAGAAAGAGTGAAATTAAGAGCTACGACAACGGCCAAAGAACCTTACTAAGAGGCTATGGCGAGCAACGTAGTCGTCAAGTACCTCGCCTGATACCTCCCTCCTATCCAAGTCCTGGCATAATTACCAAGAACCTTGTTCAAGTTGTTGAGAAGGGGGGCGAAGTACGTCCCACTGGCCGCAACTGCAGAGGCGTTCGGCTTCGCAGTAGTGTCTGATCTTTTTCTCTTGTCAGCCTGAGCTTGTTGAGTGGCCTGCGGGATCGGTGGAGTTTTCCTTTTACTCCCAGGAGCCTCCTCGCGGACCACTTGTTTCCCGCAATTTACGACCGCTACGTCCGTCCTAGGCTGCAAGGAGATACCTACGGAAACTGGCTTTGAGGGGGCCTCGGCCGTTGATACGGGATCAAAGCTGGGCAAACTTGTGGGGTCGCAGCTCACACCTTCAGTTTCAATACAAATTTTCGCCCCTTAAGCTTTTGCGGGAGAAGAAGCCGCGCAAACAGCCTTAGGCACACTAAAGATCGCGGGAGCACCGGGTCGCTCGAGCTGAAGCCTTATCACTTCTGGAAATGGTGGTGGGGCCGTAATGGTGACTTCACCAAAGGTTCTACTTTCCCTAACCGGGCTCCCACTGAGATCAACTATGTCCAAAGCTGACCCTATCTTTCTCTGGCCCCAAATTCCTATGTCTCTCTTTTTGATTTCTTTGAGCTCGAGAGGGGGAGCGAGCTAGTAGTCTCGAAGTAAGTAGTCGGTGAACTCACAGTCGTCCTCATCTATCTTCGCCTCGAAAGCCTTTTTTAACCCGTCTGCCTCGGGGATGGTCAGCTCGGGCCTCCCACAAGCGACATCTACAAAATCAAGATAGAAAGAGATCTGTTAATACAAAGTAAACAAATGAATTGCGGTCATTAGGACAAGCTGAAAGACCACTCACTCAATACAAGGACAAAACTGAGATTGTTAAGGTCGTGAAGAGAGGAACAAGAAACGTAAAACCACTCGGACTTGTAGTCCCCTACGTTGGATCTGCCTTTTGCCTTCCCTTAAGGCAAGAGTTTCTTACAATCGGACGAATGAGCTGCCATATAATACAGCCTGTCCTTTGTACCTTTGAAAGAATAAAGGTACCTGAGGATTTTAGGAGTTGGAAATGGGAGCTCGTTCTTTCTGAAAAGTAAAGTTAAGGAGGTTATTTGAGTGTAAGAATTGGGGGTCAGCTGAAAAAGGGGCAAGTTTTAAATCATTTAGAAAGGCAACGAGGTAAGGATGGAGTGGAAACCTAAAGACAAACTCTAGATGCTGAGGACTAACGGCCACGTATCCTGCGGGAGGGAAAGCTGCGTGATCGCCAGACGGAGGCACCATCAGACAAGTGCCGCAGGGAAGTCTATATTTCTGAAGCGCACAACTTCAGCTCACCAAACGTCATCTTCAAGGGATAACGCTTGAAGAATTCTCTCAACAACCTCGGAGTCAGATGACGCCACACTCTGAACAGTTCGCGGTAGCACCCTTTCTTCGTCCCCCGACGTGTTGGAAGTATCGTCATCTTCTACCCTGAGGTCGTGGTGCTTCTGACCTGATGTAAAGATCTAAAAAAAAAAAATCATCAGAATGTCGAGCCAAAAGCTCCTAGAGACACTTCCTACCAATTAAGCCACGCGCTTTGCAACAGGGTATGACTCGAAAGAAAAAGAGAAAACGAGGGCTGGGGTTTCTAAGTTTAACTAAACCTCTTGAGACGAACAAGGACCATTCCTATGAGACGCACCGCCATCGCCGAGTGGCGTTACATGGAGGCAGAATCAATGGAAAGAACGAGGACAAAGACGAAATATATAAAAGAAACACAAGGAACTTACAGTTCTCCAATGCATGGCTATTGAGTCCAAGGAAGAAAACCAGTCGAAGAATGAGGATGAAGAAACTTCAGAACCAACGGTAATGGAGCCTCAGAATCGAGAAGGAAGAGGTTGCAGGAGCAAAGGGTGTCTTTGAAATAATGCGGTAGAAAGAAGGGAAGGTAAACCCTTCTCCTCCTTTTTATAGTTTAGGACACACCATCGTCGGATGAAGAGACCGACGAGCTTTCCCAGATCTAATGGCGGTGCACGAAAGTGTGGGGCCTACGGACATGATGATTGAGCAGTTACGGGAAACGTGCGCATTAAATGCGTCGTAAACAAGATGTGCTGCATAAAACAACGTGATATAAAACAATTGGGCAGGGAGCTGAAAAAATGTATTGACAGCCAAGACAGTCGGAACGTGTCAACTCCCAGACCAAAGATCGCACTGCGAGCTGGGGGGGCTTAATGTTACAGGTATTTCCCGTTATATTCTATGAGGGCAGGATCTAACTCATTAACGACAGGTCCCCTGGTTATTAATCACGGATCTCATCTACATTAATGAAGGTTTCATCGGCACCTTTCTATTGCATGGACATCTTTCGCTGGTATTAAATATTATGTCCCATCTCCTCCAGCAAGCATGCTACACATGCTGGGGGACACCTCCTGTTATATATCGGCCAGCTCCTCTGAGAGCCAGGTAGGAGACTTTTTATCTATACCAACTTACTAAGAATCGGTACCTTCACTTACTTGTTCATTAACTTGAGCTTCGGAGTACCCTATAGGGACGGACCAACGACTCAAGAAATTGACCTGGATATCTCATACTCATCTTTCGAATCCATAGCATCACTGCGGGCCAACAAATCACAGTCAACCAATTCTGAATGTCGACAAGACAAAAGTTCAGTTTTTGAGATAGGGGTAAAATCGTAACTATTGAAGTTCGGGTAAAAGTGTAATTTATCTAAAATATTGGGGGTATTAGTGTAATTTATCCTTTCTTCAGGGGCTAAAATGCAATTCAAAAATGGCCCGGGGCCAAGTTGCAAGGGAAGTGCAATTACCTAAAAAGTTCAGGCCAAGGTGTAATTCTTGGAACTTCGTGATTGGATCATTAGGGGAATAAACTAAGCCAATTAAACCATTTGGGAGTCATGATTGCAAATTCCAAACTTATTCCAATATAGTTGAGTCATGATTGCGGATCTCAAATAACATTTAATCCACATTTGGATCATTTTGAAATCCAAGACTTAGCCTCCAAAGTGTCCAAACCTTATCCTCAAGGACACATGGCAAGCAACTATTGGGCACTTGGAAGATAAGATCAGGTCACATGATGGTTCACAATGACCCCCCTAAGGTGGCATCGCTTGATTGGCCAAAAAAACTTACTTAGCCTCTAAGTTTGATAAAGTCTCCAAACGTTATCCTTAAGGACATGTGACAAGCATTCATTGGTCACTTGGAGATAGGATTTGAAGCCTCATGGTGGCCTCGCAAGGTGGCGACATGTGATTGGCCCAAGAAGTCTATAAATAAAGCCATGGGTTTATTTACAAATCATTCCAAACATTTCTAAAGAGAATCTCTACCAAATTGAGAGAAGCAAATGGAAGGGTCTTGTTCTTGAGAAAGAGGGGAGAGTTCTACAAAAAGAAGGAATAAATTAGGTGGAGAATCGAGGGAGAACGGGTCTCGTTAGAGTTTGAGTCTTTCTCGAAGTTTGTGCAAATCAATCAGAAAACTGTGAGAAAACTCATTCCCGCTCATTGTAAACCATGTTTCCTAAGGTAATCAGTCAAGGTAAGTGGTTCTTGTATATTTTGGTGACACCTTGAGCATGTGTTACTTCACTTGTGCATGGTTATTGACTTGCATATCATGCTTTTGTGGGTTACATGTCATATTTCCCTTGATTTATGCATATTCCTTCTACTTTGTCATACATCATGTTCGTTATGGTGACTATGGCTAGTTGTTGGGACATCAAAGGTGATCTCGTGCTCTTAGGGTGAGCCAAGGAGTGACTATGATGACTGTAAGATCCCATTTTTTCGTAAGGTTGCCACGTAATTTAAATGAGATTAGAATATCAAAAAATGAACTTGATAGCAAAATAGATCGCCGAATCGACTATAAGAAATGCCTCGGAGTGTAAATATCTAAGGAATTATGCTCTTAATGAGCGTTCTGAGATAAGAATTATGGAATTAAAAGAAATCAGAATTGAGACGATTTTCAGTACAATTAAAATACAGTTATGATTTAGACTGAAAAATTGAATTATCGTAAGGGACTTCCGAGAAGTCAACAGAATCCTGAAAGGGCTCTGATTTTTCGTAAGGATCAACCCTTTGGTGGTTTTGGGATGAATCAAGGTCCTGATAAGGACACTGGGGCGAAATCGATCCGTATCAAGTAATTGTCGGTTATTAATTTTGAAGAAATCAAGATTTTGAGTGGCTTAAGGGTAATTAATTTAAAGCTTGAAGGATTCAAGTGCAATTGTTAAAATTGATAAGTGAAATTTATGAATAGAAGTGGAGTTAATGTGTAATTTATACATAGATAATATATATATATATATATATATATATGCATATACATGTGTGAGGCATGGGGAGCGATTTTGCAGCATGTTGGTTGGTTCTCCCTTGGGCTAAGAGTTTGTAAAGAGATTGAGGGGAATGTTAAAAGTGGTGGCCAAGGCTGTCGAGAGAGGAGAGTTGGTGCCAATCGGTTGCTTGCTTATAAGAGAGAGAGAGAGAGAGAGAGAGAGAGCTCCAAGCGGCCATGGTAGGAAGAATGGAAGCTGCGACAGAGAGCAGCTAGAGAGTTCGCGAGAGAGAGAGAGAGAGAGAGAGAGAGAGATTGAGAGAAGAGAGAATGAGAGCAGAAAAAAGGGAAAGAAAGAAATGAAAGGGAAAGAAAGAAATGAAGAAGCATGGCAGTGAGTTGGAAGAAGAATGGAAAGGAAATGGAAGAAGGCTAAGTGAAGTTGCAGCTGTGGCTATCCCATAAGGAAGGTCGCGGTGATGGCCGCAAGAAGTAGCGGGTGAGGCAGCTAGGCGGAGGCCCAGAGGTGATCAGTGGCGTTGGAAGTGGCCAAAAACAGCCATGGGTGGGTGTGCTTGAGTTGCTGTGTGCGGCCATGGCGGATGCAACACCTACGGGCTGGTCGAAGCGAGCAGTGAGCAGGGATGGTGTAGGCGACGCGAGCGGGTGGCTGCAATGAAGGCCACCGGTGATGGTGGTCGCATTGTAGTGGGCGGCGCTGGCCGAGGAGACAGACTGGCCACGAAGAAGAAGAAGCAAGGGCACTGGTGCGTTGCAGAACAGAGATTGAAGATGAAGTGAAAGAAAAGAAAAAAAAATTAGAAAAAATAGGAAAATAAATGGAGAAAAAATATTAAAAAAATAGGAAATGGAGATTTAGTAATATTCCGAAGATTTTGGCTATTAAAATTGTTCGATCACGTGTTTCAAGGCTGTGCATGAAAATCGAGGTTATGCATAAAAATTGAGCCAATGCACGAAAATTGAGGTGGTGTATGAAAATTGATGTGATGTGCAAATATCGAAGTAGTGTGTGAGAATTAAGGTTAGGCATAAGAATCGAGGCAAGGCTCTAGGATTAAGCTGTGCACGAAAATCGAGGCATGTAGCGCATACCGAGGAAACCTGAGAGACTAAGCTAAGGTAAGAAAAATTTCCTAGAAATTCTAGTAAATTAGGAAAGTTGTTTTATGAATTGTTATGGAGAAATATTTGGAAAACAATTGAGGAATATTTAGTATGGATTTATTGAGGAAAATAGGAAAAAAATAGAGAAAATTATGAGGAAATTATGAAATAAATAAAATATTGATTTCTTGAATGAATATGATTGCTAGGGTATGTTGAGGATTCAAATTGAGTACATTAGAAGCCTGGCACAAAAATCAAAATGTTATGAGATGCGAATGAAGTAAGTGGTACTTCCCAAACTGGATTTAGTTCTATGAAAAGACTTGATTTGAAAGTGATTTTCCCAAAAGCTAATTTGTTGTAAATGATTTTATTATGTTGTGATGTATTGATGTGAATATGTCATGTAGATTGAATTTACATGTATTGATGGTAAAATGTGCATACATTCACGATGATATTATTGATAATGCATTGCATAAGGGTTTGAGATTATGGATTGGCATCCCTGCTTTACCAAGGGTGCACCCATAGACCTCGGCCCGGGAAGGGGGCTGTAAAAATGGGGAGCAGCAATTGGGTGCGGTCAACTCAAATTGAAAATGACAAGGACATTTTGTATATTGCATTCATGCATGAAAATGATTTTGTACCCTTACTTAAATGATTCATCATTTAACTTGGACTTTGCCCCTAAAATATTCAAACGTTCCAAATGGAGATTATAGTAGATACGAGAATGAATGAGACATGAAATGGCACTTAGCAAAATGCATGATGAATGAACGATGAGATGAATGTATGTAATGTAGCTCATGTGTTTAAGTTCTACTACTTTGAAATCTGAACGTCTTGAAAGTCCATGATGTAAGATATGAGTTATGGTTGACGTTTGAGGAACGATGATGTATAAGCTTATAGTTAATGATGATGTATAACTTGATTTAGAATTAATGTTAGTTGAGAACTTATGTTATGTATTAAGTTATGTTGAGAACTTATGTTTCATTGATGAATAGCCTCGTATTGAGGATTAAGTTCGAGAAACGGTGATGTGAAGATTTGATTTATGATTAATTTTAAGATGTCAGGTTCGATTCTAGCTTCTGCATTTGAGGTATATGATGATTCTCTCTGTGAGATAAAATGATTGGAAATTCTAGAATGGATGTGAGGAATGATGTGATTTAGGATTAGTTTGAAAGGAAAAAATTTATTATCCCAAGAATTAACGCGCCCAAGAAAGCGGGGCGTTATAATGACCGCAGAGGTGATTGCAACATCTTAGCATTGCTACCACATGGGTGAATTTCATAAAGGCATTATTGCATTTGCACGCATGTATTTTCCTTTTCTGAGTCACTCGATCACTTAAATGTCATTATCTAACTTGGGTGTTTCATATCTCTAGGATATTCAACATTCTAAGTATATCAGATGTGCCAGATAATCTAGGTTCCAGTTTGAGCAAGGGCAAAAAAGTGGTGCTTGGATAGCTTTAGGTTTTGCAGCTAGCTTTGGATTTTATTTTGTTATGTACCCTTGTAATTGTACCACAATGATGTATTTTAATAGCAGCTCGGGTACTTAAGTTTGTAACAAGTATAAAGGTGCCCTACAGTTGTACTATAATGATAAGTTGTGTTTTTCTCAAGTATTGAGAGTCATATACATTTCTTGTACTTGCAAAGGAAATCTAGTGGAAACCCCTTTATTTAGCTTTGGCTAAGCTTTCAGGTTCGATCCAATGCTTCTGTTGGTAAGGGTTTCCATAATGCCCGTACATAATGTCTACTTATATTTCACGTTGTTGTGTATTTGGAAAAGCGGGGCATTACATTTTGTTACCTCGGTATAAGGCTAGACTAATTGTTAAGGGATTTATCCAAAAGAAGGAAATTGATTTCAATGAGATTTTTTCCCCTGTTGTGAAGATGTCTTCCATTCGCGTTGTTCTTGGTTTAGCTACTAGTCTTGATTTAGAGATTGAGCAAATGGATGTAAAGACAACCTTTCTTCATGGTGATTTGGAGGAAGAGATTTACATGGTACAACCAAAAGGCTTTGTTAAAGAGGAAAAATGAAGGATTATGTGTGTCGTTTGAAGAAAAGTCTTTATGGGTTGAAACAAGTATCAAGGCAATGGTATAAGAAGTTTGAATCAGTTATGGGGGAGCAAGGGTATAAGAAGACCACTTCAAATCATTGTGTGTTTGTGTAAAAGTTCTCTGACGATGATTTTATCATCTTGTTTCTCTATGTTGATTGTGGGAAAGAACTTAGTCAAAATTGTGCAGTTGAAGAAACAACTCATTAAGTCTTTTGCTATGAAGGATTTGGGATGGGGGAAACAAATTATTGGTATAAGAATTGTTCGAGATTGAAAAAAAAAAAAAGACATTATCTTTATCATAGGAGAAGTACATAGAAAAGGTGCTTTAGAGGTTCAATGTGGATAAATCTAAAGTTGTTAGCTCTCTCTTGCTACACACTTTAGATTGAGCAGTCAACAAAGTCCTACTACAGAGTCAAAGAAAGATGACATGGAATGAGTTCCATATGGTTCAGCAGTGGAGAGTTTGATGTACGCCATGGTGTGTATAAGACCAGACATAGCTCATGCAGTTGGTACAGTTAGTTGTTTTCTTTCTAATTCGGGAAGAGAGTATTCGAATGTTGTTAAGTGGATTTTGAGATATCTGCGTAGGACATTTGGGTTACGTCTTAGCTTTGGAGGTGAGAAACCATTATTGATTGGCTACATCGATGCTAATATGGCCAAAGATATTGACTTTTGACAATCTACTTCAGAGTACTTGGTAAAATTTGCAAGTTGAGTTGTGGCATGGCAATCCAGGTTACAAAAGTGTGTTGCGCTTTTGACTATTGAGGCAGAATTCATTGCAGCTATAGAGGCATGCAAAGAGTTGTTGTGAATGAAGAAATATCTTCAGGAGCTCGGTTTCAAACAAGATCATTAAGTATTATTTTGTGACAGTTAGAGCACTATTCACCTTGATAAGAATACGTGATGTTTTAAGTACCAAGGCTTTGGAATTTGAAAAAGTTTACACGAATGATAATGGATCACTGATATGTTGACAAAAACATTACTTGGGGAGAAACTTGAGACTTGTCGATCAATCGTCGGGATGGCAGTCTCCTCCGACTAGTCGTGAAGGAGGAGATTTGTTGGGTCGGGTTTCGCTCCTAGTTGGAGGATGGCCCAATAATGATTAGGGTGTTTCATAAAAGAATGACTCAGTTTCTTTTACTAATATCTTTATTTCATGGGACTAAAATACCCTTAACAAATTAGGATTTTTTTTTAGCCTCATGAAGTATAAAATTCATGCATAACATATGGGGAAACACAAAAGAAAAGAATAGAAGAAAAAGGGCAAACTTCTGGAAGAAATTTAGATTTTCGTTCTTGCCTGTGCAGTTGTGATCGAACAGCCAATCAAATGGTCATTTGTGCTCCAATTGATCTGAACTTTTGAAGGTATGTTCGAGACTCCTTGTTCTAGGATCTGGACGGTGAAGATTTGATTTGGTAGAGGGGATCTTTAAGAATCAAGCCATTTTTGTTCTGTTTTGTAATTTGGCTCAGATTTCTATTTTTGCTTACGCAGCAGTGATCGAATAGGTAATTGGATGGTCTATTTTGGTCTAATTAAGCTGAAATTTGGACGGTGGAGATCTGTTTTAGAGGCCAAGATCCATGGGAATCAAGTCGTTTTCGTACAGCTTCTTAGTTCGGTCTGTTCTTTCTTATCTCTTTAGTTATTTTATTGATTTGAGATAAGATTTATTTTGTTGTCTCTTACCTCTTGTGAATGTTGAGAGGATTTTATAATCTAGATTTGGTGATATTAGTGGAACTTTTGGGTGAACTTTAATTCTAAATTTTTACTCCTCACATTGAGGGGGGCTTTTCACGTAAATTGATTGTCTCCTTTACTTTTGTGATTGATCTTGATATTTGCCTAGTTATTTTGTTTCCTCACAAATTTTCACATGATGGGATTTAGTATATTGATCCTAACATTAATAGCCTTTTAATCTTTATATTTATAAAAGTACTCATTTATATCTTTTTATCTATAAATTTCTTAAGATTAACATTTTTTTAAAAAAAATCAAAATAATTGACTATTTTCTATTTTGTATCATTACCTTAAAATAATTTCCTTCATGTTTGGGTACTCTTAATAAGTTGCTTTTATTCTGGACGTAAAAGGATTCTGTTAACCCTTTTAAGTTCACAACAACAATTAAAGATTAATTAACTATCCTCTGGTATTCCAATAATACGAGGATGAATGCCATTAGCTTTAAATTATTATTAAAATAACGTCCAAAAATTAACGGTATCATTATCATTAAAAAAATGATTAGTCAACAATCATCATCAGACATTAGTAGACGCTGTGAAGCACGGAAACTCCCGTTTTGGAAACGTCAGAAACGGCCCGAAACCTTTTTCGGGCCATTTGTGTCATTTTTAAAAACATTGGGGCCATTTCATAATTTAAACAAATTGGCTGGAAAAGCGTTTCCAGCTTTTCCAGCTGGAAACGCTTTTCCAGCGCTCGCCGTAGCCGCCATTCTGACCGCTTCCTTCTCTCTTCTTTTTATTCTTCTTCTTTTTCTCCTTTCCTCTCTTCTGTAGCCGCCATCTGCTTTGTCGCCGCCGTCTGCTTCCAAAGCGACTACCATCTGCTTCGTGGCCATTTGCTTCGTCGCCCTCGCCATTCCCTTTTGTAACACTATAAGTAAGTTTCCAACTCTATTCAGGTTAGAACGTTAATATTTAATATTTTAGTGCATATTTTCCTGTAAGTAACACTGTAAGTAAGTTTTGCCATCTACTGTTGTATTGAGAATTTTTCTCAATTTGTGCTAATATTTTAGTGGATGCTTTTGAATGGGCTGAGGGGTGGACACTGGACAATAAGAGTTGAATGTTTTGAGCCATTTTCTTTTTTGAGGTGATAGAGAATTATTTTTATTTGGTTAGTCTTAACTTAATTATGATTTAATTAAAATTTATTTATTGTGATTTTAAAATTTACAAATAATCGACTGTATTTGTGGCTGTTGTGATGTTTTGTGGCTATTTGTCACTATTTTGTTACAGAAAATAGAATGTTTTGTGGCTATTCGTGGCTATTTTGTGACTTAAAATTTAATTATTAAGTAATAATATATTTTTTTAAATATTGTTGATGGTTGTTTAAATGTATTATGGACTTTATATTTATGTTTGTTTGAATATATTATAGAACTTATGTTTATTGTTTATATTTAATTTTTTTTATTTTTTTCTATATTAAAAATTATATTTATAAAAAAAATTCTTATATTTTTTAAATTTACAGTTTATCCTACGTTTTCGTGTTCTATCTTTTTTAAAAAATGTTATTTCTGTGTTTTCATTTTCTATAAAAAAATGTCTCCCATTTTTATTTCCATGCAACCTAGAGTAGACGGTGCATATGAATTCGTTTGTTAATTTGCTTCTCTTGACCAGTCTCAAGTTGAACATCGACTTATCTAAAATATATTATATTAATGTCGGTTGCCATGTTTATTGGGACGTTAAGCCCAGTCATGGTCAGAAAGCCCAGCTATTTTGATGAATGTTTTGTCAATTTGCCAAAAAATTAATCATAAAAAAATTAGCGGGCCAGAACTGTAGACTTTTCATGTTATTTCAGTGTCGACATTATTGAAGATAAGTATCAAATCACTAATAAAAATTCTGTTTGGTGTTTTCTGGTGAAGAGCTTAACTACAACTTTCAAGGTTGATTTTTATAAATCAAACATGCGTGTTTGATTGGAATCACTTTGAAGGTTGATATTTATAAATGGCGTGTTTGATTGAAATTATTTTTTATGAAAAATGTTATATGAAAAATTTTTCATACTTAGATATTTAATTGTTTAATATTTTTCATGAAAATTAAAAATAAGCATCATATCACTAATAAAAATTAAAAGTAACATATTTAATTGCTTAATTACAAATTTTGAGGTTGATTTTTATAAATCAAATATGCATGTTTGATTGAAATTATTTTTCATGAAAAATATTAAATTAATAAAAAAAAATTTATATTTGATTGCTTAATATTTTTTATAAAAAATGTTAAAGCAGTGAGATAAGAAAGCCTATGCTCGGGGGTCTAGAGAGCCTATGCTCAGGGGCGGCCCTGGACTGTCAAGGCAGTGAGATAAGAAAGGTTGAACCCGAGAAATATGGCGCAAACGTGGAATCGAAGAAACGCATGCAAATATGTGTATATATATATCCATGCAGAACAAAGAGCTTAGCATAAAGCACAAACTAATTAACATGGCTATGGCCAGTGAATACAAAACTGAAGAGCTAGTTCAAGCTCATGTGCTTTTCCGAAATCAAATCTTCGCCTTCATAAACTCTGGATCATTGAGATGCGCAGTTCAGCTTGGAATACCAGATGTTATTCACAGCCATGGAAAACCCATGGCTCTTAGCGAGCTAGTTGCTGCGCTTCCAATCAAGCAATCCAAAGCTCACGGCATTCATCGCCTCATGCGAGTTCTTGTCCATTCTGGCTTCTTTGCTGAGCAAGAAGAAGGCTATGTGCTCACACTGGCTTCAAGGCTCCTCCTAAAAGATGAGCCGTTGAGTGTGAGAGCATACGCCTTGATGGCGTTTCATCCTGCTATGGTGAAACCCTGGAGCGTCATGAGCGATTGGTTCCAGAATGAAGATACTGCGCCCTTTTATACAGCTGAACTGAAGAATTTCTGGGAGTATAGCGCTGAAGAAACAAGCTTTGGCGATTTGTTTAATGCAGCCATGGCTAATGACTCCAAGTTCATCGTATACTTGATGATGAAAGAGTGCAAGGCAGCGTTTGAAGGGTTGAGCTCATTGGTGGATGTTGGCGGCGGCACGGGGACCGTAGCCCGGGCCATTGTTGAATCATTCCCCAACATGAAGTGCACTGTGCTTGATCTCCCACGCGTGGTTGCTAACTGCCAGGGGAGTGATAAGCTGGACTTCGTTGGAGGGAGCATGTTTGAGGCAATTCCTCCCGCAAATGCAATCTTACTCAAGGTCCATTATATCTTTTTCTTTTGGTTCCTTCTCTCTAGGATATTCTTACAAAATTTTTTTTTATGAAACATAATGTTAGGCTCCTTCATTTCCAAGTCATTCGCACTTGGGATATTGCTTATAAATAGGCAACTCCACCCTTGTGTGTTAAGGTGAGACATTTGGTTCCATATGAGTGTCAAGGGGTCAGGTCATCTGTATATTGGCTAGTTTTTAGTTTAGTAATACAAATTAAACTACTCACTTGTGATGTTTATTAAAATGAGTAAGATAAGACTTTGTCAATATAATTTATCTATAAAATTCAATATAAGTTATTCGAAAATGAGAATAAATAAATTTATCTTAAAAGTTCAAGATAAAAAATCATGTGATTTCTTTTCAGAAAATTTAACAAACACAATGAAAATCACTTTTGTCTGAGATACTTTCTATATCCCACCTTTTCTAATCCGTATCTTGGTTAACGGACACTATCTTAGTAGATTGTCCCCTAATCATGGGATCGTAGATGTAGATATTGAGGTCAAATCATGTTAAACTTATGTGCTTCTATATATATTTCTATATATATTTTACATGACATAATCCCAAGTGGTATAGGACATTATGCCTCCCAACATGTAAAACATTATGGTAATATTAACTATGACTAGATATTGGGCACAGGAAATTCTGCATGATTGGGATGATGAAACTTGTATAAAGATATTGAAGAAATGTAAAGAAGCAATTCCAAGCAAGGAAAAGGGTGGCAAGGTGATCGTCATTGATGTTGTGTTGGACAACCAGAAAGAAGATGATGGGTTTTTCCGAGCACAACTCTTTCTTGACACAACGATGTTGGCTATCTTAACAGGTAAAGAAAGAACCAAGAAAGAATGGGCACAACTCTTCTATGAAGCTGGTTTCAGTCACCACAAAATCACTCGAGCTTTGGGAATTAAGTCTCTCATTGAGGCTTATCCTTGACTATGGCATTGGAGTTGCTGGACAACTTTCCCCTTTCTTTTCTCAAAATCATTTGAATAATGGACTACTACTCCATGTTTTTATGGAATAATAACTTGTATACCTGGCTAGGTACAAACTGCATGCTATAGATTGTATCTTTTTTATGCATCAATATATTTGAGCTTTGCCTATAATAATGTACCATTTCTACTTGATTGTTGATAGCTAGATGCAAACTAATTAATCAAATAAATACTAAGATAAATAACTTCTAGGCAATCTAACGCTAAATCAATCTAATATTTCACAACTATTTTATATTCTAATTTGTCTCAACTTGACTTCATCTTATCATGCTTATACTCTAAGACTATAAATACCCAACAACCACGGACATATTTAGGGGCAGTCTCAGTCCTCCCCCATATCTGCCTTGTGAATCTAGCCCATTTTGGGGAGAAGGGTGCTGAAATGACTTATGAATTTAGGAAATAGCTCTCCCCTAGATCTGCTCTTAGATCCGTCCTTGCCAACATAAGGAAAATCAGAAGGAACTCTAAAACAAAAAATCAACAAAGGCACCTACTAAAATAACAATTGGGGCATTTAAGGAATTAGATTTTTATTTAAATAGGGAGATGGTTTCTCTGAAGACGAAATAAATAATTTTAATGTTTTGGTTCATTATTGTTGAAACCAATATACATATTCAGTTTTGGTTGTCACGGTCCGCAATGTACTATCCTTTTAGTGCCCATAATGTCATCAGAGTTTGTTTTTCTCTACATGTGATAGAGTGTTGGATCAAAAAGGCAAGATTGTCGACAAAAACACTATAAATGTGGTTCTCCTTTTGGCTTGATTTGGAATTCAAACAACAAATGGTTGAGTTAGTAGATGAATCAAGTAAAGATGAGCTTAACAACTAAACGAAGTGTTGCTACAATTGCAAAACCATTATTGTGCATTATTTTTTGTACTCAATAATCAAAAAGGTGTAGAATTTTTATTTATTGTTGTATTAACTCAGGTTTAAGGTAGGGATCTAGCTGTGAAGAAGGATTCATAAAAGTTTTCTAACTCTTGTAAAAAGCTAATAATTAAGTAAGGTTGATATTTCCTATAAAAAGTTACGAGAATCATATAATTTTTAACGAACTTCTTCAAGTGTATTTTACTTTCTTGCATTTGGTTGTTTAATTTTTAAAATAACATCTAATTATATATAAAATTATCAATGACTTAGTGTGTTTAAAATTTAAATTACTTAATAGTAATACATACATTTATTTTAACTATTCAATAATATATATATATATATATAGAATTCACAACTTCGCACTTTGAATTTCCACAAAAAAAAAATTATATCTTGTAATTACCTTAAAAAATCTAAATACATAAAATTTTTCAAAACTTTTTTATTTTCCACAAAAAATGGGTTGACCCATTCGGCTTAACCTGTGCCTTGGGTTTGGCCTAGGTACACAATGTGAGCTCATGGGCAAAGTCAAGCCTTGGCTTTCGTTAACGAACCGAGCACAACTCAACTCATTAACTAGTGGTCCAATTAATTCTCTCCCTCCACCTTCCTCTCCCCTATACGAGTGCAATTTTGTTCACCCCCTTTAACAGGGGTGAACATGACCCCCAAAGGCCCCCTCTCTGTTAAACATGACCCCCAAAGTACTGGGGGTCATGTTCACCCCCTATACACACGTACCTTTAAAGATCCAATCGAGATTCTAACGAACATAACATGCACTTGAACCTCACTATGGGGTTTGGCAATGGAAAAACTCCACTGGGGTTCATTTCATTCCTTCCCCCCTCCCCCTTTCTATCTATATCTCTTCTATATATAGGTTTAATGGTAGTGGGTAATTGGTGATAGCGGCTAATTGCTACCAATATATATATATATATATATATATTTTTGTTTTGTTTTGTTCTATTCCTTCTTATCCCATTTATTTTTATATTTTGTAAATTGTGATGAGTACTTTTTGTAATTTGGTAAAACTCAAAAATAGTTATTGTAATTTATTCTTTAATTAGTAATTATTAAAAAAATATAAAATGTTTAAATTGTTTAAAGGTTTAATAAGGGTATGAGAATACCATTTATACACATGATATAAAGACATTAAATTCTACGTAAAGAGTAAAATATCATAAAGGACATAATTAATTTTCTCTTTTTTTTTTTCTCAACTTAGGGTTTACAGTCAAGGAGTAGATAAACATTTTTCGTCGATGACTCCAACGATCGATTTTTCTCCAACGCCTTGCTCAATTGGTTCTTCCCCTTTTCCACTTCAAACCCCATTGTTTAGCTCCCTATTTCCTATCATCCTTCCTCTTTGATCGAACTTGTGATAATTTTAACTTGAAATTCAAATTTAATTATGATTAATACATCTGCACTTAAAGATTATCTTTATAACTCATCAAAAATATTTTTTTTTCATGACATATCTTCTTATTAGAATATGGATTTATTTAATTTTTTTTGTATATATCTATAGATAAGTAGATAGATTTATAAATGGGTGACCAGTATCTAAAATTATTATAATAATATTATCATAGTGATATTTTATTATTTCTATTTGTGATTTTTTTTGAATTTGGATTTTTTACGTAAATTTTTTGTGTTCTTTTGTATGTTTAATGATTTCATCGTAATTTGTTTTCGATGCTAAATTCTTATAGGACTTTCTTGTGCATCTTCACTTATTATCTTCTCTCTGTCTCTCTTCCAGCTCACAACCTTATCACGTCTCTATTTCTCGACTCCTTTCCAAGGTCTTAGTTGATGGTTGGATGATCTTGCAGAAGATGACTAATTGACTATAGCGATGGATGTGGCAGTATCTCGACTCCTTTCCAAGGTCTGGGTTTGATTTCGATGTTTTTGGAGCCTTCTGTGTTGATTGTTGACTTATTGTTTATTGTGTTTAGTTGAGAGTCTTGTTCTTCAGGCGTTGTTTTGTTTTTGGTTTTTCTTGGAGGTTGATGTTTCCCTACCCTGGTTTGAAGTTTCACTCGCTTGAGCTTTATCTCCGTGCATTCATCATATTCTAATGTTTTCAATAAACATTTTCAAACTAAATGGCATAGCATTTCATCCATAACAGTGAAATCAGCGAGTCTACAACACGTACGTGCGTGTACGTTGGCAAATAAGATTTTGGATGTGATCATGGCGGTCATCACCCGTTCAAGTTTTCTGTTATTTTTAATTGCGATTACGTTAACATACATTGAATGATACGTACATTTAGTAATATATTAAGAATTCTAAAGTAAACAGTTGTGTTTGAACTCCATTTAGTAAACATACAATCTTTCTATTATTGTGTAAATTGTTTGACAATTTCGATAATTATTCATAATTTTAGCAGCACAGAATAAAGGGTACTTATTATAGTCTATAAATTACTTTTGACTATTTACTGTCTCCTATTGACTAAAAGATGAATATTTTCTTTAGCCAACAAATATAAATATGCCTTGTTTTGTGTCACAAGATAGAAACAGTACTATTACATGTTTTATTAGGATAATAATGTTAACTAAAACTATTAAAATGACTTACCAGAATAATCAACCAATGATTTTCAAAATAATTCAATAAATACCTCTGAAACATGGATTTTCAAAATTATCAAGAAGCAAAAAAAATCAACAAAGGCACCTACTAAAACAACTGGTGCATTTAATGAATTAGATTTTTATTTAAATAGGAAGATGAATTCTCCGAAGATGAAATTAATAATTTTAATGTTTTGGCTCGTTGCTTTTGAAACCAATATACATATTCAGTTTTGGTTGTCAGCAATGTACTAATCCTTTTAGTGTCCATAATGTCATCGGAGTTTGTTTTCTGTGCATGTGACTGTTGGATCCAGCTGAAAGGCAAGATTGTCAGCAAAAAAACTATAAAAGTGGTTTTTCTTTTGGCTTGATTTGGAATTGGAGCAACAAATGATTGGAATTGGAACAACAAAGGACGTGATGCTACAATTGCAAAGCCAATATTGTGAATTCTTTTTTGTACTCAATAATCGAAAAAGTGTTGGATGAGTTTGCTATAATTTATAATTTATAAATTCCATATTAATATTGGGGATGAGCTTGCTAGTTATTTTTAAATGTGTATTAATATTCGTTGTCGTAAGTTTCTTATATTGGAACAGTTGTGTAATTTGTGCCAAATTAGGAAAAAAAAGTCCTAGAAGAACAAATCTTATATTGGACTAGTTGTCGAAATTTCTGCCAAATCTTATTTTTCAAACTTGAGAGTGACTGATGGAAGATCTAAACACCCTATAATAAAAAATAGAAAAAAAAAAAAGGAACTTTTCCAAGAATTATATGAGAGAGTGGACAAATTATTTTGCTGAGGTCTGCAGCTACTCACGTATGAAGATTTAATTTTCATAGTTTATTTGACGGGCATGTAATTTTTAAATCAAGATTAACCTCTTAATTAATTCCAAATACGGTATGAATAAACTTCTTTCTTGTAATTCATGAGGATAATCATCACTCCCTAATCGCTAACCAAAAACTAAACATATGAGGAGGGATATTAGTGCTATGTTATACCAAACGATACCAAGGGACACATAATTGTTGCATCAGAAGACCTTGTAAGGCAAAATGTACAAAAAATATCCCATTCGGGGTTAGTAGCCATTGCAACTCATCTAGGCGCCCAATCCTAGGAGGGCCAAGCATGTGGTCCTAAATAATATCCAAACCTGTATATAAAGTTGTCTCTAGCCACACCTAAGAATCATTAATAATAATTTTTAAGACGAGCATAGATACTCCCAATTGCTAAGGCAATTATAGAGATACCTAAGAATCATTAATAATAATTTTTAAGACAAGCATAGATACTCCCAATTGCTAAAACATATATAGAGATAATCTGTAACGACTCATTAATGGGACTAGATGTTATGGGTATTTTATTTTTGAGCATGGGAAATTTTTTCCTATTAGAATAAATGTGAAAAATATTTATATGAGGCAAATTTATGTAAGTAAATTATGTGAATAAAATTATAAATGTTATTATCATAATTGATGAAAAGGGGAGAAATAAAGGAAATGGAAATGTTTGAGAAGTCCAACTTAGTGGCTAGAGTGGATTGTGCTACTAAAAGTAGGTTAAGCCCAAGTGCAAGAGTGGAAATGTTATGGGTTGCCCAATGGGCCATTATTTTTAATTGGGCTAATAAAGTGGGCTTGGGCCATGTATGTATATGAGTGGAAGAAAATAAATGGAAAAGAAATGAAAATGAGAGGAGAAATGTTTATAAAGGGCTTGGATTTTTAAGTGGTGTGTGTGTGTAGTGGAGGGTAATTTGGGAAGGAAAAATGGAAGGGGTGGATGGAGTTGGTGGCAGTCCACTCCCACCCCATTCCTTCTTACTTCCCAATCACTCATTCTCCTTTTCTCTCTCTCCATTCTCCCTTTCTCTTCCTCTCATTCTTCTTCTTCTTCCTCTTCATTTTCTTCTTCTCCATTTTTGTTGTCCATTGAAGCTTGAAGAGAAGTTGTAGCTGGGAGCATTCATTTTTCTTGGATTTTTCTTCATCAAAGGCAAGTTCTCTTGCACTCATATTTTTATTTTGGTGCAAGCATCAATCTTGTTTCTCATATCTTTGTTGCAAGACTATATGGTCATGTCTTAAAGTGGTGTTTTGAAGATTGGGTTGAGTTAGTTGTTTCCAACCTTTTCCAAAAAAATATGGATTTCTTTTAATGGCTTCATTGAGTCTTGTTCTTGGTCTCTTTGGGGCTTGTTTTCCCCATATTTATTTCATGGAATGGAAACTTGGGGGTAGGAGATTAGCCATGGTTTGTTTTGAGATTGTTTTGGGGTCATTTGGTGTGTTTGTGGGTGATGAGTCGACTATTTTTAGGGCTTAGTTAACTCATCGGAAGCCTATTTTCTCAGTTTTTCATTGCCAGCCTCGGCCTAGTCGACTAATGGGCGTTCATGAGTTGACTCATCATAAGTCGACTAATGCCTGCCCAAAAGTCGACTAATCAAATTTTTTTCAACACTGCACAAATTGCGCTATTTTGATCATAACTTTTAATATAAAACTCGGAATTGCAATCAGTTTGAATAGCCATAAACTAGAGTTCGAGGGATTTAATTTGATATATAATATCATATATTTTGGTGATAAATTAAGTGGGCCAAGGCTTTCCTTAATCTAAATTAAGAATAATTGGTAACCTAAATTGTGGGTGATTGCTTTCTCTAGCATCACTTAACCCTCCAAAATGCTAGGAGGTGATGGAAGATATGTGTACGTGCATGCATGGGCTCATGAGTGAATATGTTATTGGCATGGTTAAATGTGCATGATGTGTACATGTCTATAATGGATCATGTATGTTATATTTTATGTGAGCTTCCATGAGCATAGCATGGTATTATGATTTGTGCCCTATTGTTATTATTTTGGTGCGGCGGCTATGTTCCTCAAATGGGAAAAGAAAAGGATATCCTAAAAGAACGTCTGATGCGGGTGAGGTGACCATAAACCCGGTAGGCGATGCTCGAGCCAATGAGTGGCAAATTGATTTTGTGTGTATATATATATATATGTATGCATTCATGCATGTGAATAAATAGCTCTGAGAGCTAATGTGAATAAAGGGCTTGAGAGCCAATGTGAAGTATGAAGACTTATGTATTCATGAGAATTGAATTGATGCATAAAATGCATAATGGCAATGGAATGGGAATGATTTCATTGATGGGATCTAAATGGGAAATGCTACCCGTACTTTGAGAGTTGGGTTTATTTCACTTTGAGTTATCCATGCCTTAACCCTATTGTTTCATTTGTCATAGCATATGGTTGCTTGTAGAATGACTCGATTAATGAGAATTGAAGGATGGGTTTAAAAATTACTGGGGAGTCGGGTGTACTCTATTTTGTTATCCATCCCTTCTTTCTTGTTTTCGTATATATATATATATATATATATTTGTCGAGCCCTATGGCTTGCTTTGAAATATGGGTTGATAAACCAAAAGGAAGTATTTTCTTTGAAGATGTTGTTGTCCAGTTTAGAAGGCATGAACCCAATGGGTATTTAGATGTTGGGTAATGGTTTTTCTTTGGCTCTTAATTATTCATGCCTTCATGTATCATGCTATGGTTACTTCCTTTGCTATATATTTGCTAAGCCTTGTGCCTCACGTTGTTTCTTTGGTCATTCCAAGTAAGGAAAGATAGATATTTGTGGGGCGTGTTCAAATTAGATGTGTACAGAGATGTCCCGGCCTCAAAGATTCGTGGGTGTATGTTGAGGGAAAGAATTTGAGGGTTTATTTTATTTCTAAAACCTTGTTGCCCTTTACTTTCAAAATGTACGGGTTGTAAGCCCAGGATGTTGATGTAATGAGCGTTATGTAATTTATTTTGGCTCCTATTATTGGTGAGCAAATTCGGAAAAGAAATTTCTTGTAAATTTGAGTGTCTGTATCCATTTTGAATGGACCTTCTTTCGGACTTCCTGTGTTAGCGGAAAAATCTGAGAGCGAGCCCTGACAGCTTGGTATCAAAGCAAAGGTTGGGACGAGAGGAGTCTCTATACACATAGGAGTGTCGGGTAGAGTTAGGACTAAGTTTAATAGTCCAAAGTAAGGATTTAATTTAAGATGGTACTGTAAGTATGTAATGTGATATGGCTTGCTTAGGGTTGTATTAGTAATAGGGCGTATGTTCTCAAATTCGGTGCTTGGGTGAGGAGTGATTTATTTCAATAATTTGGATGATGTTCGGCCTTGTATGCAGACTCCAGAACACTTTTACATGGACCCTGGGGGATTGAGTTCTGGACTGCCAAAC
Organism: Diospyros kaki; assembly: GCA_036245055.1. NCBI lineage: Eukaryota > Viridiplantae > Streptophyta > Magnoliopsida > Ericales > Ebenaceae > Diospyros > Diospyros kaki. The sequence goes on along the minus strand of BSEG01000011.1, from coordinate 24,783,479 downwards.
CTAAGTTTAGGGGAGCTAGATCTACTTTGGTATCGCTGGGAAAAAGAGTTGCTCACAGTCTGGGGAAGAAAACAACTAGAAAGGGAGCAAGTGGTGGACTATCTACACCGAGTGGATTCAGTGTTCCACTTTACCATCAGTGAGCATATGTGGAATGTGTGGGGCCTCCTAGAAAAAGAAGTGTTGTTCGTGAGAAAATTCATGAATGAAAAGTGGAAAGAGCTTACCCGGATGCTGATGCAAGATATGCACTTCCGATTCCATTATGACGCTTTTGTCGATGCTATAAAGTGACAGGCGAAAGTATGGGATCCAAGTCAAAATGTAGCTTATGACTCTGAGGAGGAAATAGCGATTTCTGGGAAATTTCCATTTGAAGTTGTGAAGTGGGAGCCAACTGGTCGAAGAGAAGAGCTTATCGGGCTTGAGTCAAGTGTAGACAGTGATGGAGGTTTGGCTTGCCTGGCAGATGAGGCCACATCCCATGCTGAGGGGGATAAGAAGAGTAGTACTTAGTGGAAATGTTGTACTATTAAAGTTATAAGTGCTGGTATTATACATATGTAGTAGGTGAAGTACGGGTGAAATGTATTGTATATAATGGTGAAATGTACAAGGAGTTTTATTTTGTCACACATGAGGACTGTTTATAATCAATTGTGGTGTGAAATTGTCTTACGTGCTTGGCAGGGTGAATGAATGATGTGACATGGTATTAAATTGAATAGCTACATTTTTTATAGACTCGTATGCATTGGGGTAAGCATGACCTATGGGTTTTTTGTTGGATTCTTCAAGGCCTTAAAAAGGGAAGAATGTCTCCACGTGAGGGAAGGGCTTAAGGATTGAATTGCCATTAATCAATAGTTAAGGGCTAATAGTCGCAAACTATGTGTGGTTTGACTGCAATTAGTGAGAAGTGTAAATAGTTATGGCATTGTTCACGTGGAATATGAGAGTTGGGGATATTTGGGTAGCAAATTGTGGGAGTTTAAGGAATATGTAGTACTCGCAGGTGAGTTAATTGGGCAAGCACGCAACTGAGTTAATGAGGAACTAAGTTGGAATTATATGAAAGACACATGTCGTTACCTACCTAGATTTTTGGTTTAGGTTTAGGACGAGGATGTGCTCCATGAAATAGAAGGGAAAGAAAGAATAAGGGCTACCATATGAACACACGTGTACGTATATATGTAAAATCTAGACAAGGCTAGACCATATAAAAATGTAATGCGATTTTGTAGGCTAATGAGAAGCTAAGGGAAAGAAAATAATAAGGTGAGAGCCTATTTCAGCATAGCAGCTGTTGACTGATGGTAAGGAGTTATCGATCGGTCGCGAACGGTCGCCCGTTTCCTTTCGTCTGTCGACTGTGTTTTTGCTGAGTGTGGTTTTCTAAAACCATTAAAATAGTAATGCGGTTAATATATACAGGTATATATGTATGTGTATGTATATTTGTATTAATATTCGATGCGTGGTATTATTATAAATTAATAACGCTTAGATGATCATGATCAATTTGTGAAGAGAGGAGGAAATATGGCAGTGTAGTGGTGTGCACGAATGGTGGTATTTGGAATAAGAGACCATGACTGATAAGAAGTTCACCATAAGTGGATTACTTATGGAAAATAATTATTGCGATGTGGCATTCTCCAAGATTGTCGTGTGGTCTAGATGGTATTAGTAAATGATGAGTTGGGGAAGTAGTCATCTCAAAATGGGTATTATAGTTCTCATTGATGATATGGGTGATATCGATATACTCGCCAAGTAAGGAGACTCACCAGGAGTATTTAAAGGGTTGTTTTATCTAAATTGGGAAATCACAAGAGGTAGGTTGTGAATTGCAAATGCAAATTTTGAGTCGAAGAAAATAATCTCTTGTGAATTTTGCTAAGGTCTGAATGATAAAGAAGTGATCTCTATTCAAGATCGTTGCAATTATAAGGAGTCTCTTGGGCATCAAGGTGTGTCGTAGGTTGTTAAAGAGAGATTTTGAGCATCGTTGCTCTATTGACTTGAATGACTTGGGGAAAGGGGTTAAATTTATTGGGAAATAGCCTCGATAGAGAGGTGTCCAAAACCTGAATGTCGAATGGTATGGGCTTTGATATTGGCCATATCTATGGGCCTGAAGGATGCTTGGCATTATGCCTTAGGGTCCAAGTGGAAGCCCAGTGTTGTGTCTCATCTGTAGCTACCGAGCAAACTGTAGGGATTATTTAGTCATTGGAGAACATTGTATATGAGATGTCTATCTTTTCTCCTGAGGAAAGACCCATTACACTTTATGTGTGTATGAATTTGATTGAGCAGATTCGGGGTTAGCAACCGAGAGATGAAGGACTAGCTCATATCAAGGCGAATTTGGAGAGATTTGCTCTTAATCGAAGGAAACGATGGTTTGTTGATGTTTTAGGAACGGATTGAGTTCCTAATGATGCCAAGAGTAGGCAAGGGATTTTGTTTGAAACCTGTGAGTCCCATTACTCATCCATCCTAGTACAGCGAAGATGTATTAGAATCTCCGGCATCAGTTTTGTGGGATGACATGAAGCAAGATGTAGCTAAATTGTCTCGGGTTGCATGGTGTGTTAGTAAGGCAAAGCGGAACATCAGAAGCTCATTAGCCTACTGTAGTCATTGCCATTCCAAAGCGTGAGTGGGATAATATTTCCATGGACTTTGTAACTGGGTCGCCTAGAGTGGCGAAGATAACGATGCTATTTGGGTGATAGTCGACAGGCTAACAAAATCGACCCACTTCTTGTTTATCGAAAAGATCTATCCCTTGAGTCGTTTGGCGAAGATATATGTTGAGGAAATTGTTAGATTGCATGGCATCCCAGCAAGTACCATATCAAACTGGGATCCCCGAATTACCTCGTGCTTTTGGGGAGCATTACATGAGGCATTGGGGGTAAAGTTGAGTTTCAGCATCGCATTTCACCCACAGTCAGATGGGTAGTCGAAGAGAACTATACGGACATTGGAGGATATACTGAGGGCATATGCCTTGAGTTTTCATAGTGGTTGGGATGACCACCTTCTATTGGTGGAATTTGCCTCCAGCAATAGCTATCAAGTCGATATTGGAATACTGCCTTATGAGGCATTATATGGCAGGTCGTGTAGGTCTCCTATTTGTTGGAAAGAGATAAGGGATAGGGCACTATTGGGCCCTGAAATCAATGAGCAGAGTTCAGGAAAGATCAGAGTCATTAAGGCTAGAATGAAGGTGCCCCAAGATAGGCAGAAGGAATTTCTCGAATAGAAGACGACGTGTCTTGTAATTGCCATCAAAGATTGTGCATGAAAAAAGGAAATACCCAGGATGGGTGCATTCCGAATTGCGATTTCAGGGAAGTTTAGTTCCCACTACATTGATCCTTTGAGATGATAGAATGAATTGGATCTTTGGCATATGAGTTAGTCTGGTTTGGCAGGTGTGCATGAAGTGTTGCATGTATTAATGTTAAGGAAGTATGTGTTGGATCCTCAGCACGTAATGGGCTATTAGACCATAGAGGTCAACGCCAAGGTATCGTGAGGAAGCGTCATTGAGCATTACAAAGGAAATGTGTTCAGAAGCCAGTTGATTCTATATGTATCAGGTTGGGGGTGGCGTCCCCATTTGGTCAATGTTACCCAAGAGTTAGCATCTCCTTCCCAATTATATGCGCATGAACAGGTCCGAATTTGAAGGACCAAATTCTTTGAAGGGGGGAGAAACTGTAACGACCCATTAATGGGCCTAGACATTATGGGTATTTTATTTTTTAGCATGGGAAATTTTGCCCTATTAGAATAAATGTGAAAAATATTTATATGAGGTAAATTTATTAAGTAAATTATGTCAATAAAATTATAAATGTTATTATCATAATTGATGAAAAGGGGAGAAATAAAGGAAATGGAAATGTTTGAGAAGTCCAACTTAGTGGGCTAGAGTGGATTGTGCTACTAAAAGTAGGTTAAGCCCAAGTGCAAGTTGTGCAGTATTTTAGTTAAGTAAATGAAATGTTATGGGTTGCCCAATGGGCCATTATTTTTAATTGGGCTAATAAAGTGGGCTTGGGCCATGTATGTATAAGAGTGGAAGAAAATAAATGGAAAAGAAATGAAAATGAGAGGAGAAATGTCTATAAAGGGCTTGGATTTTTAAGTGGTGTGTGTGTGTAGTGGAGGGTAATTTGGGAAGGAAAAATGGAAGGGGTGGATGGAGTTGGCGGCAGCCCACTCCCACTCCATTCCTTCTTACTTCCCAATCACTCCTTCTCCTTTTTTCTCTCTCCATTCTTCCTTTCTCTTCCTCACATTCTTTTTTTTCTTCCTCTTCATTTTCTTCTTCTCCATTTTTGTTGTCCATTGGAGCTTGAGGAGAAGTTGCAGCTGGGAGCATTCCTTTTTCTTGGATTTTTCTTCATCAAAGGCAAGTTCTCTTGCACTCATATTTTTATTTTGGTGCAAGAATCCTTCTTGTTTCTCATATCTTTGTTGCAAGACTATATGTTCATGTCTTAAAGTGGTGTTTTGAAGATTGGGTTGAGTTGGTTGTTTCCAACCTTTTCCAAAAAATTATGGATTTCTTTTAATGGCTTCATTGAGTCTTGTTCTTGGTCTCTTTGGGGCTTGTTTTCTCCATATTTATTTCATGGAATGGCAACTTGGGGGTAGGAGATTAGCCATGGTTTGTTTTGAGATTGTTTTGGGGTCATTTGGTGTGTTTGTGGGTGATGAGTTGACTATTTTTAGGGCTTAGTTGACTCATCAAAAGCCTATTTTCTCAGCTTTTCGTTGCCAACCTCAGCCTAGTCGACTAATGGGCGTTCATGAGTCGACTCATCATAAGTCGACAAATGCCTGCCCAAAAGTCGACTATTGCCTGCCCATAAGTCGACTAATGATTGCCCAAAAGTCGACTAATCAAATCAATTTCAGCACTGCGTAGATTGCTCTATTTTGATCATAACTTTTGACATAAAACTCTGAATTGTAATCCGTTTGAAGTTCCATAAACTAAACTTTGAGGGCTTTAATTTGATATATAATATCATATATTTTGGTGATAAATTGAGTGGGCCAAGACTTTCCTTAATATAAATTAAGAATAATTGGTAACCTAAATTGTTGGTGATTGCTTTCTCTACATCACTTAACCCTCCAAAATGCTAGGAGGTGATGGAAGATATGAGTACTTGCATGCATGGGCTCATGAGTGAATATGTTATTGGCATGGTTAAATGTGCATGATGTTCATGATGTGTACATGTCTATAATGGATCATGTATGTTATATTTTATGTGAGCTTCCATGAGCATGGCATGGCATTATGATTTGCACCCTATTGTTATTATTTTGGTGCGGCGACTATGTTCCGCAAATGGGAAAAGAAAAGGATATCCTAAAAGACCGTCTGACGAGGGTGAGGTGGCCATAAACCCGGTAGGCGATGCTCGAGCCAATGAATGGCAAATTGATTTTGTATATATATATATATATGTATGCATTCATGCATGTGAATAAATAGCTCTGAGAGCTAATGTGAATAAAGGGCTTGAGAGCCAATGTGAAGTATGAAGACTTATGTATTCATGAGAAATGAATTGATGCATAAAATGCATAATGGCAATGGCATGGGAATGATTTCATTGATGGGATCTAAATGGGAAATGCTACTCGTACTTTGAGAGTTGGATTTATTTCACTTTGAGTTATCCATGCCTTAACCCTATTGCTTCATTTGTTGTAGCATATGGTTGCTTGTAGAATGACTCAATTAATGAGAATTGAAGGATGGGTTTAAAAATTATTGGAGAGTCGGGTGTACTCTATTTTGTTATCCATCCCTTCTTTCTTATTTTCAGGTATATATATATTTGTTGAGCCCTATGGGTTGCTTTGAAATATGGGTTGATGAACCAAAAGGAAGTATTTTCTTTGAAGATGTTGTTGTCCAATTTAGAAGGCATGAACCCAATGGGTATTTAGATGTTGGGTAATGGTCATTCTTTGGCTCTAAATTATTCATGCCTTCATGTATCGTGCTATGGTTACTTCATTTGCTATATACTTGCTGAGTCTTGTGGCTCACGTTGTTTCTTTTGTCATTCCAAGTAATGAAAGATAGATAGTCGTGGGGCGTGTTCAAATTAGATGTGTACAAAGATGTCCCGGACTCAAAGATTCGTGCGTGTATGTTGAGGGCAAGAATTTGAGGGTTTATTTTATTTCTAAAACCTTGTTGCCCTTTACTTTCAAAATGTACGGGCTGTAAGCCCAAGATGTTGATGTAATGAGTGTTATGTAATTTATTTTGGCTCCTATTATTGGTGAACAAATTCGGAAAAGAAATTTCTTGTAAATTTGAGTGTCCGTATCCATTTTGAATGGACCTTCTCTCGGACTTCCTGTGCTAGCGGGAAAATCCGAGAGCGGGCCCTGACATAATCTATTTACAAGTACTCTGAGAGGATGCCACTAGTCATGCCACAAGAAGACTTTCTTGCCGTCTCCTATCCTCTATCCAAATTTATACCTCACCGCACTACTGATTGACAATAGTTTCCTCCAATGCCATATGGACATGAGAAATTCATTGGAAGCAATCAAACACCTATCTTTTACATGATAAGTATTGATCCCCATTTAACCCAAAGAGACTCATTGTATTCATGCGATAAATAATGGAATGATCATTTTATTTTATTATTTTATTCATTCCATTGTTGTTTTAATGAAATAAAAAAATATAGATGACCAAAATGCCCTTACAATATGTATAATGTTATTTAATTCAAAATATTCACATAATTATTGAACAACGTAGGGGTGTATAATCAATTATAACCGAATCGAACCAACAGAAAATCACTAACTGAACCGAACAGAACTACATGTAATAATTGAACTAACCAACTAACCCCAACTAATCAAACTAACAAAAATCGAACTAACTGAAACCTAAACTGTGGTAACTGAACTAAATTGAAAATTGATCTAATGCACAAAATAACCAAAGAGACCAAATATTAGTTCGGCCTTACTGTTGCTGTCGGCCACTTAATCTGCCGGTGATTCCAATGATGGGAATCAATCATCGAATTCCCCCAATAGCGGTGATTCATATATCCAAAAATGAGTTTAATTCAACGATTCTTTTTTTGTAAATTTAAAAATTAATTTTATTGTCAAAAAACTCAAAAACACATTTTTGGAAAAAGTCACCAACCACCATCCATGGTGGATTTCGACGATCGAAATCGACCAACAGATTTGCTTTGGCTCAGTGACCTACAAACCCAAAAATCAAAAGCATCTAATGGTTGGATTTTAGTAGATCTAGCTTTTAATGTAAAATATAAGTTATTAAAAAACTTACCGAATGGACCATTGGCATCGACGGGCGAGCACAGTGGTGCAAATTGAAAGGAGAGAGAGATGATGGGTTAGTGTCAGCATCGGCGTCAGAAGGAGACAAGGCTGAGCGAATCGGAGCTACAACCTTTCGTCTTCGTCTCCAGCGAATTGGCCCTTTGTCTTTAATATTGAAACCAGAAACGAACTACAAGAAAATTAGTGTTTAGTGACTGCACTCTCAACCTGCAATTAAAACACAAAATAAAACACAATAAAAATTTTATATTTTTTTTCCTTTATATTGGTGAGAGGTTTATACTCATCAGTGTACGAGTGCAGTTGTAGTCCAAATTTAAATTTATATTTTCTGGATGAGTCCAGGTCGTCCACTGAAAGATTTATTTATGGCAAAATAAAAAGAATGTCACACATAAATACACACACTTGGACAAATTGGCAACAAGGTTTTTTTATGGTTTTTTTAGACAACTTATACGAGGAAATAAAACAAAGCAGAAATTGAAATAATTACTGAATGTAAGAATATGAAATTGGATAGTACTTGGATTAAAACAATTTCAGTGCCAACCCGTTGATTCTCAAATTTTAATATACAAGGTTAGTAACATTAATTTAATTTCAGATATGAGGGTTTGTTATTAAATGCAATTAGAGATGATGATAGTTATAATTTAAGCAATCTCCATACATGATATGTGAGATTCTAGTTTAAGTAACTATCATAAATCCAATTACAATTAATACACAAAACAACTAAATTAATCATCCGGGTTTGGGTATGATAGCATTTCCAGTTCTAGTAACTTTCATACATGGCATGAAAGCTCTAAGTTAGGCTTACGCTTCAATCCAAACCTAGTGATTCCTTAATTTAAAAATACACACTCATAGTGAAATTTAAATTAATATTACTCTTTTAAAGCGTAGCTTTCTTTGGGAATCATTGGCGTTGGACACTGTCTTTGCCTTAACCCAAGATTGGGTTTAGCTACTCATATTTATTTGTAAATTAATTAACAAGAATTTAAATGGCGTAATTTAAATGACAGAATTTAAATGACAGGAATTAAAATAGCAGAAATTAACCGGCCATTTAGACGGTGAAAATTTAAAAGACAAGAATTAAAATTGCAGAAATTTAAAAGCATAAACTAACCAATAAATGACATAAGAATTTAAAAGAAGAAAGAAATGAAGTAAGATCACAAGAGAAAATAATAAAGAAAAGGAGAAAGAACAAGAACAATTCTCAAAGAGAGAATTCTAAGGAAACAACTAAACTTTTATTCAAGAATAATAATCACACTTACAAATGCAATCAAGTAACCTATTTATAGGCCACAAGATGTAATACAAACCACACAATTTCAATTATTCAACTAGACATAATTATATCTAATGGGCACTCACACACTTAAAGTTAAATGAATTTTAGTTATAATACATAATTAAAGTTAAATGGATTTTAGCTAAAATACATAACTAATAAAGCACTCATAAAGTTAAATGGATTTTAGCTATAATACACAACTAATAATTAAATGGATTTTAGCTAAAAGACACACTTAATAAAGCACTCACATAAAAAATAAAAATAGATTTCTATAAATTGATTTTTAATCTTCATTAGGATTAAAAATAATTCTTGGGCCTTCTTCAAATGATATCTTTCATGGGATGCTCAAGTTGGGTCTTAATTCTTCATGGGTTTTAATTCTTTTCATGGACTTTAATTCTCCATGGGCTTGAGGGATTAAATTCTTTTTTTCTTCATGGGCTTGAATTCTTTTTGGACTTGAATTCTTCATTCTTTATGAGCTTGAATTCTTCTTGGGCTTCCAAGTCCACCTTCTTCATACCTATAAATAAATAATTTATTAATAAATCATCTATTATATTATATATATTGATATGATATATTATATGGGATATTATATGCTTATATATTATATAGATAATCCATGGATGCATTTCATTGAGTATATATATGTATTATATTTACATTTTTATTATAATATATTATATATTATATATAGATATATATTACACATAACTATTCAATTAAACCAATTTAAAATCGAAACAGGGGTTATAATTATAACAAAAATTTTACAAAATTAACCACTAATCATACCCCCCAAAATTAACCACTAGTCCCTTAGCAATCAGACTATACACTTGCCAAGCTGAAATTTTCAAATTCGAAACCGAGATGCATAAAATTGAATAAGTAATTTAGCATTCTAAATGAAATTTTTGGTTAAAGGTCATACAATCTCAGGGATGGCAATTAGCATAACCAACACACAAACTTACTCCCTCGAAGTTTTGACTTCAAACCTTACTATGGATTTTCCCTCCAATAAAAAGGATTCCTCAGGTGTACACACAAGAGGGTGCACCATTATAAGAGTAAATGTAGAACAAGTTCAAAACTCGGTGTCATCCCAAATACAAGGAACGTATTTTCATGAAAAAACAGGAAAAATGACATAGCTTAATGACTGAAATAATGCTTTAGATGAGTAACTTTTGAATTTAAACATGATTCCCTACTCCAAACTCGAATTCTGAGATCACATGATTTATAGCAGCAAGAGGGACCAGACCAGGTTGTAATGGGGCTATGAGGTTAATACTAGTTGTCAAATAAAAGGGTAAAGTGTGCAAATGGTGTGTTGGGAATTTTTTTTTTCTTTTTTTTTAACACTAATATGAAACTGGACATTTTTTTTTTAATGAAATAACTGTGTTGAATAGCTAAGATAATTCTTTTTTTTTTCTTTTTCACCTTTTTTTTCTTTTCTTTTTTTTTTCTTTTTTTTCTTTTTTTTTTTTAAATATGAAAATAGCTAGACAGACTGATTCCCATAAACACACCAGGTTGGACAAAATTCATATGGTTATGGGTTAAACGAGGGTAACGAAAAAAATTATACTACAATTGGCTCAATGGGCTAGCAATGGAGGTTAATGTAAAGGAAGAAAAGGTTAATTGGCCCAAAATGAAAGAAATTGATCCCCCTATTATGCTTCAAAACAATGCTACTCAGTCATCTAATTCAGAATTTGAAACCAGTCAAATTCATCAGCTATCATACTAGACATTCAAAGCAAATTGATGTTTTGAAGCTATTGAAAAGATGAGATAAACAATAAAGCATATTTAGAGTAAGTGTTATTTCACTCAGAATTAACGGTTATTAGGCTCAAACACTCACTTGGGTAATAGTCTCCACTTCTATTGAGGGATCATACAATGTATTAATCAGCTAATTACTGTTACCTTTGACATTATGACCAATAACTAATTTTAAATTTTGAATACCCGATGAATGCAAATTACTTGTTCTAATGCATGTACGTTTTCAAATAAGAAATCAATACATTCATGTTCTGTATTGCAAACTTAACCAGCTATTAGTGCATAACTCCAAAGCTTTAGGAATAGCATTATTTAAAACACACAATTTTTTTTTTTATAATAAAAGCAGATAAAGATAATCAATTCACACAAGACTACAAGCATACAATAGCAAATTCATAGTTAATCATGAACCAGATAATTCATAACTAGACCTTACGCCCCTCAACCTGAATTGCAGTAATAAAATAGGGTTGTTAGGAATACCTGTAACTCCATAAGTCCATAGATTTACTGTAAACTGCTAAAACTCAAACAAACAAATGAGCATACCATATAGTTATATATTTTCACACCAAAATAAAAATTTCATGCAAGTCATAAGATAAACAAAATGCGTCTCAAGAGCACAAAAAATACTCCTTACTCAGCCATCTTATCATAGACTTATCTAATAACATTCCACAGTTTTTTTTTTTTAAGGAACACAACTAAGAAAAATCCAGCAAGTTGCACAATAATTAGATGCGTCTCAAGAGTACAAAAGTACTCCTTACTCAGCCATCTTATCCAAGAGCACTCCTCACAGTGATAAATCTAAATTAATTGGACCTTTTTGACGTTTGTTTCTGATTGCCTTAGACCAATCTATCCTAGTCTCATAAGGATCGTGCTGTGGAACATAAGTGTGTAATTTCTCTAACAGCTCCTCAATGGTAGATGAAGAAATGAGAATCTTTCTTGCTGAAAGAGAAATGAACTTTTGATCTACAACCTAATCAAGAAATGAGAGCAACCCATCGAAAAAATGGTTAACATTTAAAAGTCCAATGGGTTTGGTATGTAGATCGCTCTTGGCCCAAGAGATTATACAAAAGATTTCTTTAAGTGTACCAAAACCTCCTGGTAAAGCAATGAAGGCATCTGACTGATAAATCTTACAAGCCATGCGCTCAGACATAGAATTCGTTTCTATAAGTTGACCGCGTGTAATCCCGAAAATATGTGGTTCAGCCCAAGGAATTGGCATTACACCTACCACATATGATTTTCCAAGATGTGCAGCTTGTGAAACACAACCATTCAATCCACGACTTCCCCCTCCATATACCAAATTAATTTTTCTCTCTCCTAACTTTAGGCCAAGTTCGTTTGCTGCAAGTGCGTAACAACTATCGCTCCCAAGTTGAGAGACACATAGTACACATATGGTCTTGATTCGACGAACTGACTGACCTTCCATTTATATTTGTTCCTTCTGTATGCCCTGAAAAGAGGTTTGGTGATCAAAAGCAGTTATACAAAAAATTCAACAATAAATAAACACAAACAAAAAAAAAAATTCATGCATCTATGCAAATAGTTGTGATTGTGGCTCACATCTTCCTCTGGTTTTACGTCCAGAAACGGCTTAAACACTTTTTATGAAGTGGGGATAAGCTTCCCATCCAATTTTCTTATAAATTGGCAAACAGGGTCGTTTTTAGTCAGATTCCCAAGACTGTAGCGTTGGTTGTCACTTATGAACTGGGTCCATAAAGCAAGAAGTTCTCTTTGCTCTATTCCACTCAGATGCGTCTCAAGAGTCAATCGGATATCATCCAAAGACTCCTTACTCAGTCCATCCTTTATGAAACTAATTTTATCTTCTTGATTTACGGACGTAAACCCCACAGATTTGCATCATGTGTTACATGTCCAATGAGCACACTTGTGACAACCATTCACTCTTTTCGCTCTTCGTTTCTTCGCAAAACTACTCTTTCCCAAACCTAGAAAATGCTTAAAACTAGGTGAAGTTTCGCCAGCTAATCGAACTTTTGCTTCGATCAGCCAACGAATATCTTCAGGGATGTTATTACGCATCAATAGTTTAAGTCTTTCACACCTAGCATCGTAAATTTTTTTCAAATCATTCATTGGGAGAGATGGATAGTACTTGCGAATTTTTGAGAGTCGAGGATCCATTTTTTTTTATAAATCAAAAGACAACTATAAATATAGAAACTATAAATCTTACAAAATGAACGAAAGTACCTGATCGGAGAACAACACGAAAGAGAGAAGACTGAGCTTGCTTGCAGAAGTGTGGCTTGCCTCTTACAGATATGGAGTCTCTTATAGAACAATGGGTGCCACTATTCCACACTCGGCTAAAGACATGCCATAATTGCGCTGACACGCTTGGCGTCGTCTAGCGTCTCATTTTTCAACATTCAGCAGTTTGTCTCTTTCTTTATAGAGCAGTGTGATTACACTGCTCAAGAAAAGTGGCTACCCCCAACGTCAATTCTGTCTCCCTATTTTTTTTTGAATTTTTTTTTTAAATTTTTTTTTTTAAATTTTGTTGTTGTTGTTGTTTTTTTTTTTTTTTTAATTAAAATTTTTTTAAGGGGTTCAATAAAAGTATATATACCACATAAGTCAATATTATCGAGTCAAACAAAATTATTTGCACAATGGATCAATACCAATAAATCAATTCCTAAGTACACCTTACCCCCCAACTTGAATTGCACCTTGTCCTCAATCAGCAATAAAATGATAGAAGATAAGGATACCTGGCGGTCTTCAATGCATGAACTCGTATGCAAAAATTTTGTTTAGACTGCACACAAAGAAATACTATTTAAGTCAAACTTAATTAAATAATGCAGAAAAGGAACAATGTATATATATATATATATATATTTTTTACTTTTTTTTTTTTAATGTCCCAAATTTAGAGACATCTATTTAACCTAAATGGAAAGGTGGTCTTTTAACGTCAGATTCCCAGACAACACGAAACTCCCTTTATCCATCAGATGATGGTGGATCACCCAAATCCATAACTCCTTCATTCTTCTTAACATTGCCCTGGTATGGTTTCAACCTATGACCATTGACTGTAAGAAGTTGTCCTGACTCCAGATTTTCTATCTCAAAGGCCCCATATTTTGAGATGGTCTTGATTACAAAGGGGCCGACCCATCGAGACTTCAATTTTCCCGGGAATAGATGCAATCGAGAATCATACAAGAGTACCTGTTGCCCTACCTGAAAGCTTTTTCGAATGATGTGCCGATCATGCAACTCTTTCATGCGAACCTTGGCCAATCTTGCATTTTCAAATGCCTCATTCCGAATTTCCTCGAGCTCATTCAATTGGAGCTTCCTAGATAGGCCTACTTCAGTTAAACTCTTGTTGATCTTTTGAATTGCCCAATATGCTTTATGCTCAATTTCCACTGGTAGATGACAAGATTTACCGTATACTAGCCTATAGGGAGACATTTCTAAAATTGTTTTGTAAGCTGTCATGTACGCCCAAAGAGCGTCCACTAGTCTTAAGGACCAATCCTTACGATTAGTAGCAACAGTCTTTTCCAATATGCTCTTAATCTCCCTATTGGCTAACTCGGCTTGACCATTAGTTTGGGGATGGTATGGTGTTGCAACCTTATGCAGTACACCATATTTCTTCATTAGTACTGCCACAACTTTATTACAAAAATGGGAACCCCCATCACTGATGATTGCTCGTGGCATCCCAAATCGACTGAATATGTTGTCTTTCAAAAATTTCACTACAGTCTTATAGTCATTTGTTCTGGCCGGGATTGCTTTAACCCATTTGGACACATAGTTGACAGCAAGTAAGATGTATTCATGACCAAATGAATTGACAAATGAGCCCATAAAATCCATACCCCAACAGTCAAAAACTTCTAACACTTGGATCGGATGTAATGGCATCATGTTTCTCCTCGACAGACTTCCTAACCTTTGACATCGATCGCAACTTGAACAGAATTTGTACACATCCTTGAACAGTGTCGGCCAATAAAATCCACTCTGAAAAATTTTTGCAGCTGTTTTCTTGACAGAAAAATGGCCTCCACATGCAAGAGTATGACAAAAATTAATGACACTTTCTTGCTCATGATCGGGTATGCATCTACGGATGATTTGGTCAGGACAATACTTGAAAAGGTAGGGCTCATCCCAAAAGAAGGTTCTGACTTTTCTGAAGAATTTATGCCTATCTAGCTTACTCCAATGGTCTGGGATCAGACCAGTTGCCAGGTAGTTTGCAATGTCGGCATACCAAGGGACAACAGATGATGCATGAATTACATTCACTTCAAACAGTTGCTCATCAGGGAAATTGTCATGGATTGGTTCATCAAATTGTGTGAGATCTTGACCTGGAATCCTTGACAAATGATCAGCCACCACATTCTCTACTCCCTTCTTGTCTCTGATTTCAATGTTGAACTCTTGCAAGAGCAAAATCCATCGGAGGAGACGGAGTTTTGCATCTTACTTTGTGAACAAATACTTCAGAGCAGCATGATCAGTAAAAATGATCACTAGTGACCCTACGAGGTAAGATCGGAACTTTTCCAGGGCAAAGACAATAGCTAGTAACTCTTTCTCTGTAGTGGTGTAATTCTTTTGTGCCTCATTAAGAGTTTTGCTAGCATAGTATATTACATGAGGTTTCTTATCCTTCCTCTGCCCTAACACAGCTCCTACTGCGTAATCACTAGCATCGCACATAAGTTCAAACGGGAGGGACCAATCAGGGGACTGAATGATAGGTGCTGAAATGAGTGCATCTTTCAATTTATCAAAAGCATTTTGACAGGCAAGACTCTATTCAAACGGAACATCCTGAGACAACAAATGGCACAAGGGCCTTGTTATGGTACTAAAGGAAGCAATGAATCTCCTATAAAGCCCTGCATGTCCTAAAAAACTTCTGATATCTTTCACATTCCTAGGGGTGGGGAGTTTTTGAATGGTTTCAATTTTTGACCTATCTACCTCCATCCCCCTAGATGAAACAATGTGCCCCAAGACTATACCCTGTTTCACCATGAAGTGACACTTTTCCCAGTTGAGTATCAGATTTGTTTCCTCACATCTTGTTAAAACCTTTTTCAGATTCTCCAAACATGTCTCAAAGTTACTTCCATAAACTGAAAAGTCATCCATGAATACTTCAACAATTTGCTCAACTATTTCACTAAAGATGCTCATCATACACCTTTGAAAGGTGGCCGGAGCATTGCATAACCCAAATGGCATGCGCCTGTTTGCAAATGTCCCAAATGGACATGTGAAAGCAGTCTTCTCTTGATCTTCTAGTGCAATTTCTATCTGATTGTACCCTGAGTACCCATCCAAGAAACAATAGTAGGCTTGGCCTGCTATTCTTTCTAGAACTTGATCCAAGAAAGGTAAAGAAAAATGATCTTTTCTTGTCACAGAATTGAGCTTTCTATAATCAATGCACATACGCCATCCTGTCTAGATGCGCGTGGGAATCAGTTCATTGTTCTCATTTTTTACAACAGTGACTCTAGACTTTTTTGGTACTACCTGTGTTGGACTTACCCACTTAGAATCAGAGATTGGGTAAATTATTCCAGGATCCAATAGCTTAAGCACTTCTTTTCTGACAACTTCTTTCATGTTGGGATTTAATCTCCTTTGCATTTGCCTAACTGGTTTTGCTCATTCTTCCAAAAATATCTTATGATTACAGATCAAAGGGCTAATACCATACAAATCTGAAATGGTCCATCCTAATGACTTCATGTGTGCTTTTAGAACTTCTATCAGTTGTTGTTCTTGCTGAGGTGTCAAACTAGAAGAGATCACCACTGGGAATGCTTCTCCTTCTCCTAGAAAGACATACTTCAAATCACTGGGCAATGACTTTCTCTCAGGCATGGACTGATGGCTATCAGAAGCCGTGAGCTTACTGTCCAAGTTCCTTAATGGGTCTAAAACAGGCATCCATGTAGGTTTCTCACTTTCTTTACCTATGACTTCCACTTCTCTTATTTCCTCAAGATCTTGATTTCCTTCTTTAGGTCTTCTCATGAACTCTTCAAAATAATCATTGGTCAGTGTTTCGATCAAGTCTACCTCCTCCACTTCACTCTCAGTGTCCTGATGTTTGGCTACCCTGAAGATATTCATTTCTACAGTCATGTTCCCAAAAGATAGCTTTAACACACCATTCCTACAGTTGATGATGGCATTTGATGTGGCAAGGAATGGTCGACCTAAGATAACTGGCATAGGAGGTTGAGGCCCCTGATGCGGCTGAGTGTCCAAAACGATGAAGTCCACTGGAAAGTAAAACTTATCGATTTGTACCAGAACATCCTCCACAATTCCTCATGGAACTTTGACTGATCGATCAGCCAGCTGAAGGGTCACTCTAGTGGGTTTGAGCTCACCTAATCCCAATTGTTGATACACACTGTATGGCAACAAATTGACACTAGCTCCTAAATCCAAGAGTGCACGATCAACCTTTTAACTTCCTATGATGCATGTAATGGTTGGACAACCTGGGTCTTTGTATTTGGGAGGAGTTTTCAATTGGAGAATGGCACTGACTTGTTCGGTTAGGAATGCCTTTTCATGCACATTTGTTTTTCTTTTGACAGTGCATAAATCTTTCAAAAATTTTGCATATGAAGGTGTTTGTTTGATGGCATCCAACAGCGGGATGTTGATTCTCACTTGCTTAAACACTTCATATATATCTGCATTTTGTTGCTCTTTTTTCAAATGATTCAACCTTTGTGGAAAAGGTGGTTTGGGCTTGTATTGAATTTCTTTCCCATCTTCTTTTTGTTTTTCATTTTTCTCATTTTTTTCATTTTTCTCCACGGTGGATTCATGATCTTTTGGTTCTTCTTCTTCAACAACAGGTTGGTTTACCCTAGGATCAGTTGGTTTTTCTATCATTCTCCCACTTCTTGAGGCAGTCACTGCTTGCACTTGTTCATGAGTGTTGGTTTCACTATTTGAACTTTCTACCTGGTTGGTTTGCCTAATTGGGTTAGGATTAGTTTGGGATGGAAACCTTCCGGGTTCTCTCACACTCAATGTTTGTGTTAACTTGCTCAACTGGCTCCTAATGTCTTCTATGGCTCTGTTTGTTTGCTCCTGAGTTTTGGCAACTTGATTATTGATTCCTATTTGGCTTTGGATGAATTGATGCAGAGTGTCCTCTAAAGGTCTCCTATGAGGTGGCTGGTAGGTGTTGGATGAGGAACATTGATTTGGTTGGAAAGATTGTTGTGTAGGAAAGGGTGGCTGAGAATGATTTGCAGAATCATTTCTCCAAGAAAAATTTGGGTGGTTTCTATTGTTGGGATGATATGAGTTGTAACTTTGGTTTTGCCCATAATAGTTTCCCCCTTGATTTTGGTTGTTCCTACCCTCAAAATTGTGTGGATGTGCATTATTTGTTTGTCCATACAATACTTCTTTAAAAGCAGGTAATGTAGGATATTCCTCAGTCTTGTGCTCTGTTGTGTCACAAACTGCACATTTTGCTTCCACCTGATTAACAGATTGTGTTCTCTTGGTTTCCAGACTTTCAATCTTTCTTGTCAAGGCAGCTATCCTAGCACTCAGATCATCACTCTCACTCAGTTGGTACCTATCTCTAGACTGTGGATTTTCTCTTGAGTCATTAGAAGATATTGGTCCAACCTCCCAATTTCTAGTGTTTTCTGCTAGGGTATTAAAGAACTGGAATGCTTCATCTGGAGTCTTATCATAAAACTCACCATTACACATGGTGGACACTAGCATTTTCAATTAAGGACTGAGAGCGTCATGAAAGAAACTGACCACTCTCCATTGTTCAAAAGCATGGTGTGGGCATGCATGGAGAAGGTCTTTAAACCTCTCCCAAGTTTGAGCAAAGTTCTCATTGGGTTTGCACACAAAATTCATGATTTGCCTCTGAAGGGTGGCAGTCCTGTTGGTTGAAAAATATTTTTTCAAAAATGTCATTTGCATTTCCCTCCAGGTTCCTATGGACCTAGGTGGAAGAGTGCTCAACCACATCTTAGCCTTATCCTTAAGTGAAAATGGGAAGAGTTTCAAATCTTATGACATCTTCATTCACTGTATGATCCATGCAGGTGTTACACACTTCCTCAAACTCTTTCATATGGGTGTATGGGTTTTCAGAATCCATGACATGGAAAGTTGGCAACAGTTGGATGGTGCCAGGCTTGAAATTAAACCTGTGATGGTTGATGGGAAGAATAATACATGAAGGAGTTGTCTGCCTAGGAGGATGAAGATACTCTCTAAGGGGTCTGATCAGTTCCTGATCAATGGGATCAGGGTCATCGTGGTCACTACCATGTGCAGACACGTTGTGTGCAAGTGGCATGTTCTCGTTGTGTTGAGACATGAGTGATTGATATTCTATAGTTCTACCTGACCTAAGTATCATACACTATGCACAAACAAAAATAAAGTAAAAAGAACAGAGTTACCGAATTTATCCGGAGATGTTTATTCTTATTTTTTTCTTTTTTTGTTTTTGCCTCAATCTCCCCAGCAACGGCGCCAAAATTTGACTGCACTCTCAACCTGCAATTAAAACACAAAATAAAACACAATAAAAATTTTATATTTTTTTTTCCTTTATATTGGTGAGAGGTTTATACTCATCAGTGTACGAGTGCAGTTGTAGTCCAAATTTAAATTTATATTTTCTGGATGAGTCCAGGTTGTCCACTGAGAGATTTATTTATGGCAAAATAAAAAGAATGTCACACATAAATACACACACTTGGACAAATTGGCAACAAGGTTTTTTTTATGGTTTTTTTAGACAACATATACGAGGAAATAAAACAAAGCAGAAATTGAAATAATTACTGAATGCAAGAATATGAAATTGGATAGTACTTGGGTTAAAACAATTTCAGTGCCAACCCGTTGATTCCCAAATTTTAATATACAAGGCTAGTAACATTAATTTAATTTCAGATATGAGGGTTTGTTATTAAATGCAATTAGAGATGATGATAGTTCTAATTTAAGCAATCTCCATACATGATATGTGAGATTCTAGTTTAAGTAACTACCATAAATCCAATTACAATTAATACACAAAACAACTAAATTAATCATCCGGGTTTGGGTATGATAGCATTTCCAATTCTAGTAACTTTCATACATGGCATGAAAGCTCTAAGTTAGGCTTACGCTTCAATCCAAACCTAGTGATTCCTTAATTTAAAAATACACACTCATAGTGAAATTTAAATTAATATTACTCTTTTAAAGCGTAGCTTTCTTTGGGAATCATTGGCGTTGGACACTGTCCTTGCCTTAACCCAAGATTGGGTTTAGCTACTCATATTTATTTGTAAATTAATTAACAAGAATTTAAATGGCGTAATTTAAATGACAGAATTTAAATGACAGGAATTAAAATAGCAGAAATTAACCGGCCATTTAGGCGGTGAAAATTTAAAAGACAAGAATTAAAATTGTAGAAATTTTAAAGCATAAACTAACCGACCATTTAGGCGGTGATTAATAAAGTAACAATAAATGACATAAGAATTTAAAAGAAGAAAGAAATGAAGTAAGATCACAAGAGAAAATAATAAAGAAAAGGAGAAAGAACAAGAACAATTCTCAAAGAGAGAATTCTAAGGAAACAACTAAACTTTTATTCAAGAATAATAATCACACTTACAAATGCAATCAAGTAACCTATTTATAGGTCACAAGATGCAATACAAACCACACAATTTCAATTATTCAACTAGACATAATTATATCTAATGGGCACTCACACACTTAAAGTTAAATGGATTTTAGCTATAATACATAATTAAAGTTAAATGGATTTTAGCTAAAATACATAACTAATAAAGCACTCATAAAGTTAAATGGATTTTAGCTATAATACACAACTAATAATTAAATGGATTTTAGCTAAAAGACACACTTAATAAAGCACTCACATAAAAAATAAAAATAGATTTCTATAAATTGATTTTTAATCTTCATTAGGATTAAAAATAATCCTTGGGCCTTTTTCAAATGATATCTTTCATGGGATGCTCAAGTTGGGTCTTAATTCTTCATGGGCTTTAATTCTTTTCATGGACTTTAATTCTCCATGGACTTGAGGGATTGAATTCTTTTTTTCTTCATGGGCTTGAATTCTTTTTTGGCTTGAATTCTCCATTCTTTATGAGCTTGAATTTTTCTTGGGCTTCCAAGTCCACCTTCTTCATACCTATAAATAAGCAATTTATTAATAAATCATCTATTATATTATATATATTGATATGATATATTATATGGGATATTATATGCTTATATATTATATAGATAATCCATGGATGCATTTCATTGAGTATATATATGTATTATATTTACAATTTTATTATAATATATTATATATTATATATAGATATATATTACACATAACTATTCAATTAAACCAATTTAAAATCAAAACAGGGGTTATAATTATAACAAAAATTTTACAAAATTAACCACTAATCATTTAGCAATGGAATTTAGTTGCGGAACTATTCTGTCGTTAATTAGCGATGGAAAGTGACAGAATTTTCGTAGCTAAATTTTTTAAATATTTTTTAATTTAACGACGAAATTAGCAACCGACAACCCATCCCTAAATTTAGCGATGGAATCGGTGACGGTTAAACTTGTAGCAAAAAAATAAAAGAAATTTAAAAAAAAAATCAAATTTAGCGACGAGTCAAAGCCCGTAGCTAAAAAATAAAAGAAATTAAATAAAAAAAATAAAATTTAGCGACGGGGCAAAACCCATTGCTAAAAAATAAAAGAGATTAAAATTTAGCTACGGGGCCAAACCTGTCGCTAAAAAAGAAAAGAAATTAAATAAAAAAATTAAAATTTAGCGACGAGGCTAAACTCGTCGCTAAAAAATAAAAGAAATTAAATAAAAAAAATTAAAATTTAGCGACGAGGCCAAACTCGTCGCTAAAAAATAAAAGAAATTAAAAAAAATCCAAATTTAGCAAACATAAGATAAGTAATTCAAATTTAATGACGGAAACAAGCTCGTCGCTAAAACATATAAATAAAATTAAAATTTAGCGACCGGGTTAACCCCATGGCTAAAAAATAAAAAAAGTTAAAAATTTAATTAAAAGCTTTACATTTAAACATAACATAATTCTTTAATGGTAATATAATAATTAATAAAGTCTTATTTAAATTAATAATTAAATAAAATTAAAATTAATATTCATTTCTCTTTACTAACATTAATATTAAAATTAATATCATTAAATAAGTTTGAGAAATGTTGGTGTATAAATATAATTCTGAAATGCATGAAAGAAATGTTGGTAACTCGTGCATGAAACTTGGTTATGAGAGGTTAGGGGTTTGAATCCAATAAAGAGTCTAAAAAAAAAAGAAAAAAAGTGAAAAAACATAATTTCAAAACATAATAAGTCGCAAGAAAAAAAGAAAATAAAATAAAAAACTTTTAATTTCAAAACATAATTTTACACTTTAAAAAATGTGTAAAAATTTGAAAAAAATTTCAAAAATTTGAAATTCAAACTTTAATTTCATATTTTAGTAATTAAATTTATATTGTTAACGCAATTTATTTAAATATACATTTTTAATTGTGATAATTGATATATTACATTATTTTTATTACATCTATTTATTTGTATTTATCTTCTTCTTTTTTTACACATTAAAGTAAAATGGTTAAATTAAATTAAAAATACATATATAAAAATAAATTTAACTTAAAAATATAAATAAATAAGTGTAATTAAAAAATAAAAAATTAAAATGACTATACTAAAAAAACATAATAGTACATAAATTAAAATCTAAATGTGCCCTATATATACATACATTTTTTAAAGATATTGATCTTCATTATTGAATAATATGTTATCTTTTAGCGAATATCCATTTTTTTAAATTAATAATATGCAGATAAAATAAAAATAATAACCACGATATTTAGATGATACATTTCATTTATTTTAAATTTCATCGTTAATTATATGATGTCATGCTATATAATTCAGGAATTTAGTAATGTTGCTGAAATTAACCTTTAACAAAATATTAATAAAAATTTAATGTGAAATTTATAAAATATTTAAATTAAATTTAAAATTTGACTTGAAAATGCAATATTTCACAATTGAGATAATTAATATGAGAATTAAACTTCTCCGTGACAATATTTCTCAATTGATTGAAGGCTTACAAAACAAACATATAATAATGAATGCAACAATAGCAATTGAAAAATTGTGTCAATTTAAAGCTGCACCATCCAAGTATTTATAATTGACAGTTCAACTATTGAAGACGGTTAAGCTGCATCAAATGCACTTGGAATAAATAATTATTCTTTAGTATTTTATTTCTATTATTTTTTTCCTTAGTTCTTTATCTTTTATACTT
Source organism: Diospyros kaki (assembly GCA_036245055.1). Taxonomy (NCBI): domain Eukaryota; kingdom Viridiplantae; phylum Streptophyta; class Magnoliopsida; order Ericales; family Ebenaceae; genus Diospyros; species Diospyros kaki. The sequence continues at coordinate 24,760,453 of BSEG01000011.1, read as the reverse complement.
ATTTTTTAATTAATGTGAAGTCATAAAATCAAATATCTATAAAAGAACTATATTAATTTTTTTAGTTAAAAAATATATTAATTTTTAAAAATTTATTTTCTAGTGACGACCAATCACCCGGTACTAATTCTCCATCTATGATGGGTGACTGTCCGTCGTAGATGGTTGTTGATTTTAGTTTCCTCTCAAAATACTTATCATTTTTAGTTTAAAAAATATATGTAATTTTTAATTTAAATTAATTAGTAAAATATTTTATAAAATTATATTTATTTATAACATAAATATTATTAATCATTTAAAAAATAAAAAATACTTTTTTATCTCTTCTTCTACAATTAATAATAGATTTACAAAATCTTAAAAAATGTTTTATTTATTTTTTGGTCATTATTCTTTAAATTATTTTAATTGATTTATTTTTATAAATTTTTTTTAATTTTTCTTCTCTTTTGATTGTAAAATATTTTTTTCCTAATTAGTTTTATGTTGTAAAATTAAATAACTATAAATTAATTATATTTTAAAGTATTTAAAAAATATATATTTATTTTTAAAATTATATATTAATTTTAAAATAAATATATATATTAGCGACGGGCACCGCGCCCCCTCTACCCAAGGCGCCTTGGGCAGAAGGGGCGCAGGTGCCCGTCAGAGTCAGCGACGGGCACTTGTCTGTCTTTGGGCACTGCCCCCCACCCAACCCGCCTCCCTCTCCCTGACGGGTGACCCTCTCCCTCTCCTTTCCCTCTCCCTTTAAAGCTTCCCCCTTCCCTCTCCGATCCTCTCCATCTCTTCTCTGTAATTTCTTTCAAGTGTGATCTTTCCCTCCTAATTTCATTTCCTCTTGCTTTGTCTCTTCTCTGTTCCTCACTGTCTCACTCACTCTCATTGAAATAGCGATAGTGGTTTTATTTTAGTGTGATTTACATTCGAACCTCATCAAGATTTGAAGGTATTTTTTATTTTTAGTTGTTAATTATTTAAAATTTAAATTACAATATTGAATGTTTCTTACATATTAGGTACTATTTGATTAATTGTTAAGTTGTAAATAGTTGTTAATGTTAATATTTCTGTTAATTGTTTACATAATGGGTATTATTTGATTAATTGTTAAGTTGTAAATATTTGTTAATGTTAATATTTTTGTTAATGTTGTTAACGTTAATATTTCTATTAACTATTAATGTTAATATTTATTATAATATTAATTAACTGTTATTATAATATTAATTAACTATTATTTATTTCTGTTATTTATGTTAAGTAGTAAATTACAATATTGAATGTTTATTATTGTTATATATTATATATATTATGATATTATTCTGTATAAATTATTATTATGTATTATGTGATTTAAATAAATAAATAAAATTTAAAATAATATATAGTTAAAAACTTAGTGGCTGTAGGGGGAGGGGCGGGTGTTAAATTAAAAATAGAAGTTTAATATAAAAAATATTATATTAAATAATTAGTGAAATGATTAAAAATAGGATAAATGAATAAAAATAGGAGTTTTAATACAAGAAATTAAATAATTAGTAATAGTTTTAATAGAGAAAAAATTAGAGTTTCTTCTCTCTGTGCCTTTTGTACGTTAGGTTTTAGATTATAAAGAAGATGAGAAATGAATAAAATAGGTAGATGATATTTTAAATAGATAAAAAATTTTAAATAAAAAAATATAATATTTTTTTGTAATTATTATTTTAAATATCAAAAATAATTTTTCAATCTAAAAATAGATATAAATTTTATAATGATTTTAAACAAATTTAAAAAATTAAAATTTTTGAGTAAAATTTCGTCTGGAATTTTTTTTTTGTTTCTAAGTTAAAACATACTTTTTTTTTATTTTTAATTTTTTTGTGGATGAAACTAATTTCATTTTTTTGAGACATAGAATGAATAATAAGAATAGGACTTTTAATTTTTAATAATATATGTATATTATGTGATTTTGTTTAGTTTTTAAGTCGTTGAAAATTTAATCAATATTATTTGGGCAAATTAGAATTAAAGAGAAATCAAAACAGTAAACATTAGAATTAAAATGAAAACATTAAATGAGTGGATTCTTGAATGTTTTAATTTAAAATTCATGATGTGATTTAATTTGTAGCTGAAAAATGATTTAATTTGTGTTGTGATCATTCAATTCAATGCTCTAGCCACTGGCACGGCAAGCATTGGAATCAAACATGAAATATTCCATGTTGGTCCCACTATAATTGCAATTGCTTGTACAAAATTCATAAATTAATTTATGTTTTGCATTAGGTGTGGAGTTTCATTTATGTTTGGCATGTTGACTGTGAGCGTTATGAGGTATCAAATTAATTTATCTCATACTCAATATTTTTAAATGCTAATGAATTGCGATGCCAAAAATTAATGGTAAAGTTTGAAGAGTTATATAATTTTCTTACATGTCTCATGTTTTGGGATATAGAAGATATATGAGATTTAATTAATGTTAAATTTAAATTATAAATTTAATTTCAATTATTAAAAAATTATAATTAAATAATAAAATGGGGCTGGTTAGGGGCTCAGGTGGGTGAGTGTTTTAAAAATAAATTATTAATAAATTTTAAATAAAATTTTAATTTTATATTTAGTATTAATTATAAATTTTTATCTTATTAATATTAATAATACAGTTAAAAAATTTTAGTAGGATTAAATAAAATTATTTTGCACAATGGGGGTTTTAAATGTATAATCTTAATAAAATTAAATAATAATATATAATTTTAATTAAATTAATAATAATCATAATTAGGGTTTTAAATGTGGTGTGGACGGGGCTTTGGTTCATAGGGGTTTGGTTAATTATAAATTTGAAATAAAATTTAAATTTGTAAAATAATTTATATTAATTTTTATTAACTTATTAATATTACTATAAATTTGGTTGTTAAATAATTTTTTTAGGGCCAAATCAATATTTTCTTAATTAATTTTGATATTTTGTCTTTAATTTTAATTAAAATAATTATTCACAAAAAAAAGATTGTGTATTAGGTTTGTTCTTAAGAATATAGCCTAATTTTCTAACTTTATTTTTTATTAAATCTCTAATTAGAAATTAAAATAATTTAATTTTTTAATTTTATTAATTATATATTGTAAATTTAAAATATTAAATATATGTTTTTAAATTTTTAATAATAATGGGTGGGTTTCAAGATTTAAGCAGGGCTTAACTTTAGGTTTAATGAAGACTAATCTTAACAAAATTATACAATAATAGATAATTGAAATAAATAAAAACTTGTGGTCTAGTTTAGTTTAATTGTAAAAAATGATTAGTTTAACGATAAATAATATATTTAAATATAACAGTTGAATATCCGATGATATAGTTATTGAGTTAGGTATTTATTTAATACAATTTTAAAATTATAACTACAAATATAATGTTATTATTTGGTTAAACTTTTGTTACTTGGTAAAAAATTTAAAGTACTATATGTCTGAAAGTGCAATTATAAATTACATACTAAATGATGGTTTTGTGAATTTTCAGGATAGTTTTTTCGTCATACATATTATTTAATTTAAAATGAAAATTCTCTTGCATCGTAAGCGGATTGATAATAGGTGTAACCCAAGAAGGGGCAGAATTACTAGAGAATTTTATGAGGGTGTTGATGAGTTTATTCAATTTGCGTCTACCCAAGAAAGTTTTATAAGATTAGAAGGAAAGTTAAAGTGCCCTTGTATGAAATGCAAGTGTCTAAGGTTTAAATCAGTCAATGAGATGAAAAGAGATATTTGTAAACATAGATTCATGAAAGGTTATTATTATTAGACACATCATGGTGAAGAAGTGCTCGTTGTGCCTCATTCGGTTGTTGAAAATGAATATTATAGAGAAGACAATTTTAGGGATCAGTTTAATTCCTATGAACAGATGGTAATGGATGTGGCTAGCCCATCAAATTGGTCGTATATAATGCAAGAGACTGGTACTGGAAGTGATTATCAAACTTACAATGTAGATGAAGCACCGAATGAAAATGCACAAGCATTTTATGACATGTTTTCTATTGCACAAGCTCCATTGTATCCAAACTACGAAGTAGAAAGTGAACTTTCTGCTAGAGTTAGGATGTTGAGTATAAAGTCTGATTACAGCATTCCCGAAGGTGGATATAATGAAATCATGCAATTTATGCATCAAATAATACCAACTGGTAATCGGGTGTCGACTCATTTTTATCATAATAAGAAATTGGTTTCCCAGCTTGGCCTCGGTTATCAGAAGATTGATTGTTGTTCAAATTGGTTTATGTTATATTACAAGGATGACGAATCCGAGATGAGTTGTAAGTTTTGCGATCATCCTTGTTTTAAACTTGTAAGAAGTGGGAAAGAAAAATTTAAACAAATTTCTTATAAAAAATTGTGGTATTTGCCTCTTATACCAAGACTATAGAGAATATATGCTTCTACTGTTATAGCTGCGAGCATGAGATGGCATCATGAAAGTCGGAGGGAGCCTGATGTCTTGTCTCACCCGTCTGACGGGGAAGCATGGAAACATTTTGATTAGAAATATCCTAACTTCTCTGCCGATCCTAGAAATGCGAGACTTGGTCTTTGAGCCGATGGATTCATTCCATATGGTAATTTGGGTTGGCCGTATTCTTGTTAGCCGGTTATTGTGACGCCATATAACTTGCCTCCTGAATTATGTTTAAAAAGAGAGTTTCTTTTTCTGATTGCTATTATTCTAGGTCCATCAAATTCGAAAAACAAGATAGATGTGTTCTTACAACCTTTAATTGATGACCTAAAATTATTGTGGTACGAAGGTGTTCTGACTTATGATATATCAACTAAAAATAATTTTTTCATGAAGGCTGCTCTATTGTGGACCGTCAATGATTTTCCTACCTATGGAATGTTATCTGGTTGGATGACATCGGGTAGATTAGCGTGTCCATATTGTATGGAGAAAACTAAAGCTTTCAACCTCAAGTATGGTGGAAAGATGTCATTTTTTGACTATCACAGACAATTCTTGCCTATGGATCATGCATTCCGGAGAAATACAAGTGCATTTAGAAATAACAGAGTCGATAATTTTTCTCCACCACCATGGTTAACTGGATACCATTTTTCAGATAGTGTAATTTTTCTTCTATCCTCCAGTTATAGGACTGTGCGATGCTTGGGTATGGTGATGAGCACAATTGGACAAAATGAAGCATTTTCTAGGAATTGCCATATTGGAAAGATAATTTGATCCGACATAACTTAGATATCATGCAAATTGAGAAAAATGTTTTAGACAATCTTTTCAATACAATTACAGATTTGAAAGGTAAAACTAGAGATAATACCAAGGCTAAAATGGACCTTAAAGAATATTGTAGGCGCAAAGAACTTGAACTAATAGACCTTGGCGGGGTCAAATATTGAAAACCTAAGACCCAATACACGTTCACAAAGGAACAAAAGTTAAGTGTTTTTACATGGATAAAAAAACTTAAGCTCCCTGATAGATATGCTTCCAAATTAGGTAAGTGCGTTGATATGAGAAACACAAAGTTATTTGGGTTGAAAAGTCATGATTGCCATGTTTTCATGGAGCGATTACTGTCAACGGCATTTGCAACATTACCAGATAGAATTTGGAATCTGATCACTGAGTTATGCCAGTTTTTGAAAGATATTTGCTCAACAATATTGAGGATTGAACACCTAGATGTCATGGAACAAAATATGCCCATCATTTTATGCAAATTAGAGGGTGTATTTCCTTCTGAATGGTTTAACCCAATGGAGCATCTCCCAGTGCACTTAGTTTATGAAGCAAATGTGGGGGGACCAGTATAATATAGATAGATGTATCCATTTGAAATGTACGTTTGATATAATTTGAATCATTAATTTTTAAAGATAATAAAATTCTTTTATATTGAGGAGATTTTCAAATGATTAGGTTTCTCAACACTTTAAAGAAGAAGGTCCATAATAAAACTCGTGTAGAAGGATCTATATGTGAGGCATATTTAATTGAGGAGACGTCCACATTTGATTCATATTATTTTGCACCAAATGTTCCATCAAGAAGAACAAGAGTCCCTCAAAATGACGATGGAGGAGATTCTTCATCTCCATAAATTTTTGTATTCAATTATCTAGGCCGTGCTGCAGGAGCAATGAAAATTAGGTGGATGGATGGGAAAGAGTTTGAAGCCGCCAAATTATACGTCTTGTTGAATACTCCGAAGGTCAAACCTTATATCGAGTAAGAATTAAAATTTACTTTAATATATTTATAAGTTTATTCTTGATTCATATTAAATTATTGATATATCATTTAAATTTTTCAACATGTACACCAATCTATTGCATCAGCTATGTTCAAATATCACAGACGCAGAAATAAACAAAGAAATTGAGTAACATTTTCCTAAGTGGTTCCATCATCAAGTATGTTACTTCATATTAGATTGTTTTTTAATTGAATTTTAAAAATACATTAAATGATTCAAATATTTTCTCAGGTTAATTTGAATACTCAAATTGTTACAGATCCATTAATTCAGAATATAGGATGGGGATTGACTCCAAATGTGCAGTATTGGTCAATGTATTTTGTGAACGGATATAAATTTCATACTGTCAAATGGAGTACTAATAGATCTATCGAAAATTTTGGTGTTTACGTGCCTGGAACTGGCGTTGGATCCTCAGAGACCTATTATTACGAAATTTTTTTAGATATTATTGAATTGGAATATGCAGGCCTACCAATCAAAAGGGTAGTTATGTTCACATGTGAATGGTACGATCCAAGTCATAGGGGAACCAAAGTCCACGAAAAGTATCGTATTATCGAGGTTCGATCATCAAGAAGGTATAAGAAATATGATCATTTCATTTTTGCTTAACAAGCTGAACAAGTGTATTACGCGTCGTACCCCAGCACTTGCCATGATAAACATGATTGGATGATAGTTATTAAAACAAAGGCATGACGTACAATAACGGCTCTCGAGGCTAATATGGAAGAACCTTTCTAGGAGGATGAAATACTAGAATTGCTTCAAACTGATCAAAATCATGACCTTAGAGGTAGTTTACAAGATTTAGATGGGATAGTCGAGAAAATAGATGTTTCAAATATTATTCAGTAAGAAAAAGATGATGATGCAGAGGAAGAATCTATATTAGAAGACTACGAAGAAGAGTTATTGTCTAATGACATAGATAGTGATGAATTTGTAGAAAAATATTGATATATTTATGAATACATGTGAATTTAAATATATATATTATGATATAATATCTTTTGTATTTTTTAATGTCTATGACCTTGTACGTTTTATCGTGCTTTTTTGATTCATGTAATTTTAAAAACAAATGTCAAGATATTTATCTCTCGAACCAAGCAGGGGTAGAGGTAGTAGGGGTAGAGGAAGACGTCATTCTTATAAGGACACACCTTTCCCAGATCCTAATAGTGCTGGTTCACATTCTTCTCCTTTTGTCTCCACACATGCTATTTTGTCTACTCCTTTATATCCTCAGCCATTGCACCCACATGCTTTCGTTCCCATGCCTCAGTTCTAACAACCATTCCCTTCTATGTCATATCATATGGGTTATACTACAGTCCCACCCACATCCCATCCACCTAAGACTACACCACATTCTGTCCCCTATCCTGGGTCTACTTTTCTTCCCATAGGAGGTTCATATCCATACTCATTTATGCCAACACCACATGCACATCCTCCAACATCTTTTCTTGTGCAGAATGTTGACCTGACTCCATCTGAGCTAATTAATACCGACCGAGTTGATCATCGAGTAGAATTATCCTGCAATCAGAACTGTGATCAATGAATATCTTATATATATATTATTTTTAATTAATTGTTTGTGATTGTGTTACGTATAAATGCAATTTCTTACATGAGAAATATTGGTTTTATAGTTTTTTCCTTGAGGTTGGTCCACCAGGTGTACAGTCCAAGATTTGGAAGAAACGGTACACTAAAGCTTGGCTTCATTGGGATGACGTGCCTAAATTAACACGACGGAGTGGCTAGACGAATTTAGCATAAGTTTAATTGCAATTCTTAATTATAGAAAGTTTCAATTTAAAATTGTATACATATTTATTCATTTTTAATTTCTTGTAGAAAGAGTTTAAGTGGCAACTAGATGAGAGTGATCGAGTATGGATCACTTGGAATAAATCTGGTCAGAGAAGTTTTAGAAATAATTTGAACAAAATTAAAGGAGGTGCAGATAAGGGGGAATGGATGGATTAAATAGTGAGGCGAGCATTACAGGCCAAGTGGGATGAAGATGAATACAAGAAGAGAGTAGAACAAAACAAAAAGAATCGCGCATCCGAGACTGGTGGGTCAGTCCACACAAATGGATCCATTCCTTTCACAGAGAGCTGAAGAAGGATGGTAATTAGTTTTTCTACTAATTAAATGTAAATTTTATAAATTTATATAATGATTTATATTATTTTTTATTTATTTCATATATTTGTCATGCATACAAGGAAATTAGACCGCGAGCCCAATGAATTTGAGATTTTTAGGAGAACCCACACTCGAAAGAATGATCAAGGATAAGAAGTGTAGGTTGATAATAGATCAAAGGCCATCGCAATAATTGTATTTTGTACAATTTAATTAACATTACAATTTAATGATTTTTTTTTATTAATTGACAACGTCAATATTTTAATTTATATAGGAGGCGTTTGAGAGATTAAGTGCAGAGGCATCTTCACCATCAGTCGGTGGTAGTGAGTCGTCCTCTCCACCTACAATCGATGAACATTAGATTTTTTATCAAGCTATGTCTGGTAGGAACAAGAAAGGTCGTGTCTACAGTCTCGGCTCTCAAGGTAGGCAATCCTTCCCGGTTGGATCCAATAGCAATTCCAGTGGTTCATATGGTTTGTTGTCGGAATTAGAACAAATGAGATTGAGGGTCACCCAGATGAACGAGGAGTTACATTTCGCTCAAACCAAGGTCGTCGAGGAGGAAAATCACCTGCAATCCATCGAGTATCAGATGAATGCGGAGTTGCATTCTGCTCAGACCAAGGTGATATTAAGTGAGAAATGAGAATGTGCAGCTGCGTCAGTGGCAACAATAGATGATGGCGTGGCAAGAGCAAATGAATAGATAAATGATGGTGCTACAACAACTTGGCCCGTCTTTCAACCAGGACCGAGTAATCAGTTTTTTGATAATGAGGAACAAAATGATGATGATTGTAATGATAGTGATTGTAATTGAATATTTATGAATTAATCAGTTTGACTTACAAATTCAGTTTTGTTATTTTAATAATTAATATGAATTTTGATTTTTTTTAAAATAATATATTTTTAATTTATAATAATTAATTAAAATAAATTGTTAATTATCATTAATTTCATTTATATATAAATTTTATTTTAAATAAATATAAAATATAAAAAAAATTTGAATAAAAGAATTAAATATGAATTCTTTTATAAATATATTTTTATTTATTGTAAATTTTTATAATTTTATTTTTAATTTATGTTAAAAATTTTATTTTTATTTTATCTTTTAAAATTATTATAGAATATAATTTAAAAATTTTGTTTTTTTAACATTTTAAAAATTTTTATTTATATAAATTATTAATAATTTTAAAATTTTTATTTACGTTTAATTTTTTTTTTATACAGCGAATCAGCGACGGGTAAACAACCCGTCACAATTTATTTCTTTTCAAAAAAATACCTAATAAGCGACAGGAAGGTAGCCCGTCGCTGATCAGCGATAGGGTGTGAGGCCTGTCGCTAATCAGCAATGGCTAATGTACTTGTCGCTGATCAGCGACGGGCTTCCTTCCCGTCGCTGAATCCGTTGCAAAACGCCTCTGTCACTAAATTTTAGCGACACCAACTTTAGTGACGGGTAGGCTCCCGTCGCTAAAACTCTGATTTTTTGTAGGGGAAGACAAAGTTCGTTCAACTAGTCAGCCCTTCATCTTCATCTCTAGTCGGTAAGCTTGAAGGCAATGGATGATGGTGATAACATGAGAGGAAGGACTGGAAGGGGTGGCTAAGTCAGACTAAGAACAAGAAGATGGAAGGGCGGGCAGAACTCAGAAGGTTGTTTTCCTTTTATAATACACTCAAAATGATGTCGTTTTAAAATTTCAATCAGTTCGGTTAGTTTGGTTAAACCGACAACGAAAATTGAATCGATAAAACCTAGCCGAACTTTTTGTTAAAATTAATCAAACTGCTAACTAACAATTTAATAACCAAATTGAACCGGTTGATTCAGGCAGCTCAGTTCGATTCGGTTTGGTTAATTCAATCTAACGTAACTAATGCACAGCCCTAGAAGAAAGGTTACAAAAACATTTAAAAATTCAAAAAATATTATACATACCAATTGAATAAACATACGAAAATAAAAGTCATGTAGTTATTAAATTCAAAAAGATTACTATGCCCGTAAAAATATATTTTACATTATTGCAAAAATATCGTGTAATTAATAATTATTGAATATAGTTTATTAAAAATAGTTTTCAAGGATGGGTTTGGGTAGTGAACAGATCTGGGCGACCCTAGAGGAATGTAAGTGACTGCGAGGTGTTGGGAGATGGACAGTGAAGGCCATGAGGGTGGCGGAGAAAGGGGATCTGGGTTGATGGTGGCGCTGGCAACGAATGAGGGAGGTGTTGAGCGACAGATGGTGGAGGAGGGGGAAGGGGAAGCAGATCCAGTGGAGGAGAAGGGGATTTGGGTGGTAGATGGTAGAGAAAGGCAGCGAAGATGCAAATCCGACAAAGGAGAAAGGGATTTGGGTTGGTGGGGTCAGATGATGGTGAACGGAAGGGCTTTAGGGAGGCAAATGACTAAGGAGGGAAGGGGGAAGCAGATCCGGCAAAGAAGAAGAGGATTTGGGCGATCGACGAAGGTGGCAGATGGATCGGGCAAATCGTAGAAGGGAAAACTAGAAAAAAAAAAAAAAAGATTAGAGAAAGAGGAAGAAGAGGGAAGGGGTGGGTGGCAGACCGCGGCAAGCATGTATCAACCTAACGAACACTAAGCATAGCATGCATGCATGCAGCTTATAAGCAAGGTCTCCAATCCTCAATTGATAGGAGTTAAGATACGAGAAATCTTTCAAATGAATCAAGTCTTTAGGATTATTATCAACTTATTTTTCTAATAGAAAAAGATGTATTCAGATTTTAATATATAACGTCAGCCATTGATGAATCAGTATCAAACATTCTTTCTAATAGAGATTTATTCCAAGATTTAGAAAATCAATGAATCAGTTCAAAGTTTTGTACTGAGAATAATTATTCTAAGAATTAAGCTGAATCGCTATTATTAATGAAGCAAAAAGTAAATCACAAATTTGGAGCAATTTATATATATGCCTAATGGATGAAATATATTTCCTGTAAGAATTATAAATTAAGATTGGTGTATTTAGAACAAGCAACTAACGTCAATTTTCCCTAGTATGCGTTATGTGTATGATTTTTTCATCTAAGGTATAATTGTAGTCCTTATTATTGTTGTTTTTAACTTCTTATTAGTTAAGCCAATTGTATATTCTCTTAAAACCTATATAAAGGACAAATTAGACACACACACACAAAAAAAAAAATGATCCTACTTATTGTCAATCTCGTGTAGATGTACGCAATCATGCAGGTGTAGGATTTGGACAAAAACACATTTATAATTATGCAAATATATTGGTCATAATGTAGAGCTCCCCATTCCCAATCTTAATTAGTACAAATCCATGACATGATCAAGAGTTACATATAAATAGAACTTAAAACATTTGCCTATTTAGTGAAACAACTATATATGCTGACTTCATCAAGGGCATGCCTCAATGATCATCAAACTTAGATGAATGAACTATAACAAGCTTATACACTTATTTAACGTGAATAGTAAATAAAAAGTGTTGATTTATTAAGGGTATTCCTCAATGAGGGACCTTAATCCTAAAATCGGATGAATCTTGTTGTAATATCCAAAAAATTGGAGACAAATAATAGTTATTAATTTTGATATTTGAAGTCATTATTGAATAATTGGAGATTTTAGAAAGTATATGTATTTATATTGTTTAGGGAAATAGGAAATTTAGGTAATTAATTGAGAGTATTTATGAAAATAATGGAATGAATTAATAACGATAATAATAACAATAATAGGGATAACGCTAATAATAATAAAAATGTATAAATTAAATTAAATTAACTTAACTTAAATTAATAACCTAATATATAAATATATATATATATACATACACGTGCGCGGCCCCCAAGCATGCTACATGGGGTCATGTTCTCTTAAATAGAGAAGGAAGAAGAAAGAGCTTATGGGAGCAGGGGGGGTCGAGAGATCGAGTGAGAGAGAGAGCTTAGCCAAGCGGGAGAGAGAGAGAGAGAGAGGGAGAGAGAGATAGAATGAGGGAGAGGCGTGGCGGCCATGGCAGCCAAGCAAACAACAGTAGCGGGCTAGCAGGCGCGGTGGCGCGCGGTGATGCTCAATGGCCGGCAGCAATAGCTGGCTAAAGGCGAGCGAGGGCGACCGATTGCAGCAACGGTGGCGACAGCGGCCATGAGCTGGTGTGCGCGCCATGGAGAAGAAGAAGAGCAGCGGACGTGGGAAAAAAGAAGAAGAAGAAGAAGAAGAAAAAGAAAGAAAAGAAAAAGAAGAAGAAGGAAACGAAGCGAGAAGAAGAAGCAAAGCGCGCAGGAACAGGGGCGGGGAAGAAGAAGAAGGAAGGAGAAGAAAGAAAAGAAAAGAAAGGAAATAAAATAAAAGAAAAGGAAGAAAATAAGGAAAAAAAATAAAGGAACTTTTGGATTTTTCGGCATGAAAAGTGATCAGGTACGTGGGTAAAAATTAGTAGAAGAGTGATATTTTTAAATTATAAATTTTACGCGAATATAATTAATTAATTTAAGTCCCAGTTGTGTTATCTTCTAGGAAATGTTTTAATTCGCATCGGGAGCACAAGAGAGGCTGAAAGTAGCTGATTTCAGGCAAGCTCCTAACCTCTCTTCATGTTCTTCATTTCCTGTGAGAGTCTTCGTTATTTTTCATATTTTAAACCCTCACTTTCCATGACTCAGTTCCACACATTAATAATAATATTCCACGTGACAACCATCCTATGATTTATATTTTACTAATGAGGTTATTGTTGATGGAATAAGTTAAGAAAATATATCTTTGTGTCTTTCATTTTGACCGTTACAGAGCTTTGTGTCGCTCCATTTGTCTTAGGAATAACGCCAAACCCGATGGGTTAGGATCTTAGAAGAGTCAATATGATTTATGAGGCTATGTTAAAGAGTTTAATTGGAAAAGTGAATGGTTCATTATCATGATTATAAGAGATGAGAATGACAATGGTATCATGATGTTATGTGGTTATGTACATGAAGAGTTATGGAGAAATGTTGTGTAATGTTAAGTTTAGAGGATATAAAGTTAATAGTGTTAGTAAGTGTGTCTAAGAGTATGGGGTACACTGACTATCGATTGTGGGTCGTGGTAGTTGATGGCTGGATGTATGGGCGCCAGTCATCGGTTGTTACGATAAGCGCTAGACGGCCAAAAGAGCTGGTACTCCAGATTCCCGCCTTAGTTTGTGTATATCATGATGTGTGTGCTATAGGGGGTTGGGTTGCATTCACTTGGGAACATGCTTTGTGTGTGATGGGATGTGTGAGCATTTACACGACCCCGTTGGTCTAAGAGCCAATTTGGGTACCCTAAGCGAACATGTGCATTTAGAGCATGTCGCATGTGTGTATTCCTATGTGGGCGTAGTAGGGCCTGATGCTTGGTTTATGGGGGCTTGTCATCACGTTTATGTTACAGAAGCCATTGCATTTCTTATGTGTTGCATTGCATGGTTCTATTGTTACTGTTATTCTGGGCGGGAGTACCGTGCCAAGTGTCGGGAGTACCAACTCGAGTGAGCTTCGATTCGGCTTAGATATTAGCTCGGGGTTGGCCCGAGGGAAGAGCATATGAGGGTATGATGGGTATTAGGAAGAGCATGTAACGAGTATCAGGAAAAGCCAAATGTTGAATGTCAGGAAAAACCGACCATGTCAGGAAAAGGCAAATCCAAGAGAATGATGAAATGGTAGACTATGTTAGGCTACAACAGGTTTGTATGCAGGACCTGGGTGCCAATGTGTGACTTATGTGGACCCCTGGTTCCTTATGTGTAGTTAATTTTATGTTATGCATTTAGAAGTAAGGCACGTATAGCTCATGACATGGCGTGGTTGCTTTAGCATGAATTGCATGGGGTGTCATGGGAAGAGTCCAATCGTTAACCTATAGCCTTCCTTTCATGAGCTTGTTGAGTCTCGCGACTCACGTTTGTTTTCCATCATTCCAGGTTAGGGATTCGTCTGTGCCAGCAGGTACGTTCAGCAGGGTTTGGGTCTAGACCGTCGAGTCATGGTAGCAAGTGTAGAGCTCTAGCGAAACTAGATCCTGGATGTCATTGTGCCTTTGTTAAGGTTAATATTTATGTTTTTGAGATGGAGGTATGTTATGTAAGCCCAGGTGGGCCCAAGTGATGAAAGGTTTTGTAAAGACGATTATGAGATGTTAAATAAAAGAAAGATTATGATTTTAATAAGGGTTGTATATGAGTCGTGGTTGTCTTATTGTTCAATATCATTTTAGTAATGACCCTCTCAGGAATCCTCTATGCTAACGGGGGCTCCGGGAGGCGGGCCGTTACATCTTGTAGTCACTAAAACCAACTTTGCAGAACAGCTCTACCCATTCTTTCTTATTTCTCTCTTTTCCTGCAACATTAATCATCATTAGCATGTTAAAGAAGAACTACGCCTGATGGAGATGGGACTGTAATAGGCTCCACTGACGGAGATGTAGTGGGGACAACAATAGGCTCTATCTGTCCTCCAACCTGTCGTCCTGTATAAAAATGAATATGCATGTAAGCACCAAAGATAAATGTTAGAAAAATAATGAAATTAGCTATAAATCTAAATGCAGCAAACCAGAATATGATGTAGTGGGGGCAACAATAGGCTCTGTCTATCCTCTAACATGTCCTCCTATATAAAAATAAATATGCATGTAAGTACTAAAGACAACTGTTGGCAAAATAATGAAATCAACAATAAATCTAAACGCAACAAACCAGAATCTGATGTAATGAGGCCAATAATAGGCTTTGTTTGTCTGCTAACTCGTCCTCCTCTTCGTGCACCCCTACCCCTTTGCCCACTAGTAGCCATGCAAGAACTGTAATAAAAAATCACGCATCATGCATTATCATCATCATCGTCATCAAGATATGGGTCATCAAAGTGGTCATCAGTCTCAGATTCTAAAGTTACTTCATCGATTATAAAAAAACTATCGTCGTCATCATAGTCCTCAATTTCTTCCAAGTTCTGTTTTCGATCATTAATAAATGCTTGTTCCCTACATAGTTTAACCACCAACTCATGAGGCAGAGTTATTGGTTCTTCATTTTGTCGAACCAATAAAGACGTGTTGACTACTTCGTCCGTTGGCTAAAGAGGTGATAACTCACTAGATTCTTCCTCTTGAAAGATATCATTGTTCACCCTCTCTTCATCATCGTCATGCTCAATATGTTTCGATGATTTACCTTTTGTACAAGCATCCAATTCTTTCCCCGACTCCAGTCATTTAGATAAAAACTTGTTGAGCTTGTGTGGCCAAAATAAATGGATCTTCAGCTTGTGTGTCATGAATACCGTATGTTGATAGATGAAATCCAATTTTAAAATTTCAAGTAGAACACCATAATATGTGATATCGCTACGTACAAACTCCACTACATTGTGTTTTGAACTTGTCATCATGTTCTTTGCAACGAAATCTAATGCCATTGAAAAAGGCAACTATGCCAAATTCTGTAACAATCATCCGTATATTGTGATAATGAGTACAAATCATCAGTTGCTTTAGGATTGCCATTGACTCTACGATTAGCCATCTGTAGAAAACTAATATTAGTTTAAGACGAATTACAAAAAATAAATATATATATATATACAGAAGATTTTAACCTTGTTCTTGAACCAAGAAGGAAATTCATTTTTTTGTACGGCTTCGAGATCTTCTTCCCGCACATTTCTCAAACGCAATACTTCTTCATGCTCATTACAATGAAACAACACGTCAGTACTTATTTTAAAATGAACCATTAATCACATTTTAAAAATATTTTATATGTGTCTAACTCACTTTATGTAACCATCAAGTTCATCTCCGTAATTATTCAAAAGGTACCATTGCACCACATGGCCATAAACGCCTAGCTTACCAAATTTAGAGGCCCCCATCGTACTAACCTTATTGTTGAATAACTCCATCTTATGTTGTGTAATAGGTACATCCCAATTACGTTCTAGACATGTAAATCTCGTCTCAATATTATGCAAATATCGAGATAGAAATGTCATAGCCTCATCAACAACATATTCTTCAGTAATGGAACCATTAGGACGTGCAAAGTTACGAACGTATCCCTTGTATGTACCTATGCGACGTTCAACTCCAAACATCCATCTTGGACTGAGTAGTCCACCCCACAATGCTTGTTCAAGTAAATGCACACATAAATGAACCATGATTGTAAAGAATGCCAAAGGAAATATCTTTTCAAATTTGCACAGTATGATAACAATCTCTGTCTTCATATTTTCAAGTTCGTTGACATATAGAGTCTTCGCACTTAATTTTTGAAAGAATTGACAAAACTCAATCAACGTGGCACGTATTTTCTTGTCTAAGTATGGGAGAATGGCCACTAGTAGTATTTTTTGTAGCAATACATGAAAATCATGTGTTTTCATCCCTCCAAGCGTATAAGAGTCTATCACACATCGACTGATGTTTGAAGCATACCCATCTGGTAAGCGGACTGACTTGATAGAGTCACAAAACCCCTCACAATCTGATTTACTCAACGTGTAATTTACATGAGGTTTCTCAAATTTTCCATTCCGTTCCTTCAACCATAATTCTTTACGAATGTTAAGATCTTCCAAGTCTAAACGTGCCTTCACAATATCCTTCGACTTCATGGGATCATTCAACAAGGTCCCAACAATATTATCACAAACATTTTTTTCAATATGCATGACATCAAAATTATGGCGCATCAATAGCTTTGACCAATATGGTAGTTCAAATAGTATACTCTTTTTTGACCAATTCAACTCATCAACACCACATTTACGTTTTCTATCATCATTATTAGGTGCTTTACTTGGGGTGCATATAGGTACCTCCTCTAAATGCAACAAAATATCATCACCGGTAAATTGACAAGATGGTCCCCTTCTTTCTATTTTTCCGTCATACTCTGTACTCCTTCGCCACGGGTGTATTTTACTTAAGAAGCATCTGTGCCCTGTATAACATTGTTTACCCCAAATTCGTTTAGAACAAGTATCCTTGAGGCATATTGGACATGCCAATTTACCCATAGTGTTCCACCCAAACAAGTAAGCATAAGCAGGAAAGTCACTAATTGTCCACATAACTGCTGCACGAAGAGTGAAATTTGATTGGGAGTATTCATCGTATGCTTGAACCCCGTTACACTAAAAAACTTTAAGCTCATCCACAAGAGGCCTTAAAAACACATCAAAGTCCTTATCAGGGGACTTTGGTCCCGAAATCAACAATGTTAAGAGGTAGTTGCTCTTATGCATTGAACGCTAAGGCGGCATGTTATAAGGCACCAAAATGACTGGCCATATACTATGTGTTGTCGACATATTGCTAAATGGATTGAACCCATCTGAAGCTAACCCTAATCGTACATTCCTTGAATCGACAGCAAAGTCAGGGTATAACTCATCAAAGTGCTTCCAAGCCTTCACATCAACAAGATGACGCAACACTCCAGGCTCCTCCACACGAACTTCTTTATGCCAACGCATGTCTCTAGCTGTATGTCGTGAGCTATATAACTGCTTTAGATGAAGCGTGATAGGGAAGTATCGCAGCCTCTTATGTGGAATCTTATTACGAACATAGCGACTATATTTACAAATAAGACACATTGGAGCATTACTATGTTCACCATAGAAGAGAGCACAATCATATAGACACACATCAATATGCTCATAACCCAAACCGACATCACAAAGCAATCTTCTAGTGTTATAATAGTTCTCTAGACAATTATTACCCTTTGGGAGCACCTCATGGATTAGCTTCAACAGGATCTCAAATGAATTATCACTCCACTTGTTCATCACTTTTATGTTTATCAGCTTCACAATAAATGTCAAAGCAGTGAAGTTTTCACATCCATTATATACAGGATTATTTAAAACTTCATATAGCTTCTCATAACGGGCCTCTTCAATAGTTGGTCGTACATTTCCAACAAAGTCACTCATAGGCCCAATGTTAAAAAGGCCAACACCAACTGTATCATGCAATCCTTCTCCTAATCCCTCAAATTACTCATTGAAGAAGTCCTCGTTACCCACACCTTCTTCCTCCTCAGGTTCTTTCTCACCATGGTACACCCATCGTGTGTATGAGTCATCAATTCCCTTTTTAATCAAATGAGCTCTAATGACATCTATGCTTTGCAACCTCCTATTAGCACAGTTAAAGCATGGGCATAGAGTTAACCCCGCAGAATTCAAACTCTGTTTTGTGACAGTTATAAATTCTTCTTTCCCTGCCACATACGAAGGAGATACCCTATTCAAGTTCTTTACCCATTCACGATCCATACTCTATATCTTTTCACGCTCTACACAAAAGTAACACATTGAAACATATTAAGTAAATAAATATATGACCGTTAACACTGAGGAATGTTAGTTAAACCTATATTGCTTCTATGAACCTAGTACACAATAGTTACCATGTGAAATATTAGCCTAGATTTTCCAAGAACTATGATGGGATTAATTGTTTGATTAGTACTAATTACAAATTATGAAAATATGAAAGAGCTAACTATTGTTTGTTAACCTTATAAAAGAGTTTATTCTCTTGAAGAGCTTATAAGCTTCCTTTGACCAAAATTTAACCTGAGTCAAACACCCTCTTAGTAATTCTTCTAATTCAATGGAAACATGTACTGGGGTTTCTGAATGCTTTTTCCAGAACTAGGCTGCTGGGTAGAGGGTGACAAATACAATGTTTAAAAATAAAATAAAATAAAAAATATATGTATCATTTTATTTCTTTTGGTGAATGTTTCTGGAATGTCATAGCAGATGACTCCCAGTGGTATTTCTCCATGCATGCATAGATATAGAAAGTTGAAACAATAGGTAAATATATAGTCCACAAGGCATAAATAGAAAAACCCATATTAAGTAACACCATCTCGAACAGGAGTAAATTAATTAGAGCTGCATGTAAGGTTAACATTACGATTTCATCCAGTAAACTCGTGGTTAATTGAAGAAAACCCTCATTTGCATCTTAATTGAACTATAGCATTCAACTTTCTAGTGAAAGCAGTGCAGAGGGAGGTTTAATGCACATAAAAAGTTGTCTGCCAATAATAGGGACGCTAGAATTAACCTATTATTCTCTAAGCACCTAACAAGCTATTCTTACTTTCTCGAATTTTAACTTTTGGTGATGTTTTGGTAACAGAAAGAGTAAAACAAAATGATAACGTCAAATATTGGATAACTAGTATGAAAAATGATGTGGTTAACAAAGCACTTAAATAATGAGAACAAAATAATAGATATAGCAGTCAATAATTTGATTAATAATGGCTAAAAAATATTGGAAAATATCAACAAAAAAAAGAATAACATATATTCAAATGGAAAATGCCATCAAAGACTCAAAATAATGGCTGCGATGCTCTATTCTTAGACATCCTCTAATATGGCACAGAATTTCAATTGACCGATAATGGTGACTTAAAATTTGGAGTAGTTGGAAAGAATATATTGCCAGAAAGTCCAGTGAATAGCAATAATTGCAGGAGACAGTGGTAAGATTAAAGTTGTTTCAGTAAGAGCCCATCTGACGAAGCAGTAGGCAATTGGAAAGCAGTTTATGAAAAGCAGTGGCTTGGAAATAGGGGTGGAGAAAATGTTAATTGATGTCCTAAGTTGTAAGAATACAGTTTATGAAGAGCTGTGGCTTGGATAGAAGAGGAGAAAACATTAATTGGTGTCCTAAGTTGTAAGAATGCAGTGGTAAGATTAAAGTTGTTTCGGTAAAGAGCCCATCTGATGAAGCAGCAGGCAATTTAAAAGCAGTTTATGAAGACCTGTGGCTTGGAAATAGGAGAGGAGAAAAACTTAATTGGTGTCCTAAGTTGTAAGAATGCAGTCCTGACCAAACATCCGAAACTCTCATCTGGCTGAAGGATTTCTGTGAAAAAGGATATTTCAAGGCTTGGGATAGCAGCAAAGGATTTTCCCTACTTCCACTGTGCAGTAACAAATTAAACCATTAAGACTCAGCCTGGAAGTATGGATTTTTATTAGTGTAAGACAATATTGTTATGGCTATGAGGGGCAATAAGAAATCCTCACAAGGGCTTGGGCTTGTTAAATAAATGAACCAAGCTGATTGTTACTCAATTAACTAGTGAATCAGCTTGAGTTTCAAGTCAAACTTAGCATCAGGCTAAGTAGAATCCCAAGCGAAATACAGAACTTATCCACTCAAACTTGAATGAAGTAATTAAACATAAGCACTTTTGAGATAGCTCGTTAGATAAATGAACCAGATCTCATTTCCAGCTCATTAATTTCTGGAGACATTGACCAAACCACTATATGGCCTATTAAAAACACTTAATGAAGACAAAGACCCCTAATTACCAAGAGCACCCACATACTTAATTCTTTAACATATAATTTGTTTTATTAACAATATATAACTACATTAATTTTTCCACTTCTGATTAATAGTAAGTTACTGATATTAATGAAGCACAAATTAACATAAAAAAGTTAGAAGACCTCTAATGCACAGGTTCAACTGAATGATATTATAACTATAATGAACAACTCAAAACAAATCTGCAGCAAAAACCACATAAATACACACCTGAAGCATCATACTTATGCATACATATTATATTACCCACACATTATATCTTTTCTACTAGCATGCTCTATAAAGGTAACAAATATTTCACACAAAAATTTCTAATTCATGGGTTTTGTTAAGATTGAATGAAAAAAAATTATATATATATATAGGTATATACATATGCTTTCTGTACCAATATGTTTCCTTATAACTAAAATAAGTCCACCCTGGTCGCCAAGATTGCCACTCGTCCAAGAATTTTTTTCCTTATAACTAAAATAACTCAGAGATCATTTTCAACTTAGGGTTTTCGCTGCAAATCAATGATCTCTCTAGAAGTTAATTGCAATGATCTATATCTTCCTAGATCCTATATTGTATTGATGGGTGTCGAATCCAACAAATAATAAATTCTTGCTCTTAAAAAGGAAAATTATGATAGTAATGAGCAAGGTCGTATCCACAGAGATTGGTTAGATTTATTCCTTTGAAAAATTAAAATAAATAGAAAAAAAAAACGATTGGGGGTTTTGAAATTTAGAATTTGAACAATTTAAAATAAAACAAATGCAAGGATATAAATTAACAGAAAATCAGTTTAAGCAAGTATCCAGTCCAAGGTATAATCTTAGAATTGATTCGAGAAATTGATCATTGATGCAAAAATAAAATCCTCCATTCTTTCACTAAATTGGTTATGGTTATTAACAAGCTCTAATAACCTATCCCTCCTTACTTTGATTATAATCAAGACAAGCTCATTGATTATTTCCCTTGTTAATAAACAACCCTAAATAAGTTCTGAAGGTTTAATTTATCAACAGCTTTAATTACTAGAAAGATGACCAATTCTAACCAATGAATATACAAGCTCGATTCATTTAAGCTGGATTATATATCTCCTTAACATAAATTGAAGACATATCCGTAATCAATTATGTTAATTGCCACCAATATTAGAACATCTAAACAATTACGGATTCAAATTTCTAATTGACGATATATTGTTCTAACAATTATACAACAGGCCCTTTGTATTAATTAATTGAAACAATAATTTCAACAAACATAGAAGATATATAAATAGAGAAAGAATAAGAGAATAATGAAAATCAATTCGATCTCACAATTTTCGTAGAATCAAAACTTCGATTATCCTTGAACTGAAATAAGAGTTTAGCAACCCATCAAAAGTAAAAGAAAACGCTTAAAGGAGAAAGGAGAGGATTTTTTGCGTGCATCACTGTTGTGCCCGTGAATCTCCTCAATTACGCCACTTTGTTGCTTCTATCTCACTGTCTTTTGCGTTATTTCATTAATATATATATATGCGTATGCAGTGCCATTCGTCTTCAACTCCATGGGCTTTGAATTATCCAATCACATTACACATGCGTGGGCCTCCAATTGAAATATCATATTATTATAATATTCTTACTTTCAATTGCACCTTCAACGTCTCAGCTTCATGGGCTTCAACTTTAACTTCAATTGCACATGTGGGCCCTTGATTAAAGTATTATATTTATTCTTCAATTCAACTCCAATTCCAACTCTAATTCCATGCATGGCTCACTACTTCACTTTTGCTCCAATTCTTCATTATCTTTCCTACAAAATTAATAAATAAAATTCATATAAACACATGTAAAAAAATAATAATAAATGTGTGAGATTTATTTTTATTTTTATTTTTCTATTTTTTATTTTTTATTTTTATTTTTTAAACATAATTTATTAAACTTTGCCACTAATGTCTTATATATAAAATATTATTATAAACAAGCACTATAAGACCTAAAACATGTTAAATAAACTAAATATTAGGAGAATAAAATTATAAAATTATGAGCTTATCATGTATTCGCATAGAAGTATCAAAATGAAAAATCATTTGAATTACCTTGGGAAGATGATCTCTGAGTTGCCAAAGCGAAGTAGTGTGAGAGAATCGAACAACAGAACGCGATAACAACTACCGGAGGGGATGACGACAACGATCGGAGAAGGAAACAGAGACAGAGGCAAAGGTAGAGGCATTACAAAAAAAATGATTTTTAGCGGTGGTTTTTTTGGCATTTAGCAGCGGTTTTTAACCGCCGCAAAGGGATTTAGTGACGGTTTTGAAAACCGCCACTGATACAGCCATCGCATAGCATTTAGCAGCGATTTTTATCAACCGCTGGTATAACTGCTGCTAAATGCTATTTTTAGCGGTGGTTTTAAAACCGCCGCTAAATTTAATTATCAAAAATAATTTAACTGCGGTTTTTTTTAATTTTTTGCAGTGGTTTTGAAACCGCTACTATTTACCGCATGCAAGCCAAAAGCAAGCGCCCGCTAACCCCCAGCCCTGCGCGCCCGCACGTCCGCCTGCCCACCGCGCCTGCTGGAATTTATTCCAGCAATTGTAATCCCCAAGTTTGGATCTCGTGACCACCCCTACGCGCGTACGCACGCAAAGCTAGCTGATCTGCGAAGCCACCTTATAATATACTCGCGCATATTAATTATAAAGCACTCGAACCACTATTTTTCAGAATTCACTTTACATCCACAAACTCAAGTTTTTCAAATTATACTTCGCCCCAAATTAAATAAAATAAAAAAATAATTTTATTTTAAATTGAATTGAATTAAATTAAATTAAATTAATTAATTGAAATCTCAAACCACCTAAAAAGGAGTTAACATATTAACTTAATTAATTGAACATAAAATGTTTTAAACCAATGAATTAAATAAAATAAATTAATTGATTAATTAATTTAAAATAAATAAATTAATTGATAAATTTAAAATAAATAAATTATTTAATTTAATTGAATGAAATTAAATAAATTAATTGATTAAAAAATAAAAAATTTCTGACTATTTTGTAAAATTTAATTTAATTTATTCTGAAATTATTAATTTTTTTAAAAATTTAATTTTTTATTAATTGAATTTTTTTTATTACTGAATTTTGAAATTATTTATTTTTTATTACTAAATTTAATTTTTTATTTTTTTATCATTGAATTTGGCGATGGTTTTTAAAAACCACTGCAAAATTTAATTTTGGATTTTTTTTATTATTTCATTTTGTGGCGGTTTCGACAAAAGTGCCGCTAAATTTAATTTTTTTTTATTATTGAATTTTGCGGCGGTTTCGACAAAACCGCCACTAAATTTAATTTTTGATTTTTTATCATTAAATTTCGCGACGGTTTTTAAAAATCACTGCTAAATTTAATTGTTTTAAATTTTTTTATTAATGAATTTTGCGGCGGTTTCACGAAAACTGCCACTAAATTTAGTTTTTTATTTTTTTATTATTGAGTTTAGAAGCGATTTTTTAAAATCGCGGCTAAATTTAATTTTATAATTTTAATTAATTAATTTTGCGACGATTTTTTGAAACCGCCGCAAAATATTGGATAAACTGTCGTAAAAAACATATTTTGCGGCGGTTGAAAAACCGCTGCAAAATACCATGTTTTGTGGCGGTTTTGAGAACCGTTGCAAAAAACCTATTTTTTTGTAGTGAGGGGTCGATGACGGGAGTTTAGAGAGAGAGAGAGAGTTGGGGGAGAGAAAGAAAGTGAGAGAGAGAGGGAGGAGGGGAAGATACGTGATTGAGAGGGGGGGAGGGAAGATGCCTGATTTAGGGTTTTGGAGGGAATGGGAATTTTTGGAGGGAAATAAGTTTTTTTATTTTGTTTAAATATTAAGTTATTAAATAAAAAATAAAATAATTTATAAAAAAATATTAATAATTATTTAATCGATAAAAATAAAATAATTTAATATTATGATAACCTCAAAATTATTTAAATTATGACAATTATTAAATAATAAAATAATTTAAATTATTATATCAAATTCATATTGATTTAAAAATTTATTATATAATAAATTTAATAATTATTATATTATTTTATTAGATTACAAACATTTACAATAATTTTCACATTCATTGCATTCCCAAATTTTGCTCTTCGTCTCGACAGGCTGTTATTGGAAAACTAGGATTGAGCCAATACAATGTTTTGATAGTGTTAGATTCTTGTTTATGCCTATTCATCCAGTGGTTAAATGATGGTAATTGGCAATTTACACCTAATCTGGTTTAAATGGTTGATGCCTTCAATTCTGTTCACCAAATGAATCTACTTTACCATGTGAATGGCATGTTTTATTGTTTTATGAGAGTTATCAGAGGATTGTTTTGTACAATTTACTCTTATGTTATGTTGTGAAGAGACTATTTTTATAATTTTAATTTATAGTTTTTTTATAGGGTGATTTCAATCTAATGAAACCAAAATTTATGTACTTAATGAGCTTGGAATGTAACAAACCAATTAATTAATGAGCTTGGAATGTAATAAACTTTGATTATTAATTAATTAATAATCAAAGCAGGAAATGTAGAATCAGTTTGCATATGAGGTGAGAAGCTAGAAAGGTTTTTTTTTTTCCTACTTTGAAGTGTAAATACAAATTTGATGCTTTTGTTATTAAGTAATAATAAAAGCATCAAATAATTATATTCGTGCATTTACAGAATTATATTAGATATTACTTATAATAGTATTAGTTAAATCTTAAAAATGATTTTTTGGTTAGAATTAATGAAAATAGATTCAATAAGAAAAAACTGTAAATATAACTCTTAAGCACAAAAAAAAAAATCAAAGAAAAGAGAAAAAAAATAATCAATATGAGAAACGTTGCAAAGGACGGGAAAAAGGTCAAGAGCTTCGCAACTTTATCTCTATCCCTATAGGAACTTTTTATGAGATTAATGACATCGTGTATTTGTTAAAGTTTTAGGGATTTTAGAAATGAGCAAATGAGCAAAAGAGCTTGATAAGTGTAATTTTTAATTTTAGGGAAGGGGGAATTTTAGTGTAGAGATTTAGTTTTAGGTTTATTGTTTGTATTTGTAAATAAAATAAAAAGTAAATTATTTTAAATTTTAAAAATTAAAACGACATAATTTTATAATTAACTATAAAATCATAAATACATGAATACCTACACATATCTAACATTTGTAATTATGTGTGGTAAGTTTATAAATAATTACCCACACATACTAAACATTTATTAATATGTGTGGATAATATAATCTAAAAAAGTGTCATATCAGCTAATACATGGATACCCACACAAGAGTCGCTCTACAGGGCCCGACGGCCCTACAGAGCGGCTTACAGAGAGGGGGCAAAATGACGATTTTGCCCCCGCCCGCTTTGCAAATTTGCAAAGCGGGCCACTGCCCCCCTCCTTCGCTCTGCGCCTCCCCTTTCTGCCATGGCCACCGCTCGACTCTCCGTCGCGCCTCCGTGCAGTCGCCCCGCCTCGCCTCCGTTGCATCACCTCGCCTCACCGACAGTTGCGCCTCGCCTCGGCGAGGCGAGGCGCGACTGTCGGCGAGGCGACGGAGGCGCGGCGGAGAGTCGAGCGGCGGTCATGGCAGGCAGGGGAGGCGCAGAGCAGGGTGGGGGGGAGAAAAATCATGGGAGGGGGAGACAGTTCGTGGGGGCAAAATGGTATTTTTGCCCCCTTTCGGTAAGCCCGTCAGTAAACCCATCGGGCTGTCTAACATTACTCCCCACACAAATATAACATTTGTAATTATGTGTGGGTAACCTTATAAACAATTATCCACAC
This sequence comes from Diospyros kaki, assembly GCA_036245055.1. Lineage (NCBI taxonomy): Eukaryota > Viridiplantae > Streptophyta > Magnoliopsida > Ericales > Ebenaceae > Diospyros > Diospyros kaki. The sequence continues at coordinate 24,733,673 of BSEG01000011.1, read as the reverse complement.
ATATGTAATATTTTGTAATATGTGTGGGTAATATAATCCAAAATAAATGCTACATCAACTAAAATTTCATTGAGAAATTATCCCACTAATCTCTGAAAGTTGAGAGAATTTTTTCTTCCAAAATAAGTGTGGGTATATTAATTTACCCACACATAATAAATGTGGATAATGTAACAAATTTGTCTAGTTTAATCACTTACACATATTACTATTATGTGAGGGTAAATACCCACACATAATATGTGTGGGTAATTTATGTGTGGGTAAGTTTAAAAATAATTACCCACACATACGTAATAGTTATTAATATGTGTGATAAATATAATCTAAAAAATCTGCCACACCAGCTAATACGTGAATAGCCACATATATATAATATTTGTACTTATGAGTGGGTAAATTTTTAAATAATTATCCACACATGCGTAACATTTATTAATATGTGTGGGTAATATAATTCAAAATAAATGTCATATCAGATAAAATTTTATCGAGAATTATCCCACCAACCTCTGAAAGTGGAGGAAATTTTTCCCACCAAAATAAGTGTGGGGATATAAATTTATCCACACATAATAAATGTGGATAATGTAACGAGTTTGTCTAATTTAATCACCAACACATATTAACATTATGTGTGGGTAAATACCCGCGTATAATATGTGTGGGTAAATCTCCCAAATTTTTGTAGTGATAAATATGCAAATAACAATAACAACACAAGAATATATAGTGGTTCGGTGTCTCCAACATCTACTCCACTCTCTCAATGTTAACTCGACACTTGACGTTCCACTATAACCACAACACTAGGTTTCCACACAAGATCTTCTAGCAAACTTATACACCCTGTGGTTTTTCCCTTAGCTCATCCTGAAAACTAATACAACAATACACCTAGATTACTTAGGCTCTAGAAGGTCACTCACAATCCACAATTAATACAAATAAACAATCTTATGTCCAATAAACTTGGACCAATATGGATATGATGAATACAATGAAAATATATAAGGCAAATGAACAAATGATACAAGAATTACTAATAAGAAGAAAACTTTTTCTTCTTTGCCTTGGGCTCCAAATTGATTGAACTTTGAACTTAAGTCTTAGATTGCTTTGAAATGGATGCTTGAGAGCTTGGGTGTGCTTTAGAATAATAAGTCTTGATAGAGTATTAGTTTTCTCCAAAAATCTCTTCTTGATATATATAGTGAAACTTTCAATAGATCTGTAACGGCTAGAAAAATCTGACTGTTAAAGTCTGGGAGTCGACTTCTCTAAAACAGGAGTCGATTTTAGTTATACAAGAGTTGATTCTTTAATGCTAGAGTTGACTCTTTTAAAAACACTAATACTGTCAGGTCGACTCTGCATAATATGCTCTCGACTAGGTCGACTTTAACTTTGTAAGAGTCGACTTCAGCTTAAGGAGAGTCGACTCCACTAAACCAAGAGACAACTTCTAAGATCAATTTTACAAAAAATGAATTTTATACATATAGCAATTGTTTGAAGACATAATCCATATAGCATATATACATTATAAGATATTTACATTTCTTTAGTTTAAGTAAATATCTTTATTTTCTTTAATTTATATTTTACCTTCTATTTATTTTAATACATAAATGTAAATAAGAAAGTACCCTTCATTTGGATTCAATAAAAATATTTAAAAAATCAAAATCCAAAATAATAAGAAAGTAGAATTTTTGTTTTAGTATAAATTCAAGATTTAACAATTTTATCACCTCCAAAATACATACATTTTATTTCTTGAAAAATTTATTAAAAATCATTTTAACAACAATAAATGTTAACTATCAAAATATCGGGAGATAGTTTTTCAAAATAAAAATATTTTCTTATATGTTCTCTTATAGTGCGTTAATCTTCCAGACTTAGAGAAATAACATTTATTGATTCATTTTGATACACAAAACACTATAATACTTAAAACATATCAAAAATTTATTAGGGATTTTAAATATATCAAAAATAATTTTACTAAAATTATGTTTTGTCAAACATCAAAATACACAATAAGTTGATTAGAGCAATTTGGTTTAACAATTTTTTGCAAGAATTATAAATTAAGATTGGTGTATTTAGAACAAGCAACTAACGTCAATTTTCCTTGGTATGCGTTACGTGTATGATTTTCGCTCATCTAAGGTATAATTGTAGTCATTATTATTGTTGTTTTTAACTTCTTATTAGTTAAACCAATTATATATTCTCTTAAAACCTATATAAAGGACAAATTAGAACTCCCTTCCCCCCCCCCCCCAAAAAAAAAAAAAAAAATTGATCCTGCTCATTGTCAATCTCGTGTAGATGTACACAATCATGCAGGTGTAGGATTTGGACAAAAACACATTTATAATTATGCAAATATATTGGTCATAATGTAGAGCTCCCCATTCCCAATCTTAATTAATTAGTACAAATCCATGACATGATCAAAATTTACATATAAATAGAACTTAAAACATTTGCCCATTTAGTGAAACAACTATATATGCCGACTTCATCAAGGGCATGCCTCAATGATCATCAAACTTAGATGAATGAACTATAACAAGCTTATACACTTATTTAACGTGAATAGGAAATAGAAAGTGTTGATTTATTAAGGGTATGCCTCAATGACGGACCTTAATCCTAAAATCGGATGGATCTTGTAGTCACTAAAACCAGCTTTGCAGAGCAGCTCTGCCCATTCTTTCTTATTTCTCTCTTTTCCTGCAACATTAATCATCATTAGCATGTCAAAGAAGAACTGTGCCTGGACCGACTCTTCGGCTCCTTTGGAGATCTCCGTCACCATGTCTATGACAATCACCTTTCCTCCATTTTCTTTGCTTGGAATTGCGTGCTTGCACTTCCTCAACAATGTGATGCAGTCTTCGTCGCCCGAGAAGTGCAAGATCCATTGTTTGCCAATTTTATTTTAGGTTATATAAGTAAGAGTTCAGCTGTAAAAGTAAGGATATATATATATATATACATATGTATTTTTCTTCGAGATTTACATTATTGCCGAAAAGAAAAGTAAAGAATCTCTTTTTGACAAGATGGTAACAAATGTCTAAATATAGCGCACTTTAGAGAGAAAAAATTGTCAAAATAATTAAACTTTTTAATAACTGATTTTGGGAATTTACTACGTGTAGTAGATGAGTGATATTTATACATTTATTTTTCAATTAGTAATTATCTTAAAATTCCACGTGGGCTTCTTCGGAGCTGAATTTAAGAATATTTTCAAGACAAAAATTAGACTTTCATTTTCTCTACTATTTTGTTATAGTGATCTCTTTCCAATGATCACAATAATAACTGTTAATTACCTAACTAAAAGCCTGACCTGACGATATGTAAAATCAAATTCTATATACATAATAAGAGCCGTTTATATTGAAATGGATCCATTAAAGGGGTTTATAATTACAAAAATTTCACCATAATATATATTTATCTGAAATGATTCTGTATTCTTGTAGAGAATTGTGTCAACGGCACCCGATGTAAAATTTAGATCGGCTAAAGTGAAGATAATAAAGATAATAAAGAAATATAATATGTATATATATATATATAAATATAATTTACACACACACACTACAAAGGTATATATATATATATACCTTACACTCCTTAAACCGGAAGTTCAGAGTCGGCTTATGGCCGGCGTAATCCCAAAACGACGCCCCATTGGCTGTGTTAAACGCCGTCAGATCGTCATTCTGGAGCCAAGCCGTCAGCTATTGCCACGAGTTTATCAAGCACGGGTCGAGCATGGCCAGCAAGAACGGCGATAGAGTGAAGGGATTGTCGGTCAAGAGAAGCCGGCAAGTGGGGGTGGGAGTGTACTTAGTTTCTAGGAGTTCTTTTTCTAGGGCTATTTTCTCGAGAAAGAAGCCAGAAAGAGCCAGGCTGCGCATGAGGCCGCCGATGCAGTGGGCTTTTGATGGGTTGATGGGAAGGGCAGCGAAGAGGTCGGAAAGTTTCATGGGCTTGCCGTGGCTGTGGATGATGCATGGGATTCCCAGTTCAACTGCGGTTTTCAAGTTGAAAGAGTTCGTGAAACCGAACATTTGGTTCCAAATGTAGGCTTCGGCTCCGAGGAGATCGCCATTGTTAACACCACAGACTCCATTGTCGTAAGCCATTACTAATTCTTGATATTTTAATTTGTTGGCTTTGTGATCGAAGCTGATCTCTACTTGTGGGTGAGATGTTGGAGTGGGCATGCATTACGTGTATATATATATGATTTTGGGAGGAGGATCATTCCGTCAGCCAAAAGGTCACTAAAACGGTATAAACTGTTATTTTACAGAGAGGGCTCTGATTTCTTCATGGCATTCGCTCATCTTTTGGAAGACGTGTTTGAACCAAAATCAATTTTGATAAAATATTTATGAAAAATGTGCCATCAGGTCATTATATAAATATATATTAGGATAGTATTTGATAAAATGAGTGAAATAAGCTTCTATAGCGATGTCGTTTTAAAGCACGATGAAAACTAGTTGATATTGATGGTTGTGATAATCTTTTGTATGTTTAATGATATTTTCTATTTATATAATGATGTCGTTTTAAAATTTCAATCAGTTCACTTAGTTTGGTTAAATCGAATCGATAAAAACTAGTAGAACTTTTTGTTGAAATTAATCAAACTGTTAACTGAAAATTTAATAACTGAATCGAACCGGCTGATTCAGGAAGCTCAGTTCTGTTCGGTTCGATTAATTCGGTCTAACGGAACCAATGCACAGCCCTAGAAGAAAGGTTACAAAAACATTTAAAAATTCAAAAAATATTATACATACCAATTGAATAAACATATGAAAATAAAAGTCATGCAGTAATTAAATTAAAAAAGATTACTATGCCCTTAAAAATATATTTTACATTCCTATTGCAAAAATATCGTGTAATTAATAATTATTGAATATAGTTTATTAAAAATAGTTTTGAAGGATGGGTTGGGGAAGCAGATCCGATGGAGGAGAAAGGGTTTGGGTGGTAGATGGTCGAGAAAGACAGTGAAGATGCAAATCCGGCGAAGGAGAAAGGGATTTGGGTTGATGGGGTCGGATGATGGTGAACGAAAGGGGTTTAGGGAGGCAGATGACTAAAGAGGGAAGGGGGAAGCACATTTGGCGAAGAAGAAGAGGATTTGGGCGGTTGACGAAGGTGGCAGATGGATCGGGCAAAATCACAAAAGGGAATAACTGGGAAAAAAAAAGATTAGAGAAAGAGGAAGAAAAGGGAAGGGGTGGGTGGCGGACCGCGACATGCATGTATCAACCTAACTGACACTTAGCATGCATGCACCTTATAAGAAAGGTGTCACAAGACTAGCCTTGGATTCCGACTAAGAACCTTGTGATGGCTCTAAGTTCGCCTACTTAGATCAGCCAACAACCCTCCGGGGTTAATTCACCAAACAAAGGAAAGCACACACAAAAAATACGGAAAAAATCCCAACCTTCTATTCAATCCGAGAATACAAAGGAAAATGGCTCGAGCTATGTTCTCCCTCTAAGAAGCTAACAAAAACGCCCACAAAGCCATATATATATATAGGCTACAAAAAATACAAGCGATTATGCCTCATAACCGTTACTATTGAACCCTAGGGCCACATGCACCATGTCCAGCAACCGTCTGTGGGCCGCATGGCCTGTTTGGTTGACACCTGTCGCAATTGCCTCGGCCACTCTACACACGCATGGTGTAACACCCCATTTTCTCCGAGCGTGTTATAATTTAGGACAATTGTGGGATAGTATTTGTTTTTCTATAAACTACGACTAATCATATCATTGCTCTTACCCATCCCAAATTTCCATACATTTATCTCAAAAGAGAATCAACATAAATATTGAATGCGGAAGCTAGAATCGAACCTCAACATACTTTAAACGCTATAATAATACATGATTGTCTCAACATAATTTATAATACAAGATTATCATAACAAAAGTCTTCCAAACATAACTTGTTACATGATATAAGTTTTTCAATATGACTTTAAACAAAACATAAGTTTCTCAACATGACTTCGAACATAACATAACTGGTACATATTAGAATCCTCATACAGAAACTAAATGCAGAAAATAACTTCATAATGTCTTGCATCTTTATATTTCGTCCACTTCTATGTCTTCGCTGCAAACCTCATCTGGAACGTTTGAATGTTCCAGGGGCAAAGCCCACATTAGATGATGAATCATCTAAGTAAGAGTACATCATAATGCATATGTATGAATGCAATGCTCATAACATCATAACTCTCATGTTTGGGTTGACTGCACCTTAAGATTACCCGCCATTTTTTCAATCTCCCTGCCAGATCGGGGTGTATGGGTGCACCCTTGGCAAAGCAACAGTGCCAGTACCTAATCCCAAACCCATGCAACGTATGACCGTGAATCTCATCATGCTCATATGCATACTTTGTCATCAATACATGTAAATGCAATTCACATGACATGTTCACATCAAAACATGACAACATGATAAAAATATTTACATAAAATCAGGTTTTGGTGGAACCACTTACAAGTCATTTTCATAAACTAAATTCAGTTGAATAGTACCACTTACCTTGTAAAAGACAATTTTGCCCCTAGCACAATTTTGCTTCAAAATTTGCGTCAACCTTCCAATTGTACTTAAATATGAATCTTGACGTATCCTGACATCATAATTATTTAAGAAAATCAGATTTCTAATTTTTTCTAATTTTTTCCTAATTTCTCTAATTTTCTCCTATTATTTCCTCAAGATTATGAATTAAATACTTTCTCATAGAATTTTCTCAATTTATCTTCACAATAATTCCTAAAACAATATTCCCAAGCCCTAGAAATTTTCTCATAATTTTTAAAATTCATGATCTATTTGTTTCTCATTTTCTCTTTGATTTTCAAGTATCTATTACCTCAAAAATCCATAATAAATACTAATCATGTATTTCTCTTCCAATTTCACTATCAAAAATTCTAAAATATCATTCTAACATTTTCAAAATTTTTTAAAGAAAATTTTGAAGATAACTTACCTTCTCGTGGAGTGATTCGGTATTCTTCTATATTGTGATGAAGCCTCGTTTTGCGTATCCAACAATGCCTTTTGTCATAAATCTTTGTACGAACTACTAAACCCAACCTATAGGATTTTTCTAGAAATTTTTGGTATTTTTCTCTATTTTTTTCTTTCTCTTTCTCAAATCTTACTCTCAAATCATTATTTCTTACAACATTTTTCTTTCTAATTCAAGTCCTCAAACCTTTCAAATTTTCTCTATTTATAGAGGTTGAATTAAATTTATTTTAATTGTAGTGATCCACTATCTTTTATTATTTTATCATTTTTTTATTTAATTTTCCACTAAATCTCACTCATAATCTTTAATTATTTGTCCATACACTACTTTATCTTCCACATTTCTCCATTAATTCACCCATTATCTTTGATTATTTGGCCACATTCTACTTTTTCTCCCACATTTCTCCATTAATTCATTCTTTATCTTTGATTATTTGTTCACACCATATTTTGTCTCCCACATTTCTCCATTAATTCATCTATTATCTTTGATTATTTATTCACACCATATTTTGTCTCCCACATTCTCCATTAATTCACCCATTAACTTTGATTATTTATTCACACCATATTTTGTCTCTCACATTCTCCATTAATTCATCCATTATCTTTGATTATTTTTTACTTTAATTATTTTTAACTAAATCTTATTTTGAATGGACTATTCTTTCATTTAGTCCATAAATTTAAGCCCACTTTCTTAACTCTAAGCCCATTTACTTAACCTTTCATTTCTCAACTTAGCCCATTAATTATAAGCCCATTAGTATTTTTTTCAAGTTAGCCCACTAATTCTAAGCCTATTAGTTTTCTCATTTATAATCTCTAATTGATGTCAATAGCCCATTAACTATAAGCCCATTAGTATTTTTTTCAAGTTAGCCTACTAATTCTAAGCCTATTAGTTTTCTCATTTATAATCTCTAATTGATGTCAAAAAATATTTTAAATACAAAATTAATTATTATTATTATTATTGTTATTCTCAAAATACTGGGATATTACACATGGCCCTGCGTGATAATCATCACACTCGCTACCAACCTCAAATTAGCCGACATTCCGTCATTAAACTGGAAGTTCAGAGTCGGTTTATGGCAACGTAATCCCAAAACGATGCCCTATTGGCTATGTTAAACGCCGTCGGATCATCATTCTGAAGCCAAGCTGTCAAGTATTGCCACGAGTTTATCAAGCACGGGTCGAGCATGGCCAGCAAGAACGGCAAAAGAGTGAAGGGATTGTTGGTCAAGAGAAGCCGGCAAGTGGGGGTGAGAGTGTACTCCGTTTCTAGGGGTTCATTTTCTAGGGCTTGGGTATATATATATATATATATATAAAAGTGGGTTTACTTGGAACAGGACATCTATGGCTTAAATATGTATATATTTATATATATATATATAAGTGAATGTAAATGGGTTCCAGTGGCTTGGATGTGCATATGTATATATATATATAAATGTAAATGGGTTGCTTCGAGCATGGCATTAGCTTCGACGTGTATAATTATATATATATATATATATGTAAATGGGTTGCTTGGAACAGGGCATTGGCTTGGACGTATTTATATATATATAAGTGTAGATGGGTTTGCTTGGAGCAAAGCATGTACGTGTGTGTATATATATATATATATAAATGTAAATGGGTTGTTTGGAGCAAAACATGAACGTGTGTGTATATATATATATATATATAAACGTAAGTGGGTTGCTTGGAGCAGGGCATTGGTTTGGACGTATTTATATATATATATATATAAATATAGATGGGTTTGCCTGGAGCAGAGCATTGGCTTTATTTATATACTGCGAGAGAGAGAAAAAGAGAGAGAGAGAGAGCTCCCCTGCTATGCATATACGTATATATATATATATATGAAAGTGGGTTAATTACAAGTGCATTCAAACAGCTACACTATTAGCATATGTGTATATATATATATATCGGTAAAGGGAGAGGGAGAGGGAGAACTCACATTCAAATGGCTTCTCTGATGCGTATAACTATATATGTATATATGTATATATATATATATGTGCATACACAGTTTCTTGGATACAGAACGAGGAAGGCTGTGTATCCGCTCTTAGCCAAATGAATGCCATTCACTGAAGGAGGATGAGGAAGGAAACAAACCCCCCTTTACAAGACATTAACTAGACCCACGAGAGATCAAATAATGGATTATCTAAGAACACTAACAAAACACACCCAAAAAAAAAGAAACTTAAGGAAGAACATAGTAAAAGGTATGTATATACATGTGTATATATATATTCGTAAGTAACTACACAGAGAACATGATGAAGAAGATGACCATGACGCCTTGCTTAATAAAAAATGGTGTAAATAAAGACTTGTAAGTCGCAGAGAAACGTAAGGAAAGTTGCAGAAATAAAGGAAGTCGTAAGAAGGAACTTGCTTGGAAGGATGATCCAACAAAAGAGAAGAGAGTTGCGACTCTTCCACTGAAACTCCAGTCGCCAACCAAGAATGGGAGAAGAAGAAAAAGTGGATGAAGAAGAAACGATGGCCAATGTAATAGAAGACAATATCAGGGAACAAGCCACTGCAATGGCACAATACAGGTGCATGGAAAAAGAAATAGAAAAGGAAAAAAAGGGCTTTCACACAGTGCCAGCAAAGGAGAAGAGTTAGTTAACAAAGGAAGCGCATACAACTCTCCACGCCAACTCTAGCAATTACCCTAAATGCCCTTTACTTCACACTATAGACAGAAATATCCAGAGGCTTTATTGACAATTACTACCTTAGTTTATTTTTTATTTTTTCCCCTTTTTTCTTATTCACTTATTTTCCCAAATTAATTTTTACATTTCCACTATGTAAATGGGCTCTAGCCCATGCTGTGAAACCAGCTCTCATTACCTTTCAATTAACCCATACATAATAGCCCATGAACTCATTAACTAGTTGAATGTGGTCCAACATATATTACTTGCCATTTTCTTCAATTTAAGCCCATTCACCAAAATTCATGATCACAGGAGCCATAAAATAAATTATAAAATCAAAAATCAATTTTTTTTTTTTTGCCAACAAAACAATTTATCGGCAAAAATTAAAATACGTTGTCCCAATTTAAAATGCATTAACTAACATTAAGTGCTAAAACACCTAGACCCAAATTAGGGTCGTTACAATTTCTCCCCCTCCTTCAAAGAATTTGGTCCCAAAATTCGTACCTGGTCATGAGAAAAACTGGGGGAAAAGACACCTCATCTCATCCTCACACTCCCAAGTAGCCTCGTCTGAAGAATGACGCTGCCATTGACCTTTCACAAAAGGAATCAACCTGTTCCGTAGCACTTTCTCCTTCTGTTCCAAGATACTGACAAGCATTTCCTCGTATGCCACATCTTCCCCAACCTCTATAATCTGATAGTTAATAATGTGCTGAGGATCTAGCACGTACTTTCTCAGTATGGACACATGGAAGACGTTATGAACGCCGGATAACTGCAGTGGCAAGGCCAACCTATAGGTTAAAGTGCCAACCCGTTCCAAAATCTCAATCGGCCCAATATAGGGAGAACTAAGCTTCCCCGACACCCCAAATTGGCATACGCCCTTCATGGGCATCACTCTCAGCCATACATGATCCCCAGCTGAAAACTCCAAGTCTCGCCGTCTCTTGTCTGCATAACTTTTTTATCGATCCTGGGTGGCCTTCATTCTCGCTTTGATGATGTAAACCTTCTTTATTGTCTGTTCCACTATCTCCGGTCCCAACAAGGCTCTATCTCCAACCTCTTCCCAACAAATGGGCGATCTACATGGCCTGCCATAAAGAGCCTCATAAGGTGGTATATTGATACTGGAATGATGACTATTGTTGTAGGCGAATTCTACCAGTGGCAGGTGGTTATCCCAACTGCCATGAAATTTTAGCACACATGCTCTCAGCATGTCCTCCAACGTCTGTATGGTCCTCTCTGTCTGCCCATCTGTCTGTGGGTGAAAAGCGGTACTAAATCTCAACTTCATCCCCAAGGCATCTTGTAATGCTCCCCAAAAATGTGAAGTGAACCGAGGGTCCTGGTCTGACACGATACTAGAGGGAACTCCATGTAATCTCACCACCTCCTCCACGTACAACTTTGCAAGACGACTCAAAGGGTATGTCTTCTTAATTGGCAGGAAGTGAGCTGATTTTGTTAAACGGTCTACTATCACCCATATAGTATCATACCCCTTTGCCGTCTTCGGCAGTCTTGACACAAAATCCATAGATATGTTATCCCACTTCCACTCTGGAATGGGCAACGACTGTAGAAGACCTGCCGGTTTCTGATATTCCGCCTTAACTTGCTGACACACTGCACACTGAGACACATATTTAGCCACATCTCTCTTCAGTTCGTCCCACCAAAACTGCCTCCGTAAACCTTGATACATCTTCGCCTTGCCGGGGTGAATGGTATAACGAGACTTATGTGCCTCCGCCAAAATTCATCGGGTATACAGACGCGATCCTGAAATAGTAACATCCCATCGCCTCTCTGACTGAAACCTAATGGGGAAAACTTTCCCATATATGCCAGAATTTGGGCCAGCTTCACATCACAAGACTATTGTACTCTAATCTGCTCTATCAAATCCAGTTGTACCCTCAGGTACGAACAATACCACTGTGGGTCTCTTTTCAAGTCCGGAAATAGACATCTCCCCTATCTGCCTCAAAAGCATCCACTCCTGGACCATTGATGGGTGTCGAATCCAACAAATAATAAATTCTTGCTCTTAAAAATGTAAATTGTAATAGTGATGAGCAAGGTCGTATCCATAGGGATTGGTTAGATTTATTCTTTTGAAAAATTAGAATAAATAGAAAAACAAAACGATTGGGGGTTTTGAAATTTGGAATTTGAACAATTTAAAATAAAACAAATGCAAGGTTATTAATTAACAGGAAATTAGTTTAAGCAAGTATCCAGTCCAAGGTATAATCTTAGAATTGATTCGAGAAATTGATCATTGATGCAAAAATAAAATCCTCCATTCTTTCACTAAATTGGTTATGATTATTAACAAGCTCTAATAACCTATCCCTCCTTACTTTGATGATAATCAAGACAAGCTCATTGATTATTTCCCTTGTTAATAAACAACCCTAAACAAGCTCTTAAGGTTTAATTTATCAACAGCTTTAATTACTAGAAAGAGGACCAATTCTAACCAATGAATACACAAGCTCGATTCATTTAAGCTAGATTATATATCTCCTTAACATAAATTGAAAACCTATCCGTAATCAATTATGTTAATTTCCACCAATATTAGAATATCTAAACAATTACGGATTCAGATTTCTAATTGGCAATATATTGTTCTGACAATTATACAACGAGCCCTTTGTATTAATTAATCGAAACAATAATTTCAACAAACATCGAAGATATATAAATAGAGAAAGAATAAGAGAACAATGAAAATTAATTCGATCTCACAATTTTTACAGAATCAAAACTTTAATTATCCTTGAACTGGAATAAAAGTTTAGTAACCCATCAAAAATAAAAGAAAACACCTAAGAAGGAAAGACATATGAAGGAGAAGAGAACGAGCGCCCCTGCTCCGTCTGTTCTTCTTGCGTGCAATCCTCTCCAATTCGGCGCTGCCCAATTCCAATTTTTGCTGCCTCCGTCTGTTCTGCCGCCTCCTTAATATATTATGTATATATATATATATCAAGTGCAGCGCAAGCCCTCAATTTCCATAGCCCACTTTAATTTCTTCCTTCCAATTGCACGTGATTTACTGGGCCTTCAATTCAATTGGACTTGGACTCTTAATTTAATATAATATTCTTGCTTTCAATTGCACCTTCAACATCATAGCTTCATGGGCTTCAATTTTAACTTCAATTGCACATGTGGGCCCTTGATTAAAATATTATATTTAATCTTCAATTCAACTCCAATTCCAACTCTAATTCCATGCATGGCTCACTGCTTCACTTTTGCTCCAATTCTTCATTATCTTTTCTACAAAATCAATAAATAAAATTCATATAAACACATGTAAGAAATTAATAATAAATGTGTGAGATTTTTTTTTATTTTTTTTTTCCAATTTTATTTTTATTTATTTTTTATTTTTTTAAACATAATTTATTAAACTTTGCCACTATAAACAAGCATTATAAGACATAAAACATGCTAAATAAACTAAATATTAGGAGAATAAAATTATAAAATTATGAGCTTATCAAATTCCCCCACACTTAGCTTTTGCACGTCCTTGGGCAAAACAACAAGACATGACACAATCACACTAATTCCCCCAATGACACCAAAAACATCACATATCATAATCAAAGACAACCCAAAGAATCAAACACTATAACATATCATGAACTAAAACACTCAACAAACTCAAACTAAAATAAACAAGAGATTTTCATTCAAAAAGCAATCAACAAGTATGGTAGACCTTCACACGTCACTCATAATTCACTCAAGTGTTTAAGGGTTAGAAAAATTCACTCAATATTCAATTTATGCTCAATTACTACTATAAACTTGTTTGTTCATCCAATCTTTGTTGTTGATGTCACATGCCGTACACAAATCCAATGGTCTTTTATACGGTTGTAATGGGGCTAAGGTAAAGGTAGGATATAAAAGGGAAAAAGGTTAAGACCTAAGAAACTAATAGAGCATTTAGAAACAACTTGGGTTAATTAGGCATGAAGGACCCAACACCTCAACCAATAATAAAACACTCTTTGTTTCTTCCTTCCTTATTCATTTCTTTAAAAAAAAAAAAAACATATATTATGTCCTTGCACCTTTTTTTTTTCTTTCTTTCCTTTTTTCTCTTTTTTTTTTCAACATATATTTTTTTTCTCTAAGCATTACTTGGCTTTTGACACGAATGTCGACATTTGTGATGAAGACACCCGGTTACTCCCCTAAATAATTGCTTAGGGTGCATATGCATACTCATATTTTGAACCACCGTTTGACATGAAGGATGATGCAGGAGCATACTGTCAACCCCCAATTACTACTAAGTAGCTTCAAACATAGGAGTGGATAAATATCAATAATTTTTTTTTTTGCTACAAGGACATAATATCATAAGCATTGCCCCAAATACATTCCACGTCATCAATAATACAGCCATAACAAATCAACAATAGCATCTCCACACTCATTCAATTCACCGTCCTTTTCAAAACCCATCGAATAATTTCAAATGCTCTACTAGTCCAAATGTGGGTAAACAAAATAAGGATAACAAATGAAAACGGTTTATGGCTTATTAACAAGGGTCGTTGAACAAAGAAAATGACAATAAGCTCAAAATAGGTATACTAAAGTCAATTATGTAAGGTTGGCTTTTTAAGTCAAGTGGCAATAAATCCTATATGCCATTTTCATCTTTATGCATGCACATGAATCTGCAACTTTGACTAGTATTAGAAGCAAGTTTTATAGCAATCTTACATGAATGAACATCACTCCAAAAGAAAACACAAGATTGCCATGTATGTTTCAATCTCAAAGGCTCAAAGGCTCACCCAATAATGGTTTTTTTTGGTCTACCAACACAAGTTAATACTCTTCAAAATCAAACTCGAGTCAATTCTAGCCTAAGTATGCAAGTATTTTGTTCAATCATGTTATAACATTCTCACCTCAAGTCAATCTAAGTTTATAACATGTGAATCCTTGAATATCATTGGGAAAACATCCTAGACATCCTAAAAAAAAGAAATAATAATAAAATAAATAAATAAATGAATAAATAAATAACATGTTCAAAATGCACTCTCTAAACTCTCTAAATGCAATCACTCCCCCACACTTAAAACTTACATTGTCCCCAATGTAAGGCTAAATGCAAGAAAATGGCACAGAAAGAAAGAAAAAAAATAATGCATATGAAAAGAAAAAGAAAAGGAATAGAGAAACCAAATCTGATCATCTTGAGTTGCCTTCCAAGCAGCGCCTTTGCTTAATGTCTCTGGCTAGACTTTGTCACTTCTCAATCTGTATAAGTTGGACAATCCAAATTAATTTGATCAATATTGTACACCTGAAAACCTTCATAAAAAGGTTTCAAGCGATGACCATTGACCTTAAAAGTTTTACCAGTGTCCAAGCTTTGTATTTCAACTGCACCATGAGAAAACACATTAGTAACAAGAAAAGGTCCTATTCATCTAGAACGCAATTTACCAGGAAATAATTTTAATCTAGAGTGATAAAGTAGAACTTTCTGACCAATAGAAAAATGTTTCCTGGAGATCATTTGATCATGGAAGGCCTTTGTCTTTTCTTTATAAATCCTCGAGCTCTCATAGGCATCATTACGAATTTCCTCCAACTCTTGCAATTGTAATTTCCTTTGTGCACCCGATTCATCCATTTTCATATTACAATACTTGACAGTCCAATATGCCTTGTGCTCTAACTCCACCGAAAGATGACACGATTTTCCAAATACCAAACGGTAAGGAGACATACCTATAGGAGTTTTGTATGCTGTTCTGTAGGCCCAAAGTGCATCATCAAGCCTTAGACTCCAATCCTTCCTATTTGGGTTGACAGTCTTCTCGAGTATGGATTTAATTTCTCTGTTGGATACCTCAGCTTGTCCACTTGTTTGTGGGTGATAAGCAGTAGAGATGCGGTGGGTAACATTGTATTTCTTTAATAAAGTGGCCACCACTCTATTGCAAAAATGAGTCCTGCGATCACTGATCATAGCCTTCGGTGTCCCGAACCTAACAAAAATATGAGATTTCATAAAATCTACAACCACTTTAGCATCATCAGTCCGGGTAGCCTTAGCTTCTACCCACTTTGAAACATAATCCACAGCAAGAATAATGTAAACATTATTATAAGAAGAAGGGAAAGGGCCCATGAAATCAATACCCCACACATCAAATATTTCACAAACAAGAATAGGGGTAAGTGGCATTTGATCTCTATGCCCTATGTTTCTTGTTTTCTGACATTGTTCACAAGATTTGCAAAACATATATGAATCACGAAACAAAGTAGGCCAAAACAATCTACACTCTAATATCTTACGGGCTGTTCTCTTAGGACCAAAATATCCTCCACATGCATATGAATGACAAAATGTAAGAATGGATGGAATTTCTTGCTGAGATACACACCTACGAATAATTTGGTCAGAACAATGTTTCCACAAGTAAGGGTCATCCCAAACATAATATTTAGCATCACTTTTTATTTTATCTTTTTGAGCTCTAGACAAGTCATCTGGTAATGTTCTAGTAACTAAATAATTAACTATGTCAGCATACCAGGGGACTGTCTCTTGAAGAGAAAAGAGATACTCATCTGGGAAGTTGTCCTGTAATAGGGATGGCTCTTCACTTGTGGTTAATCTACTGAGATGATCAGCAACCAAATTTTCTGTACCTTTTTTATCACGTATCTCCAGGTCAAATTCTTGTAGCATGAGAATCCATCGAATGAGTCTAGGTTTCGCCTCCTTCTTTAAAAATAAGTACTTGAGAGCTGCATGATTAGAATAAATAATCACTTTAGTGCCAAGCAAATAAGAACAAAATTTTTCCAAAGCAAAAACAACAGCTAAAAGTTATTTTCAGTTGTGGAATAGTTGCTTTGTGCTTTGTCAAGTGTCCTGGAGGCATAGTAAATGGCATGATGGGCTTTTCCAACTTTTTGTCCAAGCACAGCACCAACTGCATGATTACTTGCATCACACATGATTTCGAATGGAAGACTCCAATTCGACGGCTGGATAATTGGTGTTGAAGTGAGCATATCTTTTAATTTGTCAAATGCTTCTTTGCATGCCTCACCAAATTCGAAAACCACATCTTTTTGAAGTAGCCTACATAGGGGTTGAGTGATCTTGGAAAAGTCTTTGATAAAGCGCCGATAGAATCCTACATGTCCAAGAAAAGAGCGAACTTCCCGCACATTTGTGGGGTAAGGCAAAGATTTAATAGCTTCTATCTTAGCTTTATCAACTTCAATTCCCCTATAGGATACAATATGGCCTAGAATAATGCCCTGATCAACCATAAAGTGACACTTCTCATAGTTCAAAACTAAGTTTGTTTCTATGCATCTTCTAAGCACTTTTGTGAGGTTAGTTAAACATCCATCAAAAGAATTACCATAGACTATAAAATCATCCATAAATACCTCTATGATGCTTTCCACATAATCTGAAAATATACTAACCATGCACCTCTGAAATGTAGCAAGAGCATTGCAAAGTCCAAATGGCATTCGTCGATATGCAAAAGTTCCAAATGGGCACGTGAATGTAGTTTTCTCTTGGTCCTCTGGTGCAACTGGAATCTGATGAAAACTTGAATAACCATCAAGACAACAATAATGAGTACGGCCTGCCAAACGTTCAAGCATTTGGTCAATAACTGGGAGGGGGAAGTGATCTTTCCTAGTTGATGCATTTAACTTCCTATAATCGATACACACCCGCCACCCGTTTTGAACACGAGTAGGCACCATCTCACCTTCAGAATTTTTAACCACTGTTATACCTGTTTTCTTTGGGACAACCTGAACCGGACTCACCCATTTGCTATCAGAAATTGGATAGATCATACCTGCATCTAGAAGTTTCAAGATTTCTTTCTTTACCACTTCCATCATGGGTGGATTCAATCTACGTTGGGCTTCTCTAGAAGGCTTGCAATCATTTTCCAGTAGTATTCTATGCATGCATGCAGAAGGGCTTAATCCTTTAATGTCGGCCATAGTCCATCTAATAGCTTCTTTATACTCTCTAAGCACCCGAATTAATTTTTCTTCTTCCAAAGTAGAGAGCTTTGTGGAGATTATCACTGGAAGAGTTTCTCCTTCCCCTAAGAACACATACTTCAAATGATCTGGCAAAGGTTTCAATTCCAATTTTGGTGCCTGCACCACAGAAGGAAAAAGTTTTGGGTGAGAAAGAGGCAAATCAATTTGAGACACATTATACTTCACAGGTTTAAGTGACTCCAGTTCATGGATTGCATCTTGCAAGTAAGAATCCAATACAAACTTCTTTGTAACTTTTTCTAATCCTTCAAGAGTGAAGTTCCTGCAAAGTTCAATTTTCAACTTATCATCATCAAGAAAATCAAAAATTTCTTGTACTAAAGGGTCAATAACATCCATAACATAAACAGGAGACACATCACTAGGATATCTCATGGCTTCATAAATATTAAATTTAATAATTTTACCATCAAATTCCATAGTGAGAATTCCATCATGCACATCAATTTTTGTTCTAGATGTTTTTAGAAATGGTCTCCCTAACAAGATTGGTGCTAGATTAGATGAGTCATCTTTTTCCATGTTAAGCACATAAAAATCAGCAGGAAAAACCAATTTATTAACTTGCACTAAAACATCCTCAAGAACTCCCTCAGGATATACATTAGATCTATCAGCAAGTTGAATAATCACACTTGTTTCTTTCAATGGACCAATATTCAAAGATGAATAAATAGAAAGAGGCATGACATTTATTGAAGCTCTTAGATCTAACATTGCTTTCTCAATCCTGACATTACCTACTTTGCAAGGGATAGTGAACATACCTGGGTCCTTGCATTTGGGAGGTAATTTCTTTTGAATGACGGCTGAAACATTCTCTCCCATAATTACCTTTTCATTACCTTTCAACTTCCTCTTATTGGTGCACAATTCCTTGAGAAATTTAGCATATCGAGGCACTTGTTTAATTGCATCAAGTAATGGAATATTTACCTCAATTTTGCGAAAGGTTTCTAGGATTTCCTTCTCCTCCTCCTCTTTCTTGGATTTATTCAATCTAATAGGAAAAGGAGGATTTGTCACCAACGCCTTGGGTTGTTCAATATTAAGTCCTTTAGGCTTGCCAGTTTGAGGTTGGGGAACAACTTCTTTTTCAACTTCTTCTCCTAAAATTCTTTGCTTCATCTTGCTGGGTTCTTCCAACTCCTTGCCACTCCTCAAGGTGATTGCACTAGCATTTTGTTTTGGGTTAACAACAGTTTGTGAAGGTAATTTACCTTGAGACTCCAACCTTGTAACAGCCCGCTTTCTTCAGGGCGTGTTATGCCTTAGGAAAATTGGGTCTTATATATATATTTTTTTAATCATTACATTATCCCGAAATTTCCTAAGGCCTATCTAGTGTTTAATTACACACTAGAGATACAATTAACAAAGCGGAAGCTGAATCGAACCTGCTCATGGCAATATATACATGAATAACTAGACAAGTACTTATTACAAACGTTGTTACATAACCTTCGAAAAGTAAAACAAATGTACATAATCCTTATCTATTCATATCACATCATCATATCTTACATCATGAATTTTCAAAGCGTTCAGACTTCGTAGTAGCAGGACTTAAACACATGGGCTACTTCACATTCATTCATCTTATCGTTCATATATCATGCACTTAGCTAAGTGCCATTTCATGCCTCATTCATCCTCGTACCTGCTACAGTCTCCATCTGGAACGTTAGAATGTTCCAGGGGCAAAACTCGATTAGATGATGAACCACCTAAGTAAGGGTACGTAATGCTATGACATGAGTGTATGCAATGTCTTTCCTCGTAGGTGTCAACTGCACCCCTCATGCTACCCACCATTTTAGCGGCCACCTCTTTCGAAGCCGGGGTGTATGGGTGCACCCTTGGTAAGGCAGCGGTGCCAGTTCGTACTCCCTACGGCCTCATATGCGTGTGATCAATGATATCAACGTGTAATCATGCATTTCATAATCATGTATGCATTCTACGTGATAGATACATATCAGGGCATGTCAATATGATGAAAAATTTTTCGAGGAAGTACCACTTACCTTCTAGAGCTTATCAGGCTATCTCGAAATCCGTGCCTTACCTCGATTTGCATGCCAAATTCGCACCAGACACCTCAACTTTGACCTCAAAGCATCCTAATCACCATAAATATTTGAATAAATGTTAAATCCTATTTTTCCATAATTTCTGGCATTTTCTTTAATTTTCCCTCTATTTCTTCCTATTTTCCTCAATAATTCTAAATTAAATATTTCTAGAAATATTTTCTCAAATATTTCACTACGATAATTCATAAAATAATATTTTGGAATTTCTGAAATTTTCTAGAGAATTTTTACTCACCTTGGCTTAGCATCTCCGATTTCCTTGATTTGCGTGCGATATTCTCGAAAAGCGTGCCCGAGCCGCTTTTCTCACCAAAATCTTCGGGATATCACCGAAACATAATTTCCTATCTTTCGGGATTGTTCTAGAATTTTCCCCTTATTTCCTCTATTTTTTTCTTCTTTTTTTCTTTCTTTTCTTTTTCTTTTCTTTTTTTTTCTTTTTCTTTCTTCTTTCTTCCTCCTTCTTCCTCCTTCTCTGTTTCTTCCTCTCGCGCCCGCCACCTGCAACTTCTTCTTCTTCTTCCTTCTTTCCTCCTTCTTTCTTCTTTTCTTTTTCTTCTTCTTCTTCTTCTTCTTCTTCTTCTTCCCTTTCTTCTTCACCTGCGGCTGCCACTGGCCGCGGCTGGTGCGGCCTGCTATAGTTGGAGCTCACGGCCATGGCTTCCATGGCCGCAGCTTGTTGCTTCCGGCTGCTTCTCCGGCCTCCGCTGGCCGCCGTTGAGCCTCCCCGACCATGCTGAAGCTGCTCGCGCAGCCTGCCGGTGACGCGCCCAGCCGCTGCTTGCGGCTCTGCCCACTGCGTGTCGGCCATGGCCGCGCTGAGCTTGCGACCATGGCTGTTCGTTGCTACAACGGTCACTTCCGTTGCTTCCTTGCACCACCGCAAGCCACCCGGACCTTGCTGCCATCCTCGGTTGCTGCTGCTCCTTCTTCCTTGACCACCATGGCCGAGAATCGAAGCTTTGCTTCTCGGCCATGGCTGTTGGAAATGGCCACTCTCTCTCTCTCTCTCTCTCTCTCTCTCTCTCTTTCTCGCCTTCTATCTCGAGCTCCTTGGTGCTTCTCCATCGCTCAATTCACTGCCTATTTATAGGCGGCCTCAGCTTGCTCTCCATGTGCATATATATATACACTGTTGCATGCTTGCCCGCTACGCATGACATTTAATACGAAAATCTCTACATTAATTGCACATTAATTTCATACGCCACCTATCCACAGATCACGTGGCCATAATCTCTCATTTGCAGCCCCAAATCGTGGGCATTAAAAGCTTCTCAGAAGCTTCCTCAAGAACACGCACACACGCACAGCACATTTATTACATATATATATATAACTACATTACTATATATAGAAAATTAATTTAAAAATTATACATTAAACCCTCAATTTCATCGTTATTTCACTGGTGCATATTTCTAATTGAAGCTTCGACCTTGAACCTCAAATTAATTTGCATTATAACACTGAAATTCCATAATTAATAATCTAAATCTTAGCTGAAAATGATAATTTCGCCCCAGTGTCCTCATCGGGCTATCGTTTAATCCCGAAACCACTGAAGGGTTGCTTACTACGCAAAACCGGAGCCCCCCTAGGATTCCGTTAATTTTTCAGGAGTCTCCTACGATGATTCGGTTTTACAACCTAAACAATAGCTGTATTTTTACTACACCGAAAATCCTATCTCGATACGCTCGTCGATACCATATAATTTTCCTTGGACAATTTCACTCCGAGGCATTCCCTACAGTTGATTCGGTACTTGAAATTGCTATAAAATTAACTTTTCGGTATTCTAAAGTCATCAGAATTACGTGGCAACTTCATATGAACATGGGGTATTACAAACCTGCTCATTGAAGATGCCAATTGACTTACTTGATTCTCCAATTGTTTGATGCTTGTTCTTGTCTCCTGTTGAAATTGTTGTGTGTTAGTTGCAAGTGATTTAACAATTTCTTCTAGAGACATACCTAAACTTGAGGAAGGCTGTTGTAGTGGAATATGTGGTCTAGGCTGGTAATGTTGGAATTGTGGTCTTGCTCCATAACTGAAGTTGGGATGATCTCTCCACCCTAGATTGTAGGTATTTGAATAAGGATCGTACTTCCTTTGTGGTGGGCCTGAGAATCCTCCAACTGCATTAGTATGCTCTAAAGAATCTTCTTGAAGTGTAGGACACATATCCGTTGGATGACCAGTAGTAGCATAAATTCCACAAGCTTTAACTTGTTGCAAATTTCCTACAGCCAATTGTTGAACAAGAGAAGTCAGATTAGATATTTGATTTTCAAGAGAAGATATACTTACCTCATTCACTCTTCTCAAAGGGGTGTCTTGTCTGAATCCAAACTGTTGTGAGTTAGTAGCCATGATGGAAATCAAATCTCTAGCGACAATAGGGGTTTTATTCACTATAGCACCTCCACTTGCTGCATCCATCATTTTCCTCTCCATAGGTAGTAACCCTTCATAGAAAAATTGAATGAGAAGTTGTTTAGAGATTCCATGTTGAGGACAACTAGCACACAATTGTTTAAATCTTTCCCAATACTCGTGAAGAGTTTCTGTATCTTTCTGCCTTATCCCACATATCTCTCTTTTGATGCTAGCAGCTCGTGAAGCAGGGAAAAATTTGTCAAGAAACAATCTGACCATCCCTGTCCATGTAGTTACAGAACCTGGAGGTAAGTAAAACAACCAATCCTTTGCTGTATCGGATAACGAGAATGGAAAAGCACGCAATTTGATCTGTTCTTCAGTCACTCCTTGTGGTTTCAGGCTGGAACACACCACATGGAATTCCTTGAGATGCATGTGGGGATCTTCATTCTCACGGCCATGGAATTTAGGAAGCAAATGGATCAAGCCGGATTTTAATTCAAAATCTACCTCTAAGGTTGGATACTGAATGCAGAGCGGCTGTTGGTTCTCATTTGGTGCAGCTAATTCCCTTAAGGTTCTTTCTTCATTGGCCATCTCTTGTTCTGGTTCAATATCACTAGATGAATCAACCGAGTCCACTGGTAAATTCAATCCGGGGGATGAAGATGAAGATACTTGTTTATGCAATTTAGTTTCCTTCCTCAACCTTCGAGCTGCCTTCTCAATCTCAGGATCGTATTGGAGTTCACCTGTACGAGAAGAACGAGGCATAAAATAAAAAAAATAAAAATAAAAATAAAAATAAAAATAAAAAGAATAAATCTATTTGACACCAATCCCCGGCAACGGCGCCAAAAATTTGATGGGTGTCGAATCCAACAAATAATAAATTCTTGCTCTTAAAAATGTAAATTGTAATAGTGATGAGCAAGGTCGTATCCACAGGGATTGGTTAGATTTATTCTTTCAAAAAATTAGAATAAATAGAAAAACAAAACGATTGGGGGTTTTGAAATTTGGAATTTGAACAATTTAAAATAAAACAAATGCAAGGTTATTAATTAACAGGAAACAGTTTAAGCAAGTATCCAGTCCAAGGTATAATCTTAGAATTGATTTGAGAAATTGATAATTGATACAAAAATAAAATCCTCCATTCTTTCACTAAATTGGTTATGGTTATTAACAAGCTCTAATAACCTATCCCCCCTTACTTTGATGATAATCAAGACAAGCTCATTGATTATTTCCCTTGTTAATAAACAACCCTAAACAAGCTCTTAAGGTTTAATTTATCAACAGCTTTAATTACTAGAAAGACGACCAATTCTAACAAATGAATACACAACCTCGATTCATTTAAGCTAGATTATATATCTCCTTAACATAAATTGAAAACCTATTCGTAATCAATTATGTTAATTGCCACCAATATTAGAATATCTAAACAATTACGGATTCAGATTTCTAATTGGCAATATATTGTTCTGACAATTATACAACGAGCCCTTTGTATTAATTAATCGAAACAATAATTTCAACAAAAATTGAAGATATATAAATAGAGAAAGAATAAGAGAACAATGAAAATTAATTCGATCTCACAATTTTTACAGAATCAAAACTTTAATTATCCTTGAACTGGAATAAAAGTTTAGCAACCCATCAAAAATAAAAGAAAACACCTAAGAAGGAAAGACATACGAAGGAGAAGAGAACGAGCGCCCCTGCTCCGTCTGTTCTTCTTGCGTGCAATCCTCTCCAATTCGGCGCTGCCCAATTCCAATTTTTGCTGCCTCCGTCTGTTCTGCCACCTCCTTAATATATTATGTATATATATATATCAAGTGCAGCGCAAGCCCTCAATTTCCATAGCCCACTTTAATTTCTTCCTTCCAATTGCATGTGATTTACTGGGCCTTCAATTCAATTGGACTTGGACTCTTAATTTAATATAATATTCTTGTTTTCAATTGCACCTTCAACGTCACAGCTTCATGGGCTTCAATTTTAACTTCAATTGCACATGTGGTCCCTTGATTAAAATATTATATTTAATCTTCAATTCAACTCCAATTCCAACTCTAATTCCATGCATGGCTTACTGCTTCACTTTTGCTCCAATTCTTCATTATCTTTCCTACAAAATCAATAAATAAAATTCATATAAACACATGTAAGAAATTAATAATAAATGTGTGAGATTTATTTTTATTTTTATTTATTTTTTATGTTTTTAAACATAATTTATTAAACTTTGCCACTAATGTCTTATATATAAAATATTATTATAAACAAGCATTATAAGACATAAAACATGCTAAATAAACTAAATATTAGGAGAATAAAATTATAAAATTATGAGCTTATCAACCATTATAGTTGTTATGCAAACTCCTCGGCGAATCAAAGCATTCGCCACTACATTGGCCTTCCCTGGATGGTATAAAATTTCACAATCATAGTCTTTCAGGAGCTCCATCCATTTATGTTATCTCATGTTCAACTCCTTTTGTGAGAAAAAGATACCTTAAACTTTTGTGGTCAGTATAAATCTCTTCCTTCTCCCCATAGAGGTGATGTCTCCAAATCTTGAGTGCAAATACCACGGCTGCCAATTCCAAATCGTGTGTGGGGTAATTCATCTCATGCTTCTTCAACTGTCTCGAGGCATATGCATTTACTCGTCTATCTTGCATCAACACACACCCAAGGCCAGAGTGCGACACATCACTAAAGATGGTAAACTTCTCCCCACTCTTGGGAATAGCCAATACTGGTGTTATCATCAATCTCTTCTTCAACTCCTCAAAGCAATGATCACATGTCTCATTCCATTCATACTTGACTCCCTTCCGAGTCAACTTCGTCATAGGCAGGGACAGTCGGGAGAAACCCTTAATAAATCTCCTGTAATAACCTGCTAGTCCCAAGAAATTTCTGATGTCTATCACTGAGGTTGGTCTTGGCCAATCCATCCCTACCTTCACTTTCTCAGGATCCACTAAAATACCCTTATCGGATACCACATGCCCTAAGAATCCCACTTGCAGTTACCAGAAATCACACTTACTGAACTTGGCATATAATTATTTTTCCCTAAGTCTCTGCAAGGCTAACCTGAGATGGTTCTCATGCTCTTCCAAGCTCAGCAAGTAAATGAGAATGTCATCGATGAACACAATGACAAAACAATCTAAGTACTCCTTGAAAACCCTGTTCATCAAATCCATAAAGACGGCAAAGCATTCGTTAGCTCAAATGGCATGACCAAAAATTCATAGTGGTCGTACGTAGTACGAAATGAAGTCTTTTAAATGTCTCATTCTCTGACCCTTACTTGGTGATACCCCGACTTAAAACAATCTTAGAAAAGACTGAGGCTCCATGTAGCTGATCCAACAAATCATCAACTCGGGGAAGAGGGTACTTGTTCTTTAATGTTACCTGGTTCAACTGTTGATAGTCTATGCATAACCTCATGGATCCATCATTCTTCCTCACAAATAAGACTGGGGCGCCCCAAGGTGAAGTGCTCGAGCGAACAAATCCCTTCTCAATCAACTCTTTAAGTTGCACTTTCAATTCTTTCAATTCATTCGGGGCCCTTCTATAATATGCCTTGGAAACTAGCTAGGTTCCTGGCATCAACTCTATGGAAAACTCTACCTCCCTCGGTAGTGACAAACGTGGAAACTCATCGGGGAATACATCAGGGAATTCTCGGACTACAGGAATGTCTAACAATTTTGTATTGTTCTCCTTACCCATGGTCATAAAAGCCAAATACGCTTCACATCCATGTCGCAACAATTTTTAGCCTTCATCACCGATATCATAAGAGTGGCACTCATTGGTTTAATGCCTCGATACGTTATGACTGGCTACTGAGGTAACTCAAAGTGGATAACCTTACATCTACAATCTTCTTTGGCATAATGTCGAGATAACCAGTCCATGCCCAAAATAAGATCAAAATCATGTATGTCTAAGATTATCAAATCCCCAGATAGCTCCTTATCATGCACTATAATCTTACACCCCTTATAGACTTCACTCCCCACTAAGTCGACTCCTCCCGATGTAGACACGATCAAATAATAAGGCAGCAATGTACTTGAGAATGGAATATATCACACAACCTTAGGTGCAACAAATGAATGTGTAGACCCCGTGATTAGTGGTTAATTTTGTAAAATTTTGTTATAATTATAACCCCCATTCTGATTTTAAATTGGTTTAATTGAATAGTTATGTGTAATATATATCTATATATAATATATAATATATTATAATAAATATGTAAATATAATATATATATATATATTATAACATAATACATATACTCAATGGAGTGCATGCATAGAGCATCTATATAATATATAAGTATATAATATACCATATAATATATCATATAAATATATATAATATATAATTTATTAATAACACACAATTGCTTGTTTGTAGGCATGAAGAAGTGGGTTTGGAGACTCAAATTGGATTGAAGAATGAATAATTAAAGCTCATGAAGAATTAAATCTCATGAAGAATTAAAACCCATGAAGAATTAAAACTCATGAAGAATTAAGGCCTAACTTGAGCAATCCATGGAAGACATCATTTGGAGAAAGCCCAATGATTATTTTTAATCCTAATGAAAATCAAAAACCCAATTGCAGAAATTTATTTTTTATTTTTAAAAATTTATTTTATGAGTGCTTTATTAGGTGTGTATTATAACTAAACTCCATTTAATTTTATGAGTGCTTTATTAGGTGTGTATTTTAGCTAAAATCCATTTAACTTTAGATGTGTATTATAGCTAAAATTCATTTAACTTTAAGTGTGTGAATGCCCATTAGATATAATTATGTCTAATTGAATAATTAAAATTGTGTGGTTTGTGTTGCATCTTGTGGGTTATAAATAGCTCACTTGATTGCATTTGTAAGGGTGATTATTATTATTGAATCAAAACTTAGTTGTTTTCTTATATTTTCTCTTTGAGAATTGTTCTTATTCTCTTTTCTTTTCTTTATTATTTTCTCTTGTGATCTTTCTTTCTTTCTTTCGTCTCTTGAATTCTTATATCATTTATTGTTACTTAATTATCCACCGCCTAAATGGCTGGTTAATTTCTACATTTAAATTTCTGCAATTTTAATTCTTGTCATTTAAATTATTCACCACCTAAATAGCCGGTTAATTTTTGCTATTTTAATTTCTGTCATTTAAACTTTGTTATTTAAATTATGTCATTTAAATTCATGTCAATTAATTTACAAATGAAAATGAGTAGCTAAACCCAATCTTGGGTTAAGGCAAGGACAGTATCCAACGCCAATGATTCACAAAGAAAGCTAAGTTTTAAATGAGTGATATTAATTTAAATTTCAATATGAGTGTGTATTTTTAATTGAGAAATCGCTAGGTTTAGATTGGAGCGTAAGCCTAATTTAGAGCTTTTATGCCACGTATGAGAGTTACTAGAACTGAAAATGCTATCATATCCAAACCCGGATGATTAATTTAGTTGTTTTGTGTATTAATTACAATTAAATTTATAGTAGTTGCTTAAACTAGAATCTCACATATCATGTATGGGGATTGCTTAAACTAGAACTATCATCATCTCTAATTATATTTAATAATAAACCCTCATATCTGAAATTAAATTAATGTTGCTAATTTTTTCTGCTAAAAATTGGGGATCAACGGGTTGGTGTTGAAATTGCCTTAAATCAAGTCTTATCTAATTATATATTTTTCATTCAGTGTTTATTTTAATTTCCGTCTTACTTTATTTTCTAGCATCTGTTATTTAAAAACCCATAAAAAAACATGTTGCCAATTCATCCAAATGTGTGTGTGTGTGTGATATTTTTTTTTCTTTTTCCATAAATAAATTTCTCAGTGGACGACTTGGACTCATCCAAAAAATATAAATTTAAATTTAGACTACAACTACACTCATACACTGACGAGTATAAACCTTTCACCCAAATAAAGAAATAAAAAATATGAAATTTTTATTGTATTTTAATTGCAGAGTGAGAGTGCAGCCACCCCGTGTCAAACAAAACACGCACATCAATGTCATATAGGGAGAAAATACCTTACACAATGTCCTTTCCTTCTCTGCCTCTGCCGACGTCAAAGTGAATGCCTGTCCCTGGGTGTGGGGTCTACCAGCGTCTATGGTGCCCTATCCTAATGGCAGTGCCAATGGTGGTGTTGTCCCCTGAAGTCTCGGGCACTGGTTGCCTCAGTCCCATCTTGTTGCCTTGGTTCCCATACCTCTGTCCTCTTTGTTGTGGCAACTGTCTGCAAACGTTAGACGTATGCCTTTTTTTTCCACACTGGTAACAAGTCACCTCTCTATTGCTCATTATACCCTTCCCTTGTGGACATTCATTCTTCATGTGCCCCAACTGCCCGTAACTGTAACACGCCTTAGATACTCCTCAATGCCTCTTTCCATAAGTTGTGCAGGGAGGAATGTCAACTACATTACCAGAAAACCCCGGTGCTCCCTTCCTTTTCTTGTCATTGCCTTGCCCCCAAACTGAACTTGATCCCCTGGCAACTACCTGGACTGCCCTTAGCTCGCTCATCTCCTTCTCTATAATATGTGCCCTCTGCACTAGTGTAGCATAATCTATGATCTATGCATCGGCCAGATGAAATCTGATGTCCACTCGCAGGCCTCTTTGGAACTTGGTTGCTTTCTTTTCCTCGGTACATACCAATTCAGGAGCGAATCGTGCCAGAGAGATGAATTCATCTTCATACTATGCCCCCGTCTTATTGTCCTATGTCAGCTCAATAAACTCACACGTTTTCTGATCTCGAACCCAAGCTGGAAAGTAGTTAGAATTGATAAGCTCTCTGAACTCCATCCATGATGGCTCCCTACCCACAAACCTCTGTCGAATTGTCTCCCACCACCTCTCGGCTCCTCCTCGAAAGAGATATGTAGTCAACTGTACCTTTTGGGTGTCACTGCACCCTATCGTCCTGAGGTGCTTCTTCATTGCCCTCATCCACTCCTCTGCTGCCAAAGCGTCAGTCTTTCCACGGAACTCTGAAGGTCTTAGTGCCATGAAATTCCTTATCAACTAGCTCCCGGTATTGCCATCCACTCCATGAGGCTCCACCTCTTGTGGCGCTAGGTTTGAAGTTTGACCACTAATGTTTTCATTTAGGCCTGGTTCATTCCTCGCTCCAGGTGGTACTTGCTCCTGCGTCCCTTGATGCGCCATAAAATTCTCAAAGTGCCTCAACATAGCAGCCATGGTGCCCCTTAGCTCACCAACCTCCTGACGCAAGTCTGCCATTGACTCCGTTGGAGTTGCCGATGCAGGTGGAGGTGTAGGGGTAGGAACAAGTGCAGGCTCAAGAGTGGGCCTAAGAACTGGAGTAGGGATGGCTAAGTTGCCTCGGGCACGGGTCAGTAGCCTTCCTCGTCGTCCACTCATTTCTTGCATGCCAAACAACCTTTTAGTATTCCATCTTAACTTAGGCTCACTAGACCACTAGACACAATTCTAACTCTACCCAAACCTAGGTGTACGGAGACTCCCCTCACTTCTTAACTTATGCTATGATACCAAAATTTTAAGGGCCTACTCTTGAATATTCCTACTAACATAGGATACTCGAAAGGATGTCATCACAGAGATGATATAAAATAAATCATAATAAAACAAACAACTCAATTCATTACTAGCGACAGAAACTAAATTAAGGTTCAGTTACACTTCTAATATCTCATGAGTTTGGGTTCACAAGCCATACAAAATAATTAAGAGGCTCTATTGTTAACTAACAAAATAAAAATCATTTCATCTCAAGCCTCACCAAAATGCTAAACAAGATCTTCAAGTTAGAACGCATCTTCGTACACCACTATTCCTGGGATTTAGTCCCACTAGACTCGCCCGCCAAAAACGGCCTTCCCTTTACCTAGAATGGCAAAGAAGATCAAGTGAGCCACAAGGCTTAGCAAGTTCGAGAAGTAAAGAACAATGTATAGAATTCAAGAAACATAGTGACACCAAAAAGAGTAATCAATGACTCAACAGTTATCTACAAGATTCGTAGCTTATGACTTGATCAACTCCAAGTTAAATACATCATGCCACCATATATTACCATGCAATTATGCATATAAATTTACTGTCAGTGTCATATCTCGTAGGCTCACCAGCCACCAACCCACACATGCCCAAGTGCATTATGTAAATAAAAACTCACAAATAAATATGGAGCCAACCCATACATGCCCAAGTGCTCTAGGATACCCTTTCTCTCTGCGTAAAATAATAGGTGTGCAAAGATAAATAATACGAAAAATTATAACATGATCATACCAACTATGTACAAAACGTGTCATACATTCATTTCCATATAAACATCACGAAATTTCGTCTCACAACTGTTGCCATACTTATATATATTTTCTGTCCATCTCACAATACTAGATAGTTTCCCACCCACATCAATTATGCACACGAGACACAATGATTTATCCAAGAATTTATTAAATCAATTTTCAAAAGGCTCATGAATTCTTTACACTTTATTTAAATGAGTCCCAAGTATTTATATATATATATTTTTAAATATATATATATTTTTGATATATAATTTACTTTATTGATGGGATAACAATAACAAAAGGAAAATATTCATCTTTATATATATATATATATTTATATATGTGCTCGGGTAAGGCAGGGGTGTTTAAAGGCTTGGGTATATATATATATATAATAAAGTGGGTTTACTTGAAATAGAGCATCTATGGCTTGAATATGTATATATTTATATATATATATATAAGTGAATTTAAATGGGTTCCAGTGGCTTGGATGTGTATATGTATATATATATATATAAATGTAAATGGGTTGCTTGGAGCATGGCATTGGCTTCGACGTGTATAATTATATATATATATGTAAATGAGTTGCTTGGAGCAGGGCATTGGCTTGGACGTATTTATATATATATATATAAGTGTAGATGGGTTTGCTTGGAGCAGAGCATGGACATGTGTGTATATATATATATGTATGTAAATGGGTTGTTTGGAGCAGAGCATGGACGTGTGTGTGTGTGTATATATATATAAATGTAAGTGGGTTGCTTGGAGCAGGGCATTGGCTTGGACGTATTATATATATATATATATATATATATAAATGTAGATGGGTTTGCTTGGGGCAGAGCATTGGCTTTATTTATATACTGCGAGAGAGAGAAAAAGTGCGAGAGAAAGAGAGATAGAGCTCCCCTGCTTCACATATACATATATATATATATACATATGAAAGTGGGTCAATTATAGGTGCATTCAAACAGCTACACTATCAGCGTATGTGTATATATATATGGGTAGAGAGAGAGGGAGAACTCACATTCAAATGGCTTCTCTGATGCGTATAACTATATATGTATATATGTATATATATGTGTATACACAATTTCTTGGATACAGAATGAGGAAGGCTGTGTATCCGCTCTTAGCTAAATGAATGCCATTCACTAAAAGAGGATGAGGAAGAAAACAAACCCCCCCTTTACAAGACATCAACTAGACCCACGAGAGATCAAATAATGGATTATCTAAGAACACCAATAGAGAACACCAAAAAAAAAAAAGAAACTTAAGGAAGAACACAACAAAAGGTATGTATATACATGTATATATATATTCGTAAGTAACTACACAGAGGACATGATGAAGAAGATGACCATGACACCTTGCTTAACAATAAATGGTGTAAATAAAGACTTGTAAGTCGTAGAGAAACGTAAGGAAAGTTGCAAAAATAAAGGAAGCCACAAGAAGGAACTTGCCTAGAGGGATGATCCAACAGAAGAGAAGAGAGTTGCGACTCTTCCACTGAAGCTCCTGTCGCCCAAGAATGGGAGAAGAAGAAAAAGTGGATGAAGAAGAAACGATAGCCAATGTAATCGAAGACAATATCAGGGAACAAGCCACTGCAATGGCACAGTACAGATGCACAGAAAAAGAAATAGAAAAGGAAAAAAAAGGGTTTCCACACAGTGCCAGCAGAGGAGAAGAGTTAGCTAACAAAGGAAGCACGTACAACTCTCCACTCCAACTCTAGCAATTACCCTAAATGCCCTTCACCTCACAATATAGACAGAAATATCTAGACACTTTATTGACAATTACTACCTTAGTTTATTTTCTTTTTTTTCCCCTTTTTCTTATTCACTTATTTTTCCAAATTAATTTTTACATTTCCACTATGTAAATGGGCTCTAGCCCACGCTCTAAACCAACTTTCAATTAACCCATACATAATACCCATGAACTCATTAACTAGTTAAATGTGGTCCAACATATATTACTTGCAATTTTCTTCAATTTAAGCCCATTCACCAAAATTCATGATCACAGGAGCCATAAAATAAATTATAAAATTAAAAATCATTTTTTTTTGCCAACAAGACAATTTATTTGCAAAAATTAAAATACGCTGTCCCAATTTTAAATGCATTAACTAACATTAAGTGCTAAAACACCTAGACCAAAATTAGGGTCGTTACAAGTTCATTTTCTAGGGCTATTTTCTCGAGAAAGAAGCAAAAAAGAGCCAGGCTGTGCATGGGGCCGCTGATGCAGTGGGCTTTTGGTGGGTTGATGGGAAGGGCAGCGACGAGGTCAAAAAGTTTAATGGGCTTGCCGTGGCTGTGGATGATGTTTACGATTCCTAGTTCAATTGTGGTTTTCAAGTTGAAAGAGTTCATGAAACCGAACATTTGGTTCTAAATGTAGGCTTCGGCTCCGAGGAGATCGCCATTGTTAACATCAGAGACTCCATTGTCGTAAGCCATTACTAATTCTTGATATTTTAATTTGTTGGCTTTGTGATCGAAGTTGATCTCTACTTGTGGGTGAGATGTTGGAGTGGGCATGCATTTACGTGTATATATATGATTTTGGGAGGAGGATCATTCCGTCAGCCAAAAGGTCACCAAAACGGTATAAACTGTTATTTTACAAAGAGGGCTCTGATTTCTTCATGGCATTCGTTCATCTTTTGGAAGACGTGTTTGAACCAAAATCAATTTTGATAAAATATTTATGAAAAATGTGGCATCAGGTCATTATATAAATGTATATTAGGATAGTATTTGTTAAAATGAGTGAAATAAGTTTCTATCAAAATAACTTATCTGTAAAGTTTAAGATAAGTTATTTGAATGAGGAATTGATAAATTTATATTGAAAGTTCAAGATAAGAAGTCATGTGACTTCTTTTTAGAAAATTTCACAAACGCAATAAAAACATTTTTATCTAAAATATTTTTCATATCTCACATTTTTTGATTTATATATTGATTAACAATCCTAAAATATTAAACTATATTTTTTAGTTTATATGAGAATTTAAATTATTTAGAATTAAAGTTTTATTATATTCTTTTATTATGTAGTTGAGAACATGCAATTTCAAAGAAATTCACAAAAACAAAAATCCATAATTAACACTTGCACTTGAGAAAAAAGATAAAGTAGAAGTAATTACGATTCACAAAAAAAAAAATGTTGGTTGATTAATCCCACGCTGGAAGAGTAAATGATATCACCAGGAATAATAGCCTTGGATATCACCAGGAATAGGAAAAACAAATTTTAAATATGACTAAATGATAGACTTAGATTTATTGTAATTTATTAAAAAAATAACTTAATCGAACTTCATGAGATGATGAAATCTAATCATCAAGCTGTCGCAGACGAGAGAAGTTCGGGCTTCATGAAGCCCGATCAACTTGCTCCAGAGGCAGCAAGACAACGATAAGATACGGCGGCGGTCGCCAAGGTGGTGAGGCGAAGGTGACAAAGCAGCGATGAGGCAAGGCAAAGCCAAGGTTGCTGGAAGTGGTCATAACAGAGGAGAGAGAAGGCGGCTAAGGTCAGGATGGTGAATTTGCCAATTGAATGATGGCATTTTACGCCTTCAATTACCCTCTCAATAATTTAATTATTTATAGAAATATTATTTTCCCTCTTCTTCTTTTTACTAAACGCAATCAAAAGACTTCAGTCAAGTCTCTCTATCTCTTGTCAATCCCTGCGTAGTCACCACGGCTTTTCAAACATTCTTCTATACATTTCTTTCTAAACGCGTGAACACGTGCCAAACATTCACTACTGTAATCACCATGGCTTTCCAAACATTCTTCTATACATTTCTTTATGAACACGTGACAAATTAATTAAGAAAGATCTAGAAGAATATCTTCATAATTTTCAGGAAATGAAAATCAGTTGGACCCAACCACCCGCTTATTAGATATCTAATATACAAAGGTTATGAATTATCATCATTCCAGTGAAGTTCATAATTTAATTTATCTCGATTTTTGGAAAGAGTTTCAGCAAACTGGAGATAGACTATCTTGAATATGGAGATTAAGGAAGATAATATACATATATATATGTATGCCATCAAATTTGACTCTGAAATAATTCAGTTGGACCTGTATCCATATATCAAAAATTTAGACCGGCTGTTATTTAGCTGACGGTTAAATTTGATATTATTCAAGGGTAGATTACATCTTATCCGGTTAACATCTTAACTTTATATTTGATATTCAATTAAACATTATTGACACTTGATTATAATATGCCATTACTTGAGTACAAGAAATCTCTTAGTTTAATAATAAAACAATTACAAAAACTCATTCTATGTTTAGCATATTATGCTTGACCAAGGCATAAATTTATTGGACTAAAGTAAGAGTTACTCGATTAAACCTAACTGCTTAGTCTATTAATATTCAAGTATAGTGACACTTTTCACCTTATTAATTATTTAAATAAGAAATTTGATTACTTGACTAAAAGGATGGAACACTTAATATTATTATTTTATTTTTATCATTTAACAACACACATCTAGAAACTTGTCAATTTAACCTTAACTAGTGTTCACTCGTGCGATGCACGGGAGGTGTAATCACAATAAATTTAAAAATTTCATATAATAATGTTAAAAATGTAATATCTTAAATCTTAATTAGTATTAAAAAATTCATGCATTAGTCTTGCATTAAATTAAAGGTAGTGATTGATTAATTATTAAAGTAAAATTATTTATTATATTATATATTTATTTATAAATTATAAATATAAATATAAATTAAAACTCCTAAATGTGAGGAAGTATGAATTTTTTAATGCTAATTAAAAATTTACTTAAAATTTTTTAAGTTTTGATCTTGAAATTTAATTTCTACAGTGATAACAAAACTTTAAAAATATAAATTTTGACTTATTTTTCTTTCACCGTGTATTAATTTTCATCCATAGTCTTGTAAATGTGATATGTTAAATCTTAATTAACATTTAAAAATTCATACATTAATATTTATTTTTTAATAATCGAGGAATTAATCAAAAATAATATAAATATTTTTGTTAATAATATTTAAAAAAATATTTATTTTTAATTCATTAAAAAATTATATATCTATACATGACTTAATTAATAATTTAAATTGTCTATTCAAATTTCCTATTAATAATATTTATTTAATTGATAGTGAAAAGTTCCAAGATACTTTATAGGAGATCTCCAATTACTTTGGAATAATAAGTACTAAATACAAATTATTTTTATTTTATACAAATGAACAATTTTCTATGACTTAATTAATAGTTTAAGTTGTCTATTCATATTCTTTAGAAATAATATTTATTTTTGACTGATTGAGGGATTAATTGAGGAATTAATCAAAAATAATATTATAAATATTCTTAATTAATAATATTTATCAAAAATAATACTTATTTTTAATTAATTGATGAGAAGATTAATTGAGTTTAAAATTAAGTTATAAATAAATATTATAAATAGTATTGGAAATGTAACGGCCTGCCTCCCAGAGCCTCCGCGTGCATAGAGGATTCGTAAAAGGGTCATTATTGAAATGATATTGAACAATAACACATACTAAAACTCACTCACAACCCTTTTAGAAACTATAACTTTTTACATCACATAACCTTTCATAACCATCTTTACATAATCATTCACAACATGAGACCACCTAGGCTTACATAACATACATCCATTTCAAAGACGTAAAAGCACTACTTTGACCAAACACACGACACCTAGGACCTAGTCTTGAGAGGACTCTGCACAGGCTACCATGGCTCGATGGTCTGAACCCAACTGCACTGAACGTACCTGCTATCTCAGATGATTCTCTTACCTAAAATGATGGAAAGCAAACAAAGGGTGAGTTACAAGACTCAACAAGTGAATATAAGAACAAGGCTGGTATAGCAGAAGATATAACCCCCAAACCACCCGCACACCACGTGCAACACAAGCATCAACCCGCACTCCCATGCCCAAGACATACACATGCACAACATGAATCACAAGACAAGTAGAAATCACATAAATAAACATGCACATAATGGTTCTTAGAGCCCACATAAACGACACCGACACCCAAGTCCCCAACAAACCTGCCACTACCATGAACTGGTAAGCATGAAACCACGAGCCAAATATAACCTCAAGTCGGTACTCTCGCCTGAAATGGAATGATAGTTTTATGTGTAATGTCAACCTCAAGTTGGTGCTCCTGCCTGAAACGGTACGGTCCTCCTGCCTGTGGTAATAGCTCCAACCTTAGGTCAGTACTCCAGCCTAAAACGGTACGGTTGTCCTGCTCGCGATAATAGCCTCGGATTGGTACTACCGTCCGAAAGATGTACATCAAGAAATCAGAGTCACCGAGCGCATAGAACCATGCAATGTAACACATAAGAAATGCAATGGCTTTTGGATCATAAGCGTGATGATAGAGCCCCCATAAACCAAGCATCAGGCCATGCTACACCCACATAGGAATACACACATGTGAAATGTTCTAAATGCATATGCTCACTTAGAGTACCCAAATTGGCTCTTAGGCCAACCAGGTCATGCCAATGCTCACACATTTCCACACACACAAAGCATGACCCCCAATGGATGCAACCCAACCCTGACACGCACTGTTATCGTTAACTATAATTAAATAAATACTAATTTCACACACAAAAACCCATGGCCCACAACTAGCACACACACACCCATCTGGAACCTAACCCAACTAGGTGCAACATCATTCCCAAGGAATTGGGGCGATACAAAGCCCCGTGTCGGTTAGTCAGAAATATTACACCAATCATAAAGATGGCTGCCACACATAGTTACACAATTAATACATGGAACCAAATACCAGCAATGGAAGGAATAAAACAAGAATAACAAAAAGGACTTGTAAAGGAATTAAAGCTCATGAAGAGAGGATTAAGAACT
The DNA here is from genome assembly GCA_036245055.1 of Diospyros kaki. Lineage (NCBI taxonomy): Eukaryota > Viridiplantae > Streptophyta > Magnoliopsida > Ericales > Ebenaceae > Diospyros > Diospyros kaki. The sequence continues at coordinate 24,695,840 of BSEG01000011.1, read as the reverse complement.
TGCCTTAAAACGACCGTTTCTAGCATTTTTTGTGCTCCCGCTGTCAAATAAAACGTTGTACGCAAATAATAAGATTACAGCTTAAAATAATCAAATCTAACCGTATAAAATACGTAACTTGATCGTGTAAAACTTATAATCTACACATAAAATGCTTACACTAATTTTATCTACGTACCTGACTATTTTAATCGTAAAATAACCCCAAAAATCCGTAATTTTTCTCCTATTTCTTCCTCTTTCTCAAGCTGCCTGCGCCTCCCCTTCCTTCCCTCATTTCCCTTATGTTTCACGCACGAAATCGACCCGAAATGGGCTTTAAATTGACTAAAAAGCATGGTTGAGGTCACGCCATGTGGCGTAACAGCAGCCGCGCACACTGCCATCGCTTTGGGCTGAAACGACGTCATTTTGGCCCTTTCTTGGCCGACTAAAATGGGCAAAACTTTTTGTAAACCAAGTATATGTATTTTTAAACTTTTTGAAGGAAAACCTTTGAAGGCAAAGGCAAAACTTTTTGTAAATTAAGTATATGTATTTTTAAACCTTTATGTAAACCTTTTGAAGGTAAACCAAGTATATGTATTTTTGTAAACCTTTTTGTAAACGATGTCGATCGAGCTTGATGTTAAATGTTTGAAAAATACTTTGTAAATTCAGCTTAAGTATAAAAACTTTTTGTAAACCATGTATATGTATTTTTAAACCTTTTAAAGGCAAAGTATTCAATCATTCTTTCAAAGCTTTCATACTGCCTTCAATCAAAAATAGCTATTGAATTAATTGCTCAGTGTATTTTTCAGATTAATTAATCGAATATCATAAAAACTTACTCTAGCATGTTGTTATAAAGCTATGCTTTTTAAAGCTATAATCGAGTATGGTACTTTGTATGCTTGAGTATCTTTATATTTATATATATATACATGTGTGTGTGTGTTGAAATTTGAGCATATTTTTCAACTGTGTATTGCTTTATGTATTATTCAAATCAATCAATTATATGCTCTAGCAAAACCTTCTTTCAATTGACTATGAAGGTTTCCCACTCAAGTATTTTATACAAGCTCTTTGTATTTCAAAAATCAATGAAGTATGGAATATTTTTAATCGAGTATCTTTTTGTTATCAAATCTCCAAGTATCTCCTTAGTCAAGTACATCTTTCTCTCAATCGACTAATGTATTTTTATAATCGAATATCTATATGTTTTAATCGAGTAAAGATTGGATGAAATCTAGCTAAGTCTATGTGCTTAATTTTAATCGAATATCAATTATTTGTACTCGAGTATATTCTTGTGTTAGTCGAATAAGCTTAGCCTGATAGTCGAGTGCTTAATGCAAAGTCTTTGTGGCTTTTGAGTCAATCAAGTAATGATTTATCTTACTTGAGTAAGGCTTCAATATAATTGATTATCTAATTTATTCAATCGATTGGAGTGTTTCATTAATCAAGTATCTGTAAGAGTTAGTCGAGTACTAGCATCTGATTTAAAAAAATATAATCATTACTCAAAAAGCTAAAAGATGACAATTTTGACCGTTATAACTTTATTTTCTTATTCCAATGCGTCTAATTGTGTTCTCTTATAAAAGAATGCTAGAATATATTTATCCAAGTGTGCTTAATACTTATCTGTATAATTTGCATATGTTTCTAACATATTTGACCATTAATGATCAAATCAAAGAAGTTGTGAGTTGTGCAAGTCTCAATGTTGAATATGACCATCAAGTGTCTATAAAAGGCCAAGTTGTGTGATCGATCAAGTAGTTGTTGAGTCATAAAAGAAAGCTTATATATGTTGTCAACATCGCCATGTTTGCTGATGTTCGAATAACATAGAGCTAATCCATTCACAACAATCCTATTTCTTTTTAGGCCAATTTGCTATGCTTGAGTGAGTGATTCTTGTAGTTTATCTTTTTTACTCTAAGCATTTATCTGGTGAGATTCAATGTATATCTTATCAAACTAGAGTTATATTAAAAGAGTTGAGTGCTTTATTTATTCATTCTATAGAACTTTCTTTTGATCAAGAGAACTATTGGTATTATTGTATCATTATTTATTTTTCTCTTGAGAAATCATTTCACATGTATTGCTAATCTTGTAAAGTTAAAAAGTAGAGGTTACTGTTTAACTTGTAAAAAGAAAGGGTTTTTACTTAACCCATGAAAAGTGGAGACTACTACTTAACTTGTAAAAGCTGGGGTTCGTACTTAGCCGGTAAAAGTGGATGTTTCAGTTGAGCCTGTAAAAACTGTGTATGGATTATAGATGAGCCCTAAAAGCTAATATCCTTAGTGGATGTTTAAAATCCTTAGTGAGGAACTAAGGTAATTGACTAGGCATGTTGGTCGAATCACTCCAAATATGTTTTGTTCTTAATGCCTGCTTTTGTTGTTTTTGTTTTAGCTGCATTTTTTTGATCTTCTATAAAAGTGTTTTTCATACATAAATTCAGTTTAATGCATTGTTTTTCTAACTATCATTAAAATGTTATCTTGGTTGGAATCATCTTAAAAGTCACATACTCCTGTATTTTCATAACTGTTTTATAAACTCTTCATTTTTAATATAATTCTTTATCTTTTTACCAAATCTATATGTATATCTTACATTTAGTTTTTATAAACATTTCTGTTTTAATTTTGAATAAATTACATAAAAAGTTTTTCAAGTATTAGTTTCACTACATATAAAAACTTATTTGAGATCTACTACCTGCCTAATCATTTGTCATTGCATATGATTATTTCATATGTTTTAAACTAATTTCTATTTTTTCAAAAATGTCTCTTATGTTCTTTCTTAAATGCATACATCTTCATATTAATATTTTCATATGTAAACTTATCAAATGCATAAAGTTTTGTCAAACCATTTTTATGAAAGATCTTGTATACTGCATACTCATTCATGCTTTTTCCATCCACTGCTATACTTGTTTTATAGTTTAAGAAAATTATTTTTTCAAATAATTTTACTATATCATAAATTAAATGATATTTTCATTATTTGTAAAAATAATCAAAACACCAAATTCACTCCCCTTTTGAATAATCTTTCATAATGAAAAAATCAATATGCATATTGCAAAATATAAGTAGAAGTATTACAATCTAAAAAAATATTAAATATATTTATAATTGTTGTTGTTAAATATTACAATTAAAATTTGTAATGTGAGAGTGCTTGGATCACGATAGAGCAAGGCAAAAAACTAATAGACATCCACTAGTGGAAATAGGTTGCTGGTGTCAGAGAGGAAGAGATGGTTTCACTACTTGAGAGAAGTAAATAATCTATCTGGGAGAAGTTTTGTTGTTCAGCAAAACTGCACATAAAGAATAAGATTATAAGGCACTCAAGAATTCCTTTCCCACATATACCCTTTGATGTTTAAGTTAATACAGGAAAAAAGTAGTTTGAGAGAAGAAATAGTTTCTCCTCCACATTACAAATTTCAATTATTGTATTTTGATTACAACAACAAAAATCTAACTAAAAACAAATATTATATCATCATTAATTTTACCTTTTGTAGGGATTAAAACAACAAGACCTTAACGTTTACGTCTGATGCTTTTCAATCACAAACTCACGATGGACAAAACTGGAAGCATAAACATACATACATAAACAGAAATGAAAAAGGATACGAAAACAAAAAGAGGCAAAGGATTTATCGTGGTTCACCTCAAAAGAGGTTACGCCTATGTTGAGCTCGAGTGAGAAGAGCTCACTGCACTATGATATGAATCTGAGATTACACCCACATCAAAACCTAACACATTCTCTATACAAATGATGGTTCGAGAACAAAAAACTGCCCAATAATCACACAATACAGATTAAAAGAAAAAACCTATTAAACCATAAATCTTAATAAAGCTATACAAACATTTACAGAGAATGAATCAGAGAAGCAAACCAGAAACCCTAGCCCAAAGACAAAGTCTCTCCCTTTTCCCGATCTTTCCTTTTTCTTTTGCTTTTGTTTCTTTGGCCTTCATTGTCGGACCCGGTTCACATCCCGAGGGGCAGGATTAAAAATAATGATGAATGGCTAGGATCGGGCCTCATAAAGTATGGATGAAGGGTTGAGATCCAATCGTGCAAGCACGATGATTATTCCAACAAAAATGGCAGACGAACAAGGAAAAAGATCGGGCAAGAAAAGAAAGGCAAACGGGCGCCATCAGAGAGCCGCTGATGGTTGCCACGTGTTGCCATCCAGCAGCTGCCAGTTGGCAGGCTGAGGTTGCAGCACATGGCCCTCCAATCAGCTTAATCCAACGATGTCGTTTGATGCTTCATAGCCAACAATCTCCACCTTGAAGACACAAACCACAGGTGAATCTGGAATTCTCACAAGTGCAACATGCTTCAAACCTCACCTTCATAACTCTAGCTGATTTGATCAACCAATACCCACATGCAATAGGTTCAAACAATGCTTGAACTTAGTTGCAGTTAACAACTTTGTACCCATGTCTGCTGGGTTGTTTTATGTAGGCACTTTTAGTATAGAAATAGTGCGATTAGCTACCAAATCTCTAACATAATGATACGTGACATCCACGTGCTTTGTGCGTTCATGGTAGGCAGAATTTTTGGTCATGTGAATCGCACTTTGACTGTCTGAATACACCATAGCCTTGCTCTGAAGTAGGTGGGTTTCTTGAAGAATACCTTGAAGCCAAACAGCCTCTTTAACTGCATCAGTCACTGCTACATACTCAGCCTCAGTGGAAGACAAAGCAACCAAATGTTGCAACTGAGATTTCCAACTGATGCAATTTCCACCCAAGGTGAAAAACAGAGTAATAGTGGACTTTCGGGTTTCTCTTTCACCCGCGAAGTCAGAATCTACATACCCAACAAGATCAAGTGTATTAAATCTCTTCTTGTAAATTAATCCAACATTAACAGAGCCATGAATATATCTTAATAAATATTTCAGAGCATCCTAATGAGGTTTACCCGGATTTGACATGAATCTGCTAAGAGATGAGATAGCATAGGCTAGATCAGGTCTAGTACTAATCATGGCATACATAACAGTTCCAATTGCATTAGCATATTGAACATTTTTCATTTTAATAATTTTTGAGTTAGACGTTGGGCATTGAGATTTAGTTAAGACAAAATGCCCAGTTAATGGAACACTCACCGGCTTGCAATTATGCATGCCAAACCTTTTTACAACTTTCATTAAATAATCATTTTGATGAACCTTTAAGCTAAAATTTCCTCTATCCCTTTCTATTGTCATTCATAAAATTTTCTTAGCTGACCCTAAGTTTTTCATGTCAAAACTTGTGTTGAGCATCTGTTTCAATTCATTTATCTTAGACTTAGACTTGTTAATTAAAAAAATTTCATCCACATATAACAATAGATAAACAGGGACATTGGAGAGAATAAAATAGAAACAGTTATCATATTGACTCTTAACAAATCCAATCCCTAAGACAAAATTATCAAACTTTTTATACCATTGTCTTGGGGATTGTTTTAAGCCATACAGGTATTTTTTCAGTAAACATACATGTTCAAGCTTATCTGAGTCAATATATCCAGCAAGTTAAGCCATATAAATTTTCTCCTCTAAATCTCCATGCAAAATTGTTGTTTTGACATCTAATTGTTCTAATTCAAGGTCAAATTGAACAACAATTGATAGTATCATGCAAATGGTTTTAAATTTAACTACAGGGGAGAAAATTTCAGTGTAATCTATGCCCTCCCTCTGAGCAAACCCTTTTGCCACTAATCTTGCTTTATACCTAATTGAGTCAGTGGGAGACATGTAATACCCCAAAATTTAATATAAAGGTTGGATGATGCAATAAAGTGTTTTAAATGGAAGTTTTGAATTTAAGTGCAAATGGGAATGATTGTAATTATAAATGCTTATTTAAGAAGCTTTGAGTTAGAGGAATTGGATTGAAAGGTTAACCTAAAAGTCTTAACGCTTTGGTGATAACAATAATTACTTACACCCTAAAGTCAAAAGTAAATGGAACTTGGAAGAGTTATATTGGCTCACCAAAAAGAAAGGATAAGAAGAGTTGTCTTGGAAGCCACGTGAGGGGGAATTGGAGGCAAGGGATTGGAATAATGAAAGGATTCTAAAGGAAGGAAGAATCAAGTGAAAGAATTTCAAAGATAAGCCATCATTACTAGGGAAGAAAAGTAGATAACTTAAAGGCCTGTTTGAGAAGCCTTGAGTTGGTGAAATTGTATTGGATGATTTTGCACAAAAGTCTTAAACCATGATTACCTTTATCCCTTAATTCAAAAGTAAATGGAGTTGGAAGCATCTTATTGGCTTTCTAAAAGATGAAGATAAGATCGGTTGTTTAGCAAGTCACGTAAAGGGCAAATGGAGGAATGAGATTGGAAGAGAAAAAGCTTCCAAGAGAAGAATGGTAAGTTTTCAAAGATAGCAATTATGACTAGGGTAGAAAATAGCCAAGTGTGATCTTGAAGCTTGGAGGTAAAAGGGCTATAAAAGGGTTGGAGAATTGGACCACGTAGAGGGGAAATTGAAGAGGAAAGCAAGGGAGAGAAGAATCCAAAGGAAGAAAACAAAAGAAGCCAAAAGAGATTAGATTGGAAATAACCAAAAACAGGAAAGAAACCAAAGAGATAAGTCAATTTTCTTTCCATAGGATCGTAGTACACTAAAAGAAGAGTTCGTAGGTTGAAACAACACTCAAATCGGAGTTAAAATGAGAGAGTTATGGCCGTTTTAATTTTGGGTTGCAAAATAAAGAAGGGGGCGGCGCGTGGCCACCCTTCCAGGGGCCCGTGAGGGCGCATCCGGCCTCCGTTTAGACTGAAATTTTCACCGTCGTTCTCCAATTTTAATTACCTACAACCCTATATAAAAATATCTAAGGTTTGATTCACTTAAATCCATGATTTCTGCAAAAATAGCCCTCGTACTTGAAAATCGGGCTACAAACAGTGCTATCGAAGGGAAACGATCGAGGTGAGTGATTCTTGCATGTTTGTGACGCTTTGAGCATTTTTTGCTTCACTTGTGTGTGGATGTTAGCTTGCATATCATGCCTTTGTGGCTTACACGTCTTATTTTCCCTTGGCTACACATATTCCTTCTGCTTTGTTGGACATCGTGTCATTTGGGTGACTGTGGCAAGTTGGTGGCTTGTTGTGTGTGAACTACCACAGGGGCCTGTGTAAGGAGGTTGACCACGTGGGCCTCTGTAAGGGGGCTACCTCGAGCTTGTGTAAGGGGGCCGAGGGGTTCATACAAGGCAAGTAAGGAGGATATCTTGTGCCTGTGTAAGGGGGCCGAGAGGTTACGTCTCATGCTTGTTGCGTTGAGTACATCTTATTTATTTTTGTATGCATCTCGATATTTGCACTTGTGGCTAGTTGTTGAGACATCACAGGGGATCTCGTGCTCTTGCGGTGAGCCTAGACCTCATGCTCTTGCGGTGAGCCATGATCTTGGGAGATTTCATTCTTATTTTAGCATATTACTCGGCATAATTGCATATTGCTCTTGCTTGCATCCTTTCCTCTTATGAGTCACTCACTTAAATGTAACAATCTAACTCGGGTGTTTCATACCCCTGGGATATTCAACGTCCCAGGTGTGTTAGACATGCCAGGTGATCCAGGTTTCAGATCGAGCAAGGGCAAAGAGGTGGTACTTGGCTAGTTTTGGGTCTGCTACTAGCTATGGGTTTTATTTCATTATGTACCGTTGTAATCTCAATATCGTATTGTAAATAACGGTTAAGATGCTTAAGAATGTATGGTGTTGCGTGCGGTTCTATAGTTGTGCCGCAAATTCATGTATTCATGAGGGTGATATAGTTTTCTAACGTATGTGGTACGTGACAGATTTTATTTAAGTTGTGGAAATCCTAGCTATTTAGCATATTCAGGTTCGATCCTTGCTTCCGTTGATTAAGGATTTCCAAAACGCCCGTAAGTGATATTACCTTGTATTTGAAATCATTATGTGATTGAAAAAGTGGGGCATTACAAGACATATCTTTTTTTAATTTATACAACCATTTACACTTAATCAATTTTTGTTTCAGAGGTCTAGGCACCAAATCCCAGGTACCATTAATTTTAAGAGAGGATATTTCCTCATCTATGGCCTGCTGCCACTTTACACATTCCTTGGAGCTGACAGCCTCCTCATACGTGGAAGGCTCACTGCTCCTTAATTCCAAACCTGCCACAAGAGCACAATACACTAAGTCTGAGTAAGCATACCTTGCAGGGGGTTTAGAAACCCTCCTGCTCCTATCGCGGGCTAGATGGTAGTCACTGAGATCTTGGGGTGACCTATGATGCTCCACCTCAATCTCAGGTTCATCTTCTTGTTCCTCTTGATCATCATCATGATCAGAGGTTTGGTTTTCATTTGGGACTGGAACACCCTCTAGGTTGGATTCTGTAGGAGTAGTTGGAAGATTGTTATTACCTGCAGCTTGCTCCACCTCGATTTGAGACCTTCCTAGGATAATAAAATCATCTGGACTTCTAGGAATGTTGGTTTCTTCTGAGTTTACAATTTTACAAGGGAAATTGGCTTAATTAAATATGGCATCTCTACTAATAATGATTTTAATCTCACCAGATTGTTTTTCCCATAGTCTAAAGCCTTTGGTCCCTTCTTGGTAACCAATAAACACACACTTGGTGGACCTAGGTTCTAATTTACCTTCTAACTTGTGAGCATATGCTTCACAACCAAACACCCTTAGGTAATTAAGATTTAATTTCCTATCAGTCCATTTCTCTTCAGGGCACTTTAGGTTTAGGGCAGTTGAAGGGCTTCTGTTTACTAAGTGGGCTGCAGTGGACAAAGCCTCATCCCAAAAGGACTTTGGCATATTAGAGGTAAATAAGAGGTATCTAACCTTTTCAAAAAGGGTTCGGTTCATTCTCTCAGCTACCCCATTTTGTTGGGGTGTATACCTCACAGTCCTATGCCTAAGTATTCCCTGGGTATTGCAAAATTCATCAAACTCTTTGTTACAAAATTCCAAACCATTGTCTGTTCTTAAGACTTTAATCTTTCTATCCCTTTGATTTTCAATTATGTTCTTCCAGGTTTTAAACTTCTCTAGAGTCTGGTCTTTAGATTTCAATAGAAAAACCCAAACCTTCCTAGTGAAGTCATCCACAATAGAAAGAAAATACCTGTTACCACCGTGGGTGGGGACCTGAGAAGGCCCCCATAAGTCTGTATGTATATATTCTAGGCATACCTTCCCCAGGTGAATTCTTTTATGGAAACTTAGACTATGTTGCTTGCCTAGAACTCATGGCTCACCAAAATCGAGGGACCCAACAGGCACTGATCTAAGGTAACCTTGGTTAGACAGTGCCTTAAGACCTATCAGGCTCATATGGCCAAGCCTCAGGTTCCATAATTCTGTGTTATCAGATTTGACTATACATGCAGAATGAATATTAACAGAGGGAAAATAACAACCATTTAAAACATATAATCCATTTTTCTTAGCATCGGTTAAAATTAGTTCATCTCCTTTAAACACATGCATGAATCCATTTTCTACTTTATAAGAGAACCCTAGCTCATCTAATGTGCCAAGAGATATCAAATTTCTTTTTGAGCTAGGAACATACCTTACACCAGTTAATGTTCTAGTTTTGTTGTCATGCAATTTGAAAGATATGTTTCCTATACCTTTAACCCTACAGGATTGGTTGTTACTCATAAACACTATTCCAGATTCTTTGTTATCAAAATTTTGAAACCAATCAATGTTAGGACACATATGGAAAGAATAACCTGAATCCATGATCCATTCATTATCAATAGAACAATCTGAAACAATAAGAACCTCAGCTAAGCAATTTGAATTATTAGCATTAGCATTTGCATTTCCCCCTTGCTTTTGTTTTCTGATGAAGTCATAACAGTATTTCTTAATGTGTCTCTCTTTCCCACAGTGATAGCATTTCCATTTTTGCTTACCCTTTTTGTCTTTCTTCTTACTCTTTTACCCTGACCCACTAGTTTGATCATTATTACTAGTAGAATATTTTTTCTCATTTTTACTCTTTACAAATAAATTATTTCCAGATTTCTTAGATGTTCCTAATTCCAGTTCTCTAGCCTTAACGCCTGAAATAACAAGGTCTAGACTAGGTACAATGCCAGTATATCTCAATGCATGTTTAACAACATCATAGTCATCAGGCAATGAATTTAATAGAATCATAGCTTCACTTGTGTCACCTAATGCTTGATCAGTACCTCTAAGTAAATTTGTCTATGTTCTCATCCATTGACTTGGATGTACTCATTTTAAAGTTAAACAACATGCCTTTCAAGTAAACTAAATTAGGTGTAGTCATGACAAAAAAATAATGAATCTAATTTATTCCAAAGTTCTAAGGGAGTAGACATACCATCTACCTTGCGAATTACACTATCACCCAAGTGGAGGAAGATCGGATTATAAGCTTCTTCTCTGATCTCCTAAGTTCTCGCAAGTTGGTCTGGGCACCATTTGCGGTCATCAGCTTCAAGTGCTACTAGCACTTTATGATGAGAGAGTAAAACTCTCATATTCTTTTTCCAGCTTCCAAAGTCTCCTTTGCCATCAAATATACCGATTTCAAATCGAGTAGACATCATCTTCGCCTTGCATAAAGGTAACCTAGGGAGCTCTAAACACTGATTGAGACCAACACAACAAACACCTTGCTGACAAGGACTCTCAGTAAACCTAGACGACCCCCTAATCGATGACAACCCTAGATTTTGAAAAACGATTGAACTTACAAAACCCTAAGAGCCAATCTTAACACGGCTCTGATACCACTCTAGGGATTAAAACAACAAGACCTTAGGGTTTACGTTTGATGCTTTTCAATCACAAACTCACGATGGACAAAACTGAAAGCATAAACATACATACATAAACAAAAACGTAAAAGGATATGAAAACAAAAAGAGGCAAAGGATTTACCGTGGTTTACCTCAAAAGAGGCTACATCCACGTTGAGCTCGAGTGAGAAGAGCTCATTGCACTATGAATCCCAAGATATCACCCACATCAAAACCTCACACACTCTCTATACAAATGATGGTTCGAGAACACAAAAATGCCCAATAATCACACAATATAGATTAAAGGCAAAAACCTATCAAACCATATATCTTAACAAAGCTATACAGACATTTACAGAGAATGAATCAGAAAAGCAAACCATAAACCCTAGCCTGAAGACGAAGTCTCTCCCTTTTCCTGATCTTTCCTTTTTCTTTTGCTTTTGTTTCTTTCACCTTAATCGTCTGACCTGGTTCACATCTTGAGGGGCAGGATTAAAAATGATGATGAATGGCTAGGATCAGGCCTCATAAAGTATGGATGAAGGGCTGAGATCCAATCGTGCAAGCACAATGATTATTTTTACAGAAAGGGCATATAAACAAAGAGGAAGATCAGGCAAGAGAAGAAAGGCAAACGGGCACTGTCAGAGTTGCTGATGGTTGCCATGTGCTGCCATCCAGCAACTGCCAGTTGGCAGACTGAGGTTGTAGCACGTGGCCCTCCAATCAGCTTAATCCAACGATGTCGTTTGATGCTTCATAGCCAACACCTTTACTAAAAGGTAAGAAGTTGAGCTCGCCATAGGAAACATTTCTAACGAGAAAATCAATTACTCACAAGCCTTAAGGCTTCTAGAAGTAGATCGGGCATTTTCCCAAATATAATAATATAGTATATTATATGTTTAATTTACTAAAAAAATAAATAAATTCAGAAAATGTAAAAAAAATTCTTACTTTTAAAAGTTAAGTCAAAAAAATTAGATAACATCATTTATTATATTATATTCAAATAAGAGGCACAACATTTTCGGTACACTTTTCTAATATTTTTTTTTTGTAAGAAAAACTACAATTGCAAAGTTGACAAATTTTATTTTTCATGCAAATTCTGCTTATATTGTCTTATTTATTTGAATGATAATCTACAATTTTAATTCATAATTAAGGATGAAAGATATTTTTACATATATTTTCATCATAATTTTAATTCATAATTGTTGTGCCCCAAGATTTGTTGTGCCCTAAGAGTGGGAGAGGCCAACCGAAGATATCTTCGGAAGGTATCTTCTGAAGATATCTTCAGAAGCTACCAAAGACATCTTCAGAAGCATGTCTTCCGAAAAGGCACTTCCGAAGACTATCTCGATCTGTTCTCCGAGCCTATAAAAGGAGAAGCTCAACACCAAAATGGGGATCTAGACACTGGTATTTTTCTCTCACCATATTTCCTTCCGAAGAACATAATCTTCTTTTCCATTACATCTTTTCCGTACTGACTTGAGCATCGGAGGGTCTTCGTGGGAGAGAACCCCACGAACCTTTTGACCATCTTTTTCTAACAGGGAACTTTGGAAGCATCAAGACGTGCCTTCGGAAGCCCTAAAAACGGATCTTCGGAAGACAAGGTGATCGCGACATTGGAAGCTTGGGAAGACTGGACCTAGACAACTTCAGAAGACAGGTTATTTGTACTCTCGAGGACTAAGAACGGAAGCTTCAGAAGACAGAGGAACAGTAGCTTTGGAAGACTGCAAACGGTAGCTTCGGAAGACAGATAACTGTAGCTTCGGAAGACTGAGGATTGGTAGCTTCAGAAGACGTCCCAGGTTGCAAGTCCCATCAGTGTCACTTTTGGAAGCCTCTACGGCTAGCTTCAATAGCCTTCCGAGGGGCGCTTTGTTCACATCTCAGAATCTGCGGCATCCATGACAATCCCATCATTGAAAAAATTTTAATTGTTGTATTTGGGCAACAACAATTTGGCGCCGTCTGTGGGAATCTGGATAAAAAGCTCATTTCACTACAAAATGCCGAGAGGAATAAAGTCAACTGGTCTGGCCAACCCGCCTAACATAAACCGAAGGAACACTCGTAGCCGGACAAGAGACCCCATCCAGACACTACCTAATGTGCACGGACTTATAGGAGATCACCTGGACAATGACGTGCGCTCAGGTAACATACCGACACTGGAAGGCCGTCAGACTGCAGGATTGGGTGGTATGAAGCATTCAGAACAAGGAGAGGTACATGCTATTGGGGTAGGGAGGCAAGTGATAAGACAAGGGAGACAAACCCCGCCCATAATGCAAGCAAATCAAGACCAACACTCCCTAGGGCAATCCTCAATTCCGAGAAGAAGCCCTGCAGTGATCTTAATACCTTCAGAACCTTCTGGAATAGCACCACCCACTGTCTTATTATCGGATTATGAACAGTTATGAAAAAATTTTGAGGAGTTGAAGAACCAGAATAAGGATCTCAAGGTAAGTAATGAGGAGAATACGAGAAAGTTGCAAGGGGTTACTGCACTGCTACAAGAATTGATGTCTAACATCCACATTCCCCAAACAGGACAAATCGGGGAGAGAAGACATTGGAGATCCCATGACGACCCTCCTAGAGTGCCACATCAAGGGATCAGAATTGGAAACCCCAGAATTAATGATCGAGTCTCGTCAGCAGAGAACCCAGGAGGTAATCATGATAGAAGGCCAGGGAAAGCCCCCATGTACGAGGAGATGGCGGAAAGCACCCACTCAAGGGCTCTTTGCATCCAATCTCCCGATAGGAACAAAGTAGATAGAGCAACTCTTAAGGCATCTGACGTCAAGCGCCTCATAGAAGAAGTGTTGGAACAAAAGCAAATCGTGGCAAAACCTGTAGAAACGTGAACCAAAGGATTCCCACTATCTGAAGAGCTCCAAAGATAGCCAGTGCAACCTAGGTTCAAACTACCCCAACTCCCGTTATATTCGGGGAAGGAAGACCCCGAGAGACACTTGCAACACTTCGTCGCAATGGCCGTATTGCATGGATGGAATGAAGTCACCAGATGTAAAGCTTTCCCCCTCTCACTAGCTGGCCAAGCGCAACAGTGGTTTATCGAATTACCTACTGGGCACATCCGATCGTTCGAACAGTTGAAGAAAGAATTTCTGGAGGCATTTTCTGCTTACGTTCCAAAGAAGAAGAGTGCCATGTACTTGATGAGTTTGCAACAAAGGCCAAATGAATCTCTGAAGCAATATTTCGAGAGGTTTAGGGTCACAACACAAGAGGTAAGGGATCTCCCAGTAGGTCTGGCCGCATCTTCTTTGCTTAATGGAACCGCCTACGCCCCGCTCAGAAGATCCCTAGCATTTTCTGAGCTGAGCTCAATGGCTGAACTGTTCGCACGGGCTGAGCAATTTATTGTCCAAATGGAAATCTTGGAAGCATGGGAAGGTAAAAGAAGAGGAAGATCAAATGACGTTGGGTCAGACAGATCAGCGAAGGCGCAGAGAAGAGAAGAGCCCCCGAAGATGCAGTTCCGGAGCTTCACCCCCCTTACTGAGCCCAAGGCCGCTGTCCTTTCATCCATTGTGCATACGGGGCTCATCAACTTCCCTCCGCACTCTAACCAGCCAATGGGTAGAAACACAGATTCTTTTTGTAAGTTTCACGAAACCACGGGACATGCCACAGAGTAGTGCCGAGAACTGCGGAACCAAATTGAGCAGCTAATCAGAGAAGGGAAACTAGATCGATTCATACTGGACAAGCCGAAAAATCAGCAAGGTCGGAGAGAGGACCCTAAAAGAAATAATCAGGGAAGGCCCCCACGTCAGAGGAATGAAGTACCAGGTTTGAAGAGAAAAATAGCCGTCCCGGCAGAAGGAAGGAGAAAAAATGGTCAAAGAAGGGAGGAATCAGGCCCTAGCACAGAAGAAGGCAGAAATGAACCTATTATGGAAAGAATACACGTAATTTTAGGAGGAGAAAATTTGGCAGGAGATTCATCCTCTTCTAGAAAGGCATATGCGCGCCAGGCACTATACGTTCATTCGGTGGAAAAAATTCAAGAAGACGAAGACCCCCTTATTTTCTCACCCGAAGATCAGGGGAGTGTGCTGCTCCCCCATGATGACCCTTTGGTTATTTCCGCTATTATTGCCAAGCACCCGATTGAAAGAATACTGGTGGACAGCGGAAGCTCTGTAAACCTTTTGTACTGGAATTGTTTTGAGAAGATGAACATCGCCCATGATCGATTGAAAACAGTCACTTCCCCCCTGTATAGCTTCACGGGAGAAGCAGCGCCAGTGGTTGGGTCGGTTCAGTTGCCTATTACACTCGGGGACTACCCTCAAGTGGTTACCCGACAAGTGAGCTTTATGGTAGTCAGGACTTTCTCCTCGGCCTACAATGTAATCTTGGGACGTTTACTCATCAATGCTATGAGAGCCTCCATATCTCCGGGATATTTGCTGATGAAATTCCCTACTCCGCAGGGAGTGGGGCAGGTGAGGGGTAACCAGAAACAGGCCAGAGTATGCTATGTGAGCTCCATTCGGGGTGTCACAAGTAAGGGAAAAGCGATGACTGAGGAGACCTTGCTGATTGGCGAGCAAACCCTTGAAGCCAGCAAGCCTCAGCCGGTGGAACCACTTGAAACCATCCCCCTAGACCCTGATGATGAACGTCGGCAGGTACGCTTGGGAAGCCAGTTGGAGAGTCAGGAGAAAAAAGAGATCATCGAATGTCTACGCTCTTATGCAAATATATTCGCCTGGACGCCCGCTGACATGCCCAGAATCAGCCTATAAATCATATCCCATCACCTGAATGTGCGTGCAGAAGCTCGGCCAGTCAAACAGAAAAAAAGACATGAGAATCTCGGCCAGTCAAACAGAAAAAAAGACATGTCGCCCCAGACAGGCTGAGGCATATGAAAGAAGAAGTAAATAAACTCTTGAAGGCAGGATTCATTAGGGAGGTGCAGTACCCCGAATGGCTGGCCAATGTCGTGATGGTGCCAAAGGCTAGCGAAAAATGGCGAATGTGCATTGATTTCACTAATCTAAATAAGGCGTGCCTGAAGGACTCCTACCCACTCCCCCGAATAGACAGACTAGTTGATGATACAGCCGGGTATGCAGTATTGAGTTTCTTGGACGCATTCTCAGGTTATCACCAGATCAGCATGTATCCGTCTGACGCCGAAAAAACGGCTTTTATAACAGAAAAATGGACGTATTTTTATCAGATGATGCCTTTCGGCTTGAAAAATGCAGGGGCAACGTATCAAAGGATGATCAAAAAATATTCAAAGATTTACTAGGGGGTGATGGAAGCCTACGTAGATGACATGATAGTGAAGAGCAAACAAGGCGAGTCGCACGCCAGCCAACTTGAGAAGGTTTTCACAATATTTAGAAAGAATAACATGCGCCTGAATCCAGATAAGTGTACATTCGGAGTAAAGTCGGGAAAATTTTTGGGATATATGATTACTCACAGGGGGATAGAAGCTAACCCTGAAACGGTGCAGGCAATAATTAACATGCAGTCCCCCACCACAGTGAAAGAGGTTCAGAGATTGAATGGTCATCTGACAGCATTGGGTCGCTTTCTCTCAAAGCAGGCCGAACGCAGCCTCCCTTTCTGCAAGGCTTTAAAAGAAGGTAAGAATTTCCAGTGGACTCCTAATTGTAAGAAGGCCTTCCAAGAGTTGAAAGCATATCTCAAGGAGATCCCTCTATTGACACGACCAGAAGCTGGAGAGAGGTTGTACCTGTACCTTCGGATTGGCTATCAGGCGGTAAGTGCTGTCCTCGTCAGACAAATCAGCCAGGTTGACAACCCGATATTCTATGTGAGTACAGTGTTACAAGGAGCAGAGGTGCGATATCCCCATGCCGAAAAGGTAGCTTTGGCACTAGTAACAGCAGCAAGAAAATTGAGACCCTACTTTCAAGCACACGCAGTTACAGTGTTAACAGATCAACTATTGAGACAGATTTTGCAGAAGCCAGAATGTTCGAGAAGACGAACCAAATGGGTAGTTGAACTCAGTGAATATGATATCTGCTTCGAACCTAGAAAGGCGATAAAGGGGCAGGCGTTGGCAGACTTCATAATGGAGTGCACTCATTTGTCAGAAACAGAAGTTCGTACAAAGGCGTAGATGTTATTCGTAGATGGAGCATCGAATGCTAAAGGAAGCGGGGCGGGGTTGGTATTAATCTCCCTCGAGGAAGAGGTGTTAGAATACTCCTTACGCTTCATCTTCCCTAGCTCAAACAATACAGCCGAGTATGAAGCATTGCTAGCTAGGATGAGATTAGTAGAAAAACTGGAGGTAAAGAGCTTGACTGCCCACAATGATTCGCAGTTGGTAGTACAACAATTCCAAGGCACTTTTGAAGTAAGGGAACAGGTTTTGGCTCGTTATCTACAGAAAGTGAAGGAACTCTCTCATAGATTTGAACGTTTTGAACTCATTCAGATCAACAGGTCCTTAAACCAGCACGCTGACACATTATCCAAGTTGGCCTCAGCTCGAGACACCCCGGGACGATTAATCCATATGGAGGTCCTGCAACGACCAAGTACAGAAGAAGGTGATGGAGGTGTCCACTGTATCGATATAGTGGACGACTGGAGGACGCCAATACTGAAATACCTGCTTGATCAAGAACTTCCAGCCACACCCTCAGAGGTTATGAGATTGAAGACCTATGTGGCCCGCTTTACAATCATTGGCCAAGATCTATATAAGAAAGGGTACTCCTTGCCATTGCTCAAATGCTTGGGGGCCCGAGAAGCAGAACAGGCCCTGAAAGAAGTTCATGAGGGAGACTGCGGTGAGCACCTTGGAGCCAGAGCGTTGGTCAGAAAGATCTTGCGAGCTGGTTTCTTTTAGCCCACCTTGAAGCAAGATGCAGCTCAAAAAGTGCGAACATGCGATAAATGCCAGAAACATGCCCCATTGACAGTGCTGCCCCCTTCGTCTCTAAGACCGATATTCCAGCCATTACCATTTGCACAGTGGGGATTGGACATTTTAGGCCCGTTTCCTATGGCGACAGCCCAAAGAAAGTTCCTATTAGTGGCCACAGATTACTTCACGAAGTGGGTCGAAGCCAAACCCCTAGCAACCATACCTGAAAGACAAGTGGAAGGGATGGTGTGGAAAGATATAATCTGCTGCTTCGGCATACCCCGGATTCTCAACACGGATCATGGAACACAATTTGATTCAGAGGCTTTTAGGGCCTTCTGCCAGAGGTGGGGAATCAGTTTGAGGATGGTGTCCGTATCATATCCACAGGCTAACGGCCAAGCAGAGGCGAGCAACAAGACTATCTTACACGGACTAAAGACCCGATTAGAGCGAGCTAAAGGCAGATGGGTTGACAAACTTCCTAGTATTCTGTGGGCTTATCGTACAACCAATCACGTGTCTACGGGGGAAACGCCCTTCAGCTTGGTATATGGAACAGATGCCCTAATTCCGGTGGAGACAGACCTCATCTCGCCTCGAGTTATGGCTTTCAATGAGGAGGATAATCCTGACAGCTTAAGGGAAAACCTGGATACGATAGATGAGCTGAGAGAGAAGGTAGCTGTACAGTTGGCAGCGTATCAAAGAAGAATTACCGGCTATTATAATGCAAAGGTCCGACCCCGAATGTTCCAAGAAGGAGATTTGGTGCTCAGGAAGACAGTAATCACAAACGCCCATTGGGAAGAAGGAAAACTCAAGCCAAATTTGGAAGGGCCCTACAAGATACAAAAGATGCTGGGACCCAACACTTGCGTGCTGCAGACATTGCAAGGAGAGATGATGGGCAAAACCTGGAACACAATGCACCTCAAAAGATACGAGCCAGGGAGGACAGGGAGACGCATGTGCAACCAGATAAGCTACTTAGCTCCACTGAGAACCCAAGTTCTCTCTGATCTTTTTAATTTTCTCATGTAATAGGTCCCTTATGAATAAAAGAGTACCCCCATGTATTCCCGTGGAGTAGGCAAAACTATAAGCCGAACCACGTAAGATCTCGTGTCTAAAGTATTTGCGTGTATGATAAAGTAGGATGCAAGTACCGTAGCTCGGTCGGGGTCCCTAACGATATTAGGATGACCCGGTAGAGATCAGGCACCCATGACCTAAAACCAATTCGAGATCATCGGATGCTCCGACAGTTATGGCCGCAGACTCACCTAGATCCCTCGATTGAGTTCGGTGCAATGCTTTTAAGCTAGACCTAACTCCTCAAGTCGATCTGGCACCTAGGTCTCCCAGCAAACTCGAACACCCTGAGGGAATCCCGAATTGGGCTGGTTAATGGGCCCAGGATACAACGGGCGCAGATCAATTCCTAGAAGAGCCGGAAGATCACAAAGTTGCTATAAGGTAAGTTGAAAAACATCCCCACCGCACGAGGCTCAGATCGTCAAATTGTAATCTGGTGCCTATGACCTAAGACCAACTCGAGATCATCAGAGGCTCCGACACCTGTGCCCGCAGACTCACCTAGATCCCTCGATTGAGTTTGGTGCAATGCTTTCAAGCTAAACCCAACTCCTCAGGTCGATCTGGTGCCTAGGTCTCCCGGCAAGTTCGGACTCTTAGAAAGAATCTCGAGTTGGATCGTTGGCCAAACCCAGATCCCTTATGATAGACCGAACCTTGAAGGAGGCGAGCAAGAAAGTGAAAGCCACCGCCTGGGATCATCGGTTTCCCCGACACCTATGCTCGCAGACTCACCTAGATCCCTCAATCGAGTTCGGTGCAATGCTTTTTAGCTAGACCCAACTCTTCAGGCTGATCTGGCGCCTAGGTCTCCTGGCAAAATAGGATGCTCAAGGTAAGTTCGGCGTGCGATCCCTAGCGTGATCCAACTTCCAGGTGGCAGACGAAGACCCCACTCAGAAACATTCGTGGTGGCCCAATGATCCCCAATTTTGATAAAGTCAGAAACTCGATAACTGCTGCACGACTCTCGTAATCACATCAAGGATGGGCCTACCCCGAGTTTCCCGGGGATGAAGAATAGCGAAGAAAAGAAAAAGTTGAATCACCAAGACGGATAAATTAAAGTACAAGTGCAAGTCACATAGCCAACAAACAAATGAGAATAATATGACCAAGAGATTATATATAGATGTAAACAAGACAATTACATAGACCATGTTGAAGCGATCACCAAAACATTGCATTCTCTAAAACTTGGATAAAATATGATACATCCCAAACAAAACGCCGAAAATTCTAGAAAGATTACTTTGAAGAAAAACTAGTATTCTACATGGTCAAACAAAAAGCATAAGACAAATCAAAAAGCCTACACTAGTCTTCGGGAGGAAGGTGGTCCGCATGGCCAGAACCCTCTTCAGGAGGCAGGCTTTGGAAAGCATCGGCGGACGCATCTTTTTCCAGCTCCCTCTCAATCATCTGCGTAGTGCTAAACGAGCCGGCACCCACTTCACCCTCCTCAAGATCCAGGACGTAAGGGCTCCATGGACCCTGCAAATTACTGAGATCATCCTCTAACGCTCGCCTTACGCATTCATCAAGCCCGATATCATTCGGCTCGTACTTCCTCCAGTCGGGGGGCGTGCCGGCGGACATGGCATTATCGAAAGTTACGTTTGAGAAGGAATCCCCCGGGTGCCTACTCTCCATAAAATTGCGGCAGAGGTAGAAGCCAAACTTCGAAAAGCAGCTGGCGTACTTATCCTTACGATTGAAGCAATCCTTGGAAAGATGGTACTGCCTCACAGCCTCTCTCGCCGCTTCATCAACCTCTTGATGCCTGTTCCCGCGCATCCTCTCCATCTCCATCTGAGCATGGGCCACCCGTTCTTCGGCACCAGCTAAATCTCCCTTCAGACGAGAAACCTTACCCTAGGCCTCCGCCAGAAAAGACACCTTCTCTTCATAAGCCCGGTTACGAGCCTCTAGTGCTTCTTCCCACTTGCGGGCATTATCTTCGGCCGCCTGACGGCTTATGGAAAGATCGTGAAGTTGGGCTTCGAGCCCAGTTTTATCCGACTCCAAGTGACGGATTCGCATATTCAAAAGCTGCTCGTCCTCTTTCCATCGGAGGGACTTCTGTGTTAATTCATAAATTTGTGCCTCTTGACGAGCCAGCCGAGCGTGGTTCATCGTGTTAGTCACAACGGCACCCTGAGCACCCTGCGAGAAAAAGGCGTGTAAGAGTAAGCTAGGCAAGCGAAAAATGAGAGAAAAACACAAAAAGGTAAGAAAACTTACGATCGCAAGATAACGTTCAAACTCGTCCATATCCTGTGGGGAATTACGAAAATATCGACCCTCGTCACGAGGAAGAATGGAAGAGTAGAGAAGGCGGGCCGCAACTCCAGGCATGTCAATTGTATCGGTATCGAGGACTCCTGGTTGCATGTTGAATTGTTCCCCCCGTACCCAATAGTTATCATCCAATCGAATGGCCCCTTGATGGGGATTAGGCAGTGCAGGCAAAATAGGGGCCATTCCTCTAGAGGTTGATCCCCTCTCCATGTGCAGCGTTCGACGATCGCCGCGTTGAGGGTTGAGCACGGCGCGACGATATAAGCCTCGACCCCTATCATGGATGGCATCAACAGTGGCCTGATCAAACCGAGAAGTAACCTCGCCCTCTGGACCTGCCCTATGCCTGGTCGGATCACGCGGGGTATGGTGGGGAGCCCCACTCATGGCTACGGACATGTCCATCTCAAGAAGGGAAAAAGTAGGGAGGTCCATAGGCTCCGCAGGTGAATCATGAGCCTGGAGGTCATCGGCGGGATGGAAAGTTACAGGGTCTACTTCCGCTTCTTGGCGACGGCTGCTTTTCCTCCTCCTATGTCGAAGGCACGGGGGAGCCAAGGTTTCCCCCACTCCCTCACCTCGTTCGATGTTGTGGGAGTCAGGGGCAGGAGTCCCATCTTGAGGATCAAACGCAGGAGACATTCTGACTTGTGAAGTCCTAGGGGCCGTCTGCTGGTTAGCAGATCTCATCAAATGTTGCATGGCTGTAAAAGGAAGACATAACACAGTTAGACACAACAAAATAATCTCTGAAAATAAAGCTTATAACAAGGAAAAATAGCAAGGCAGCTAGGGGGTCCCCACTCTCAGGAGAGGGTTGCTCCTGGAGAAGGGCATCTCCCCCTCTTGCCGTGACATCAGGAGTTGGGTCGACTAGAGGGTCGGGATATAAGGCCCTGGACACCCTGCGAC
Organism: Diospyros kaki; assembly: GCA_036245055.1. Taxonomy (NCBI): domain Eukaryota; kingdom Viridiplantae; phylum Streptophyta; class Magnoliopsida; order Ericales; family Ebenaceae; genus Diospyros; species Diospyros kaki. Next base: position 24,673,728 of record BSEG01000011.1, on the reverse strand, counting down.
GAGACGATTCGCCACGCTCTGGAATCCAGTCCACCCTTATCAATCTGTCCATGGACAAGAGGTCAAGGAGATGTTTAGGGCCACCCCTAGTTATAACGCGGCGGCTATCCTCATATCTCTCTCTAAGCACAGACAGGGGTGCGCTCAGCACAGGTTTTCCTACCCTCTCCAGGTTAGTGTGCCATTCACGAGGAGCATTCCACACCCCGTTCGGAGGTTTAACCAAAAACCATCGAGTGTCGAATGAAGCCTCACGAGGAGGAGACTCAGAAAAAAGAGTCTCGCCCTTGATCCGCTGTAGGGTATACATATGGAAATGCTCCTTAACCAGACGTAAGAGAAAGAGACAGTAGAGGAAATCGACTCTAGGATCTATGTCGTTCTCGCGACAGACGACAAAAAAGCCAACTAATTGAACCCAGCCATTAGGGTGTAGCTGGCCCGGAGCTAGCCCGCTAAGGCGAAGAAACCTAAGGCCAAAATTATGGAGGGGGAGATGGAAGCCTAAACGAAAGCTGGCCTTGTGCACACTCATCCACCCCTCTTCTACATCCACCGCACAATTTTCCTCAGGGCGAGGGAACCTAGTAAGATAGTTCCTAGGGATACGGTGATTTTGGCGGATAAGGGCCACGTCATTCTTGTCCATCTGAGAACGTTTACCCTTTAAAAGGAAGTGTTCGACCCCGTGGGAATCAACGTCGTGGTGATAAATTTTCCCACTGGCCATAACGGATAGGGAAAGAGGTTGAAAGAGCTGACTAAAGATGAGTTTAAGAAAATTTTCAAAAATAAGTTTGGCTTAAGAAATGGTTATCTTCGGAAGATGTTCATCTTCGGAAGGGCTGAAAGCGGAAGTGTTATCTTCGGAAGATGCAAATTGGGAGTGATATCTTCCGAAAGCAAGGTGTGCTTCGGAAGAGTCGTATCTTCCGAAGGAATTTCGTGTGATTCTTCGTTTAATTCGAAAGGATAAACTATTACCTACGGAAGCGATTTTTATCTTCAGAAAAGGGGTTAATCCTTTTGTCTTCGGAAGGGTCTTTCTCTTCGGAAGACAGAAGCAAGGGGTTTTATCTTCGAAAGAAAAACACGGGAGGTTTTCTAGAGCGCCAAGTGAATGGGGCGCGGAAGTGGTGGACCCTATTTATAGGAAACGAGCGGAAGCCGGAAAGTTTGCGTGACTTCGGAAGTTAGCTTCCGAAGACCAATTCGGAAGATACCTTCTGAATCCTGTTGCAAATTATTTAGAGAAAATACTCTTTATATTGATAAAGCAAAATAAAGAGTAGGGGAGAATTGTTGTGCCCCAAGATTTGTTGTGCCCTAAGAGTAGGAGAGGCCAACCGAAGATATCTTCGGAAGGTATCTTCTGAAGATATCTTCGGAAGCTACCGAAGACATCTTCGGAAGCATGTCTTCCGAAACGGCACTTTCGAAGACCATCTCGATCTGTTCTCCGAGCCTATAAAAGGTGAAGCTCAACACCAAAACGGGGATCTAGACACTGGTATTTTTCTCTCACCATATTTCCTTCCGAAGAACATAATCTTCTTTTCCATTACATCTTTTCCATACTGACTTGAGCATCGGAGGGTCTTCGTGGGAGAGAACCCCATGAACCTTTTGACCATCTTTTTCTAACAGGGAACTTTGGAAGCATCAAGACATGCCTTCGGAAGCCGTAAAAACGGATCTTCGGAAGACAAGGTGATCGCGACATTGGAAGCTTGGGAAGACTGGACCTAGACAACTTCGGAAGACAGGTTATTTGTACTCTCGAGGACTAAGAACGGAAGCTTTGGAAGACAGAGGAACAGTAGCTTCGAAAGACTGCAAACGGTAGCTTCGGAAGACAAATAAGGGTAGCTTCGGAAGACAGATAACAGTAGCTTCGGAAGACTGAGGATTGGTAGCTTCGGAAGACGTCCCAGGTTGCAAGTCCCATCAGTGTCACTTTTGGAAGCCTCTACGGCTAGCTTCAATAGCCTTCCGAGGGGCGCTTTGTTCACATCTCGGAATCTACGGCATCCACGACAATCCCATCGTTGAAAAAATTTTAATTGTTGTATTTGGGCAACAACATTTTTACATATATTTTCATCATCTTGACCGCTAAAATTTTTGAAGGTATGACTGTCGAGCAAATATTATTTTTTCCTTAGAAATCATATCCATAAATATAACATATTAATTAGAAAAGGCTTTGTAGTACATCCTAAAAAACTAAGTTCAACTATTATATAAAAATGATTAACAAAAAGATAGGGTTTATTTGAGAAGTAAACTTGGTATAAAATTGACAACATTTTTGAAAAGACAAATTCTCATTCAACCAATTTTCTTCATGTTTTAGTAATTTCCTTCATTACTTTCCATTGTATTTTGTTTCTCTTTCCCTTTTTAATCATCGGTTAATTTAAGTCTCCAAATAGCGACGGTGTAAAAAAAAAAAAAAAACCATATATCCTTCATGTTTGAGTACTCTTAATAAGTTGCTTTTATTAATAGCCTTTGTAATCTTTATATTTATAAAAAATACTCATTTATATCTTTTTATCTATAAATTTCTTAAGATTAACAATTTTTTTCAAAATAATTGACTATTTTCTATTTTTTATCATTACCTTAAAATAATTTCCTTCATGTTTGGGTACTCTTAATAAGTTGCTTTTATTTTGTACGTAAAAGGATTCTGTTAACCCTTTTAAGTTCACAACAACAATGAATCAGTCAACTATCCTCACGTATTGGATGTTTATTCAGTAATACGATGATGAATGCCATTAGCTTTAAATTATTATTAAAATAACGTCATCTACAACAGAAATGAACAGTATCATTATCATTAAAAAAATGATTAGTCAACAATCATCATCAGACATTAGTAGACGGTGACTGCCTACATATGAATTTGTTTGTTTGTCTTCGCCAGTCTCAAGTTGAACATCGACTTATCTAAAATATATTAGATTAATATTGGTTGCCATGTTTATTGGGACGTTAAGCCCAGTCATGGTCAGAAGCCAGTTATTTTGATGAATGCTTTGTTAATTTGCCATATAATTAATCATAATTAGACGACCTATCATCCCTCAACAAAAAAAAATAAAATAATTTTAGCATGCCAAAACTTTAGCCTTTTCATGTTATTTCAGTGTCGACATGAATTATCTGTTTGGTGTTTTCTGGTGAAGAGCTTAACTACAACTTTCAAAGTTGATTTCTATGAGAATAGTCTCTGCCTCAGACACTTTTTTTTTTTTTTGATAACATTTATCTCTTTAATTTGTTTTTAAATTTTTGCTTTCAATGATGATATATGCTTGAAGGTATGAATAATTATTTTTAATTTAAGTGATGTATGAAAATAAATTAGGAGAATCAAAATATTATATAATAATAAGAAGTCTTATTATTATTTTTTTAATAACAATGGTATGATATCTACACTTTAGTCTGTTACTTTTAAAATAAAAAAGTTAATTACCAAAAAGTTATCAATTTTTGGTTAGTATATCAATCCTACAACAAATTTTAAAAATTTATCAAATTTACATTTAAATTTTTAATTTTATATCAATTCTATAATACTATTTAAACTTAAATAATTAATGTTCCCTTTGTGAGGGCACGCTTTCAGATTTTCCTGCTAGCATAGAAAATCCAAGAGAATGTCCATTCAAGATAGTTACAGATACAAAAATCACTCAAAATTGTTAAAAACATTTTTTCATTTTCATATTTGCTCACTATTAATAGGAGTCTTAATAAATATTACAACATTCTTTACATCATCATCTCAGCCTTACCACCCATACATTTTCAAAATAAAAAAAGCGCGAAGACTTTAAATACAAAAGGAAACACTTTACTCACGCCCTCAAAACTAAACCCAGAGCTCTAGATACTGGGACATCTCTGTACACATCTAACTGGGACTTGCCCCAAATAACTATCTTTCCCTTTTCGGGAATGACAAAAAAAGTAAGGGTGAGCCACAAGGCTCAACAAGTATATAGCAAAGGGAAGCATCAATAGATCGATATAAGAAGATATGAATAACTCAGAACTAAAGGAAGATCACTACCCGACATTTAGACATCAATTGGATTCATGTCTTTTAGATTTGATAACAACATACTCAAAGAAAAACAATTTCTTATATTTTACCATAACACATTTTTCAAGGTAAGCCATAAGGCTCGGCAAGTGTATGGAAACACCAAAAAATGGGTACAACCAAATTTTCCCTAAACATCATGCATATCATGCCATATATGGAAACACACGCTAGTCTCATATACATAAATAACACACAACCCATGCCATGAGGTTATACAACATGATACCCAACCATAACATAAATGCATAGATGCACACATTGGGTCTTTGGGGCCCACATAAAATGCAGACACTAACACCCAAGAACCGGTATACAAACCTGCTAATAGCCAAAGACAGGCTACCACATCAACCACATGAGCCCAAGGCTCCCATACCACATCCATAGATATCATATCCATCACCGTTGTCATCATGTGTCACAACACCCACAATCTCATCAAGGTCACAAGCTACTGTAGGTCTCAAACCCCCCAGTCTTACACATTATAGGATCTAACTATTGTGGGTCTCCACCCACAGTCTTACGCATTACAGGATCTAGTTGTTGTGTGCCTCCACCCACAGTCTTACGTATCACAATCACAAGCCAATTTCCACCATACAATGCAGCACATAAGGAATGAAATGGCTCTTGCAGCATTAACATGATGGTATGGGCTCCATAAGCCAAACATCAAGCCATGCTACGCCCGCGTAGGAATTCACACACATGATGCTCTAATGCATATGCTCACCTAACATACACAAGTCAGCACTTAACAGGCCAACCATGTCATACCAATGCTCACGCTCCCAACACATACAAAGCATGACCCCCTAATGAATGCAACCCATGACCCAGCATAATAATGCGAAGCAATATTATAGGCGCCCCAAACTAGGGACCCACAAAAAAGATGACATAATTGCCAAACCAATTAGAAACATCACACACATCTTCCTTTTATTGAACGCAGAACCCACACTCATACATTCTTACTCATAAACATACATAATAGGGTCCACATGCCCACATAAACCAACGTAACTTAGTATTACATACCACATTAGGGTTCATAAACACATCTTATCCCCTCAGGGGTACAACCTAAAACATAAACAAGGGCAATTGAAAATCACACATCACAACCCCCCCTCAAAGACCTTTGATTGAGACGTCTCTATACACACTGCTAACCCATGGATCCTGATTCACCATCTACTTTAGCTTTACCCTTACCTAGGATGATGCAAGCAAACATGAGCCACAAGACCCAACAAGTATAATATGGAAGAAAACGAGCATAAGAGTCTTGGGTATCGAGAGGCAAAAGAGTCATGAATGCCATTTAAGGTACTTTCACATAATTATATGATGAAACATGCATCCATGCTCATATGCAATCTTTTAAAACCAAATCATGGGACCAAAGTCCAAAACCATGGGACCGAAGTCCAACTTTGAACTCGAAACTTTCTCTACAGATATATCCTACAAACTCATCCGCTACGCACATCATGAGGCCTTTACACATTTTTAAAAAAAATATTTTCATGCACATGCTTCATGCATTATCATAACATGCATATTTGTAATAACTTCTCATATATAACTGCGATTAACGAAGCAATAAGCACAACAATGCAACATTCATGCAAAACAACATCAAACCCTAGCATGTCCTTAATAAAGCATCATTCCCAAAGAAAGATAAGGTGATACAAAACCCTATTTGAGACTCAAGAGGTATAAATGAGAACCATGAAATAATTTACTAGTAACAGGGGAAATAACTTGTAAAATAGGAAACTGACTTGCAATTTAGAAAATTAAGAGGTAGGATCTTGTAATAATAAGAGATAAAGAATGGAACTTACAATTTAAAACATAAACTTGAGAAAAAAGGAACTGAACTTGTGAAATAGGAGAAGAATTTTCAATAACAAGGATAGAGATTGGAACTTGCCTATTAATAAGAAAACTGAGATCTTGCCTCTTAAATGGAACAAAGAGGAAGAAGAACTTGGCTTAAATATCTTCTTAATTCTTGCAGTATACTAGGGTTGTTGGAGATTCAACCGAAGCCCAAACCACCAAAAATTTACCTTATCTCTCTCTCAAATTTCCCCTTCACTCAAGCTTCAATGGCCTATTTATAGACCAAGAGGGGTGGGAGAGGTGGTAGGGCTCATGGGGGAAAAAATTTCATTTTTTGGACAAAAATTGAGGGCTGGATGTGTGGCTGCAGGAGGCAGCCACGTGGGAGCCCAGCAGGGCCACACAGGGCCTTGCGTGGAGCGCTTGGCCCAGCCTGGCTGAGTGGCAACGTGCATACGGGCAGCGTGGCCGTGTGCGCCTGGCTACGTTGGCACCTGGGCCTGGCGCCAGCTGGGCTACTCTGAAAAATATATATATATATATATTTTTAAAAAACGTAAACCCAACTTTGAACTTGTTTGATCGCGGGTTCGATCCCGCAACCTCTCCCTCCTCAATTAATAAAAAATAATTGCTTATTTTTATCCAAAATGCCATTAAATTTCAATTAATCGGGTCGTTACAAATATAGTAACACAATGCAATAGAACGCAACCACAAGCAATGTTATAACAAGTAACATTCACACACCCTCAATTTTTGCCCATTAAGATCCTTAGTTATTTCACATAATTCAACATTTAAATAGCTTCCACCAAATCAATTAAGTGTAATTATTTGATAATATTGATACCAGGTCAAGGTGGAAGCATTTGATTCCAAAATTTAGGATTGAACGAATTTTAAGAAAGGAGATAGCTACGAATCAAGTATACATTTCAAAGGAAACCCACCTGCTCAATAGTTGTTCAAATGGTTCAAATACTATACCAAATCTAAGCTTATTGAGTTAGGGTCGAAACAATAAAAATGGATCTTAATTCCGATATCGAGACAAAACGTTATGGTTCAAATAGTACAAGGTGTGCAGTGTAAGTTTCTATTTGGGAAAGTTTCGAAACATAGAGGTCAGGTTTCGAGATATAAGTTTTTGTTTGGTCATGTTTCAAAATAAAAATGCCATATTTCGAAATATAAGTTTTGGTTTGATCATGTTTCGAAATAAAGATGCCATATTTCAAAAAATAAGTTTCTGTTTGATCATGTTTCGAAATAAAGAGGTCATGTTTAGAAATATATATAGAGCCTGAAAAATCAACTAAAATCACACAAAATCGAAAACCTATGAATGGCAAACTCCCAAAATGACCACCACTAGTTTTCTAACCCACAAATGTCATTCCTTGAATGAAAAATCAGGTGAACAAGCCCCAACGAGACCAACAACAAGACCCAACAAAAGTTTAGACATGACATACGATTTGAAGGAAAAATGAAGAAAATATACAATTGATACCAACAATAATTTTTAACAATGAGGGGACAAAGAACCATGAAGCATTTTGACATCGCAATGGAAAATAAGGAAAGTTTGCACAAAATAAAATAAAAGTGCAAGGAGAACTTGCCTTGATGAAGAAAATCCAAGAAGAAGAAGAAAACATCAAGCTGCAACCTTCACTTGAACTCCAAGCTAAGAAAATAGATGAAAGAAAAAGAAGCAAAGAAGAAGAAAAGAAGAAAAGAAAAGAGGTTCTGCGAAGAAGGAGCCAGAAGATGAAGAGAAAGAGAAAAGGTTGAAATGAAAAGAGAGTCATGGGGGAGAATGGGCTGCATGTCCATTCTCCAACCACCTATTCTCCTAAATTTCCATTTTGCCCTTATTAATGTAGACATACACAATCAAATATCCATGCCCCTATTGGTAATTTGCTTCATTTTCCATTTCTTTTCTCTTTTCTTTATTCATTTCATTATACAAATTTTCATTTTATCCTTCTCTTTTTCATACACCATACACAAGGTATTAAACCCAATTTGGACATTTGTCATTTTCTTATTTCTTTCTCGCTTTCTTTATCAAACCAATTATGAAATTCCCCTTTTGCCCTCACTTTTTCCATAAAGCATGCCTATTTTTGTCATTTGCCACATTTCTCATTTTCATTTAATTATAATGCCATCCCTTATACACATGGGCCCAAGCCCTAAATCAATGGCTCACTTCCATCTTTGGCCCCAAATAAAATAACACACACATTTAATTTATTTCAAGCCCAATAGCCTCAACCCATTTGTTGGCATGATCAACCCAATTTATACTTCATTTTAATTTTTCACATACATTTCTTTTTCCCATGAAATAACATTTCCATTAATTTTTCTTTTTATAAACACATAATAAAACCATATTTTTCATAAAATTCTAGACCCATTAACAGGTAGTTACAACCTTTGATGTATTAATTATTGTTTTCATCTTAATTTTTTAAATTTAACCATGCACATTATTAGAGTTTGCCACTATGTGAATAGTTAATTTTTAAAAATAAGAATAGTTGACACATTAAAAGGGTATTAATTATGTAAGTTCTATCGGCATTGTAAAATTAATACAAAATTAATAATTCAAATGTAACTTGATAGGTTTTAAAGTTTATTGTAGAATTGATACAGTCCAAAATTTGATAATTTTTTGGTAATTAATCCAATAAAAATTTATACTTTTACATAGCTTTAATTAGTTTGTACAGAATATCAATAGAAAGTGTATCAATAACCTTTTTATAATTAAAAAAATTAAATAGATTTTTATTTTTAGTATATAAATATAAATGATCAAATGGTTGTGCAAGACTTTATATGAGAAACAAGTTTATATACCACTAATTTGTTGGCTTACAAAGATCTTATCATATGCACAGTGAAATAAAAATTTAATTTGCAGATATCCAATTTTTCAGAAATTATGATTTACTAATTAAAGGCAAACACGAAATATTATCTCTTTGATGAAATCTAATTTCATAGTTAGGTTTCCTGCCTTTTAATCCTCCAAGTATAGGATGCCGAGTCAATTCATCCGAAATCACTTCTATCCAAGAATATCAAGAGAAATAGAAGTAGAAGAAATTTTTCTAAAAAATTTATAACTCACTATATGGATTCACACATACACTTCTTCAAGAACTCTTTCAATTCTCAAGTGTTTCAAGAAGAAGAAATGAAGGGTTAATGGAAGTATTTATAGAGTTCCAACAAAACCCTACTCCTTTAATGGGTTGGGCTTCTTAAGCCCATTTCATTTAATACTATTAGGTTAAGCCCAATTCAATGGAGTTTAATTGTGTTAAATCCAATCCAATAGTGCTATTGGGTCAAGCCTATTGTGCTAGCAAAAGACCAAATCCAATTAATAATTAAATAATTATATTCATAATATAAATATAATTATTTAATTATTCTTATTTATCCAATAAATAAATGCACTATTATTGGTAATTATAAAATTATTAATTTATCTATCTTCTCTTTGAAAGTGATTTCTTTTGTGTGGGACTTTCTAGGCTCACAAATAAGTTGGCAACGAAAATAATCAACGATTAATTCTCGTAAATCATGAGTGACATCTAGTAATATGTATGATTACTCAATTTATTGTGAAGTAGGTATTGTGAACTTGTTACTATGTTACTATGCAATACAATCCTTCTATCATCCTATATCCCGATAAGATATGAGATCATGGTCAACATGTTGAATCTCTTAATTTTGTTATATGACCAAATCTAAAATCAATCTTGACTAATTATGATACAACCTTATGGAACAATTCCATCATCATATTACCTCGGCCAATGATTTATCATCAAGTGATTATTGGATTGCTTAGGATATCCTTTTCATAAATCTCGAGGTGATAGATTTCATGTCTGATGCACACATATCTCATGTATGACTGAACTAGGCACATAGATACATATGATAATTCCTGATTAGAACAACCATATAATATTGTTGATATCCTAATCCACCAATACGTAGATATCCATGTCATCTCAAGTCTAGGGACTAGTTGCACATCCGCAGCTAACATTGAGTCATTAACCCATGTGATTCAATGTTAATAGTCTCGTTCAGTGAACTCGTTCTTGTAACGAGCACCTACACATCTTCCTTCTATATCTCATATAGAATGACACGAAACTCACCAACCTTATTTTTAATTATCTCACATTGAACAAGAAGGAAGATGATGTGCTAATCTTTCCAAGTTGCTACTATCCAGATTATGAACTTTATGACCTGGAACATGTTTACAATATAAAAAATTGTAGATTATTCGTAACTCATTCTTAACACTTAAGAATGGTATCCACTCCTTATTATATTAATGGATATATGTTTCTAATTTAAATCATATTGCAATCTAAATAAAAACATAAACTTGCCATTTAAATAATATTTAAAGAATTACAAGATCGAGTCCCTTTGTGTCACTAGAATCGGTCTTCAGGGCTCATATCTAACAACCTCCCACTAGCACTAAGATCATTCTACGTGGTATCTCATACCCCACCTATCTAGATGGAAATTTAGTTGCTTTGGTTCATGACCTTAGTAAGTAGATTTGTTGCATTCTCTGATGTATCTATTCTCTACACATTAACATCTCCTCTATCAACGATCTCTCTAATGAGTGTTGGTTCTAATGATGGCAAATATATCCCAAGATGGGGGGTGAATTGGGATTCGTATAAATTTTTTTGATAATTAAAACACTGATTGATGGCAGAATATTATGTTTCGAAATATAGGGTATATGTTTCGAACTAAACCTTTCTGTTAAGTAGGTTTCAAAATCTACTATATATGTTTCGAAATATACCTCACTCTTTTTCTTGTTTCGAAATATAGAATGTATGTTTCAAAATATACTTTTCTATTTTGCTTGATTTGAGATCTTTTAGCTTGTATTTTCAAATAATGATCTTTGACAAAGATGATTTACATAAGTAAGAGTATATCAAAGGTGGTTGAGATCAAAGGTATGTTTATATGAATATGTAAGCTTATGCTTAAGGAAAATATGTTTTAGTCTTTGATAACAACTCTTTTGAAAGCTTAAGCAATAATGGATAAACAAAAGCGAAAGATTAACTACACACAAGATATATAATGGTTCAGCACCCCACCTAATCCACTACCTTCAAGTATTCCCACTTGAAGGATTTTTCAATCTCAATCACTTTTACTAGTGAAAGAATCACAAGGATTTTTCCACAGTTCATCCTAAAACCTTGTACAATGAGTTTTTAAGGGCTCAATTCAAACCTTACAACAAATGAGTTTTAGACTCAACTCAAACCTTACAACAATCAACAAGATAAATAGAGTTTTATCTTTACAGCCCCATGAACAACAAATGTCTTACCGGTGGATGTACAAACCTTTTATACCGGCTTAAGATTAGGAGAGCTAGAGAAGATATGACTTTTTGTTTCAGCTTACTTCTCCTTCTCACTTTCAATGCACAAGAGTAAGATGTGTGTGGATCTTCTTTGAGAGCTCAATCAAACGTTTTGATCACCACTTGTGCTTGTGTATGTGTCTCTAGTGTGTGTGTAGCTGCTTCTCTTGTCTTCAAACACCTGTTATTTATATCAAGAGATAGAAATCTGATCATTTATAGCCGTCAGAGACAAGATTTAAAACAAGGTTTCGAAACATAGCTTATTGGTTTCAAAACAACACAAATTTACACTAAGGTTTCGAAACATACTCCTAATGCTTCAAAACATACAACATTTCCAGACAGACTTGCACTTAGAGACAACATTAAGTGGGAGACGTAATCTTATGCCCACTATGATTAATTAAAAGAGCACTCACGTTTGAATTTTAATTCTCAGAGCATGGAGTATGCATTAAAAAAATGATTGAGAAGCTTTTAGATAAATACAAAAATGCAAAGAAAAAACATCTCGATTTTTTAAATGATTTGCTGACAGAGGTTTCGAAACATAGAATGAAGGTTTCGAAACATATTTCAAAAACTGATTTCAAAACATATGCATCTCGTATTTTTAAATGCTCTGCTGATAGAATTGTCAGAGGTTTCAAAACATACCATATAAGTTTCGAAACATAGGTCATACACAGGCATTTCGAAATAGCATACACACTTGGAAATAAATGCCTACATTTCAATCATGCATTACAACATATTTACATTTTCCTTAATTTATATTTGGATAAACGTAAATGTAAATAAGCAAGTACCCCCTATTTGGATAAATGTAAATAAGCATAAATAAGTAGCCTCATTTTTCTAATTTATATTTTACCTTCCGTTTATTTTAATGCATAAATGTAAATAAGCAAATAGTCTATATTTAGGTTCAATAAAAATATCTAAAAAATCAGAATCCATAACAATAAGAAAATAGAATTTTAGTTTTAGTACAAACTCGGAATTTAGCAATTTTACCACCTCAAAAATACAAACATTCTATTTATTCAAAAATTCATTAAAAATTATTTTAACACCAATGAATGTTAGCTATCAAAATACTGGGAGATAGTTTTTCAAAAATAAAATATTTTCTTCTATGTCTCCTTATAATGTCCTAACCTTTCAAACATAGAAAAATAGACTTTTACAAATCTTGATACTTGGAATTCATTTGGTTTTCATTTTTACAAAGTAATACTTGATATTGAAATTGATTTATGTAGAAAACCATAAGCTTGAGTCATGACTTAGGGATAAAACAAAGTATTATTTTTCATCATCAAAACTAAATGTAAGGGTAAAACATCAATGAGATGGAAGCGTCTCTCAATATGTTTGGACTTTTGGTGAGACCTTGGTTCCTTAGCTTGCACTATGACTCTATTGTTATCACAAAACAAGGGCACGACAAACTCTATAGAAGGAACCATTACAAATTATGTCATAAACTTTTTAACCCAGACTACTTCCTTTGCATCATTCGATGTTGTAATATACTTAGCTTCTGTAGTAGAATCGATAATCGTATCCTGTTTGGAACTCTTCCAACTGAATACTACTCCATTACAAGTAAACACAAATCCAAAGATAGACTTTCTATCATCAACATCTGATTGAAAATCAGAATTTGTGTAACCTTCCACTTTAAGTTCTCATTCACCAAAAGTGAGGATCAAATCCTTAGTTCTTTTGAAATACTTAATGATATTCTTAACGGCAATCCAATGTTGCTCACTTAGATTAGATTGATATCTGCTTGTAACGCTTATAGCATAAGCAATATCAAGTCTGGTACATGGCATTGCATACATTAGGCTTCCTATTGTTGAAGCATAAGAAATCTTAGACATACATTCTCTCTCTTCTTGTGTCTTAGGGCACATATCACGAGAGAGGTGGATTACATGTCTAAAGGGCAGCAGTCTTCTTTTGGAATTCTCTATGTTGAACCTCTTCAATACTCTTTCTTTGTACATATTTTGGGAGAGTTCTATCAATCTCTTGGTTCTATCTCTATAAATCCGTATACTGAGAATATAGACTATTTCTCTCAAATTTGTCATAGAAAACTTACTTGATAACCATACCTTTATTGTTGACAACAATCCTACATCATTTCCAATGAGTAAGATATCATCTACATATAAGACCAAAATTATTATTGCACTGCCACTAACCTTTTTATAAACACAAGGTTCATTAATGTTTTGGACAAAACCAAACGATTTGACTGGATGTTCCAACTTCTGGATGCTTGCTTAAAACCATAAATGGATCTCTTAAGCTTGCATACCTTGCCTGTGTCATCTTTGGGTGTGAAGCCTTCAGGTTGCTCCATATAGATATCCTGATCTATATAACCATTCAAGAAAACTGTTTTCACATCCATCTACCAAATTTCATAGTCATAATGAGCAACAATGGGTAGTAAAATTCTAATGGATTTAAGCATGACCACTGGGGAAAAGGTTTCCTTATAGTTAATGCCTTGCCTTTAACAATAACCTTTTGCCATAAGTCTTTCTTTATAAGTCTCTACTTTTCTATCTGAACCTATCTTCTTCTTAAAGACCTATTTACATCCAATAGGTATTATACCTTCTGGTGGATTTACAAGAGTCCAGACTTAATTCTCATACATGGAATCCATTTCAAATTTCATAGCTTCTGGCTATCTATTCGAGTCGATATCTGATATCGTCTCTTGGTAAATAGTAGGATCATCTGAGTGATCATTGTCTCCTATAAGGAACAACTCTTGTTCATTTAGAAAATCATATCTCTCAGGTTGAAGAGGTATCCTCTCACTTTTTCTAATGAGAGGTGCAACACTCAGCCCTGGCTCCTCAATTAGTACTTAGATGTCTTGTGGCATAGCTTTCAGCGAACCCTTCGCCAAGTTCTATTTTCTTTTCATTGCCATCTTCTTGAATAAACTATTTTTCAAGAAAAAATGAGTTCCTACTAACAACTACTTGTTGCAATTTACGAATGTAAAACTCATATCCTAAGGACCTTAGGATAACTTACGAAACTACCTTTCAGGGATCATATATCAAGTTTTTCTGATTTAAGCTTTCTTACAAAAGTTGTACATCCCCAAATCTTAACATGTTTAAGACTGTACTTCCTATCAAACCATATCTCATGTGGTGTTGTAGGAATTAACTTGGAAGGAACTCTGTTTAGGATATATATTGCAATAAGAAAGGCGTGTCCCCACAAAAATAAAGGTAAGTCTGTACAACTTAACATACTTTGAACCATATCTAATAGAGTCCAATTTCTCCTTTTTGAAATTTCATTCAGTTGAGGCATTCCTGGTGGAGTCCGTTGTAAAATAATACTTGAGATCTTAAGAAAATTTTCAAACTCATTACTAAGATACTCGCCTCCACGATCTGATCGTAAGGCCTTTATCTTTTTACTAGTTTGATTTTCTACTTCAGTTTTAAAATCTTTGAACATTTCAAAAGATTTAGATTTTTGTCTCATGAGATAAATATATCCATATCTAGACATATCATCTGTAAAAGTTATGAAGTATTGATAACATTCTCGGGTTATTACATTAATAGGCCCACATACATCTGAATGTATAAGTCCTAACAATTCTGTGACCTTAATACCTTGCCCAATAAAGGGCAATCTGGTCATCTTACTAAGGATATAAGATTCACAAGTGAAATATGATTCAAAACCTAATGGGCCCAAAAGCCTATTTCTCTCCAACTTAGTGATTTTATCATCCCCTATATGACCTAATCGATGGTGTCATGGAATTTTAGGATTCAGGTTATCCCTTGGTCTCTTATTGTTAATAACACACAATTTCCTGTTGTTAGTTACATTTAGGCCAATGACCATCTTTGCCACAGTGGAAACACTTTCCTTTGTTAACCATAGCTTTACCCTTCTTCTTACTTATCCCTTTGGATGTCATCGGTGCTTGTATGGAAGGGGGTTATGTGAATGTTGTGAGTAGTTCTTACTTGCTATGTTTCCATTATCCAATTCATGCTTATAATTCATATTACTTCTAGCTTGCTTTGAATTATTCTTATTGAGTCTTGTGACTCAGCTTTGCTTTACATCATTCCAAGTGAGGAAAATTGCTAAAGGAAGGGCCAGTGTGGTAGAGCTTGAGCCTTGGATAGCATGTGTGTAGAGAAATCCCAATCAAAGGTCCATGGGGGTTTTTGAGGGCATGAGGAAAGAGCTTATATGTATTTAAAATACTGTGCCCTTTTTGTTTTGAAATGTATGGGTGGCTAAGCCCAAGGAGACAATCATTGTATGTAGATTGTTGTAATCAATTTTGTGGCCTTGCCATTTTGCAGTAGGAATGTGTGGATGTTTTAATTCACTTTGTTTCTATACCATTTTCTTTGGCGACCCACTTCCCTGATTTCTCCTGATAGCTGGATCTCCAAGAGGTGGGCGTCACATTTAGATTAGAAAAAACTAGGAGATCATTATAGTATCTCAGAAACTGGTCCTGGGAGATTATTACAGTCTTCTGGAGATTGTAACCAAACTGTAAATTTTCCTTTTTTGGGGGAAGGTCCTGAATAAAGCTCAAATAGGATAATTCCAACATTCCAAAATCCTTTCAAGAGTTCTGTGAAAATGATAGACATTATTCATAACAATACTAATTTTAGTGAATCTCGAAATATTAGAGATATTTATTACAAAGCCCTACACTCCTCTATAAATAGACAGGCTCTTATTCTAAAAGAGTACGCCATTGGTATTGATTATAATACTGTATTCAAATATTCAGTGAAGTGTAGTGTCTAACTTAAATATTAGAGTGTGTGTACGGAGACTATTCTATACCTTCTAATCTTTTTATACTTTATAAAGTCCAAATGAATTGACGATGATAATTTTAATAAATAAATTGATTATTGCGTTCGATGATGACAAAAATTATTGGATGTTTATTCAACAATTAACAATTAATCAATTATCGATTAAGTTCACAACGACAATTAACGATTAATCAATTATCCTCATTTATTGGATGTTTATTCAATATGATGACGAATGCCATTAGCTTTCAATTATTATTATTTTTAATTTTCTTTTGGAAGGAGGTCAGACATTAGTAGACGGTGACTGTTTACATATGAATTTGTTTGTTTGTTTGTTTGTTTGTCTTCACCAGTCTCAAGTTGAACATCGACTTAAATAAAATATATTAGATTAATGTTGGTTGCCATGTTTATTGGGACGTTAAGCCCAGTTATTTTGATGAATGTTTTGTTAATTTTCCATAGAATTAATCATAATTAGACGCCCTATCATCCCTCAACAAAAAAATAATAATAATAATAATAATTTTGATGAAAACTGTAGACTTTTCATGTTATTTTAGTGTCGACATGATTGAAGATACGTTTCACATCACTCACAAAAATTCTGTTTGGTGTTTTCTGGTGAAGAGCTTAACTACAACTTTCAACTTTCATTTTTATAAATCAAACATGCGTGTTTGATTGGAATTACTTTGAAGGTTAATTTTTATAAATCAAACATGCGTGTTTGATTGGAATTATTTTTTATAAAAAATATTAAATTAATAAAAAAGATTTCATACTTCCATGTTTGATTACTTAACATCTTTTATGAAAAATTTTTATGGTGCAACACATACATTGAAACATATTTTAATCTATTTTCCATAGAAAATTGCAGCTAAGAGAGAAGTAGGAATTATTTTCCATGAAATTAGAAGAATTATTTCCCCCCACCCCACCCCACCTCACCTCACCTCACCTCACACACATATATGCCCTCCCATATAATTAAATAATAATTAAATATTTTATTTTTATGAAAATTAACTTTAAGCCCATTTGAAATTGAAATCATAATTTTAATTATTTTATACCTTGAAGGTCACCTATTCAAGTTTAATCATTCCGTTTTTCTTCGGTTTCTCTAGTATGTTTGATTGGAATTACTTTTCATGAAAAATATCAGATCAATGAAAATTTTTTCATACTTGCATGTTTGATTGTTTAACATTTTTTATGAAAAAATTTCATAATACAACACATACATTGAAGCATATTATAGTTTATTTTTTTATAGAAAATTACAACTACGAGAGTGGTGAGAATTGTTTTACATAGAATTAAAAGAATTGTATTCCACACACACTAAGGGTGTGTTTGATTGGGGGTGGAAAGTAGGGTGGAATTCTAATTTTATGGAATTTCAATTCTCACCCTACCCTTAGGAATTCCAATTTCTTAATTTTAAATAAAATCTTTACTTTTTGAACTAAGATGAAATTCGAATTCCATGAAAAAAAAAATTTTTTTGATGAAATTTACTAAGATTTAGATGAAAAATGAATTTTATCTCCATTTTTTACCCATATCAAATGCACCCTAAGAGTAGTCTCTACCTCAGACATTTTCTTTTCTTTCGATATCATTTATCTCTTTAATTTGTTTTTAAATTTTTGCTTTCAATGATGATATATGCTTGAAGGTATGAATAATTATTTTTAATTTGAGTCATGCATGAACATAAATTAGGAGAATGGAAATATTATATAGTAATAACAAGTTTTGTTATTATTTTTAATAACAATGGTACGATATTTACATTTTATCTTGTTACTTTTAAAATAAAAAAGTAAATTACCAAAAAGTTATAAATTTCTACTTGTAGTATATCAATCCTACAACAAATTTTAAAAGTTTATCAATTTTACTTTTAAAATTTTAATTTTATATCAATTCTATAATACTATTTAAACGTAAATAATTAATGTTGCTTTTGATGTATTAATTATTCTTTTCATCTTAATTTTTTGGTAATTAATCCAATGAAAATTTATACTTTTACATAGCTTTAATTAGCCGTAATGAACCTTTCAATCATAAAAGTGTAATTTTAATGTTGTTTTTAGAACTCGCTCTTTAAATTTATAAACCCTAATGATAAAGTAAATAATTTATGATGGAAGCACTGGTTTAGGTTCTAAACAATGCTAGTGTCCCATTCTTAATTAAGATGACAAAATTCTATAAGAAAAAATATAGTGTCAAGTAGGGAGATTTTAGGGGCTCTAGGTGAAATTATATGAGGGGTTCTCTACATTTAAAAATAAAATTACATGTAACGAATATGAATAAAAATTTTTTACTATATAAAAACATTCAAAGTGATGTGGCACTACCTAAATTACAAGAATACACCTACGCGCTTGTAGTCTCGCTCGCTACATGGATCGCCTGAGAGACTGACATGTGGCAAGTCCATAATCCAAAGCAAAGTCCGAGAAATTCGGACTAGACCGAGAGACCTGTTCCAGCTTGATCGGGGTTCTTAAGAGTCATGCCCGCCCATCGCGGGTTTTATCTCGAGTACCCCATAACGAACCTACCTATAAAAGGTAAGGGTCCTCACCAGGTATGACAGGGTAGCTCTTCAACTCTTACATTTTATACTACTTGCATTTACTCTACTGACTTGAGCGTTAAAGTCTACCTCGGGGGACCCTAGCGCTGCCACTCCATTAATGTCTTGTAGGTTACATTCCCGAGGCTCTACGCCCGAGGTCTATCCGTTTTGGCGGTGTGTGGTGGTCGGTCTCAGCCTGACCAAGGGATCCTAGCTTGACCAGGGGTTATCCCAGCCTAACCAAGAGATCCCAGCCTGACTCAGCCAGACCAGGGAATCCCAACCTAACCAACCTCGTTGCTCCATTGTCTTGCAGGCTACATTCCCACAAATCCAAGGCCAGGAATACCCAAGTCCAAAGCTTCCGCTCTCGAGATCCATTTGTCAACACGACTCGTGGTGGTCGATCTCACAGATCATCATCACAAAGTTATTACAATAATAGTTTAAAATTCACAATATTTCACTTTAAATTTATTCTTCTAGAATTTTTAGATGAAAAATCAACAAATATTTTCTAGTTGACATAATAAATCAATTCAAATACGAAAATCAATACAATATCAAATTCAAATGTAATTGAGGAACAATAGAATCTAGTTAGATTTTATATTTGAATTGAAATCTACAAAACAAATTAACAGAAGAACACAACCGTGAATTGCACTTTCTAGAATTTTCCATCACCCAGAAAACAACCCTAGGCTCACCACTACCAAAATTTTTGAGATCTTAGTGTGTAATTGTTTCCTCATTAAAAATAATTTTTGATGTCCCTTTTTTTCTCTTTTTAACTATAAAATTTAGAACTAGAAGAAAGAAAAGCCAAATAGAATTTTCAGGTTCGAATAATAGGCTGGAAAGCAATGCATGCCTAAACAGAACAGTGACTTTCCGTTAACGACAACTGGCGAGCAGCGACAATCGACTAGCTGGAGACGACGAAGAGGGGAGTATGTGAGAGGGAGATAAAGGTAATGGGGGCTTGGACTTTGGAGATTTGGGGATTTGTTAAAGGAAAGAGATGACATCTCCCACCACTATTTTTTAATTTTTTTTATTGAAACATTTTGTTGTTAAATAAAAAATAAAATAATTTATGAAAATAATATTAATAATTATTTTATTGATAAAATAAAATAATTTAAGATTATGATAATTGATAAAATAATTTAAATGTTAAAAATGATTAAAAAATTTAAATATTAATTTATAGACCTCCCTAAAATTATTAAAAAGGTTAAATATTAATTTATGTCTCACTGCCTGACAGCCTATGCCCAGGGCCGGCCCTGGACTGTGAAGGCAGTGAGATAAGAAAGGTTGAACCAGAGAAATATGGCGCAAACGTAGAATCGAAGCAACGCATGCAAATATGTGTATATATATCCATGCAGAACAAAGAGTTTAGCATAAAGCACAAACTAATTAGCATGGCTATGGCCAGTGAATACAAAACTGAAGAGCTAGTTCAAGCTAATGTGCTTTTCCGAAATCAAATCTTCGCCTTCATAAACTCTGGATCATTGAGATGCGCAGTTCAGCTTGGAATACCAGATGTTATTCACAGCCATGGAAAACCCATGGCTCTTAGCGAGCTAGTTGCTGCGCTTCCAATCAAGCAATCCAAAGCTCACGGCATTCATCGCCTCATGCGAGTTCTTGTCCATTCTGGCTTCTTTGCTGAGCAAGAAGAAGGCTATGTGCTCACACTCGCTTCAAGGCTCCTCCTAAAAGATGAGCCGTTGAGTGTGAGAGCATTCGCCTTGATGGCGTTTCATCCTGCTATGGTGAAACCCTGGAGCTTCATGAGCGATTGGTTCCAGAATGATGATAGTGTGCCCTTTTATGCAACTGAACTGAAGAATTTCTGGGAGTATAACGCTGAAGAAACAAGCTTTAGCGATTTGTTTAATGAAGCCATGGCTAATGACTCCAAGTTCATCGTATACTTGATGCTGAAAGAGTGCAAGGAAGCGTTTGAAGGGTTGAGCTCATTGGTGGATGTTGGCGGCGGCACGGGGACCGTAGCCCGGGCCATTGTTGAATCATTCCCCAACATGAAGTGCACAGTGCTTGATCTCCCACACGTGGTTGCTAACTGCCAGGGGAGTGAAAAGCTAGACTTCGTTGGAGGGAGCATGTTTGAGGCAATTCCCCCCGCAAATGCAATCTTTCTCAAGGTCCAATATATATTTTTCTTTTGGTTCCTTTTCTCTACGATATTCTTACAAAATTTTTTGTATGAAACATAATGTTAGGCTCCTTAACTTTCAATAACCCCCTCATTAAATCATTCAAGTGAAGAATGTATTGATAATTTATTTAAGTATAAGCATTTATTGTTTTAGTGAATTATCAATACATCCCTCATTAAATCATTAAGTGAGGAGTGTACTGATAATTAATTAATGGGATATCAAAATGAGTGTTCACCTGAATGTGTAAGTAGCATTACTCTTGCCTATAAATAGACAACTCCACCCTTGTGTCTTAAGGTGCACCATTGATACCACATTGGCTAGTTTTTAGTTTATTCATGCAAATTAAACTACTATATAAATTATCCCTTGATTGTGGGATCATAGATGTAGGTATCGAGAGAAAACCATGTTACACTTATGTTCTCTTCATTTATAATATTTCTATATATATATTTACATGATATAATCCTAAGTGGTATAGAACATTATACCTCTCAACATGTAAAACATTATGGTAATATTAACTATGACTATATATTGAGCATAGGAAATTCTGCATACTTGGGATGATCAAGCTTGTGTAAAGGTATTAAAGAAATGTAAAGAAGCAATTCCAAGCAAGGAAAAGGGTGGCAAGGTGATCATCATTGATGTTGTGTTGGACAACCAGAAAGAAGATGATGAGTTTTTACAAGCACAACTCTTTCTTGACACAACGATGTTGGCTCTCTTACCAGGTAAAGAAAGAACCAAGAAAGAATGGGCACAGCTCTTCTATAAAGCTGGCTTCAGTCACCACAGAATCACTCAAGCTTTGGCCTTTAAGTCTCTTATTGAGGCTTATCCTTAACTACAGCATTGGAGTTGCTGGACAACATTTCCCCTTTCTTTTCTCAAAATCATTTGAATAATGGACTATTTCTCTATGCTTTTATGGAATAATGACTTGTGTACCTAACTAGGTACATACTGTATGCTACAGATTGTATCTTTTTCATGCATCAATATAGTTGAGCTTTGCCTATAATAAATTAATATTTTGTATATATTTATAGATGAGTGTTAGATTTATAAATAAGTACGTACCTAACACCTTGAAATTATGGTACCAATTTCATTATAGTGAAATTCTTTCTCTATATATGTGATTTTTTTAAATTTGAGTTTTCCATGTAATTTTTTTGTGTGTTTCATGGTTTGATCGTGATGAATTTTTTATCGTAAATTTGTATAATACACACACACACACATATATATATATATATGACTTGAAATATGGGAGTGTTGAATTTATCAAATTGAGTTTTTGATAAAGCAAATATAACAATTATTTGAGAAGATGAAGATAATTTATGTCAAGATGGATCCACATTAATTTTAGGCAGTTTGTAACTATTAGATAGATTTATCTTTATGTTGTTGTTGTTGTTGTTGTTGTTATTGTTATCATTATTATTATTATTATGTGATAATTGTCAAAGGTTAAAAAACAAGAAGAAGCAAATAAGAATTCAAAACAAGTCAAAGAATAACAAACAAGTAACAATTATTCAAAAATGCATGCGCAATTGTCGTTGTTTTTAATTGTCCATTGGGTTTTTAGATAGCTAGTGTAATGACCCGAATTTAGTTATTCAATGTTGTATGATGCCTTGAAGTTGTGTGGGTTAGTTGTGACGTGCAATATGATGTTTTTGGCGATTATTAATTAAGTGTTGCATATATATTTGGAGTATCCGAATGTATAAAATTTATATTTGAATAGGAGCTTAGGATATCCGAATGTAAGAGTAAGGCATCCGAATGAGCCTTGGAGTATTCGAATGTGGTGGCGAGGCATCCGGATATAGGCACAAGGCATCCAGATCGATTGAGGCATATCCGGATGTCCTCCTTGAATGTTTGTGAGTGATATCTGGATATGGTGTGGAGTATTCGAATGACTTTGAGTTCTGTGAGTGATATTTGGATGGTTGGAGGCATATTCAGATGTCCCTTTGAGTTTTTGTGAGTGACATCTAGATATGGGCATGTAGTATCTAGATATGATTTGGTGATATTCGGATATGAGTTAAGACATTTAGATGCCCTATGTTTTAGGAATTTAGTTTCCCTTTGCATCCCAATTTTGACCTTGATAAAGATTGAGTCTCTCAAAACTCAAAATATCAAAGTTGTATATCTTTCTCTTATCGTTCCATAGAATCTTGAATCACCTCAATCAGAGATCGGACAAGAGATCAGTTATGCCTAGAATACATAGGTGTGTCAAATCTATCCAGAACCTCCATTTTTCATTAATGCCTCTCATATTCAAATGTCCATTGTAGCATCCGGATGGCTCTCACAATCTCCCAGCCATTTCATTCAGATGCCCTCTCTCTCATTTGGATGGCCTCCACTATCATCAACTCCCATGCCATTTTCTCGTCTCAAATTTTGAATATTCAGGTGACATGTCGGGTGAAACTTTTTCTCCATTCTTGCCACGTATTGGCATCCATTTCCATCTGTCTCTCACATATATATATTGAGTGTTGAGAGAAGTGAGGAATTATTTTTAGAAGGTGGCCGAGAGCAATGAAAAAGAAGAAGGAGAAGAAGAAACAAAGGGTTCAGATCCTTCACTTCAGGCAAGTTCCTTTCCCTTCTCTTCTTGGGCATGAAATGTTTTTACACCTCCTTTTGCTTCAATAACTTCCACTGTTTGATTTGAGTGGGGTTTCATCACTGCCACACACGATTCACTCTCTGTTGTTAAGTTGTTATCGTGAGGCGAGAGGTTGTATGGCTCCCAATTTGGTGGTTTCTCTATTTATGCCTTAAGGGGTTTGGTCATCCTTCAAGTTTATTGTTTGAAATGAAGCTAGGATGCCGTGGGGTAGGTTCCCGTAGGGAGATGCTAGGTTGTTGATGTGTGGCCGAGAGTAGTTGCATGTATTTTTCTTTTATTTCCATTATTATGTCATTTCAAATGCATGTAGGGGCTTGGGATTATACATTTGGGGGTTTTCATGTGAGTGTGTGCTTGTTCATGAGCATGATAGTGATTTAAATATTTTTGTTGCTAAACACGAGTATTGTATTTGGCATATGGTTTCCTATGTGGGCGAGCATGGCCTGATGCATGGTTTATGGGGACTATGTATCACGTTTATGGTCATTACGTGGCATTCTATAAGTGCATTT
The DNA here is from genome assembly GCA_036245055.1 of Diospyros kaki. NCBI lineage: Eukaryota > Viridiplantae > Streptophyta > Magnoliopsida > Ericales > Ebenaceae > Diospyros > Diospyros kaki. The sequence goes on along the minus strand of BSEG01000011.1, from coordinate 24,649,409 downwards.
GCATAGTTCTTGGCGTCGGTTCTAGTATTACAGTTGTATGGTGTCAGGTAATCCAAACCGAGTTTATGTTCACGGATGTTCTAGCGTGCTGAGTGAGCTTCGCCTCGAGTTACGAGTGTGGTCACTCCTACCTGAGTAAGCTTTGGCTTGAGTTACAGTTTGTTAGGATTTTGTGACTCAAAATGAATCGGGTCAAATAATTTGGGTTTGGGCCATGGGTTCATGAAGCCCAATAAGCCTAGCCCTTGCCTGGTTCACTTCTTGGTTAATTCCAGTCGTGTTCTTTTCCCTAGGTATATAAGCTTTCTTTGAGCAATAGAACCGTCACTTCTTGCAAACCCATTTTGTTTAGAGTGTTATGCACAAACAGATCTGAGAATCGAGAGAGAACATATCCAAGAAGCAATATCGGAAGAAGAACTTGAAGATCGCAAAGGTAAGAAACGCAAGGTAAAATCCATTCTTATTCCCTGTGTGTATCACATGTTTACTGTTTTACTTGGTTTTTGCGTTCGTATAGTTTACGCCTTTTGATCTTGATGTATTGTTCTAGTTTTTCTATAGGAGCTTGAGAGAGGTTCTTGTGTCTCTCGGTGTAATTGATTCTGTAAATCTCGTGTGTATATATTTCTAGTGGATTGACTAGAGGCGGAGCCTCTGCCATGAGTAGGATCTTTCGATCCAAACACGTATATTCTGAGTTCTTTATTTTTCTGTTGTGTGTGTGTGTTGCGGTGTTGCATTTTTTGATCTTGTTCGATTATTCGTTTTGGATCTTGGTACTGCCGAATCTAGTTGTGTGTTTAGTTCATAGATTTCTCAACAAATAATCATTTTTAAGAGATGAGCAGTGATAGATACTCCCAATTGCTGAGACAATTATTGAGATAATCTATCTACAAGTACTCTGAGAAGATGCCACTAGTCATCCACAAGAAGACTTTCTTGCCATCTCCTATCCTCCATCCAAATTTATACCTCACTACACTATTGATTGACAATAGTTTCCTCTAATGCCATGGACATGACGAATGCATTGGAAGCAATCAAAACACCTATCTTTTACATGATAAGTATGGATCCCCTTTTAATCGAAAGAGACTCATTGTATTCATGCGATAAATAATGGAATGATCATTTTATTTTATTATTTTGTTCATTCCATTGTTGTTTTAATGAAATAAAAAAGTGTAGATGACCAAAATGCCCTTACAATATGTATAATGTTATTTAATTCAAAATATTCACATAATTATTGAAGAAAGTAGGGGCGCGCAATCAGTTATAACCGAACCGAACCAACAGAAAATCACTAATTGAACCCAACTGAACTGCATGTAATAATTGAACTAACTGACTAACCCCAACTATTCGAACTAACAAAAACCGAACTAACTGAAACCTAAACTATGGTAACTTAACTATACTGAAAATTGAACTAATGCACAAAATAACCAAAGAAACCAAATATTGGTTTGGCCTTACTATTGCCGTTGGCCATTTAGTTGGCCGGTGATTTCAATGATGGGAATCAATCATCGAATTCCCCTAATAGTGGTGATTCATATATCCAAAAATGAGTTTAATTTAATGGTTGATTTTTGTAATTGTAAAAATTAATTTTATTGTCAAAAAACTCAAAAACATATTTTTGGAAAAACGTCGCCGGCCACCATCCATGGTGGATTCCGACGATCAAAATCAACCATCAGATTTGCTTTGGCTCAGTGACCTACATACTCAAAAATCAAAAGCATCTAATGGTTGGATTTGAGTAGATATAGGTTTTAATGTAAAATAGAACTTGTCGAAAAACTTACCGAATGGACCATTGGCATCGACGGGTGAGCACGGTAGTGCAAATTGAAAGGAGAGAGAGATGATGGGTTAGTGTCGGCGTTGGCGTCAGAGGGAGACAGGGCTGAGCGAATCGGAGCTCCAACTCTTCGTCTTCATCTCCAGCGAAATGGCCTTTCATCTTTGTCTTCATCCCTAGTCGGTAAGCCCGAAGGCGATGGATGATGGTGGTAACATGAGAGGAAGCACCGGAGGTGGTGGTTGGGTCAGACTGAGAAGAAGAAGATGGAAGGGTGGGCAAAACTCAGAAGGCGTTTTCCTTTTATAATACACTCAAAATGATGTCGTTTTAAAATTTCAGTCAGTTCACTTAGTTTGGTTAAATCGACAACGAAAATCGAACTGATAAAAACTAGAATAACTTTTTTGTTGAAATTAATCAAACTGCTAACTGAAAATTTAATAACCAAATTGAACCAGCCGATTCATGCGGCTTAGTTCGGTTCGGTTAATTCGGTCTAACGGAACTAATTCACAACCCTAGAAGAAAGGTTACAAAAACATAATATAGCAATTGTTTGAAGACATAATCCATATAACATGTATACATTACAAGATATTTACATTTCTTTATTTTAAGTAAATGTCCTCATTTTCTTTAATTTATATTTTACCTTTCATTTATTTTAATACATAAATATAAATAAGAAAGTATCTCCTATTTGGATTCAATAAAAATATCTAAAAAATCAAAATACAAAACAATAAGAAAGTAAAATTTTAGTTTTAGTATAAATTCAGGATTTAATAATTTTACCACCTCCAAAATACATATATTCTATTTCTTGAAAGAAATCATTAAAAATCATTTTAAGAACAATGAATGTTAACTATCAAAATACAAGGAGATAGTTTTTCAAAATAAAAATATTTTCTTATATGTTCCCTTATAGTGTGCTAATCTTCCAAACTTAGAGAAATAACATTTATTGGTTCATTTTGATACACACAATACTATAATACTTAAGACATAATAAAAATCCATTAGAGGTTTTAAATATATCAAAAATAGTTTTAATAAAATTATGTTTTGTCAAACGTCAAAATACACAATAGGTTGGATTAGAGCAATTTGGCTCAGCAATTTCCTGGAAGAATTATAAATTAAGATTGGTGTATTTAGAACAAGCACTACAAGAATTTCGACATTTAGCGACGGAATATTTTTGTCACTAAATCCAAAAATCTATAGCGACGAAATAAGTCCGTCGTTAAAGGCTTCGTCGCTAAAGTTCTTCTGCGATGGATCCATCGCTAAATTAGCGACGGATTTGAGACAAAAATATTTTCGTCGCTATATATAATGTTTTTAAAATTTCCCGACAAAAGTTTCTGTCGCAAAACAGAGATGGTTTAGCGATGAAATATTCCGTTGTCATTTTTTAAAAAATTTTATTTAAAAAATAAGAATTTTATAATAGTGACTGAATATTCTGTCGCTATATTTTAAATTTTTTTATAAAAAATATTCCGTCGTTAAAAATTTTATTTATTAAAAAATAAGAATTAATTTTAGCTACGAAAATTTCTGTCACTAAAATTAATTCAAAAAATTAAAAAATATAACGACAGAAATTTCTGTCGTGGAATCCCAAAATTTTTTTAAAAATATATTTTAATAAATTAATATATTTTTTATTTTTAATCATAAATAATTATTAAACTAATATAAAATAAATTAAAAAAATTATATAAAAATTCTAAAATTCATATTTATAAAATGAAAATTAATATTCAAACAAAATACTAATAATCGTCTATTACATAGTAATTGTTACATAAAAATAACTACAAAAACTAATCATCTAAGTCGTCACTTGCATTAGATGAGTCAGGCTAGTGAGAAGAAGAAGAAAACATGCCATGAGTAGATGCAGTAAGTTGTTCAACCAAAACTCGCATCTGTGACATTTGTTGTCAAACATCGTTCAGTTCCTGAGCCTGCAAATTTATCTGCTCTGTCTGCAATTTTATTTTCTCTGTCATTTCTTTTATAACCGAATTTTCATTAAGATCAGATGAGACAGTGGATGAGCTGCCAACGTCAAAAAAATTCAATTTGGATAAGGATCTCGTGCCGTAAATCCTTTTCTTATTTTTCCCACCAGCAGCCTGGATGAATATCTAGTCGCAATCTGGCTGTTGAGGTTTCTCAGACCCCTAATTCGGTTGAGTCACCTGCTCCAGCAACTGTCCATACGTTTCCTATGACAATTTAACGAAAAAAATAGAATAAATTAATTAGAAATATTAAATCTTATGTTAATTATAAAAATGATATTATTTATAATTAAAAAAAACTTACATCAACGTTTGCAGAATGTCTGTCGACGTACGTCCTTTGTCCTTCCTCAGTTTTTGTAGAATGAGTTCGTTCAAAAAGTTCAATCAACGTGGGCTCCCTCCCAAACTCCTGTGTCTAAAAAAATAATAATAATATAGAATTAACAATTTTAATAATAAAAAATTATAAATATTAACAAATTAAATAAATTAAATTTCTCACCATTCGTCTTTTATGCTCTGTTGAGGATATGGATCCCCCAGTATGGCGAGAAGGACCAGTGCTAGGACCACATATCTCACTCAAACGATTCAGCGATGCTTTTGCAGACCGTTTCTTGAAAACTTCATCATTTTGCCATTTCAGCATCCAACGATCCTAAACATCATCTGGCACAAAGACTGATTTTCCATTGGCATGCCACTTACGGATGTTGTCAATGTATCGCATACCTGCTTTTTGTGTCCACTCTCTTTTCACTAATCCATCAATTGCAGGATTCCACTAAAAAATTTTCTGTAAAAAAAAATAAGATTAAATAACTTAAACATTTTTAAATTAATAATTATCAAAAAATATATATTATTAATTTAAATTTAATACCGTAAATTCATTCCAATACAAGTCTTTAGTCTCCGAATGCACTTTTTTCCAAATGTGAACCTCTTTATGAAGACGTTTCTTGAAAATCGTCAATATAATATAAGAGATGTTAACTTTACGACAAAAAATGCTCTTGTATACAAATAATAATAATTAATATAAAAATAACATATGTCATAATGTAAAAAATAATAGAGATGATGTTAAAAAAAAAAAAGAAAACAAAATTACCCATCATTATCTATCTCTATAACATGTTGTGATTCAGACGTAGAAGGACCGGCAACTGAATGAGATGATGGAGATGCTGCGGGAGGGATAGAGACTGGTGAAACGTGCCCTAAAATATCCACCAATAGAGATGCTGCTGGAGATGATACAATATGCGATGCTGCAGTAGATGAGGTAGAAGCAACAGTGGACTCAGAAGAGTTAAGTGTAGAACCATTGCGTCCTACACGAGGACGATAATGTCCTCTGGAACCCGTTATACCTTTGATAAAATAAATCAATTATAAAATTAATATAATTAATAATTAAACATAATATATAACACATAGGTCACCTGGATCATATAGCTCAAAAATGGTGACATCACTATTCGAAAAACAATAACCTTTTCAAAGGGCACAATAATGAAAAGGTTGGTTTTTCTGTATGATACTTAGGTTATATTTCATTTCCTTTTTCCTGCAGAACTTTATGGGTTTTTCTTTTGCGGATGGGTACATAGCTTGTGGTTCAGAGCCAAATGTGGTTTTTTTTGGTTATTTAGGGGTTCCATTTGATCGGACAACTCTGAATATAAGACTGCCTGGAAATACGAGGACAACTTGGCCCCCTCCCAAAAAAGGAAAAAAAACAAAAGAAAGGTAAAAATGGCACACACACAGAAAAAAATGGAGGAAAAAGTGCATAAGCTTGAGTACATGATTGAGATACTTTTTTCTTTGTTATTGAAGTAGTCGAATGCGATTGATGCGTAGATTAACTGCATTCTAAGCCATTGGCTCATCTGTTCACTGATATTGCAATACATTCTGCCATTTTTGAAGTAAAATATCATTGTCGTCTGCTCAATCAGTCTAGTCACTTAACTTGAAAGATCAACCAACTCGTAAATACCCCTAATACTAGTTGACTTAGAAGTTAATTGAAAGGGAAAACTCAAATGAACCAATTTTATAGTCTACTTTATGGATCCTTTTGCCTATGTTGGATCTTAAAGGTATATTCCTTTTCCAGTGAGTGAGCAGGGCAAGCCAATGAATATTAGTTGTTTAGCCTGCCCGCCCCCCCCTCCCCCCCCCCCCCCATAAAACACAAAAAAGGTAGGGAAGAAGTATCTATATCCATGATATTTTCCAAGTCGCAATTTTAATTTTAATTTAATAAATCATGCGAATTTTAATTTAATAAAATTTAGGCTGATCCACATCCCATCCAATGCATTCATCGATCATAATATCCACGTTTTAATTTTATTATTTCATTTTATGTAATTTAAGCTGTTACATTATTAAACCTGACCAAAATTTTAGATCTGTCCATTCACCTCATACACACACACACATATATATACATGCATTCAGCTTGACTTCACTTTTTTATCCACAAAATTCCAAAACACTGTATGCACTGTCACATACACCAAAACAGAAACAAATAGCATTCAAGTTTCAATAGCATTCAAATACCACAAAACAGAAACAAATAGCATTTAATAGCATACAAGTTTCAAGAAAAAGAAACAGCTAAACCTCGATCGAGCGAGCGAGGGCGAGAAAGCTAGAGGCGAGGGCGAGGGCAAGGGCGAGGCAGCAAGCAGGAGCGAGAGGCTAGGGCGAGGGTGAGGCAGCCAGCAAAAGGCGAGCAAGCGAGGCAATGAGTGAGTCGCGAGCAAGAACAAGAGGCTAGGGCAATGCAGCGAGCGAGGGCGAGCTGCGAGGGCGATGCGGCGAGCGAGGGCGAAAGAGCCAGAGAGAGCTAGGGCGACGGAAAAGGGTTTACAAAAGGGAGAAGAAGGGGAAGAAGAGAGAAAAGGGTTTGCAGAAGGGAGAAGGGGTTTTGATTGGGGGATTTTTAGGGGGGGGGGAGGGGATTTGGCCAAGAGAAAGAGGCGGAGAGATTCCCGCCTCTTTCTTATTTTTTGTTTAATATTTAATAATTAAATATATGTTGAATTTACTTTTAAATATATTCCAAATAAGTATACCAAGAACAAGTTTCAAATAAATTGAGTTAACATCACATCTACATTATGTTATAAAACAAGGGTTGTTCAATTGTCAAAAACAAGTCTTGTATGTAACTTCGTGGATTGCATCGGATTTTCCACCTGGACAACCTTGGTTTGAGCAAAATATAACTCCTCGTTCAACTGGGTGACCCTTAATCTCATTTGTTCTAATTCTGTCGACAAACCATATGAACCACTGAAACTGCTATCAGAACCAACCGGGAAGGACTGCCTACCTTGAGAGCCGAGACCGTAGACATGACCTTTCTTGTTCCTACCAGAGACAGCTTGATAAAAAATTTGACGTTTGTCAATTGTAGGTGGAGAGGACGACTCACTATCACCAGCTGATGCTGAAGATGCCTCTACACTTAATCTCTCGAACGCCTCCTATATAAATTAAAGTATTGACGTTATCAACTAATTAAAAAAATATTAAATTATAATATTTATAAAATTGTACAAAATACAATTATCGCGCAGTCTTTGATCTATTATCAACCCACATTTCTTGTCCTTGATCATTCTTTCGAGTGTGAGTTCTCCTAAAAATCTCAAATTCATTGGGCTCGCGGTCTAATTCCCTTGTCTGCATGACAAATATATAAAATAAATAAAAAATAATATAAACCATTATATAAATTTAAAAAATTTACATTTAATTAGTAAAAAAACTAATTACCATCCTTCTTCGGCTCTCTATGAAAGGAATGGATCCACTTGTGTGGATTGACCCACCAGTCTCGAATACGCAATTCTTTTTGTTTTGTTCTACTCTCTTCTTATATTCATCTTCATCCCACTTGCCTTGTAATGCTTGCCGCACCATCGGATCCATCTATTCCCCCTTATCTATACCTCCTTTAATTTTGTTCAAATTATTTCTAAAACTTTTCCGACCAGATTTATTCCAAGTGATCCATATACGATCACTCTCATCAGGTTGCCACTTAAACTCCTTCTACAAGAAATTAAAAATGAATAAATATATATACAATTTTAAATTGAAACTTTCTATAATTAAGAATTGCAATTAAACTTACACTAAATTCATCTAGCCACATCCATTGTGTTAATTCAGGCACGTCATCCTAATGAAGCCAAGCTTCAGTGTACCGTCTTTTCCAAATCTTGGACTGTACACCTGGTGGGCCAACCTTGGGGAAAAAACTGTAAAACCAATATTTATCATGTAAGAAATTGCATTTATATGTAAAAAAATCACAAACAATTAATTAAAAAGAATATAATTAAGATACTCACTGATCACAGTTCTGATTGCAGAATAACTCTACTCAGTGATCAGCTCGGTTGGTATTAATTGGCTTAGATGGAGTCGGGTCAACATTCTATGCAAGAAAAGATGTCGAAGGATGTGCATGTGGTGTCGGCATAAATGAGTATGGATATGAACCTCCTATGGGATGAAAAGTAGAGCCAGGATAGGGGACAGAATGTAGTGCAGTCTTAGGTGGGTGAGATGTGGGTGGGACTGTAGTAAAACCCATAGGATATGGCATAGAGGGGAATGATTGTTGGAATTGAGGCATGGGAATGAAAGCATGTGGGTGCGATGGCTGAGGATATAAAGGAGTAGACGGAACAACAGGTGTGGAGACAGAACGAGAAGACTGTAAACCAGCAATACTAGGATCTGGGGAAGGTGTATCCCTATAAGATCGACGTCTTCCTCTACCCCTACTACCCCTACCTCTATTTGGTTCGGGAGATTAATACCCTGACATCTGTTTTTGAAATTAAAACATTCAAGAATCCACTCATTTAATGTTTTTATTTTAATTCTAATGTTTAATGTTTTGATTTTTCTTTAATTCTAATTTGCCCAAATAATATTGATTAAACTTTTAACAACTTAAAAACTAAACAAAATCACCTAATATACATATATTATTAAAAATTAAAACTCCTATTCTTATTATTCATTCTATGTGTCAAAAAAAAATGAAATTAAAAATAGTTTCATCCACACAAAAAATAAAAAATAAAAAAATATATGTTTTAACTTAGAAACAAAAACAAATTCCAGACGAAAATTTACTCAAAAATTTTAATTTTTTTAAATTTTTTTAAAATCATTATAAAATTTATATCTATTTTTAGATTGAATAATTATTTTTGATATTAAAAATAATAATTACAAAAAACTCTTATATTTTTTTATTTACAATTTTTTTATCTATTTAAAATATCATCTACCTATTTTTATTCATTTCTCATCTTCCTTATAATCTAAAATCTAATGTATAAAAAGCACAACGAGAAGAAACTCTAATTTTTCCTCTATTAAAACTCTTACAAATTATTTAATTTCCTATAATAAAACTCCTATTTTTATTCATTTCTCATATTTTTAATCATTTTACTAATTATTTAATATAATATTTTTTATATTAAACATTTATTTTTAATTTAACCCCCTAACAGCCACCCCTCCCCCAAGTCACAAAGTTTTGAACTATATATTATTTTAAATTTAATTTATTTATTTAGATCACAAAATACATAATAATAATTTATACAAAATATATAATACATAATAATAATAATACAAAATATATAATAAACCCTCCCCCCCCCGAACACAGTCACTCAATTTTTTTATTATATACTATTTTAAATTTAATTTATTTAATTAAATCACATAATACATAATAATAATACAAAATATATAATAAACCCTCCCCCCCCCACACAGTCACTCAATTTTTAATTATATATTATTTTAAATTTAATTATTTAATTAAATCACAAAATACATAATAATAATTTATAAATAATAACAAAAATAATACTTACAAATATTTAAAATTATAACAGAAAATATAGTAACAGATTATTTATAACAGATTATTTATAAATCTGTTATAAATAATACTAACAGATTTGTTATTATTATTAAATAAATAACAGAAATAAATAACAGATTTAATATTATTATTTAATGTATTAAATCACATAATACACTAATAAATAACAGTTCATTAATATTATAATAAATATTAACATTAACAGTTAACAGAAATATTAACGTTAACAACATTAATAGAAATATTAACATTAACAACTATTTACAACTTAACAATTAATCAAATAGTGCATATTATGTAAACAGTTAATAGAAATATTAATATTAATAACATTAACAGAAATATTAACATTAACAACTATTTACAACTTAGCAATTAATCAAATAGTACCTATTATGTAACAAATAGTCAATACTGTAATTTAAATTTTAAATAATTAAAAACTAAAAATAAAAAATACCTTCAAATGTTGATCGGCTTCAAATGTAAATCAAACTAAAATAAAATTATTATCAGTGAGAGTGAGAACTGAAGAATGGAGAAGAGATAAAGAGGAAAGCAAATTAGGAGTAATGAGAGAGAAGAGATGTGAGGATCGGAGGGGAAGGGGGGGGGGAGCTTAAAAGGGAGAGGGAGGGAGGGAGGGAGGAAGGGGGGCACTTGGCAGGCAAGGAGGAGTGGCAGTGCCCGCCCCAGTCAGCGACGGGCAGTGCCCGTCGCTAATTGGCGACGGGCAGTGCCCATCGCTGGCTGTAGGGGGCATAGTACACTACGCCCCAATTTTGTTAAATATATTAAAAAATATATATTATATATTATTTTAAATTAATAAATATATTTAAAAATAAATATATATTTTTAAAATACTTGAAAATATAATTAATTTATTGTTGTTTAATTTTACAACATTAAACTAATCAAGAAAAAAATATTTTACAATCAAGAGAGAAGAAAAATGAAAAAAAAATAATAAAAATAAATCAATTACAATTTAAAGAATAATGACAAAAAAATAAATACAATATTTTTTAAGAATTTGTAAATTTATTATTAATTGTAGAAGAAGAGATAAAAATGTATTTTTTATTTTTTAAATGATTAATAATATTTATGTTATAAATAAATATAATTTTACTAATTAATTTAAATTAAAAATTACATATATTTTGTAAACTAAAAATGATAAGTATTTTGAGAGGAAACTAAAATCAACAATCATCTGCAACGGATAGTCACCCATCGGAGATGGAGAACTAGTGCCGAGTGATTGTTAGTTGGTGGAAAATAAATTTTTAAAAATTAATTTATTTTTTAACTAATAAAATTGATATAGTTCTTTTATAGATATTTGATTTACGACTTCACATTAATTAAAAAAATAAGTATAAAAGATAAAGAATTAAAGAAAAATAGAAATAAAATACTAAAGAATAATTATTAATTCCAAGTGCATTTAATGCAGTTCAACTGTCTTCAGTAGTTTAACTGTCAACTACAAATACTTAGATGTTGCAGCATTAATTAATTATGGGGTTAGAGAATATTCATTACGAGTGTTCAAGTGTTCTAACTTACGACTTCCTATATTTTATCTCTAATGCTTTAAATTGAGACAATTTTTCAATTACTATTGTTGCATTCATTATTATGTGTTTATTTTGTAAGCCTTCAATCAATTGAGAAATATTATCACTGAGAAGTTTAATTCTCATATTAATTATCTCAATTGAGAAATATTGTATTTTCAAAACAAATTTTAAATTTAATTTAAATATTTTATAAATTTCACATTAAATTTTTATTAATATTTTGTTAAACATTAATTTCAGCAACATTACTAAATTGCTGAATTATATAACATGACATCATATAGTTAATGATGAAATTTAAAACAAGTGAAACATACGTATCATCTAAATATCGTGATTATTATTTTTATTTTATCTGCATATTATTCATTTAAAAAAATGGGTATTCGATAAAGGATAACATATTACTCAATAATGAAGATCAATATCTTTAAAAAATATATATGTATATAGGGCACATTTAGATTTTAATTTATGTACCATTACGTTTTTTTTGTACACATAAATTTATCTACTATTGCGTCAACAATATAAATTTAATTACTAAAATATGAAATTAAAGTTTGAATTTTATATTTTATAAATTTTTTTCAAATTCTTACACATTTTGTAGAGTGTAAAAATTATGTTTTGAAATTACAATTTATTTTATTTTATTTTCTTTTTTTCTTGCGACATATTTATTCCATTGCTAAAGTTTGTTATTTTTTTAGCGACGAATTCCTTCGCTAAATTCAGTGGATGCCCCAAAATTGAACGCGTGCCAAGTCCTACCCTCCCCTCATAAGCGCATCGCATACGTGGCAACAATGGGATATTAATCTCAGCAATAATTAAAAGTGTTGCACTTTCGAATCGAACTACCAAAGTTTTGCGATAGATGCGTTCCCATTCCTAAAGTTTTGTATTTTAAATTTATATTATTTTTCTTTTTTTGCGATGGATGCATTCTCGTTGCTATTTTTTAATTTTAAATTTATATTTTTGGTTCTTTTTTAACAATTCTGCTCGCCACATGACAGCATTGGAATATTACTCCCTGCTATTATCTCAGACTCTTTACTGGATTCGAACCCCCAACCCTCTCATGATCAAGTTTCATGCACAAGCTATCAATCTGGAAGTCTTCTTGTTTATTGATGTATATAAAATATATTTATAGTATTCTCTTTCATATATTTTCAGAATTATATTTATACAACAAAATTTCACAAACTTATTTAATAATATTATTTTTAAAATTAATGTTAGTAAAGGGAAAATTTATTAATTATTATATTAGCATTAAATAATTATGTTATGTTTAAATGTAAAGTTTTTAATTAAATTTTTAATTTTTTTATTTTTTAGCAATGGGATTAACTAGTCGCTAAATTTTAACTTTAATTTGAATTTTTTTATTTTTTCGCGACAAATTTGGCCCGTCACTAAATTTTAATTTTAATTTGAATTTATTTTCTTTTATTTTTACCTACAAGTTCAACCCCATCGCAAAATTTGTATTTTTTTATTTTTTTAATTATTTTTTAGCGACGGGAATATGCCCTTTACTAAATTTAATTTTTTTTATTTTCTTTTATTTTTTAGAACACTAAATTTGTTTTTTTTTATTTTTTTTATTTTCTCTTCTTTTTAGCGACGGGCTCAGCCCCGTCACTAAATTTGCTTTTTTATTTTTTAATTACTTTTTAGCGACGGTCTCAGCCGCGTCGCTAAATTTGTTTTCTTATTTTTTTAATTATTTTTAGCGACGGGTATACCCCGTCACTAAATTTAATTTTTTTTATTTTCTTTTATTTTTTAGGTCGCTAAATTTGTTGTTTTTTTTATTTTTTTTATTTTCTTTTCTTGAACCCGTCGCTAAATTTTTTTTTTAATTATTTTTTAGCGATGGTCTCAACCCGTCGCTAAATTTGTTTTCTATTTTTTTAATTACTTTTTAGCGATGAGCTCAGCCCCGTCACTAAATTTTCTTTTTTATTTTTTTTAATTATTTTTTAGTGACGGTGTCAGCCCGTCACTAAATTTGTTTTTTTATTTTTTAATTATTTTTAGCGACGGGTACACCCCTTCGCTAAATTTAATTTTTTTTCTTTTCTATTATTTTTCACCGCGTTAAATTTGTTGTTTTTTTTTATTGTTTTTATTTTCTTTTCTTTTTAGCGATGGGTACAGCCTCGTCGCTAAATTTTTTATTTATTTTTTATTTTTTTAATTACTTTTTTCTTTTATTTTTTAGCGACGTCGCTAAATTTAATTTTTTTTTAATTTCTTTTACTTTTTAGCGACGGGTGTATTACCCGTCGCTAACTTTAAATTTTAAAAATTAATTTCTTTTCTTTTTTAGTGACGGGTGTATCACTTGTCGCTAAATTTAATTTTTTTTTTAATTTATTTTATTTTTTAGTGAGGGTTTGTCCATCGCGGATTCCGTCGCTAAATTTAATGACAGACTTTCCATTGCTAATTCCATCACTAAATTAAAAAAATTTAGAAAAAATTAGCGACGAAAATTCTGTCGACGAAAATTCTGTCGCTATCCGTCACTAAAAACTAATTTTCTTGTAGTGGGTCTTATGGACGATCCGAGCGATGAGTGACTCTCATGTGGCGTATTTGAGCGATGGATGAGTCTCCTAGGGTAGAGTGACAGCGATGGATGAGTCTTCCGGGGGTAGCAGCAGTAATGGATAAGTCTCTCGGGGGTAGCAGCAGCAATGGATGAGTCCTTTGGCTAGGTGGAAAGCGATGGATGACCTGCTGGAAAGAAAATGGGTTAGGGGCGCGAGTGAAAGTCCCCGCGTAGACCCTCTGATTCTTAATTCAGACTCTCGCAGAAGTAAAAATGTTTAAAGGCAAGAATGTAAATATTGAGGTCAAACCATGTTAAACTTATGTGCTTCTATATATATTTCTGTATATATTTTACATGATATAATCCTAAGTGGTATAAGACATTATGCCTCCCAACATGTAAAACATTATGGTAATATTAACTATGACTAGATATTGGGCACAGGAAATTCTGCATGATTGAGATGATGAAACTTATATAAAGATATTGAAGAAATGTAAAGAAGCAATTCCAAGAAAGGAAAATGGTGGCAAAGTGATTGTCATTGATGTTGTGTTGGACAACCAGAATGAAGATGATGGGTTTTTCTAAGCACAACTCTTTCTTGACACAACGATGTTAGCTGTCTTAGCAGGTAAAGAATGTAAGTTAAAATCATAATATTGTATGATAAACATGATATACAATTAATCATTATGTCCATAATCGTAAAACTCATGTAAATTACATAAATTGTAATTAAATGCGTACCTGAATCCATAATAGGATATACCGTAATGAGAAATACCAGCTGAAGACGAAATACCATAATTTGGTTTCTGCCCCTTCACCTCAACCATAATTCCCCCTTCACCTCAATCGTAATGATGGAATAATATAACTATAATGCCTTTTATTGTGTTGGGTAGGGAGAGGACCAAACCCCTATTTATAATAGTAGAAGTAGTCTCCCATCAAGACTCTTAGGAGTTATCATCATCATCTTCTAAATCAAATAGAATTAGGATTAACAATTATCTTATTAAATCCTTATATTTATCTTATCAGATTAATACAATTATATCTGATAATGAACTTGATTATCTCATCAGATAAACACTATAGTATCTGTTGAGATATTTACTTAATTATCATGTGAGCCACAAGATAATTCTTACATTCTCCCACTTGGCTCATATAATATTACTTTTATGATTTAATAAGAAAGAACATAATGTGCACAAACAATCATCCTTTAATTCTCTTTATTTTGGTTCTCATAATGTCATTATTAAGTTAAAATATTAATGCGAGTCATGGTGGTTGTGAGTCAATTCTTTCTGACCCAGTCCCTTCCATGTACCACAATACAAACTTTCAACTTAACATGACCTTTAATGAAGATGATCATGACGGTCCAACTTTAATTATTCCTATCCACTTTATTCTAAACAGTTATGTATACAAATAGAAAGTAGGAATATCATAAACATATGAAATCAAAGTGTCAAATGCATAAACTTTAATAGAGTCAAATTACATAATACCCAAAATACCCATCCGTTTAACATGTTCATTAAATATTTTGGGTGGCAGTCCTTTTGTCATAGGATCAACTATCATAAGGTTGTGTTATCAGCATTCATCATGGAGTGTTTGTTGTTCTTGGCTGTTATTTGGTTGGATTTCAACTTTAGGAACAACAACTGTATCAGTTTTGGGCATAAGAACTTCCACCCTGACTTCTTGAATGCTGACATTATGCATTTTATCACTCCCACTAATTTCACCATTTTCAATGAACCTAGCATTTCTAGTTTCAACAATCCTAATACTGTGATTAGGACAATAAAATCTATACCCTTTGGACTTTTCCGGATATCCAATGAAATAATCACTGATAGTTCTAAAGTCCAATTTCTTTTCATGTGGATTGTAAACCCTTACTTATGTTGGGCAACCCCAAACATGTAAGTGCCTTAAACTAGGTTTCCTACCCATCCACAGTTCAAAATGAGTTTTTGGAACTGCCTTACTAGGAACCCTATTAAGCAAATACATAGCAGTTTTTAATGCATACATCTACAATGATAAGGGTAAAGATGAGTAACTCATCATGCTCCTAACCATTTCCATTAGGGTACAATTACGCCTTTCAGAAACACCATTTTGTTGTGGTGTACCTGGCATTGTGTATTGAGCACAAATACCATGTTTTTCAAGGAATTTGGCAAACAGTCCTGGACATTGACCTAATTCATCAAATTTTCCATAATATTCACCACATCTATCTGACCTTACAATTTTTACCTTTTTATCTAATTGCCTCTCAACCTCTTTAATATACACCTTAAGTGCATTGATAGATTGAGACTTATCATGCAATAGATAAACATAACCATAACGTGAAAAATCATCAATAAAGGTGATAAAATATTTTTCTCCACCAAAGGATTGAGCATCAAAAAGCCCACAAATATCGATGTGTATAATTTCAAGAAGTTGTGTGTTTCTTGTGGCTAATTTCTTAGTGTGTTTTGTTTATTTGTCTTTAATACAATCAATACACACTTCAAGGTCAGTAAAATCTAAATATGGAAGAATTTCATGCTTTACTAATCTTTTCATCATTTCTTTAGATATATGACCCAAATGTTTATGTCACAAGTAAGCTGAATTTTCATTAACTAAATAGCGTTTAGTACCAACATTATAATGCAAGGTCATCAGAGTCTCAGCAAACACATTATCAAGTTTAAACTTGTAGAGATCATCACATAATATACTGGAACCAATAAAATTGTTATGTTTGAATAAACTAAAAGATCCAAAACCAAATTTAAAAGAAAAACTAGCTACATCAAGTTTCTGTAATGAAACTAAGTTTCGAGTAAATGTAGGAACATAAAGAGTTTCTAATAAATCTAAATAATGTTCGATATCCAGAATTAAATGATAAGTGCCAATGTCTTCAATGGGAGCTTTACTTTTATTTCTCATGAACATGAAACTTTCATTTGGCCTTATGGTTCAGATTGTAGGGAACCCCTACATCGTATTAGAAATATGAGTAGTGGAACCAGAATCAATCCATCAAGTGTTATGTGGAACTTCAGTAAAGTGTGATTCATAACATACTAAAGCACAAGTCTTACCTTTCTTTTCAAACCAACCTTTACGTTTCAGGTAGTCTTTCTTCATATGTCCACTTTTCTTACAAAAGTGACACTTAACAGCTATAGATTCTTTATGAGCACCTTTCAAAGAATCGTTCAGGTTACAAGAACCTTTCTTCTTGCTCTTGCCACTTATCTTCTTGAAATTGTTACCGGTTTCTTGATGCTTTAGAAAATGAACGAAATAAGCTCTTTGGTTCTTCAACCTTGTTTCCTCTTGAATGAGCATACTGGTCAATTCATTGACGCTCCACTTATCCTTTATAATGTTATAGTTCATTTTAAATGGCCCGTATTGCTTTGGAGGCAAGGAATTGAGAATAAATTGTACCAAGAAATAATCATCCATCATCATTCCCAGGGTCTTTAATTGCGCTGCTAAGGTGGTCATTTCCAGAATGTGCTCATGCATGGTACGAGAACCATCATATTTCATGGTGGTCAAAGAACTCATTAATGTATCAGCCAAAGACTTATCAGCAATCTAGGAACGCCCTTCCACAAACTTCATAAGTTCCTTAGCATTTTCAGTTTTGGGAAACTCTAACTTTATGTTGTTTGCAATTGTCCTTCGCATAAACATAAGGTACAATCTGTTCGATCTTTCCCATATTTTATAGAATTCCCTCTACTTATCGGTGTTTTTATCGGTAAGATCAGTAAGTTTCTCGATTCTAAGTGCTAAATCAAGATTCATAACACCTAAATGAAACTGAACTTGTTCACTCCAATCGGAGAAATTTAATCCGTTGAAAAACAGAACAGATGATGCTTGTGAATGCATTGAAACAGGTACAAATACTGCAAAAGAAATTTAAATACTCATACATTAATGCAACGAAAGTTTCACGTAATTTCAAATTCAAATATTAATCATAAGGCACATCATAGTTCTCTTTTGGGCGATACTAAGATGTACAAAATAAAACAATAATTGATAATTAAATATGCTCCAATTAAATCTATTTACTATATTTGGATATGCAAAATAAAATTAACAGAACATAATAATTATCACATTTATATTATCACATTTATATAAGGATAAATAATTAACCTTTGGATTAATCCCAAATAGCGTTATAATGCAAACTCCAATTTACCCATAAATAAATATCAAACAAAACTTTAATGTCATCAACTATAATATTTATGAGAAAATTAAAAATAATTTATAACTTGGGACAATTTTGGGACAGTAAAAATTTTTTTCTTCAAACACTAAAGCTAAATCACATCATACCTCGAATCTGTCCTAGAATTCCCATTTATTTATCTCGAAAGATAATCATTATACACATCAAATGCCGAAGCAATGATCGAAACCTGATATCTTAACATTAATCATAAAATCATTATACACATCAAATGCGTGCACCACCTCGATTTGCGTGCCAACCTCAAAATTTGTACAAGTCACTTCAACTTAAGTCTCAAAGCACCCTAATCACCATATTTATTTAAATAAGTAATAAAACTTATTTTTTCCATAATTTCTTGTATTTTCTGTATTTTTTTCTCTATTTCTTCCTATTTTTCCTCAATAAATCCAAACTAAATATTTCTAAAATATTTTCTCAAATATTTCACTACAAAAATTCATAAAATAATATTCCTAAATTTTTAAAAATTTTTAGAGAATTTTACTCACCTTGATTTAGCCCCTCAAGCTTCCTCGGTATGCGTGTCATACCCTCAAAACGCGTGCCCAACTATTTTTTCACCCACAATCTTTGGAATATTAGTAAATATCTTAATCCTATTTTTTGGGATTTTTTCAAGAAATTTTTCAATTTTTCTTCTTTTCTTTCTTTTCTTTTCTTCTCTTTCACCTTCTTCTTCCTTTCTTCCTCCCCTGCGTGCAATCAGCAGGTCCTTCTTTCTTTTCTTTTTCTTTTTCTTCCTCTTCTTCTTCTTCTTCTTCTTCTTCTTCTTCTTCTTCTTCTTCTTCTTCTTCTTCTTCTTCTTCTTCCCTTGCTACCATGCGCGCACAACTTCCAGCCCACTGCACCACGAGCCAATCGACCATGCCGCCGCCCACACCAACCGCAGCCACCGTCGCCGGCCATCCCTGCCTCGCCAGTTGCCACACCAGCCTTGCCGAACCATTGTTGTAATACTATAGGTCACCATAAATAAAAATCATAATTTTAAGCCCTAGAGAATTATTAAAATTTTAGTGGGTATGTATAAATTTAGTAGTTAACTTTATTTATGTTTTAATTAAATAATTTAAGGTATATAATAAAAATATCATAATTTTTGTATTGAAATTGGGATTTAAACCTTACTGTATGTATATTTATATATAGTCCCGTATGCAAGTATGTATGTATATCATATATATAGGTATAAATGTATGTATAAGTATATAAAAAAAAATCACTAAAAATCTGGAGCAGGCGCATGGCCAGAGCATGGTCGCACCTACAATTGGCCACCAGAGGCAAGGGGAGCTTTAAATGCTCCCAAGGACGTCGGGATGGCCTTCTAGGGCATGTGGGTGCCTCGATGGGACATTTCACGGTAGAGTTTTGGCTATAAATAGCCACGTTCGAGCAGCCTTCTTCATCAACTTCTTTTACTTCATAGATCAGTCGATCGGGGTAGAGTTTGAGAGCTTGGTGGGTGGGGTCTTGGTCTTTGGGAACTGGGCAAGCTTTCTGGAGCGTTTAGTGGCCAACAAAGCAGCGGAGAAGGAAAATCGAGCTCGCCAAAAAATCGTACAAGCTGCTGGAGCCGAGACTTCATCGCACAAATCGAGGTATTTTGATATGTTTTTTCGCAAATCTAAGGCTATATTCGAGTTCGGGAGGTCGAGATTAAGGGCGAGGGAAGCTTCGTTTGAAGCTTGGAGGTTGAAATCATCGTCAGCGGCGAGGCAGCCGTCGGAGATGACGAACCAGTCGGGCGCGTGGCTGCACGCGCCCGCGAGTGGGAAGAAGGCGCGTGCCATCCACGCGCCTGCAGGAAAGAAAAAAAATAAGAAAAGAAAATAAAGAAAAATAAAAATAAAAGAAATAAAATTTTGCAAAAATTTCTATTAAATCTGGAATTTTGTTTTATGTCTTATATTGTGAAAAATATTCTGAAAAATGCTAAATTAATTATTTATTTAAATAGTTTTGCTATTATGGAAATAAGGAAAAATAGGAATTTAAGTTAAAAAATTCAAAGAAAATTTTAAAAGGATAGAAATATTAATTAAAGAATATTAGTGAAGAGAAATTGAATTATGTGAAAATCTAGATAATTATTATGTAATTTTGAAGAAATAAGGCTTAGAAATAAAGAGAAATTGTAGAAATTATGAGAAAATAGTAAATTGTTATTCTGAAAAAAAATTTAATATTTTAGGAGTCCTTGGGGCAAGAGGATTAGGAAATAGCCCGTTCGACACAGTTTTTGAGGTCGACACGCTTTTTGAGACAACTTAGCTGTAAGTATACCGTTTCAAGCTTAGTACAGTTATAAATGTTTATCTTTTAGAATGCTTTTATCATATTGACATACTCTGATATGTACCCATCACATAGACTACATACATGACATTGATCACTGTTGATATGAAATGCAAAAATACATGTTGATATCATTGATCACTCGCATTGAGGCCGTAAGGAGTATGAACTGGGATTACTGCTGTACCAAGGGTGCACTCATATACCCCGCCTTCGAAAGAGGTGGCCGTAAAAATGGTAGGTAGCATGAGGGGTGCAGTTGACACCTACGAGGAAAGACATTGCATACACACATGACATAGCATTATGTACCCTTACTTAGATGGTTTATCATCTAACTTGGGTTTCGCCCCTGGAACATTCAACGTTCCAGTCGGGATTTGTAGTAATGATACAGAGGTTGAGGATGTGTAATGACCCGAGACGTCAGGAAACGAGTAAAAGTACCATGTTATGTTGTAATATGAATAGTTCAAGAATTCTGTGCTTTTTAATTTATCTTCGGAACGTATGTATCAACTTTGTAATAAATGCCATATTCAGTTATTTATGTATGCAATGCCATGAGCAGGTTCGATTCAGCTTCCGCTTATTATACGATTGTGTTATTTCGTCAAGCATTCGATAGGTCTTAGGGAATGTCGGGAATAGTGTAAAAAAATAAATAAATAAATAAGACCCAAATTTCTAAGGCATAACACGCCCTGAAAAGCTGGGCTGCTACAATCGCCGCACCACCACGGCCGCCATTCGCTCGTTGTCCAGCTCACTGACGAGCTACCATGGCCGCAACTTGCGACCATGGTTGTTGCCCCTTTGCTGCGGCCTATCCCGGCCACCCACACGACTACTTCCAGCCGCCTTTCCTCGATTGCAGCTCCCTCTCCAATCTCTCTTCCCTCTCTCGGCCAAGCTTGTTGCTGCTCTTTGCTTCCATTTCTCTTCTCCTTTGCTTGCCTTCCCTCTTCCACACATCCTCTATTTATAGGCGCTCGACTGCTCCCTCACCTCATTGCCCATACCTCATTGCATGAAGGACACCCCAAATTAGCCATCACAATTTCAGGGCATGGAGTAAGTTGTAGAGGCATGGCTTAGGGAATAGCTGGGACGCTTGCTCACGTTTGCAGAGCATGGAAATTGCAGGGAATGGTTTAGAGTTGCAGAGATGACACCCACACACACGCACACAGCTTCGTACATCATATATATATATATATACACTTCATATCGCAATCAAAACTCCACCTTACTTGTATGCTTGCGTGAAGATTACTCAATTGCTAGCTATGATTTGGCAGAGGAATGGATTAAAGATGCAGAGAATGGCCATACATACGCCTACATTTATATATATATACATTATATATCACATTAATGTATAAAATTGCACAATTAAATTCTAATTTTCTCATAATATCACTTAGGCACTTCCCTAATAGCAATTATGTCCTCAAACATTCAATTAATTTGCATTACAATACCGAAAACGTAAAATTAATAATTTCAAAACTTAGTAAAAAATGACAATTCGCCCCAGTGTCCTCATCGGACTGTTGTTTCATCTTGAAACTACTGAAGGGTTGCTCATTACGAAAAATCGGAGCCCCCTCAGGTTTCCGTTGATTTTTCGGGAGTCTCCTACAACGATTCGGTTTTGCAACTTAATTGGCAACTGCATTTTAGCTGTACCGAAAACTGTTCTCGATCCGATTTCTCTCAACGCCATAAATTCTATCTCGGAATGCTCATCAAGACCATATAATTTTCCTTAGACAATTTCACTTCGAGGCACTCCTTGCAGTCGATTCGACAACTTAATTTATCGTTAAATTGATCTTTCGATATTCCAAACTTAGTGAAATTTTGTGGTGACCTCATACAAACCTGGGGTATTACATCTATTATCTTATAATTTAAAATTTATTTACTTTATAAAATTTGGCCACTTTGATGACTAACAATTTTTTTTTAATATAAATTTTAAATTATAAGTATTTTATTTCATTTAATATATATATATACCATAATTATATATATATGATACGAATCCAATTATTGACTCCTTTCCACCATATATATACCATAATTATATATATGTATATGTTATATATTAAATGGATCAATTATGGAGAATGAAAGAGGGACTTCCCTCTAAATGGATCATAATGCTTCCATTTATTATAAAAATGATAGAAATGCCTTCAATCTAGGAGTACATAGAACATCCATTAAACAATAAGTAAATAACAGCACAATTCATGCTTCCATTTTGTTCTCATTTTACCACAAGTGAAGTAAACTAGGTTTCCAGAAAACCCAACCCAACAAAAAACCAAAATCATAGTTGCAAAAACCCAAAAAATACAAAAATCAGGCAATCCTTGCAATCATAAGTATTCGAAACAAAGAACCTATTCAGGAGAGAGAAGAGAAAATATAAATGCCTCATTAACCCATCTGGGGTTTCAGCTCCTCTATTATATATTCCTAGAACTAATACATCAAATGACAAAATGCCATTGTTTTGTTCAATAGCAGAAATTAGAAATAACATCATAAAATTATAACAGCACAAAAATACAACAAACTCTAATAATAAGCCTTAAGTGTAACGCCCCACTTTCAAACACTAAGCTAAATCACATCATTCCTCTTATCTGTCCCAGAATTTTCAATCATTTTTCTCGAAAGAAAATCATTATAGACATCAAATACGGAAGCAAGGATTGAACCTGATATCTTAACATAAATCGAAATTCAGTTCTTACATCATCGTTCCTCAACATAACTAAATACAAAACGTAAATTCTCAACTAACATTAATCTTAAATAGGGTTATACATCATTATTCTTCAAAACGTTCAGGATTCAAAGTAGCAGAATTTAAATACATGGACTACATTACATACATTCAACTCGTCATTCAATTCATCATGCACTTTGCTAAGTGTCATTTTATGTCTCATTCATCTTCGTTTCTGCTACCTTCTCCATCTAGAACATTTGAATATTCCAGCGGCAAAACCCAAGTTAGATGATGAATCATCTAAGTAAGAGAATAAAATATTTTATCATGCATGTATGTAATGTCTTACTTCATCGTAAAGGTCAACTGCACCCTTCATGCTACTCACATTTTTTGCGGCCACCTCTTTCGAAGTCGGGGTGTATAAGGGCACCATTGGTAAAGCAGCGGTGCCAGTTCGTACTCCATACGGATGCAACGCACGTGATCAATGATATAAATCTGTACATATGCATTTCATAGCATGTAAATGCAACCTGTCTTGAAATTTATGCATCGCCTCAATTTGCGTGCCAACCTCAAAATTTGCACAAGTCACTTCAACTTTATCCTCAAAGTATCCTAATCACCATATTTATTTAAATAAGCATTAAAACATATTTTTCTATAATTTCTTACATATTTTTTATTTTCTCTCTATCTTTGCCTATTTTTCCTTAATAAATCCAAACTAAATATTTTTCAAATATTTTCTCAAATATTTCACAATGACAATTCATAAAATAATATTCCTGAATTTTTGAAATTTTTTAGAGAATTTTGCTTACTTTAACTTAGCTTCTCAGGCTTCCTCGGTATGCATGTCATATCCTCGAAACGCATGCCCGAACCATTTTCTCTTCAAAAATCTCTGGAATATTAATAAATATCAAAATCCTATTTTTCGGGACTTTTTTGGGATTTCTTTGATATTTTTCCTCTTTTTTTTTTCTTTTTTTTATTTTTTTTCTTTCTTCTTCTTCTTCTCCTTCCTTGTTTCTTCCTGCAACTCACGACTTCATCTTCTCTTTTCGTTTTTTTTCTTCCTTCTTTTCTTTTTCTTTCTTTTTTTCTTCTTCCCTTCTTCCTCCCTCCCCTACTCCTGCAACTCACGAACAGGGGATGCACACGGTCGTCGCTCACGACCCACTTTTGTCGCCGCTGCTGAGGCCAGCACTGTAGCAGACTGCCGCTTTAGACTACCGTGCTTCCGGCCACCACTGACTCAGGCCGCTGCTCGCTTGTGCATTGCCCAGTCGCTGCTCACGGCTGACATGACTGTTGTCCATTTTGGCTCCAGCTCTCTCTCTCTCTCTCTCGATCTCCCTTGTTGCTTCTCAATTGGCTAAACTCCCTGCTTATTTATAGGCAACCTCCATCGCCCCAACTGTATTGCCCATCCCTCTTGGTGTGCAAAATACTCCACTTGCCGCCATGAATTTGCAGAGGCATAGCCTCCACGCACACGCATACATATCACATTTAATACAAAATACTGCATCCTTACCTATCCCAGATTTACTGCTCTAATTCTACAACTCACTCTCCAATTGCATTTTTTTAATTTCAATTTGGCTCACTGCTTGGCCTCCAATTTACTCAATTTGTAGCCACTATTTCACGCCCATGAATATACACACACACACATATATATATATATATATTATATAACTATATATTACACCATAATATAAATAAATTTACACTTTTAATTTCAAATTTTATCTTTATTTCACTTGAGCAATTCCTTAATTGCAATTATACCCTCAAACATCAAATTCATTTGCATTGTAATATCGAAAACGCAAAATTAATAACTTCAAAGTTACTCGATAATGACGATTTCACCCTAGTGTCCTCACCAGGCTATTGTTTTATCCTAAAACCACTGAAGGGTTGCTTATTACGAAAAATCGGAACCCCTTCAGGCTTCCGTTGACTTCTCGGATGCCCCCTACGACAATTCAGTTTTGTAGCCTAAATAAAAACTGTATTCTAGCTGTACCAAAAACTGTTCCCGATCTAATTTCTTTTGATACCATAAATCCTGTCTCGAGATGTTTATCAACGCCATATCATTTTCCTTTGACATCTCGTCTTTACGGCACTCCCTACAGTCGATTTGGTACTGATAACTACTATCAAGCCAGTTTTTGATATTCTAAACTTTCTTAAATTACGTGGCACCTTCATGAAAATATAGGTTCTTACATTCTCCCCTCCTTACAAAAATTTCGTCATCGAAATTTTTCATATGTTCTAAATCTCAAAATTTCATTCTCAAAATTAGCACCTGACTGATCAAATAACTAGGGAATAATATACCTCAATCACTAGAAAAAATCAACGTTTTAGCGACGAAAAATTTCGTCACTAAAACATAAAAATTCGTCCCTAAAAAGTTTAGCGACAGATTTAATAACGGGTACCTTTCCGTCGCTAAAAAGAGCGTCACTGAAATTTAGCAACAGGGTTAGCAACGGGATGATTTTAGCAATGGAATCAGCGACGGGGGTAGTACCCGTCGCTAATCAGTGACAGAATTAGCGACGGGTTGACCTTGTCGCTAAATTTTAATTTTTTTATTTAATTTTTTTTATTTTTTAGCGACGAGGTCTAAATTTTAATTAATTAATTAATTAATTTTTTATTTTTTAGTAACGGGATTTACCCCGTCGCTAAATTCAACCCCAAAATTCAAAATTCAATGCACGCCAGAACCCAGCCACCATCATGTGTGCCACGTGGCTACTCCTCTACTCGCCACGTGGCAGCGCTGGGATAATACTCTTAGCTATTATCTGATGCCCTCAACCAAATTCGAACCCCCAACCTCTAATGACCAAATTTCGCGTACCAGCCAGTCGATCTGCAAGCCTCTTTGTTCATTGATGTATATAAAATATATTTATACTATTCTCTTTCAAATATTTCAAAATTATATTTACATACCAAAATTTCTTAAACTTATTAATGATATTAATTTTAATATTTAATGTTAGTAAAGGGAAATAAATATGCATTTTAATTTTATTTCGTTATTAATTTAAATAAAACTTTATTAATTATTATATTAGCAATGAAAAATTATGTTTTATTTCATTTTAAAAATTATTAGTTTAATTTTTACTAATATTAACGTTAGTAAAAATTATTGTGATATGTTTAAATGTAAAATTTTTTATTTAATTTTTTTTTTAGTGACGGGTTGACTTGTCGCTAAATTTTAATTTATCATTTAACCTTTTTTTTTATTTTTTAACGACAGGGTTGACTTGTTGCTAAATTTTAATTTTTTTTATTATTTTTTATTTTTTAGTGACTGGAGTAAACCCGTCGCTAAATTTAAATTTTTTTATTTATTTTTTTTTAATTTTTTAGCAACGGGGCCCATCGCTAAATTTTAATCTTTTAAAAATTTAGAGACGAGTCATCCCCGTCGCTATAAAATAAAAAAAATTAAATAAAAATTAAAATTTAGCGACGGGTTACTCTCATCACTAAAAAATAAAAGAAATTAAATAAAAAAATTTAAATTTAGCAATGGGTCATCCTCGTCGCTAAAAAATAAAAAAAATAAAAATTTAGCGACGGGGTCAACCTCGTAGCAAAAAGATAAAAAAATAAAAAAATAAATTAAAATTTAGCGATGGGATTTCCATCGCTAAATTTAATGACGGGTATTCCGTCGCTAATTCCGTCGTTAAATTAAAAAAAATTTAAAAAAATAGCGACGAAAATTCAATCGCTATCCGTCACTAATTAGCGACGGAATAATTTCGTCGCTAAATATGATTTTTCTAGTAGTGAATACCTTATTTCCAATAATCTTGATGTAGCTCTTTACAGGAAATCACATATCCCAAGGAAAATTTATATCGACTATAATTCTCTCTTAATCACAAGATCTTTGGCACGTATATCCTATTCAAAACTTGAGAATGTCACCGCGCACCTCAAATTAAAACCCTTGGGACTTGGATCCTAGTCAAATCATAACAGTCATGGTGTTACCTAAATTTTGGTATCTGATCGTCTCCTTGGTAGTTCACTAAGCAACTTTGACCCCAAATCCCAGACCTATACCGTGAGACAGCCTATAAGCTTCTCTGGCACGTTAGCCACAAGCTCATTTCTAGCCTTCTGCCTTAGTCCCTATGCTAAAAATCCGTTGTTAACCGACCACACACCCATGATGTTATCGTCGCTCTAGAGCCTCCTTGTCCCGTCTCCAAGAGTTGTAATTGACCCTACTCCCGTCACTTCTGATACTTTTCTCAGGACTAGTCTAAATCTCTAATTCTCAAGGATCTTCGATCTTTTTCTTTTTTTCTAAGTTACACCAACTCAGGTTACCAACCTTTGCTCGAACCTAACCTCTATTCAAAACTTTTGGTTCGACTCCCAAAATCTATTAGGACATTTAACCTTTCAAAACTTCGGATCCTCGTGGTGCTTAAGATAATCAATTTTGATTTCCCGTTTACGAACATATAGCCTCGTGCTCTCATAATTTCTTTCTCGATTTGCTTACGACCTAGCAAGCCAATCTCAGTCTCAACATCTATTGTGATGTTCCCTAACATTATCCTCATTGTTCCTCATGCGTTTCCCTATCCGAGGAGCACACCAATATATCATCTATAAACATGATCACTAATGCGATTTTAACGCAGCTAGTTAATAATTCATCAATTCGAGGTAAAGATATCGACTTTTAATTATCACTTCTTTCAAATCCTGATAATTTACGTCCTCAATCAAGCCACTTATAACTTATCATTTAATAACCTCAAGCTATTATTGACAATTTCATCATTAAGAAATAATCCCGATAAATCTTCCGAGAATACCTCTTGGTATTTTCCATTTTCTTACTACTTTTCACTGATCGCAATTACTTGTACCACAGATCAATAGACTTCTTATAATCATGACTTACTGACATCACTTTAGTGATTATCCAGCTATACATCTCCTAATTTTCCTACCAGGCTATCTGGACTAACGTCTAGTCATACGAGAGTCTCATTCAACAAAATTGAAAATCTTGGATTTCTAATCGATCTAGGTCTGCAGCTTCTCCTACTGTGACCTGTTATCTTGGCACATTTTCCATCACTTGATTCTCTCAATCACGTCAAAGATTCGCACAATTTTTGAGACATGAATCCATACCTACACTACCATCTAGAGTAGGCGGGTACTTACATCACTGACGGTACTCTAATCCTCACTGGATTTTTTTCCTTAAAACTCTAAAGTTTCTTCACGAATCCTTAGATCTCCAATCAATTCTTTCAATAAATTCTTCAAGACTCTCAAACTAATTTATCTCCAAAAATCTTGAATCAGATCACAATATCTGGTTCTAATCATTTTCTATTTCCCTGCAATTATTGCTCTCAATCCACCATTCATCATGGTGCTTCCGAGTTCTCCTCATTGGGTTGACCACCGACAACTTTACCTGATTCTATAGGTCTATTTAGCACACTGAAACGTAGTCACAACCTCTATTGACTAGGTCGCCTCATCATTCTTTTTACAGTCGATACGACCTATCAAACAACTCTTTCATTTTTGGTACCCGAACTCTACCTTGAGTCGAGACTACCATCTCACAACTTATCATCAAGATTTTGGACTAGCCATGCTCCACTACATGAAATCTCATTTACCGAGAATCCACTGACTCTCGTTTTTTTCGTTCTTCAGATCCAGTTAACTATCGGCACACGACCATTAAATTAGTTCTTGTTAGATAATACACTTACCGTCAGCCAGCACACAAGCTGTCATCATCACCCTACATTGATCCTCACACGAGTACGTCCCAGGTGAAAACTACACGGTCTCGTCGAAGTCCTCCTAGAACTATCATTCTTCATTGCTGCCACGAGTCTAACTCCTTTTGCAAGATCATTTATTCCTGGCCCTCATCACGGCTAGTGATTTCATCACCTCATAGGTAGTGTTTAAACAGCTCACGAGCATGCATCTACCATGTTTATTTCAGACGTCGAGTAGCTTTTCCTTTGTGCCACCCATCTCTTTCTTTGAGATAATTGAAAACACGTCCATCTCATGATCTTATTGCCATACTAGACACCGAGGTATTCTATTTCTCGAGCCTCGCATTTTTGATCACGTCTCCCTCTCCCAAGATGACTACAAACTCTAATGCAATTTTTAAATAGGACACTCAATCCATATTCAATCCATTTCATGTCAAGTTGATTTCCTAAGCTTCTGACCTTGATCAATCACAACTAATGGCACACCTCGCATCCTAAACCATTGGGACTTAGATCCATACAAGGTACATACCCTCCTGGGCTGTCCCAGATCATTAGCATTTGATCGTCTCCCATGCAGTCAGCTATGATGCTTCGATCGATAGGCTTCCCGTACCTTATCGCAAGCCATCCATCAACCCTCTGCACGTGGTCCCTAGATCTAGATCTATCACTGTGAATACCGAACTAGTAGTGCCCTTACGCTGCTAGGGTTCATTATCCTGTCTCTATGAGTCACATCAGTTGTACCATCGTCATCTCATCAATTGACGCAACTCATACGCCATCATTTGGCCATCTTCAGCTTCTGGCTTGACCCAATCTATTGAATCCCTGATTTTTACATCTCATTTTCGAGACACTAAATGATCCTCGAAAATACTTATCATTTGATCCTAACTTTTCAGCTAGGCCATGTCATATCAGACTAATCATCCATGATTCGATCATCCTCGATAACTTATCTTTCATTGTAAGGATTTCAACTAATGACCTGAATTCAATAGTGTGTGAATCTCTCGGATCCATAATCATGGTTACCGAGTCAACCTTATACCTGAATCATATCATTGGATCCTAACTTCAATAGCTAGATCATTCTGCATGTACTAGCTTTCATCAGGCTTTTACTATTCACTAAGAATAATAATCATATATTGGAATAGTGTCTGTACGTGAATAGTACACTATGTAAGTTTCCAGCAAAGAGAGGTGGGTCACAAATTGACACACTTAAATACCAAGTCTTTTCTGAGCCAGAACTTTCCTAGACATACATTTCCACTACACAACACTTAATTCCACTAACCTCTAAGCCTTTAACCGACAATCCCCAAATCTCCAACTATGGATTTTGTCTTACGAACCCTTTGTCTCTTTCCTCTAAGCATCCACTTGGGGTTCCTAGTTCTATCAATATCGAATCCTCTTAAGTCTCCAAATTGCTATTCCTTAATTTCCAAATAGGGTTTAACTCTGATATCAACTACATTAGAGTCACTTAAGGCTTCCAATAAACTTAAGCTTTGATACCAACTGTAACGCCTCGCTTTCTCGGGCGCATCATAACTTGGGACAATTTTGGGACAATCAATTTTTTTCTTTCAAACACTAAGCTAAATCACATCATTCCTCTTATCCGTCCAAGAATTTTCAATCATTTTTTTCGAAAGAGAATCATTATACACATCAAATGTGGAAGCAAGGATCGAACCTAATATCTTCACATAAATCGAAATTGAATTCTTATATCATCGTTCCTCAACATAACTTAATACAAAGCATAAGTTCTCAACAAACATTAACCTTAAATAAGGTTATACATCATTATTCCTCAAAATGTTCAAGATTCAAAGTAGCAAAAGTTAAATACATGGGCTACATTACATACATTCAACTCGTCATTCAATTCATCATGCACTTTGCTAAGTGTCATTTCATGCCTCATTTATCTTCATTTCTGCTACCCTTTCCATCTGGAATGTTTGAATATTCTAGGAGTAAAACCCAAGTTAGATGATGAATCATCTAAGTAAGGGAACAAAATGTTTTATCATGCATGTATGCAATGTCTTACTTCATCGTAAGGATTAACTGCACCTTTCATGCTATTCACTATTTTTGCGGCCATCTCTTTTGAAGCCTGGGTGTATGGGGGCACCCTTGGTAAAGCAACGGTGCCAGTTCGTACTCCCTACGGATACAATGCGCGTTATCAATGATATCAACGTGAACATATGCATTTCATAGCATGTAAATGCAATCTACATGACATATGCATAACAAGATATGACATGACAAAATCATTTACTTAAATAGGGTTTTGGATTGAACAACTTACAAACCAAATATTTTCCATAAAATTAAGTTCAGTTGGGAAGTACTACTTATCTTCTCAACCTTATCGGACTACCTCGATATTCGTGCATGTCTCGAAATTCATGCATCGCTTCAATTTGCGTGCCAACCTCAAAATTTGCACAAGTCACTTCAACTTTATCCTCAAAGTATCCTAATCACCATATTTATTTAAATAAGCATTAAAACCTATTTTTTCATAATTTCTTACATTTTCTTTATTTTTCTCTTTATTTCGTCCTATTTTTCTTTAATAAATCCAAACTAAAT
This sequence comes from Diospyros kaki, assembly GCA_036245055.1. NCBI lineage: Eukaryota > Viridiplantae > Streptophyta > Magnoliopsida > Ericales > Ebenaceae > Diospyros > Diospyros kaki. Next base: position 24,617,604 of record BSEG01000011.1, on the reverse strand, counting down.
ATTTTTCAAATGTTTCACTATGACAATTCATAAAATAATATTCCTGAATTTATAAAATTTTCTAAAAAATTTTACTTACCTTAACTTAGCTTCTCAAGCTTTCTCAGTATACGTGCCATATCCTCGACACGCATGCCCGAATCATTTTCTCACCCAAAATCTTCGGAATATTAATAAATATCAAAATCCTATTTTTCAAGATTTTTTGGGCATTTTTTGATATTTTTCCCATTTCATTTTTCTTCTTTTTTCCTTGTCTTTTCTTTCTTTCTTTCTTCTTCTTCTTCTTCTTCTTCTCTACTTCTTCTTACAACTCACAACTTCATCTTCTCTTTTCTTTTCTTTTTTTCTTCCTTCTTTTCTTTTTCTTTATTTTTTCTTCTTTCCTTCCTTCCTCCTTCTTCTTCTTCCTTTCTTCCTCCCTTCCCTGCTCTTACAACTCACGAATAAGGCTGTGCACGGCTGTCGCTCGCCACCCACTTTCGTCACCGCTACTGCCGATTGCCTCTCCTGACTGCCTCGCTTCCGGCCGCCACCGCCTTAGGTTGTTGCTGCTTGCGGCTGCCATTGCTACTGCCCATTTTGGCTCCAGCTCTCTCTCTCGATCTCCCTTGCTGCTTCTCAATTGGCTAAACTCCCTGCCTATTTATAGGCAACCTTCACCGCCCCATTTGCATTGCCCATCCCTTTTGGCGTGCAAAATACTCCACTTGCTGCTATGAATTTGCAGAGGCATGGCCTCCACGCACACGCATACACATCACATTTAATACCAAATACTGTTTCCTTACCTATCCCAGATTTACTACTCTGATTTTGCAACTCATTCTCCAATTGCATTTTTTTAATTTCAATTTGGCTCACTGCTTGGCCTCCAATTTACTCAATTTGCAGCCACTGCTTCACGCTGATGAATATACACACACATATATATTATATATATAACTATATATTACACCATAATATAAAGAAATTTACATATTTAATTTCAAATTTCATCTTTATTTCACTTGAGCAATTCCTTAATTGCAATTATACCCTCAAACATCGAATTCATTTGCATTATAATATCGAAAATGTAAAATTAATAACTTCAAAATTACTCGATAATGATGATGTCGCCCTAGTGTCCTCACCGGACTATTGTTTCATCTTGAAACCACTGAATGATTGCTCATTACAAAAAACTGGAGCCCCCTCAGACTTCCGGTGACTTCCTAGACGTCACCTTCGACAATTCGATTTTGTAACCTAAATAACAGCTATATTTTAGATATACCGAAAACTGTTCCTAATTCAATTTCTTTCGATATCATAAATCCTATCTCGAGATATTTATCAACGCCGTATCATTTTCCTTTAGCATCTCGGTTTCAGGGCACTCCCTGCAGTCAATTGGGTACTGATAACTGCTATCAAGCCAATTTTTGATATTCTAAACTTGCTTAAATTACGTGGCACCCTCACAAAAATATGGATTTATACATTAAGTTCACCAAAAAAGCTACCATTAGGCATTCCTTGCAGTCCTATTGACTAAAAGATGAATGTTATCTTTAGTGAACAGGAGATACTAAATATTCAGAAGTAATTAATAGCCAATAAATATAAATATGCCTTGTTTTGTGTCACAAGATAGAAACAGCACTACTATTGCATGTTTTATTAGGATAATAATGTTGACTATTACTATAAAAATGACTTACCAGAATATTCAACAAATGATTTTCAAAATAATCAAATAAATATCTCTGAAACATGGATTTTCAAAATTATCAAGAAGCAAAAAAAATCAACGAAGGCACCTACTAAAATAACAACTGGTGCATTTAATGAATTAGATTTTTATTTAAATATGGAGATGATTTCTCTGAAGATGAAATTTATAATTTTAATGTTTTGGGTCGTTGCTGTTGAAACCAATATACATATTTAGTTTTGGTTGTCATGGTCCGCAATGTACTAATCCTTTTAGGGTCCATAATTTCATCGGAGTTTGTTTTCTCTACATGTGACTGTTGGATCCAGAAAGGCAAGATTACAAGTAGGGGATGAGCTTGCTATAATTTATAATTTTAATTTTAATGTTTTGACTCAATAATCGAAAAAGTGTTGGATGAGTTTGCTATAATTTATAATTTATAAATTATAAATTCCATATTAGTCTAGGGGATGAGCTTGCTAGTTGAGAATTCCATATTAATCTAGCCATATTAATTATTTGTTGTCGTAAATTTCTTATTGGAACAGTTGTGTACATGCCAAATTAGGAAAAGTCCTAGAAGAACAATTATATATTAAACAGATGATGAGCCACCGGTCTCCCGAGAAAAGGATCTAAAACCATGGCTCAAGTGCTGACACTTAATATTTAATTAAAATATATGAGATTGTGGATTAAAATTATTTAATGTTTTTGTTTTTGGATAAGTAATTTTCATTTTCAAATATATTATTTTATTTCTGCCAAATCTTATTTTCAAACCTGAGAGAGACTGATTGAAGATCTAAACACCCTATAATAAAAAATAGAAGAAAAAATGAACTTTCCCAAGAATATTATGAGAGAGTGGACAAATTATTTTGCTGAGGTCTGCAGCTACTCACATATGACGATATAATATTCATAGTTTATTTTACGGACATGTAATTTTTAAATGAAGATTAACCTCTTAATTAATTCCAAATATGGTACGAATAAATTTCTTTTTGTAATTCAAGAGGTTGATCATCGCTTCTAATTAATCGATAATAAAAAAATAAACACATGAGAAGGGATACTAGTGTTATGCTATATCAAATGATACCAAAGGACACATAATTACTGCATTAGAAGACCTTGCAAGGCAAAACATACAAAAAAAAAAAAAAAAAAAACATCCCATTCGAGATTAGTAGCCATTGCAACTCATCTAGGCACTCAATCCTAGGAGGGCCAACCATGTGGTCCTAAATAATATCCAAACATGTCAATAAAGTTGTCTCTAACCACACCTAAGAACCATTCATAATGATTTTTAAAACATGAACAGTAATAGATACTCCTAATTGCTGAGGCAATTATAGAAATAATCTGTCTACAAGTACTCTGAGAGGATGCCATTAGTCATGTCACAAGAAGACTTTCTTGCCATCTTCTATCCTCCATCCAAATTTATACCTCCCCGCACTACGGATTGACAATAGTTTCCTCCGATGCCATAGACATGAGGAATGCCTTGGAAGCAATCAAAACACCTATCTTTTACATGATAAGCATGATTCCCCATTTAACCTAAAGAGACTCACTGTATTCACACAATAAATAATGGAATGATCATTTTATTTTATTATTTTGTTCATTCCACTGTTGTTTTAATGGAATAAAAAAAATCTAGATGACCAAACTGCCTTTACAATATGTATAATGTTATTTAATTCAAAATATTCACATAATTATTGAAGAAAGCAGGGACATGTAATCAGTTATAATTAGCCAAACTGAACTAATCGAAAATCACTAATCGAACCGAACTGAACTGCATGTAATAACCGAATCAAACCAACCAACTAACCCTAACTAACCAAACTAACCAAAACCGAATTAACTGAAACCTAAACTGTGGTAATCGAATCGAACATTGAACTAATGCACAAAATAACCAAAGAGACCAAACATTAGTTCGGCCTTACTGTTGTCGTCGACCACCTAGTCGGCCGGTGATTCCAATTATGGGAATGGATCATCGGATTCCCCCAACAATGGTGATTCATATATCTAAAAATGAGTTTAATCCAACAATTAATTAATTTTTTGTAGATCTACAAATTAATTTTATAGTCAAATTACTCAAAAACACATTTTTTGAAAAAACGTTGCCGACCACCATCCACGGCAGATTTGACGATCGGAATCGACCATCAGATTTGGTTTAGCTTAGTGACCCAAATACCCAAAAATCAAAAAGCGTCTAATGATTAAATTTTAGTAGATTTAGGTTTTAATGTAAAATAGAAATTGTCAAAAAACTTATCGAATGGGCCATTGGCATTGACTGGGGAGCACGGTGGTGCAAATCGAAGGGAGAGAGAGATGATAGGTAGGTGTCGGTGTTGGCGTCAAAGGGAGACAAAGGGTTGAGCAAATTGGAGTTCTGGCCCTTCGTCTTCATCTCTAGTGAATCAACCTTTTGTCTTCGTCTTCGACAATGCAATCGGAGACGAAGATGAAGTTCGCTCAACCAGTTGGCCCATTGTCTTCATCTCTAGTTGGTAAGCTTGGAGGCAAGGGATGATGGTGGTAATAGGAGGCAAAGGATCGAAAGTGGTGGAGAGGGGTGGCCAGGTCCTACTAAGAAGAAGAAGATGGAAGGGCGGGTAGAACTTCAAAGGTTGTTTTCCTTTTATAATACACTCAAAACAATGTTGTTTTGAGATTTTAATCGGTTCGGTTAGTTCGATTAAACTGACAACAAAAACCTAACTAATAAAAACTAACCAAACTTTTTGTTGAAATTTATCAAACTGCTAACCAATAATTTAATAACTGAATTGAACCGGCTGGTTAGGTCAATTTGGTTCAATTAATTTGGTGTAACGGAACTAATGCACAGCCATAGAAGAACGATTACAAAAATATTTAAAAATTCAAAAAATATTATACATACAAAATGAATAAACATACGAAAATAAAAGTTATGTAGTTATTAAATTCAAAAAGATTACTATGCCCTTAAAAATATATTTTACATTCCTATTGCAAAAATATCGTGTAATTAATAATTATTGAATATTCTTTATTAAAAATAGTTTTCAAGGATGGGTTTGGGCGGACAGATCTGGGCGACCGCAGAGGAATGTAAGTGACCGCGGGGTGTTTGGGCGACGGATAGTGAATCCCATGAGGGAGGTGTTGAGCGACAGATGGTAGAGGAGGGGAAGGGGAAGCAGATCCGGTGGAGGAGAAGGGGATTTGGGTGGTAGATGGCGGAGAAAGGCAGCGAAGATGCAAATCCGGCGAAGGAGAAAGGGATTTGGGTTGGTGGGGTCGGATGATGGTGAGCGAGGGGGGTTTAGGGAGGCAGACGACTAAGGAGGGAAGGGGGAAGAAAATCCGGCGAAGAAGAAGAGGATTTGGTTGGTGGACGAAGGTGGCAAATGGATCGGGCAAATCGCAGAAGGGAATAACTAAAAAAAAAAAAAAAAAGATTTAGAGAAAGAGGAAGAAGAGGGAAGAGGTGGGTGGCGGACCGCGGCATGCATGTATCAACCTAATGGACACTTAGCATTGCATGCGTGCACCTTATAATTATTTGAATGACGGATAATTATTTGTCAATTTAAGTTCTACTCTTTACCTACAAATTCTTTATCCGTTGGTAGATTCCTACACGAACTGTGCATATATTAACAAAAATATACGTCCATAAATAAAAACTTAAAAAAAACATATCAATGAAATTTTAAATTTTACTAACTAAAATCATTCGTTAATAAATGCCATTTTTTTAGTGGATGAATGCTTCGAGAGTTGTAGGTCTTAAATTTATTCCCTGGTATATTCAATGTTTTAAATCGTAATATATTGAAAGTTGACATTGCTTCCATAATTTTAATAATGGATGCCTGAAACTTGCTTTTATCCTTTTTTTTTTAAAAAAAAGTAAAGCTATTTTCAATATTAATTATCTTTGCAATCTCATTATTTCTCACTAGGTTGCATCAAGGAGGGCATTTGAGATAAAATTGTCTTATAGGTAAAATATATATTTTAATTTTTGTAGTTGCATATTTTTTTTCATTTAGACAATCGAACTTTTTATTATTTCAAAAATACCCATGAACTTATAATTTTAAATCGGTTGCACCTTTAAACTTTTTTGTTATTTCAATTACACCCCTAAATTATGCAATTTCGAGTCTGCACACTTTGATAAATTGGATTCGTGCAATTAACTCAAAATTACATAGTTTATGGGTGTTTTTAAAATAATAAAAAATTTGAGTATTTAAATAAAAAATATAAATACAAAAACTAAAATATGTATTTGGGCTATAAGACAAAATTTGAATATTGAAAAGTGACTCGGTGTGACATACGTTTTTTATATTATATATTTGCATTGATTAGATAAATAAAAAAATACGTTAATACGAACTAATACAAAAATTTATATAAAGTGTTATTTTTAAATATCTAAATAGTAATTTCCTTAAAATAAAGGACGGTTGATGATAATGATAATGACGATTATTAATTTATAACTCCTTGGATGAGTTTGCTATAATCTATAATCTATAAATGTCAAATTAGGAAAAGTCCTAGAAGAACAATTATATATTAAACAGATTGTGGATTAAAATTATTTAATGCACAATCTTGGTGGCTCAAGTGCTGACACTTAATATTTAATTAAAATATATGAGATTGTGGATTAAAATTATTTAATGTTTTTGGATAATTAATTTTCATTTTCAAATTTATTATTTAATTTCTGCCAAATCTTATTTTCAAACCTGAGAGAGTGACTGATTGAAGATCTAAACAACACTCGGTTGTGTAAGTGACCGCGAGGTGTTTGGGCGACGGATAGTGAAGTCCATGAGGGTTTGGGCATGAAATTAGTGGTGGCGAAAGATAGACCATGAGGGCGGCGGAGGAGAAGGGGATCTGGGTTGATGGTGGCGGCGGCGGTGAATGAGGGAGGTTTTGAGCAACAGATGATGGAGGAGGGGAAGGGGAAGCAGATCTGGTGGAGGAGAAGGGGATTTGGGTGGTAGATGGCGGAGAAGGGCAGCGAAGATGCAGATCCAGCGAAGGAGAAGGAGATTTGGGTTGGTGGGGTCGGATGACGGTGAACGAGGGGGGTTTAGGGAGGCAGACGACTAAGGAGGAAGGGGGAAGCAGATCTGAAGAAGTAAGAAGAGGATTTGGGCGATGGATGAAGGTGGCAGATGGATCCGGCAAATCGCAGAAGGGAATAACTGGAAAAAAAAAAAAATGATAGAGAGAAAGAGGAAGAAGAGGGTAGGGGTGAGTGGCGGACGGCGGCATGCATGTATCAACCCAACGGACGCGTAGCATAGCATGCATGCACCTTAATAAGCAATTGATGTTTTTAGCACATCAATGGTCTTATTTCAGGATTTAGAAGACCATTGAATCAGTTTATTATAAATTAAGATTGGTGTTTTTAGCACAAGCAATTGATGTCAATTTTTCTTGGTATGCGTTACGTGTATGATTTTTGCTCATCTGAGTTGTAATTGTGGTCATTATTATTATTGTTCTTAACTTCTCATTAATTAAGCCAATTGTATATTCTCTTGAAACCTAAAGGACAAATTAGAACCAAAAAAAAAATGATCCTGCTCATTGTCAATCTCATGTAGATGTACGCAAGAACATTCAGTGTAGGATTTGGACAAAAACACATTTATAATTATGCAAATATATGGGACATAATGTAGAGCTCCCCATTCCCAATCTTAATTAGTACAAATCCATGACATGATCAAGAGTTACATATAAATAGAACTTAAAACATTTGCCTATTTAGTGAAACAACTATATATGTTGACTTCATCAAGGGCATGCCTCAATGATCATCAAACTTAGATGAATGAACTATAACAAGCTTATACACTTATTTAACGCGAATAGTAAATAGAAAGTGTTGATTTATTAAGGGTATGCCTCAATGAGGGACCTTAATCCTAAAATGGAATGGATCTTGTAGTCACTAAAACCAGCTTTGCAGAACAACTCTGCCCATTCTTTCTTATTTCTCTCTTTTCCTGCAACATTAATCATCATTAGCATGTCAAAGAAGAACTGTGCCTGGACCGACTCTTCGGCTCCTTTGGAGATCCCCGTCACCATGTCTATGATAATCACCTTTCCTCCATTTTCTTTGCTTGGAATTGCCTGCTTGCACTTCTTCAACAATGTGATGCAGTCTTCGTCGCCCAAGAAGTGCAAGATCCACTGTTTGCCAATTTTAGGTTATGTAAGTAAGAGTTCAGCTGTAAAAGTAAAGATATATATATATGTATGTATTTTTCTTCGAGATTTACATTATTGCAGAAAAGAAAAGTACAGAATCTCTTTTTGACAAGATGGTAACAAATGTCTAGATATATGGCACTTCAGAGAGAAAAAATTATATTCTACTATAAAAAATGGTCAAAATAATTATAATAACTGACTTTGGGAATTTACTACGTGTAGTAGATGAGTGATATTTATACATTTATTTTTCAATTAATAATTATCTTAAAAGTGATGATCTTAATAAAAGCTTTTTGCTGAGACTATACAATTTTATTTAACCTATTTTATACTATAATAGATTTGATTTTCTTTTATATATCTTCAGTGCTACTTGGACTATTTGACTTAATAGGCCTGAAATCAAAAAAGTTTCAGAAGTTGAAAATTCCACGTGGGCTTCTTTGGAGCTGAATTTAAGAATATTTTCAAGTCAAGAATTAGACTTTCTTTTGCTCTCTTTCTTTTATACTATTTTATACTATTTTGTTATTATAGACTTTCTTTTACTCTTTCTTTTATACTATAAAAGCCTGACCTGATGATATGTAAAATCAAATTCTATATGCATAATAAGAGCCGTTTATATATATATATATATGTAAACATAATAACAACCCTATATATTGAAATGGATCCATTAAAGGGGTTTATAATTACAAAATTTAGAGAATTGTGTATTCTGAAATGATTCTGTATTCTCCTAGAGAATTGTGTCAACGGCACCCGATGTAAAATTTAGATCGGCTAAAGTGAAGATAATAAAGAAATATAATATGTATATATATATATAAAGATAATATATATATAACAACTACAAAGGTATATATATATAAAGGTATTTGAAGGTATATATATATATAAATATATATATAATTTACACACACACACACTACAAAGGTATATATATGTATATATATATATAAAGGTATTTGAAGGTATATATCTTAAAATACCTTGAGTAGAATTGCATCTGCAGCTGGGAAGACATCAAATATGCTCCCTCCAACGAAGCTCAAGTTCTTACGCCCCTGCAAATTAGCAACTACATGTGGCTGATCAAACACTGTGCACTTCAAGTGCGGGAAGGCGTCGACAATGGCGGTGGCCATTGTTCCGGTCCCGCCGCCGACATCCACCACCGAACTCAGCCCCTCAAACACTTCCTTACACTCCTTAATCATCACACTCGCTACCAACCTCGAATCAGCCGACATTCCGTCGTTAAACCGGAAGTTCAGAGTCGGCTTATGGCCGGCGTAATCCCAAAACGACGCCCCATTGGCTGTGTTAAACGCCGTCGGATCGTCATTCTGGAGCCAAGCCGTCAGGTATTGCCACGAGTTTATCAAACACGGGTCTAGCATGGCCAGCAAGAACGGCGAAAGAGTGAAGGGATTGTCGGTCAAGAGAAGCCGGCAAGTGGGGGTGAGAGTGTACTCAGTTTCTAGGAGTTCATTTTCTAGGGCTATTTTCTCGAGAAAGAAGCCAGAAAGAGCTAAGCTGCGCATGAGGCGGCCGATGCAGTGGGCTTTTGATGGGTTGATGGGAAGGGCAGCGACGAGGTCGGAAAGTTTCATGGGCTTGCCGTGGTTGTGGATGATGTCAGGGATTCCCAGTTCAACTGCGGTTTTCAAGTTGAAAGAGTTCATGAAACCGAACATTTGGTTCCAAATGTAGGCTTCGGCTCCGAGGAGATCGCCATTGTTAACACCACAGACTCCATTGTCGTAAGCCATTACTAATTCTTGATATTTTAATTTGTTGGCTTTGCGATCGAAGCTGATCTCTACTTGTGGGTGAAATGTTGGAGTGGGCATGCATTTACGTGTATATATATGATTTTGGGAGGAGGATCATTCCGTCAGCCAAAAGGTCACCAAAACGGTATAAACTGTTATTTTACAGAGAGGGCTCTGATTTCTTCATGGCATTCGCTCATCTTTTGGAAGACGTGTTTGAACCAAAATCAATTTTGATAAAATATTTATGAAAAATGTGTCATCACATCATTATATAAATATATATCTATATATGTGTGTATATATATATATATATATATTAGGATAGTATTTGTTAAAATAAGTGAGATAAGTTTCTAGCAACATAACTTATCTATAAAGTTTAAAATAAGTTATTTAAAGAAAAAATTGATAAATTTATATTAAAAGTTTAAAATAAGTCATCTCACTTCTTTTCAGAAAATTTTACAAAACTCAATAAAAAACACTTTTATTTGAAATATTTTCCATTTCTCATATTTTTTTATCTATATATAACAATCCTCAAATATTAAACTATGTTTTTTAATTTATATGAGAATTTAAATTATTTAGAATTAAAGTTTTATTATATTCTTTTATTAAGTAGTTGAGAACATGCAATTTCAAAGAAATTCACAAAAACAAAAAACCATAATTAACACTTCCACTTGAGAAAAAAGATAAAGTAGAACTAATTACAATTCACAAAAAAAAAAAAAAAAGTTTGTTGAATTTTTGGAAGCAACGTCAAGACAGTGGTAAGACACAGCGGGGATTGACGAGATGGTGAGGCGAAGACAACGAGACAGCAATGAGGCGAGGTGAAGCCGAACTTTCTAGAAACGGCCATGACAGAAAAGAGAGAAAGTGACTAAGGGCAAGGGTGGTAAATCTGCCTATTAAGTGAGGGTATTTTACGACTTCAATTATCCTCTCAATAATTTAATTATTTATAAAAATTACATTTCTCCTCTTCTTCTTTTTACTAAACGCAATCAGAAGAGTTCAGTCAAGTCTCTCTCTGTCTCTTATCACCACGGCTTGTCAAACATTCTTCTATTCATTTCTTTCTAAACGGGTGAACACGTACCAAACATTCACTGTTGTAGTCAGCATTCTATACATTTCTTTATGAACACGTGACAAATTAATTAAGAAAGATCTAGAAGAATATCTTCATAATTTTCAGGAAATGAAAATCTGTTGGACCCAACCACCCACTTATTAGATATCTAATATACAAAGGTTATGAATTATCATCATTCCAGTGAAGATCATAATTTAATTTATCTCGTTTTTGGAAAGAGTTTTAGCAAACAGGAGGTAGACTATCTTGAATATGGAGATTAAGGAAGATAATATACACATACATATGTATGCCATCAAATTTGACTCTGAAATAATTCAATTGGACCTGTATCCATATATAAAAAATTTAGACCGGCTGTTATTTAGCCGACGATTAAATTTGATACATCTTATTCGGTTAACATTTTAACTTTATATTTGTTTTGTTTGAATTATAAAAGTTTTGTTTGAATTTCATCATCAAAACATAACTCAACAATCTCCTACTTTTTTTATTATGACAAAACTTTAATACACACAAAAGTTTTTAACAATATTCTTATTCTTTCCCTTTTTATCAGTATCAAGAGTGACAATCCAAAAAAATTTGAAACACTTGGAGCCTTATGAGAGAAAAAACTACAAAATTAAAATTATATCATTACTCCAGTTTAATGTGACTAACTTATAAGAACACTACAATATGACATTTTATTTGTTAAAAGATTCATATGCCAAATTTTCTCAACTAATTTTTGTAATTTTTTAATCAGCGAATTTTGCATATATACATGACAAAACTGTAAACACTATAAGTGTTGTTTTTATTGAAAATAATATTGCATATACATGACAAAGGAAAATAAATTTCAATGGGGTCACTTGGCCCCCACTCGATAACAGTCGGCTCCAATTAATATTGATTTTTTTTATATTGTTAATAGTCTAATATTATTATTAGTAAATTTTAAAATTCACAGTCTTACAATTTATACTGATACTAATAGAAACAATTAATATTGATTTTTGTTAAAATGGGGAAAATATTGAAAAATCACGTTTGCCTAAGCTGAAAATTATTTAGGAAAATTTAGAAATTAAACAACTTCGAGTAGTTTTCTAACTTCAGTTCATATTTGGAAAATTTAAAACCCAAATTTTCTGTATTCAATTTAGGAGATTTTTGAATTTTAACATATTTTTTCTATTTTTTTTATTTTCTATAGATTAGTTTACTAAAAAAAAAATAAGACTGCTTTCCATGATTGAATACACAAAAAGAAACTGTTGCAGAAAAATTACAAAATAGAAAGGGTTAGTCCAAACTAAAATCAAACATGTAACATCCCGGTAACTCGGGGGCAGATAATAATCATTAATTTCTATATTTAAAGTTAACTGAGATTTTGTGGATTTGGAATATTCAGCGAAGAATATTAAATCTATTATATTTTTGAATAGGAATTAAATCACTATTAAGTGTTTATGATTAATAAAGAAAAATAATATTAATAAAATTAGAGAAGTTGTCGTGAATGGTGATATGTATATATGTAATGATATAGTATATTAATAGTAATTATTAACTTAAAGTTAATGGAGATTTATGCTAACGTCACATTATATTAATTTAAAATATATCATGTGTGTGCGTATGTCCCTAGCTTGTGAAGGTCAAACGTTGTGCTGGGAAGAAATGAGAGAAAAGTCGGGAAATTGGCAGGGGCACGTGGTTGCGTTCGGCGGAAGTTGGGATTTTCCAGCAAAGAGGGCACCAAAACAGTGCCATTTTTTAGGGTGAAGGCAGTGCTGATGGCTGCCACGCGGTGCTCGCTGGGTTGCCTTCTTTTTGCCTTTAAATTGCTGTTTTACAGTATAAATTCGGGCAGTAAATAGCAGCAACAGAAGAAGAAAAATGGAAGAAAAAGAACAGCGCCCAGGGCCAATTTTTTGGAGAAATTTCAAGATTAAAGGAGGTTTAATCACGGTCTAATTAACCAGGTAAGTAGAGAATTAGGTATTAAACATTCTGTACGATTGAAATTTCATTTTTGGATCTAATTTTAGTAATTTTAGGAGTTTAATCTATTTGCAGCGTGTATTAATTTGGTGCCCTACAAGCGTAAAAATGTTGTAATCAGCTAAAATGAGGCAAGCTCACTCTACCCTTGCGATTTCTTTCGATTTTGTGAACTTCTCGTCTTCCCTTAACTCGTTTCAGTGTCGTATATTAATTAAATAAATTGAAGATGTTATTTGTGTGATTAAATTTAAATTAAATATAAGACTCGTTGGGGTTTTATTTACGGTGTGCCTACGTGGGATTTTAAATGGCTAAATTATTTATATTACGCAGTTAGATTTAATTAATGTGAGCCACGATTTTATTAATCGCTATTAAACGTTTTACTTCGCAGCGGGAGTGCAAGAAAGGCAGGAAACAGTCGTGTAAAAGCAAGCACCTAACCCTCTCATCATGATCTTTAATTTTCGTGAAAGACCCCATGATTTCTCGTATTTTATCCTCTCTCTTACTTTAATTTGGCGCCTAGCATTAATTACTGATTATTATTCATTTTTTTAATTTTAATTAAATTTGAAACTTCTAGAATTTAATTGTTGAAAGCCTACGGGGGTTTGTATCGCCCCCATTCCTTTCGGAATGATGCCGAACCCAGCTTGGGGACTAAGTTCCTAGACGTGTGAGATTATTTACAGTTTTCTCGGGTTTATTTATGGTTCGAATAAAGCTATCGAGCAGTAAGGCAGAGGTCAGCTGTTTGGTGACGTTGGGGTAAACTCCCTACAAGAAAAATCAGTTTTAGTGACGGGTTTTGTGACGAGAATGCTCCCGTCACTAATTTGTGACGAGTTTAGTGATGGAAAGCCATCACTAAAGTGGTTTAGTGACTGTTTGAAATTACCGTCACAAAATTGTGATGGGATAGTTATTTTCGTCTCAAATCAATGACGGGATGGTATATCCCGTCGCAAAATAGCAACGGGAAAAAGCTCCCGTAGCAAAACAGCGACGGGACCGAGCTGTCCCGTCGCAAGTCTGCGACGGGGACTGATGCCCAGTCGCAATCTACGACGGGACTGACATATCCCGTCATAGATTACCCTTTAAAATGCTAAACCCCCCTTCTTCCCCACTCCGAACCTCCACACCATTTCACCCCCCTCTCTCTCACTGTCTCACGCTCATTTGTTCTTCTGCGGTTATCTTCGGTGCTCATCAATGAAGATAAGTATTTTATGTTTTTTAGTTTGTTTTAGTTTTAATTATTTTCTGTTAGTTTAATTATATTTATTTTGTATTAGTTTAGTTTAATAGTATAATTTATTTGTGTTAGTTTAGTTGTAGTTATTTTATTTTTGTGTTAGTTCAGTAGTTTATTTTATATTAGTTGTTGAGTTTAATGATTATTTTATATTAATTAGTTTAGTTTTAGTTTAATTGTTTATATTATTTGTAATGCTTAGAAATTAAAATGTAAAGTTTATTAATTGTTTATAAATTAATTCTTTAGTTATTTTGATATGTAATAATTGGACTAGGGAAGCCGTGCAGTAAGCATACACGTAAATAATGTTTATTTTTTTATATTTAATTTTAAATATATTTTTAATGAAAAATACTATAATTTTAAATAAAATATGTAAAAAATTATATACTAAAAATAAACTTTCTATTTAAGAAAACATATCTTTTATTGTCATAAGAAAATATTTAAGTGTATACATTAAAAAATTAAAAAAATTAAAAAAAATTCTATTAAAAATATAAAAGAATTCTATTTAAAATATAAAAAATAATAAATAATAAATAAAATTTTAATTAAAAATTTTAAAACTAACACATGAAATAAATTAGATAATTATTTTAAAAATTAAAAAGGTATAGATTAAGATTATTATTTAAAATAAAACACTAAAAATGAAAAATAATATGAGAAATTAATTAGATAAATATTTAAATTAAAATATATAAGAAATGCAATATTAAAAATAAAATACAATAAAAAAGTAAACACTAAAAATACACTACCGAATTTTAATATTTTTTTTTTAAATTAAACACTAAAAATACAAAATAAAATTTTACCTTGAAAAATGTATTAGTTTTTATAACAATAAATTTAACCATAATATTTTTAATAACTCAATGAAAATGAAATAAAAAATGTAACAAATCAAAATTTGAATAATTGTTTAAGTAGTAAAGGAAATAAAAGTTTAAATTGCATTAGTTTAGTTTAATAGTTAATTTATTTTTGTGTTTAGTATGTATGTTGAGTTTAATGATTATTTTATTTTGATTAGTTTAGGTTCTATTTTAATTGTTTATATTATTTGTAATGTTTAGAAATTAAAATGTGAACTTTATTAATTGTTTATAAATTATTTCTTTAGTTATTTTGTTATGTAATTGTATTAATAACATTTATTTTTTTGTTTTTAATTTAAAACAGATTTTTAATTTAAAATATTGTAATTTTAAATAAAATATGTAAAAAATAAAATACTAAAAGTAAATACAATATTTATGAAAACATATATTTTGTTGCCATAAGATTAAATATAGACATTACAAACTAATTTTTTTTTGTTTAAAACATTAAAAATAATAAATAAAAGTAAAATTAGAATATTTAAAATAATGTACGAAATAAATTAGATAATTTTTTTAAAAATTAAAATAGAATTTAAAAAGGTATAAATTTTAATTTTTTATTTAAAATAAAACACTAAAAATTAAAAATTACTTGAGAAATAAATTAGATAAATATTTAAATTCAAATATATATTTATTACAATATTAAAAATAAAATACTATTAATGAGTAATATAATTTATTGTTATAAAATAAAATAAGTACATTAATGGATTTTAATATTTTTATTTAAAATTTCAACGTGAGACATTTATAACTAATTTAGAAAATATTTTAGATACACTATTTTAACCATATTCTTTTTAATTACTCAATCAAAATAAAATAAAAAATGTAACAATTAAAAATTTTAATAATTGTTTAAGTATTAAAGGAAATACAAATTTAAATAAGTATTTAAGAAAAATTCAATTCAAACATGTAGAGTTAAGTAAAAATATTAAAATTTATCTTAATTATTTATTATCTCAATTTATAAAAAAAGATACAAAATTTATCTCAATAAATTATTTATTATTATATTTATTTTTTGTTCATATTTATTAATTACCTATGACAGTCTGGAATGATGAAATATAATTTGGTTAGTTTTCAGAATAAAATATCTATTACGAATCGTGCTTGTTATACAATTTTGAATTGAAAATGGAAGCTCCGTTGCATCGTCGATGGATTGATAATAGGTATATGCCAAGAAAGAGTGGGATCACTCCTGAATTTTATGCTGGTGTTGATGAGTTTATTCAACTTGCATCTTCTCAAGAAAGTTTTATAAGACTAGAAGTGTTGAAATGTCTTTGTATGAAATGTGAGTGTTTGAAGTTTAAACTAGTTAATGAGGTGAAAATGGATCTTTGTAAGCATGGGTTCATGAAAGGGTATTATTATTGGACGAACCATGGGGAAGAAATGTCAATAATGCCTCCAAATGTTTTTATAAATGAATATTATAGAGAAAATAATTTTAGAGATCAGTTTAATCCGTATGAGCAAATGGTAATAGATGCGGCATGACCGTCACATGGGCCTGCTACAATGCAAGGAGAGTTTAGCGAAAGTGGTCATCAGTCGTACAATATTGAGGAACTACCTAATGAAAATGCAAAATCATTTTATGAGATGTTATCTGTTGCACAATCCCTATTATACTCGGGTTGTGATGCAGAGAGTGAACTTTCTGTTGCAGTTAGGATGTTGAGCATTAAATCTGATTACAACATGCCTGAAGGTTGTTGTAATGAAATCATGTTGTTTATGCAACATACAATGCCAACTGATAATCGTGTGCCCGATGACTTTTATCATACTAAAACGTTGGTTTCTAAGCTTGGACTTGGTTGTCAGAAGATCGATTGTTGTTCAAATAGTTGTATGTTATATTATAAGGATGATCAATTTGAGACGAGTTGTAAGTTTTGCAGTCATTCTCGGTTTAAGTCTGCAAGAAGTAGCAAAGGAAAATTTAAAGAAATTCCTTTTAAGAGAATGTGGTATTTGCCCCTCATACTAAGATTGCAAAGAATCTATGCTTCAACCATTACTGCTTCGAACATGAGATGGCATTATGAAAATCAAAGAGAGTTTGGGGTATTGTCTCACCCGTCTGACGATGAAGAATGGAAATATTTTGATCGGACACATCTTGACTTCTCTACTGATCCTAGAAATGTAAGGCTTGGTTTGTGTGCAGACGGGTTCACTCCATATGGTCAATCGGGTTGCCCGTACTCTTGTTGGCCAATAATTGTGACCCCATATAATTTGCCTCCTGGATTATGTTTGAAAAGAGAGTTTATGTTTTTAACGGTTATTATTCCAGGTCCTTCAAATCCCGAAAGTAAGATAAACTTATTTTTATAACCTTTAATTGATGAACTGAAATTGCTTTGGCACAAATGAGTGTTGACTTATGACATATCCACAAAGTAAAATTTTATGATAAAAGCAACTCTGTTGTGGACTGTCAATGATTTTCTTGCATATGGAATGTTATCTGGTTGGACGACATCAGGTAGATTAGCATGCCCGTATTGTATGGAAAACACAAAAGCTTTTAATCTCAAGTACGGTGGGAAAACATCATTTTTTTATTGTCACCGATAATTTTTGCCATTGGATCACCCTTTTTGAAGGAATACAACTGCATTTCGAAAAAATAAAGTTGATAATTCTTGTCCACCTCCTCGTTTAAGTGGAGAAAACGTATTTGGTAGAATATGTAATGTCCCGTCTATCTTAGAACAACAAAATTGTGTTATGATCAGATATGGTGTGCAACACAATTGGACAAAAAGAAATAGTTTTTGGGATTTGCCATATTGGAAAGATAATCTTATCCGACACAATTTAGATGTCATGCACATCGAGAAGAATATTTTTGATAATCTTTTCAATACAATCATGGATGTGAAAGGTAAAACTAAAGATAATAGCAAAGCTAGAATGGACCTGAAAGAATATTGCAGACGGAAGGAGTTGGAATTAGTAGAACATGGTGGGGGTAAATATTGGAAACCTAAAGCTCAATATACTTTCATGAGAGAACAAAAGTTAAGTATTTTGAAATGGATAAAAGAACTTAAACTCCCTAACGGGTATGCATGTAGATTGGGCAGATGTGTTGATGTGTTGATATGAAGAATGGAAAATTATTTGGCTTGAAGAGTCATGATTGTCATGTTCTTATAGAGTGGTTACTTCCAACGACATTTTCAGGATTACCAGATCGAATTTGGAGTCCAATAACTGAATTATGTTAGTTTTTCAAAGAAATATGCTCAACAACGTTAAGAACTGAACATTTGGAAGATGGAATAGAACATCCCAATCATTCTATGCAAAATAGAGCGTGTATTTCAGCCTGAATGGTTTAACTCAATGGAACATCTCCCGATACATTTGGTTAACGAAGCAAAGGTCGGAGGGCCAATCCAATACAGATGGATGTATCCATTTGAACGGTAATAATAATTTTATATTCATATAATTTATTGATTTTGTCGTATAGTTTATTATGTTCTTTTTCATAAATTAAGACAACTTTAAAATGATTTAGGTTCTTCATTACTTTAAAGAAGAAAGTCCGGAATAAGGCTCGCATAGAAGGATCTATCTGTGAGGCATATTTAATTGAGGAAACAACCACATTTGGTTCATATTATTTTGAATCAAATATTCAATCAAGGAGGACGAGAGCCCCTCGAAATGATGATGAGGGAGAATCTTCGCATCCACAAATTTCTATCTTCAATTATCCGGGTCGTGCGGCTGGTCCAATGAAAAAGAGACTGTTGGATGTGAATGAGTTCCAAACAGTAAAGTTGTATGTCTTGCTAAATACACCAGAGGTCGAAGCTTATATTGAGTAAGAACCAAAACTTAATTATATTAATATATTTATGAGTTCATATTAATAAATTTTTCATATTATGTTGATATATATATATTTTAATGTTTCAGCATGTACACAAACATGTTACGTGAATTATCGCCAGTAATTAGTGACGAAGAATTAGACAAACAAATCGAGGTGCTTTTTTGTGGTTGGTTCCATAATCATGTAAGTTTGTAAAGTTTAAGATATTTCTTAATTTAATATTAATTATGTATACATAAAGTGATGGAAATATTTGGTTAGATAAATTTGAGTGGCGAAGTTATTACAAACCCACTAATTCAGAGCATAGGATGGGGGCCAACTCCCAACGTGAAACATTGGCCAATGTATTTCGTCAATGGATAAAAATTTCATACTATTGAATGGAGTCAGAGTAGGTCGACAAAAAACTATGGTGTTTGCGTGTCTGCGTCAGGAGGTGGAGCTTCACATATGAATTATTATGGAAAACTTATAGACATACTTGAGTTAGAATATGCAGGCTTACCAATAAAAAGAGTAATTTTGTTCAAATGTGAATGGTATGATCCAAGTCCATGAGAAACTAAAATTCATGATAAATATGGAATTGTAGACATTTGATCATCAAGAAGATATAGGAAATATGATTCATTCATATTTGCCCAACAAGCTGAACAAGTGTATTACACGCCTTACCCTGATTACTTCGTGAAAAAAATGGTTGGATGATTTTAATTAAAACAAAGGCACAAGGTACAATAAATGATCCTGAAGCTAACATGGAAGAGCCTTTTCAAGGGGATGAAATATTGCAACGACTTGTAATTGATGTAAATATTGACCTTGGAGACACTTTACAAGATGATAATGGGCTAGTAGAGGAAGTTGATGTCTCCAATATCGTTGAGGAAGAAGAAAATGATATGTATGAAGAATCTGTTTCAGAAGAAGACGAGGAAGATATATTATCTGATGACAAAGATAGTGACCAGGAAGACATTGATGAATATATAGAAGAAGATGACTAATAGTTTTTTTTTTTTTGCACATGCTAATTAATAACCTTTGTATTTTTAAAATATGAATATTAATAATTTGTGTACCTGTACGTATGATGAGTTTGATGTTAATGTAATTTTTTTTTCATATATATATAATTATCGAAATAGATGTCAGAACATTCAACAACTTTGGGTAGGGGAAGAGGTAGAAGTAGAACATCTTATAGGACCACACCTTCTCTAGATGCCAATTCTGGTTGGCAATATTCTTCTCTTGACTCCATACCTATTGTCCAATTCACACAATTCAATCTCCAGTCACCATCCCCACCACCACCCTCACAACCTTTTGCTCCCATGCCTTATCAATTTCCATATCCTGGAACCACGATGCCACCATGGGGTTATTATGGTGTTCCACCTACTTTCTACCCGCCAAATGTTGTACCACAGAGTGGCTAATATGTTAGGGGGACTTCTCATATGCCAGACAGACATTCCCCATACACATCCATGCCGACACTACAAGGACTCAATTCATCATCTGTTTCTGCACAACACTCTGAGCCCATTCCAACTGACTTGGTTGGCATCAGCCGAGGAGATGGTCGAAAACACTTATCTTGCGATGAACAGTGTAATCAATGAGTATCGTATTTATTATTTTAAATTTATTACTTGCAATTATATTATACATTCAAATATATATATATATATATATATATATCTTTTGTGGATGACAGTTTTATCCTTGAGAGTGGCCCACCAAGCAAACTAGGAAAGATTTGGAGGGCACGATACACTGAATCGTGGATTC
This sequence comes from Diospyros kaki, assembly GCA_036245055.1. Lineage (NCBI taxonomy): Eukaryota > Viridiplantae > Streptophyta > Magnoliopsida > Ericales > Ebenaceae > Diospyros > Diospyros kaki. Next base: position 24,596,890 of record BSEG01000011.1, on the reverse strand, counting down.
ATTGGGATGAAGTGCCAAAAATAATACGAATGATGTGGCTTAAAGAATTTAACATAAGTTAATTTATAATTCTTTATTAATATAAGTTTGTATTTAAATTCTTATATGTATATATATGTTTCTTAACTTAATGTAGAAGACGTATTTTTGGCAACCCTAGGAAAATGATCGCATATGGCTCACATGGAATAAGTCTGGTAGATGAAGTTTTAGGAGCCATATGCATCGAATTAGAAACGGGGAAAACAAAGCAATGTGGATGGATCCCGACATGCGTAAGGCACTTGATGCAAAGTGGGCAGAAGAAAGCAACAAAAAAAATTGCCACACAAAATAAAAAAAAATCATGCTTCCAAGACCGGTGGGTCGCTCCACATTGGTGGGTCCATTCCATTTTCCTTGACTCGAAGAAGGCTGGTAATTACTTATGCTAAGTTATATATATTTTTTAATTTATTTAAATTATAAGTTTACTATATTATTTACTATATTATTTATTAATTTCTTATACAGGCAATTGAATTGAATCGTGAGCCCAATGAGTTTGAATTCTTCAGGAGAACCCACACCAGGAAAGATAATCAAGGAGAAGAAGTGTGGGTCGATGACAGATCTAGGGCCGTCGCTGTAAGTGTATTTTATAAATTAAATTAATTTTTTTTTAAAATAAGTTTTTAATTCATTTACATGAATGTTTTAATTTTATAGGAAAAATATAAAAGATTAAGTGTGGAGGCATCTTCATCATCCGTAAGTACCGGGGAGTCCTCATCGCCTACAGTTAATGAACACGACATCTTCTATCAAACTGTTAGTGGTCGGAATAGAAAGGGTCGAATATACAGACTGGGCTCCCAAGCTAATTTGTTATATCCATCTACCACCAATTGTTATAGTCAATCATCTTCAAATATGTCATCAGAGTTTGAACAAATGAGACTTAAAATCACCCAATTAAACGATAAGTTGCTTGAATCCCAGGCTGAGAATCAGCAATTACGACAGTGGTAAGAACAAGTGAAGGCGCGGTAGCCAGAAATGAATATAATAATAAGTAGATTGACAAAACAATCTACTGCAGATGCTGGACCGTCGACTGTTCCAGGTGGATCTGACCCGGTAGCTAATCAAGACGAGAATGACAATGATGAAGATAAAAATGCTAATAATAATGACGATTGATTGTAGTTGAATGTTGTAAACATTGATGATGTAAACGTGGGTAATATTAATAATAATATTAAATTTTAATTTTCTTTTTAATGTTAATTTTTTTTTTATTTTTAATGTGAATGTGGGTAATATTAATATTTTTTAATGTTATTTTTGATATTTTATTTAAATTTTTAAAAAAATTTTTGTTATTTTAAATTTTTTTATTCTTATAAAAGAAAATATTAATTTTAATTTTAATTTTAATATAAATTTTAATTTTATAAACTTAAAAATTAAAAATATATTTTTTGAAATTAAAAATATATTAATTTCATAAAAATATATTATTGATTTAAAATATTAATATTAATTTAATATTTTTTTTCAAAATTATTTTTTTTATTTAAAAAATATCTGTGATGAGCTGTCCCGTCGTAGATTGGTCATATTAATTTTATTATTTTTAAATAAAATTATTTATTTAAGATTATTTTTTTATTTAATAATATTTGTGACAGGGTACTGCCCATCACAGATTTGTGACGAGAATTGACCCCGTCACAGATCTGTGATGGGGTACTGCCTTCATAGATTGTTCGTATTAATTTTATTATTTTTAAATAAAATTATTTAATTATTTTTAAATAAAATTATTTATGACGGGATACTGCCCGTCATAGATCTGTGACGGACAGTACTACCCCATCACAGATTTGTGACAGGTGTCCCGTCACAAATCTGTGACGGAATTGCTATCCTGTCACAGATCTGTGACGGGTTACCCTCACCCCGTCACTAAAATTCTGTCACACCCCTTTTGTGACGGTTCGTTACCCCATCACTAAACCCATCATAGAAAAATTTAGTGTCGGATTTTATGTTTTTCGTGACGGATTTTTCCGTCACTAAAAATTGATTTTTCTTGTAGTGACTATTGTACTGCCTTGAAGTGAACCGTCGGGTGGACACTCCTAGTCACTGGCCGTTGACTGGTGTCGGACACTGCTGACTAGCTTTGTCAGTATGTGATTTACTGCATGATTAGATGCATTGTATTACTGTTTGTGATTTGATATGCACATGGGTAGGGGATGCATGTTGGGATATTCATTTACTAAGTATGTTTGGACATGGACATTCTAGCATGGTTAGGTTGCATCTGGCACAGGCATATGCATCGCGTGTGGTTTACTATGTGGGCGAAGCATGGCCTGATGCGTGGATGTATGGGCGTCAGTGTATCACGTTGATGCTCACTACGCCATTGTATTTTTATCTGCATTGCATGGTTACTGGTAGTTATTAGTTCTCGGACGGGAGGACCGTTCCAAGGGAGCCTATAACTCTGGTGGCAGGAGCACCGACTTGGAATAGCGCGCACAGGTTGCTGGAGGTATTTGTTACCGTCCAAGGGAGCGGCAGGTTGGTATGGGACTTGGGTGTCGTGTGCCTTATGTGGGCCCCAATGACTGGTATGTGCTTTTATTATGCTATATTGTTGTGTTGTAGCATCTTATGGCTTGTGTGTGCTTGGGGGTTGTTATCCTGGGGAGAGTTTATTGGGTTTATATAGGCTTCATCCTCTCTTTCTTTATGCTTGCTGAGTCTCTCAGCTCATTGCTTTCCATCATTCTAGGTAGTGGCAGCGTGGGCTATGGACAAGGAAGTTAGCTTCTAGTAGCAGAGTCGATATGGTGTACAGGCAATCCCGTCAGTCCCTATCAATCCAGGTCATTCCTCGTGTTTCATGTGTGTTGGCACAAGAGTCTGTATTTATTCATTTATCTTGTGTTCGGTGTGCTAGCGGGATACCCGTAGTGTATGCATGTGTATAGGTTCGCTTCCGTTGTTTTCATTTTTGTGTATGCATACTAGGGTATTTTTTGTCCGAGAGTAAAGAATGCAAGAACAGAATATAAAACTTCATGTTTCAGCAACAATGGCAGTCACAAAGACTGCTCCAAGGCTCAGATTTAGAAGAAACCATTCACCACTTTGGTAACACCAACGAATAGAAACCATAAGCCACAATGAAGCCCCCAAATCGTAAGCCCAGAAAACCCCAACACCTCTCGGCCAAACACAAACGAAACCCTCTTTCACCCAAACAATCAAAGCCACACAAAGTAGGTTACCACAAAAGGCAGATCGATCACAAAGATGGTGGGTCAAAAGCACAAAGTCAAGAGAGAAAGAATACTAGTAAAAGAGACCTAAGTCTCGAATATGTAGAGGTTGCAATCGACATTGAAGGATCGCCTTTCGCACACAAGGAAATGCGGCTGCACAAATGGAAGGATGGATCAACCCAAAGAAGGCAAGAAGACCCCTATCACAATCAATTGAACATGGAAAGAGAGAGGAAGCAATCAACCAAGGAAGGAAACACGAGAAAGAAGCTAGGGTTCGGCCACAAGAAGGAAACGCCAAAAGGAGGGCCAAAAGATGCCTTTTTATATAAGGGCTTAAAGGCTAAGAGAAGTGGGCTTCTCCCATTTGAGCAAATGGGCCGAGGACCATTTCTCCTCCAAAGTGGGCTTGTGGCCCGACTTCTAAAATGGGATGTCTAAAGTGATGACGATTTGGGTTCTTCAATCTCAGATTGAAGCCTATGAAGATAAAACTCAATCGAAAAATCGTTATAGCCTTGGGCCTCATTAGGAAACAAAAAAATCAACAATCTCCACCTTGATTCCTAATGAGGCCAACACACACATACAACAAATGCATAACCTAGCAACAAATGCAACAAATACGACAAAAGCACAATTTAAGCAACACATGCATGAATTAGCAACAAATGCCTAATCATGCAATAAAAGCCTAATCATCCACACAGGAAATAAATTTATAAACATGCAACAAAAGTATAAACAAGCAACAAATGCATAAACTTGCAACAAATGCATAAACATGCAATAAATGCATAAACATGAGCTAGCACTCTCTCCATCCCACTTAGGTTTGGATCTCACTAATTCTCCCATTTAGGGTAAGATTTCTCTCATCCTCCTACTTAGACTAGGATTTCTCTCATCCTCTCACTTAGGTTAGGATTGACTTTCCACTTTGTTCAAGGTGGTGGGAAAAAGGATAGACAACCCTTCTTTAAAATGGAATAATGGACATACAATCCTTATCCATTGACTTATCCACCCACTTAGGCTAAGGAACTCTCATTATAACATCTCACATCGAGCGATGGAAAGGTGCAGAACAACTTACCTTAATAGGCCTACGTGAACTTCCTAGGGGGTCACCCATCCTTAAGCTTCCCCAGCTCAAGCACGCTCAATTCGAGAGTTCTTTGCCTACATTCAACTCAAAAGGTATCCAGATGGTGTTGTTTCCTTCTTTACTTATCCTTGATATATATTACCATTCTCTAGACTCTTGGGGTATTACATTCTCCCCCTCTTGAGCACATGACGTCCTTGTCATGAGACCTTACAACTGGTCCCAACTCTCCCCCGTCTAGTGTCCTCAGTCCAGTTACCCCCAACCTTTGGCTAGTACACAGTCCCAACACACGGCCCGAGTCAGCTCTGATACCACCTGTAATATCTCGCATTGAGCGATAGGAAAAACTGGAACAACTTATCCTGATGGGTCTAGGCGAACTTCCCAGGGGGTCACCCATCCCTGAACTTCCCCAGCTTAAACACGTTTAACCCAGGAGTTCTTTACCTACATTCAGCCCAAAAGGTATCCAGCTGGTATTGTTTATTTCCTTACTTATTCTTGATATATACTATACCCTTCTCTGTACTTTTGGGGTATTACACTCATCCTACTATTTAGGCTAGGATTTCACTCATTCAACCATTTAGGTTAGGATCTACTTCATCCTACCACTTAGGTTTGGATTTCTCTCATCTTACCACTCAGGTTAGGATCTTCCACAACCTTCCTTTAATATACCTCACTTGGATCATAAGAGGTAACCATGTTTGTCTCTTCATGATCTTTTTCCTTTTCTTTTTGTTTGCCCTTCTCAGCATAACAACCGTTAATGAAATGTCCAATTTTCCTACAACCATAACACTTCTTACCCTTCCCTTGGGTCTTGGATTTTGACCTACCTTTCCCTTTCTTGCTACCTTCCTCTTGATTCTTAAAGTTAGGTCTACCCCTCATCATATGGACCTCTATTTTCTCTCACTCCTTAATTCTAATTCCTTACTCCTGAGAGAATCTATGACAATTTCAGGTGTTAACGTGCCCCTACCATACTTAATGACATTTTTAACTTCTTTATAAGTATCAGGAATGGCATTTAAAAAATTAATTGTCTTGTATTCCTCCAACACTGTTTTACCACAATTTATGATATCTTGAACGGAGTTGTTAAAGACATCTAAGTTGTCATCTAGGTCCCTAGAGGGGTCAATCTTAAAACTAAAGAAACTTTCAAGTAAATAAAGTTTGTTGGGTGTGGATTTTTTCACATAGAGTTTTTCCAATTTTTTCCATAACTCTTTTGTAGAATCAAGTTTCCCTAGTTTCCTTAACACTGAATTAGAGAGATGCAAGATTATAGAAGTATAGGCAAGTTCATCAGCTTCAAGTTTTAGTTCCTCTTTAATACCTTCAGGATATTTTTCATCTATAGCCTTAGAGACTATTTGTTGAACTAAAATTCCCTTCATTTTTTGTTGTCATATAGAAAAATCTCCCTTTCCATTGAAAACCCCCAATTTAAAATGTGTGGTCATATTCACTAAGTATATGCTTAACACAAATAAGTACTGCAACTTACAAAAAACACTAAGTTTTTCACACTGTATCCTAAACAATGGGTATGCACAAAACATATTCAATTAAAGGGCAGATTTTTAACAGGGATAATATTGATTTACTAGGCACAATTTTTAAAGCACTAAGTCGTTAAAACAACCACAAGTAAATCACACATAAAATTTCAAAACAAACACTGGATACGCACTAAGAGTATAAGAAATTAGATATGCAACCTAAGGAGACTTTAAAGAAAAAAAAAGTTTTAATCTAAAAAAAAACTTAGGCAACAGATTCACAAAGAATTAAAGACCAATTAGGAACAGATTTTTCAAGCACTTAGCAATTTCTGTAATCACATAGATTAACACAGGTAATCACAATTCTAGCAACAAGCAATGGTTACCACCACATGATATATAACCCCCAAATCTAATGGCCACCCCTACACGATGACCTGCTAGTTCCTGGAAACGAAAATCACAGAATTTAAACCACAGAGGTTACCATTACAGATCTCAAGACTAATATTTGTGAATGATGTAGGATCGGATTTGAACACAAGAAGGGCACCCGGGCCTCCACACGCCGCCGCCTACAAGTCCACACACTGCTGGTCGGCAGGCGAGTGAGCAGCCACGTGCTGCTCAAGAAGATAACCCGTGACTTGCTGTGTAACAGCCCGCTTTCTCGGGCGTGTTATACCTTAGGAAATTTGGTCTATTTTTTTTTTTTTTAATCATTACATAATCCCGAAATTCCCTAAGGCCTATCTAGTGTTTAATTTACACACTAGAGATAAATACAATTTACAAAGCGGAAGCTGAATCGAACCTGCTCATGGCAATATATACATGAATAGCTAGACAAGTACTTATTACAAACGTTGTTACATAACCTTCGAAAAATAAAACAGATGTACTATTCATATCACAACATAACTTGGCACATTTTCTCGTTTCCTGACGTCTCGCGTCACCACACATCATTAATCTCGAAATCATCTCTGCAAGTCCCAACTGGAACGTTGAATGTTCCAGGGGCGAACCCAAGTTAGATGATGAACCATCTAAGTAAGGGTACATAATGCTATGTCATGAGTGTATGCAATGTCTTTCCTCGTAGGTGTCAACTGCACCCTCATGCTACCCACCATTTTAGCGGCCACCTCTTTCGAAGCCGGGGTGTATGGGTGCACCCTTGGTAAGGCAGCGGTGCCAGTTCGTACTCCCTACGGCCTCATATGCGTGTGATCAATGACATCAACGTGTAATCATGCATCTCATAGTCATGTATGCATTCTACGTGATAGATACATATCAAAGCATGTCAATATGATGAAAACATTTTCGATGAAGTACCACTTACTTCTAGAGCTTATCGGGCTATCTCGTAATCCGTGCCTTGCCTCGATTTGCGTGCCAACCTCAAGATTCGCGCCAAACACCTCAACTTTGACCTCAAAGCATCCTAATCATCATACGTATTTAAATAAACATTAAAACCTATTTTTCCATAATTTTTGGTATTTTCTATAATTTTTCCTCTATTTCTTCCTATTTTTCCTCAATAATTCCAAATTAAATATTTCTAGAAATATTTTCCCAAATATTTCACTACGAAAATTCATAAAATAATATTTTGGAATTTCTAAAATTTTCTAAAGAATTTTTCTTACCTTGGCTTAGCATCTCCGATTTTCTCGATTTGCGTGCGATATTCCCGAAAAGCGTGCCCGAGCCGTTTTTCTCATCAAAATCTCCGAGATATCACCGAAATATAGTTTCCTATCTGTTTGAAATTTTCTAAGATTTTTTCCCATCATTTTCCTATTTTTTCTTCTTTTTCTTTTCTTTTCTTCCTTTTTCCTTTTTCCTTTTTCTTCTTTTCTTTTTTTTTTCTTTTTCTTTTTTTTTTCTTCTTCCTATTCATCTTCTCCTTCCCCTGCTTCTTCTGCAACCCACGAGCACACCTAGCTTCTTCCAATTTTCTTCTTCCTCTCCTTTTTTTTCTTTTTTTTTTTCTTTCTTCTTTTCTTCCATTCTTCTTCTTCTTCTTCTTCTTCTTCTTCTTCTGTTTCCTTTCCAGCGCATGGACAGCCATGGCCGAACCAGCGCCGCCCGCGGTCGCTGCTGCTTGGCCTTCCGCCGATCGCTTCTCGGCCCTCCGCCGTCGCCGGCATGCACCATGGTCCGTTGCCTCCTCACCGCGAGACTCCATCGCGGCAGCCATGCGTGCTGCAAATTTGCAGCGGCTGCCATGGCCGCTTGCTGTGCGGCCAAACTGGGCTGCCTTCGGCCCAGCCAGCAGCTGCACCGGCTTCACCGGCCTCCGTCGCCACCTCCTTGGTCCGTTCGTGCATCGCTCAGCTTCAACTTGAGACCTTTGCCTCGCGGCCATGGCCGCTCAAATTTGCTGGAAGCTCGCGGCCATGGCTGCCGCGAGCTTGGTGCTTCTCTCTCTCTCTCTCTCTCTCTCCCTGCTGCTCTTCATTTGCCAAGCTTCATGCCTATTTATAGGCGCTCGGCTGCTTTCTCTCTTCACTGGCCACACCCCATTGCGTGCAGACCCTCTTGGCGTGTAAAATCTCCGTAAATCTCGGGCATGGAGCTTGAGTGCACAATCAATTTGCAGAGCTCCCATAAATCTCGGGCATGAAGTTGCGTGTACAATCAATTTGCAGAGCAGCCGCAGCACTCACGCACTCACAGCCAGCAGATGCACATGCATCTTATATATATATATATTATATATTACTTAAATATTATATATCACTTAAATCAAACAAGCTCACCTTACTTCTCCCATACATGTTGCGTGAAATCACACCATTTAATCCATGAAACTTGCAGAGGAATAGGATGCAATTGGAGACCCATGGCTTCTCACGCGCATACTGCTACGCTCAGATTATATATATAAATATATATATATATATATATATTACACTATATTAATAGAGAAATTATACTTTTAAGCCTTACATTTCATCTTAAATTTATTAGAATAATTATTTAATTGTAATTACATCCTCCAACATTGAATTAGATTGCATTCAAATACTGAAAATCTAAAATTAATAATTCAAAGCTTAGTTAAAAATGACCATTTTGCCCCAGTGTCTTCACCGGGCTATTGTTTCGTCCTAAAACCACTGAAGGGTTGCTCGTTACGCAAAATCGAAGCCCCCCTAGGGTTCCGTTGATTTTTTTAGGAGCCTCTTACAATGATTCGGTTTTACAGTCTAAATGATAGCTGTATTTTAGCTGTACCGAAAACTGTTCCGAATTCGATTTCTTTCAATACCATAAATCCTATCTCGATACGCTTGTCGAGACCATATAATTTTCCTTAAATAATTTTACCCCGAGACACTCCCTGTAGTCCATTCGGTATCCGAAATTGCTATAAAATCCATTTTTCGGTATCCTAAACTTATTAAAACTACGTGGCAGTCTTATCTAAACATGGGGTATTACATTCTCCCCTCCTTACAAAAATTTCGTCCTCGAAATTTGCCGTATCCTAAACCTCAAAATCAAAACTCTTGGGCTAACCACTTTTATCAAATCCTAGATAATCCATTTGTCAACCACCCATTCCTTTCGGATTTCTCTTCCCAGCTACTATCCACATAACTCGGTTCTTGGGCCACGAGTCTCCACTCGAGCTCCTATCTAAGTTGGCACTCACATTATCATAATGGGCCTGCGGCTCTCATATCCATATTCTCAATTTTTAATTTTCTTACGACATTTCTTTAATCCTGATTTCCTACGACGTCATCTATTTTGAATCAATCGATCGTGCTTTGATAATTTCTAATCTTGACACAAAGTCCCTGATCTTGATACATCTTAACTTTTACCAAATCGATCCTCAAAATATTTTTTTTTTTTTTTGTGTCATCATGCATCCTTAAATCCTCAACTCCTCAAACATCACTTATCTTGTCATCACGAAGTTGTTTCATAAGCTTCCAGACTGCCATAACAAGTCAGTGTTTATCACATGTCCTCGAAACTAGCTATGTCTCACCTTAAGTCATCATTGCTTAATCTTTACTTGTGCTAATCTATTCGAGATTTCTGTTGTTTCTTCACTCTTATAGGTATTCATTTCCCGATATAACCTCAAGTTTCTGACAATTGACCACAACTATGTACAATAGATTCTATTTGTCTCCAAAACTTTGACCGAAATTTAACGTTGTCTTCTAAGTCTAGCAATACTAATTTATTTGCATTGCTTGTTCCTTTGTTACTTGGTTGCTAATCTAATACCTATTTATCCATATACCTATAACTTAAATAACTCCTCGAACTTTTCGAAGTGATCCTCAAATAACATTTTATATCATCAAATTAATTATTCAATCCTCAAATTACTCTTCTAGTAATAACGTTTTATGTCAACTAACTTTAATCATGCTCAATCCTTTTGGAGCTACTTACTCAAGTTACTGACTTTTGCTTGAACCAACCTCAACTCAAAACATTGGGTTCGTCTCTTGAAATCTACTGGGATATCTGACCTTTTGGCACTTTCAATCCTCGACCTTGACTTCACGTTCCTGACACAGAGCCTCATGCTTTCATCATGTCTTTCTCAATTGGCTCACGACCTAGCAAGCAAGTCTCAGTCTTAACATCTATCGTGATATTCCCTAACATTATCCTCCATGTTTCTCATGCGTCTCCCTATCTGAGGAGTATGCCAATATATCCTCGATAAACACAATTACGAAAGTGTCTTTAATGCAGACGATACTTTGGTCAAATCATCAAATCATGACTCTATTGCCAATCTCCGGAATGCCTCATTCCCTCGATCGATCATCAATCACAATTACCCCAGCCTCTTGTAACTGTTCATCAAATTTGAGGTAAAGATATCGACTCTTAATTATCACATCTTTCAAAGCTCAATGATTTACGTCCTCAATTGAGCTACTTATAACTAAGCGTCTAACAACCTCAAGCTATTTATTGGCAATTTCATCACTAAGAAATAATTCTGATAAATCTTCAGAGAGCACATTCTGATATTTCTCTTACTTCCTCAATTTTCTCACGGCCGTACCACATATTGACAAACTCCTTATTTTCATAACTTGCTTATATCACTTTAGTGATCGTCTAGCTATACATCTCCCGATTTGCCCATTAGGGTTATCTAGATTAATCGTTTAGCCCAACAAGATTTTCATTCTCCCAAAATTGAAAATTATAGATCTCCAATTTGATTTATCAATACACGACGTTTCCTATCGCAATCTGACATCCTGGCCCATTTGCCATTATCTGCCTCTCTCAAGTATGCCAAAGATTTCTCAAAGACATCTATCCGTAATAATCTTGCTAACTGGAGTGGGTAGGTACTTACGTCTCTCTGGTAATCCTTAGGAAATTCCCGGAAATCTCAAATCGATTCTTCTTTGAAGATCTTTATCCAGATCATGTTAATTGGCTTCAATCATTTCTTATAAAGAGCCGAACCTCAAAATTTCCCGGGACTCTTTACCTAAAGATAATGATTCAGGTCTCCATACTGATGCACAAGGCATGACTTATCTGCAAGACCTTCGATTCCTCAAACCTATCTGGCACATTGAATCGAGGTTGCTATCTTACTACTCATCGACAGGGCCTTAAACTGGCCATGTTGTACTTCCAAAAATCTCGTTTATCGAGAATTTACTGACTCTTTAGATCTTGCTGATTATCGACGTACGACCATTCGTGACCTCATTGTCATACTAGGTACCGAGGTATTCTACTCCTCAAGTCTCGTACCGCTCGTCGTGTTACCCTACTCCCAAGATGACATTGAATCCTGATATACTTCTTTAAATAGGACACTTAGTCCAATTTCATTTCGAGTGATTCCCTAGGCTTCCGGCCTCTTTTAACCTTAGCTAGTGGCACACCTCACACCCTATACCATTGGGACTTAGACCCATACAAGGTACAGACCCTACTGGGCTGTCCCAGATTTTCAGCATCTGATCGTCTCCCAGGCAGTCTGACATGATGCTTCGATCGACGGGCTTCCCGTACCTTATCGCAAGCCATCCCTCAACCATCTGCACGTGGGTCCCTAGATCTAGATCTGTCACTGAGAACACCAAACCAGTAGTGTCATCACGCTGCTAGGGTTCTTATCCCGTCCTTGCGAGTCACATCGGTTACATCACTGCCAGCTCATTGATTCATACGCTATCATTTGACCATCTTCGGTCTCTCGCTTAACTTAATTCGTCGAATCTCTGATCTACACATCCTATTTTCGAGATACTAAATGATACTCGAAATACTTATAATTTGATCCTTACCTTTTAACTAGGTCTTGCCACATTAGACTAATCATTCATGATTCGATCATCCTTAATAACCACAGTTACCCTATCATATCGCGCCATGATTTGACTAATAACCTCAAATCAATAGTCTCTAAATCTCTCGGATCCATACTCACGGTTTATCGAGTCAACCTTACACCCGAATCATATCGTCAAATCCTAACATCAATAGCTAGATTATCTTGAACGGGCGTTTTATTGCTTAGCAAGATTAGATTCTCAAATCAATAACCTCTAAAACTTCAGTCGACCATTCCCAAATCTCTAAGTAGGGATCATGATTCAACCATTCTTGCTAACTATCATTTTTCGTATAACCTCAAATATTAATCCTCAAATTCCTATCGTTTCTCTTATCGAGATAACTTTACCTCAATCAAAATCAAACATTGAAATTTTCAAATTTTATTCTCCGAAAATGTTAACCGAAATATCATAGGTTTCTCAATTCCTATTCAACTTTTCCTAAGTCTCCAAATCAAACTTCTCATAAATCTTCTTGCTCTAAATTAACAATTTCTAAATCATCAGCAATCCCTAAGTCACCAAATTAGACTTCTTATAAATCTCCAGTAACTTAAGCTCTTATACTAACTGTATCAAAGTCACTTAAGATTTCTAATACAACTTAAGCTCTGATACCAAGTGTAACAGCCCGCTTTCTCGGGCGTGTTATACCTTAGGAAATTTGGTCTATTTTTTTTTTTTTTTAATCATTACATAATCCCGAAATTCCCTAAGGCCTATCTAGTGTTTAATTTACACACTAGAGATAAATACAATTTACAAAGCGGAAGCTGAATCGAACCTGCTCATGGCAATATATACATGAATAGCTAGACAAGTACTTATTACAAACGTTGTTACATAACCTTCGAAAAATAAAACAGATGTACTATTCATATCACAACATAACTTGGCACATTTTCTCGTTTCCTGACGTCTCGCGTCACCACACATCATTAATCTCGAAATCATCTCTGCAAGTCCCAACTGGAACGTTGAATGTTCCAGGGGCGAACCCAAGTTAGATGATGAACCATCTAAGTAAGGGTACATAATGCTATGTCATGAGTGTATGCAATGTCTTTCCTCGTAGGTGTCAACTGCACCCTCATGCTACCCACCATTTTAGCGGCCACCTCTTTCGAAGCCGGGGTGTATGGGTGCACCCTTGGTAAGGCAGCGGTGCCAGTTCGTACTCCCTACGGCCTCATATGCGTGTGATCAATGACATCAACGTGTAATCATGCATCTCATAGTCATGTATGCATTCTACGTGATAGATACATATCAAAGCATGTCAATATGATGAAAACATTTTCGAGGAAGTACCACTTACTTCTAGAGCTTATCGGGCTATCTCGTAATCCGTGCCTTGCCTCGATTTGCGTGCCAACCTCAAGATTCGCGCCAAACACCTCAACTTTGACCTCAAAGCATCCTAATCATCATACGTATTTAAATAAACATTAAAACCTATTTTTCCATAATTTTTGGTATTTTCTATAATTTTTCCTCTATTTCTTCCTATTTTTCCTCAATAATTCCAAATTAAATATTTCTAGAAATATTTTCCCAAATATTTCACTACGAAAATTCATAAAATAATATTTTGGAATTTCTAAAATTTTCTAAAGAATTTTTCTTACCTTGGCTTAGCATCTCCGATTTTCTCGATTTGCGTGCGATATTCCCGAAAAGCGTGCCCGAGCCGTTTTTCTCATCAAAATCTCCGAGATATCACCGAAATATAGTTTCCTATCTTTTTGAAATTTTCTAAAATTTTTTCCCATCATTTTCCTATTTTTTCTTCTTTTTCTTTTCTTTTCTTCCTTTTTCCTTTTTCCTTTTTCTTCTTTTCTTTTTTTTTTCTTTTTCTTTTTTTTTTCTTCTTCCTATTCATCTTCTCCTTCCCCTGCTTCTTCTGCAACCCACGAGCACACCTAGCTTCTTCCAATTTTCTTCTTCCTCTCCTTTTTTTTCTTTTTTTTTTTCTTTCTTCTTTTCTTCCATTCTTCTTCTTCTTCTTCTTCTTCTTCTTCTTCTTCTTCTTCTTCTTCTTCTTCTTCTTCTGTTTCCTTTCCAACGCATGGACAGCCATGGCCGAACCAGCGCCGCCCGCGGTCGCTGCTGCTTGGCCTTCCGCCGATCGCTTCTCGGCCCTCCGCCGTCGCCGGCATGCACCATGGTCCGTTGCCTCCTCACCGCGAGACTCCATCGCGGCAGCCATGCGTGCTGCAAATTTGCAGCGGCTGCCATGGCCGCTTGCTGTGCGGCCAAACTGGGCTGCCTTCGGCCCAGCCAGCAGCTGCACCGGCTTCACCGGCCTCCGTCGCCACCTCCTTGGTCCGTTCGTGCATCGCTCAGCTTCAACTTGAGACCTTTGCCTCGCGGCCATGGCCGCTCAAATTTGCTGGAAGCTCGCGGCCATGGCTGCCGCGAGCTTGGTGCTTCTCTCTCTCTCTCTCTCTCTCTCTCCCTGCTGCTCTTCATTTGCCAAGCTTCATGCCTATTTATAGGCGCTCGGCTGCTTTCTCTCTTCACTGGCCACACCCCATTGCGTGCAGACCCTCTTGGCGTGTAAAATCTCCGTAAATCTCGGGCATGGAGCTTGAGTGCACAATCAATTTGCAGAGCTCCCATAAATCTCGGGCATGAAGTTGCGTGTACAATCAATTTGCAGAGCAGCCGCAGCACTCACGCACTCACAGCCAGCAGATGCACATGCATCTTATATATATATATATATATATTATATATTACTTAAATATTATATATCACTTAAATCAAACAAGCTCACCTTACTTCTCCCATACATGTTGCGTGAAATCACACCATTTAATCCATGAAACTTGCAGAGGAATAGGATGCAATTGGAGACCCATGGCTTCTCACGCGCATACTGCTACGCTCAGATTATATATATAAATATATATATATATATATTACACTATATTAATAGAGAAATTATACTTTTAAGCCTTACATTTCATCTTAAATTTATTAGAATAATTATTTAATTGTAATTACATCCTCCAACATTGAATTAGATTGCATTCAAATACTGAAAATCTAAAATTAATAATTCAAAGCTTAGTTAAAAATGACCATTTTGCCCCAGTGTCTTCACCGGGCTATTGTTTCGTCCTAAAACCACTGAAGGGTTGCTCGTTACGCAAAATCGAAGCCCCCCTAGGGTTCCGTTGATTTTTTTAGGAGCCTCTTACAATGATTCGGTTTTACAGTCTAAATGATAGCTGTATTTTAGCTGTACCGAAAACTGTTCCGAATTCGATTTCTTTCAATACCATAAATCCTATCTCGATACGCTTGTCGACACCATATAATTTTCCTTAAATAATTTTACCCCGAGACACTCCCTGTAGTCCATTCGGTATCCGAAATTGCTATAAAATCCATTTTTCGGTATCCTAAACTTATTAAAACTACGTGGCAGTCTTATCTAAACATGGGGTATTACATGCTGGATCCAGATCTAGGGTCTTTTCGACCCAACTCACAACCTACAAAGAGAAATCAAACCAACATTACAAGAAGAATAGTTTTTAGCCACGGAATTTAGTGACGGAAATTCTATCGCTAATTTTTTTAAATATTTTTTTAATTTAGCGACGGAATTAGAATTTAGAGACGGGGCCAACCCCTTTGCTAAAAAATAAAAAAAAATTAAAATTTAGCGACGGGGTCCATCTCGTCGCTAAAAACTAAAAAAGTTAAATAAAAAAAAAATTTAGTGATGGGTACAACCCTGTCGCTAAAAAATTAAAAAAATTAAATAAAAAATTAAAATTTAGCGACGGGTTAACCCCTTCGCTAAAAAATAAAAAAATAAATAAAAAAATTAAAATTTTGGCGACGGGATCAACCCTGTAGCTAGAAAATAAAAAATAAAAAATAAATAATTCAAATTTAGCGATGGGGCTAACCACATCGCTAAAAAATAAAAAAAAAATTAAATAAAAAAATTAAATTTAGCGATAGGTCAACCCGTCGCTATAAATGAAAAAAAAATTAAATAAATAATTCAAATTTAGCGAGGGGTCAACCCCGTCCCTAAAAATAAAAAAATAAAAAAAATTAAAATTTAGCGACGGGTCAACCCCATGGCTATAAAATAAATAAAATAAATAAATAAAATTAAATAAAAAATTAAAATTTAGCAACGTGTCACCCCGTTGCTAAAAAAAAATAAAATTAAAATTTAGCGACGGGGTGAACCCTATCACTAAAAAATAGAAAAAAATAAAGAATTAAAATTTAGCGACGGGGTCAACCCCGTTACTAAAAAATAAAAAAAATAAATAAATAAATTAAAAATTTATTAAAAAATTTTACATTTAAACATATCATAATAGTTTTTACTAACATTAATGTTAGTAAAAATTAAACTAATAATTTTCTAAATATATTACAAATAAAAATCAAAATAAAAACATAATTTTTCAGTACTATTATAATAATTAATAAAGTTTTATTTGAATTAATAATGAAATAAAATTAAAATTAATATTCATTTCTCTTTACTAACACTAATATTAAAATTAAGATCTTTAAATAAGTTTGACAAATTTTGGTGTATAAATATAATTTTGAAATATTTATAACAGAATACTATAAATATATTTTATACACATCAATATACAAGAAGGCTTCTAGATCGGCTGGCTTGCATGCCAAACTTGATTATGAGAGGTTGGAGGTTCGAATCCGGTAGAGAGGTTTAGATAATAGCTAGGAGTAATATCCTAGCGCTGCCACGTGGCGAGTAGAGACGTGGCCATGTGGCGCAATGAGAGGCTAGGGCCTGACGTGCGTTGAATTTTGAATTTTTGGGTTGAATTTAGTGACGAGGTCAACCCCATCACTAAAAATTAAAAAAAATAGAATTTAGCAACGGGCTCAACCCCATCGCTAAAAAATAAAAAAATAAATAAAATTTAATAAAAAAATTAAAATTTAGCGACGGGGTTAAACCCATCACTAATTTCGTTGCTGATTAGCGACGGGTACAACCCCCGTCGCTAAAAAAATTCTGTCATTAACCCTATCGCTAAATTTCAGCAACGTTCTTTTTATCAACGGAAAGGTACCCGTCACTAAATCCGTCGCTAAAAAATTTACCGCCAGATTTTGATGTTTTAGTGACGAAATTTTTTATAGCTAAAACGTTGATTTTTTGTAGTGCAAGATCAGATCTGATATGAAAACCACTTACCATGAAATCGGATCTGAAAACAGTGGGGCTTTTCAGATTTGATTTGAACAAGGCACTACCTAGGAGCCAAATAAGGCTTTGATACTAATTGTTACGGAAAAACTACAAAACAGAAAGGGTTAGTCAGACTAAAATCAAACCAGATTTAATCGAAAGTAAAGATTGCAAGAACATAATGTAAAACTTCCTATTTCGGCAACAATGGCAGTCACAAAGACTACTCCAAGGCTTAGATCTGGAAGAAATCGTTCACCACTTTGGTAACGCCAACAAATAGGAACCACAAGCCACAACGAAGCCCCCAAAACGTAAGCCCAGAAAACCCCAACACCACTCGGCTGAACACAAACGAAACACTCTCTCACCCAAATGATCAAAGCCACACTTAGTAGGTTACAACAAAAGGTGGATCGGTCACAAAGATGGTGGGTCAAAAGCACAAAGCTAAGAGAGAAAACTTACCAATAAAAGAGACCTAAGTCTCGAATATGAAGATGTTGCAATCGACATCGAAGGATCGCCTTTCGCTCACAAGGAAAGGTGGTTGCACAAATGGAAGGATTGATCAACCTAAAGAAGGCAAGAAGAACTTCATCACAATCGGTTGAACATGGAAAGAGAAAGGGAGCAATCGACCAAGAAAGGAAACGCCAAAAGGAGGGGCAAAAGATATCCTTTTATATGAGGGCTTAAGGGCTAAGAGAAGTGGGCTTCTCCCACTTGAGCAAATGGGCTGAGATCCATTTGTCCTCCAAAGTGGGGATAGGACTTGTGGCCTGACTTCTAAAATAGGCTACCTAAAAGTGGTGATGGATTTTGGTTCTTCAATCTTGGATTGACGCCTATAAAGATAAAACTCATCCAAAAAATCATCATAACCTTGGGTCTCATTAGGAAACACAAAAACCAACAGAAACTAGATATAGTCTAAATAGATGAGTCATCACTAGATATTTTTATTTTCAATCCCATGGAATAATTTATTCTTCATTATCTTTGAATAAAGAATTTAACCCTTTAATATAGAATGCACCTAGATAAAAAATTGTCAAATTGAGGAAAAACAAATTGAAATAAGATTGTTTACATTCTAAGGTCATTGCAAGGTTTGCCCTTTGCTCATTTATGACAACTTTCATCTTTGTGTTTCCACTAATGCTTTTTTGTTGTTTGAATCTATTTTTAGATGCTACTGATTCTCTTGCTTGTGAATTTTGCAAGGTCTCTGAGAAGATTGTCCCTTGTATCTCTCATCTTTCTTGAGGAGTCCCTTTGTTGCTATCATCGTAAGGACCAAATTTCTCATACATCATATTTTCCTGAGGAATGGTGTTGGCTTCAATAGATGTTTTTCTTTAGAATTAATTTTCTTTCCACATTGCATATTTAAGGCTGTTGTGATTACTTTTCTAATGTGAGCGTGTACCTTTGCTTCTTTGTGTTTTTTTATGGGGTTTGCCCCGCTAGTCTTTTGTAAACATTATCACGCTTTTTTCTTTTTAATGCAATTTTCATTTATAAAAAAAAATAATCTCCCATTTTTTTGTGATGGTAAAATTTTAATATAAACAGATTTTTAACAATATTCTTATTCTTCCCCTTTTTATCATTATTAAAAAGGGTAAACTTTCTCCATGATTTCTTCTCCCCCTTTTTATCATTATCAAATCAATTGATGGGTGACAATCCGAAAATAGTTGAAACACTTGGTGCCATATGAGAGAAAATCTACAAAATCAAAATTATATCATTACTAATGTCACCACAAACTTACAAGAACACTACAATGTGACATTTTATTTGCTAAAAGATTTATATGCCAAAGTTTCCTAACTAATTTTTGTAATTTTAATTTTAATCAGCGAATCAAGGGTTGTTTTTATTTTTTTCAATAGGATAAAACTGTAATAACGCCCAAATTTTGCATATGTATTCCTAGATTGAAGGCATTTCTATCATTTTTATAATAAATGGAAGCGTCAATTGTACATGGGATCTGAATTTTTGTTTATTAGTTATAATTTTTTCAGTTTTCTCCATTTTTCAGTTCTATGTACTCCTAGATTGAAGGCATTTCTATCATTTCTAGATGTGTGCCCTAGGTTTCTGTTGAAGATTGGTTAAAATTAAAATTATAGTTGTTGATGGTTTGAATGGGTGTTGAAATTTCGGTGCTGCATTGAATTGAATGAATGCTTTATGTCAATTTTATTTTTTTAGTTTAATATTAGTTTTTGATGGCGTAGTGAGTCTAGTGACAACGAATATCTTTTTCTTCACCGAGAAATCTCATGATGCAGTTTGGTTAAATCGATTTGGAAGATGTGTGTCGGTTAAATTAGATTTTTGTTTATATTTGGTCCGGTTCGGTTTGGTTTTTGGGCTGTGTTTTTAGTTTGATTCTCAGTTCGGTTAGTTTAAAGTCTAAATTGGTTAGTTCGGTTTTAGTTATTTCGGTTAGTGTATCAAGTAGATTCAGTTCAGTTCGGTTCAATTATATCCTTAAGTTCAGTTCAGTTCAATTAGCTAAAATCGAGTAGTTCGGTTCGGCTATAACCGAATGCTCACCCCTAACCCTAATTAATAATGTAACAACCCACTTCTTCAGGGCATGTTATGCCTTAGGAAATTTGGTCCTTTTTTTTTTTTATCATTACATTATCCTGAAATTCCTTAAGACCTTATCTAGTGCGAGATATCTACACTAGAAAATAAATACAAAGCGGAAGCTGAATCGAACCTGCTCATGGCAATGCATATAATAATAACTGGACATGACATTCATTACAAAGTTAATTCATAAGCGTCTGACGATAAATACAATGTACATAATTCTTAAACTACTCATATTACAACATAACATGGTACATTTACTCGCTTCTTGACGTCTCGCGTCACTACACATCACCAATCTCGGAATCATCTCTGCAAGTCCCGATTGGAGTGTTGAATGTTTCAGGGGCGAACCCAAGTTAGATGATGAACCATCTAAGTAAGGGTACATAATGTTATGTCATGAGTGTATGCAATGTCTTACATCGTAGGTGTCAACTGCACCCCTCATGCTACCTACCATTTTAGCAGCCACTTCTTTCGAAGCCGAGGTGTATGGGTGCACCCTTGGTAAGGCAGCGGTGCCAGTTCTACTCCCTACGGCCTCATATGCGTGTGATCGATGATATCAACGTGTATTTATGCATTTCATAGTCATGTATGTAGTCTACGTGATGGATACATATCTGGGCATGTCAATATGATGAAAACATTTTCGAGGAAGTACCACTTACCTTCTCAAGTTTATCGGGCTAACTCGATATCCGTGCCTCGCCTCAATTTGTGTGCCAATCTCAAAATTTACACGAATCTCTTCAACTTCAGCTTCAAAGTATCCTAATCACCATAATTATTTAAATAAACATTAAAACCTATTTTTTCATAATTTCTGGCATTTTCTATAATTTTCTCTCTATTTCTTCCTATTTTTCTTCAATAAATCTAGATTAAATATTTCTAAAATATTATCTCAAATATTTCACTACGAAAATTCATAAAATAATATTCTTGAATTTCTGAAATTCTTTAGGGAATTTTACTCACCTTTACTCAGCATCTCCGATTTTCTCGATATGCGTGCCCTATTCTTGAAACGCGTGCCCGGGCCATTTTTCTCGCCAAAATCTCCGAGATATTACTGAAACATAATTTCCTATTTTTCTGAATTTTTCCCATCATTTTCCTATTTTCTTTTCTTTTCTTTCTTTTTTCTTTTCTTTTCTTTTTTTCCTCTTCTACTGTTCATCATCTCCTTCCTCCGTCTGCAGGCGCGAACCAGCCTTCTTCCTCTTCTTTTTTTGTTTTTTTTTCTTCTCTTCTTCATTCTTCTTCTTCTTCTTCTTCTTCTTCTTCTTCTTCTTCTTCTTCTTCTTCTTCTTCTTCTTCTTCTTCTTCTTCTTCTTCACGACCTATGCCTCTGCTCCTTCTTCCTCGCTGCCCTGCCATGCGCGCACAGCGCCAGCCGCCACCGCTGTCTCGACCAGCACCGCCTAGCAGCTTTACCGCCGTCTCCATCACGAACTGTCGCTAGCACCATGCCCGCAGCATCTCGCAGCAGCCTCCCCTGCTTGTGTCGGCCTGCTGGAGCTTGCTGCCATGGCTGCCATGGTCGCGGCTCAGCTATTTTCGGCTGCTTCTCGAGCTTCCGCAGCCTCCGTCGACTACTGCGCAACCATCAGCGAGCTGCACCTTGCCGTGAACCACCACGACCCACTCCCCTGCCTTACTCAGACTTGCGACCATGGCCGCTTGAAGCTTGCGGCTATGGCCGCTTGCTGCCACCGATTGCCTCTCCCTCTTGCAATCTCATTCTCTCTCTCTTTCTCTCGGCTTTCTTCTTCATGCTTCTCCATTGGCCAACACCCCCTGCCTATTTATAGGTAGCGACTGAACGTGCATATATAAATGTATATACATCACATTAATTGCTTCGTCGGCTTAAATCTTGCTGCATATCTCCCTTAAGTCCCGCTGCCATTCTCTTCCTCAATTCTTGCTGCCATAATCTCTCCATTTTACAGCCAAAATCTCAGCCATTAAAGCTTCACAGAAGCTGGCGATCCATTCACGCCCACTGCCCATTCATGCCCACACGCGCACATGCATTTATATATATATATATAAAATATTTATTACATTTTAATTTAAGAAAATTACACGTTAAATCTCAAATTTCATCCCTATTACACTTGTGCAATTCTTTAATTATAACCATGCCCTTATATCTTAAATTAATTTGTATTACAATACCAAAAATTCACAATTAATAACTTTAAAGTTACTTGATTTGGACGATTTTGCCCCAGTGTTGACACTAGGCTATCGTTTCATTCCAAAACCATTGAAGGGTTGCTCGTTACGCAAAATCGGAGCCCCCCTAGCATTCCGTTGATTTTTTGGGAGCCTTCTACAACGATTCAGTTTTACAGCCTAAATGATAGCTGTATTTTAGTTGTACCGAAAACTGTTCCGAATTCGATTTTTTTCGATACCATAAATCCTATCTCGATACGCTCGTCGAGACTATATAATTTTCCTTAGACAATTTCACTCTGAGGCATTCCCTGCAGTTGATTCGGTACCTGGAATTGCTATAAAATTAATTTTTCAGTATTCTAAACTCATCGAAATGACGTGGCAACCTTATCTAAACATGGGGTATTACAAATAAAACTATTTGTAATAAATAATAATACTATTTCTATCTTGTGACACAAAACAAGGCATACTTATATTTATTGGCTATTAATTACTTCTTAATATATAGTATCTCCTGTTGACTAAAGATAATATTCATCTTTTAGTCAATAGGAGATAGTAAATAGTCAATAGGAGATAATATTCATCTTTATTTTGTGCTACTAAGATTATGAATAATTATCGAAATTGTCAAACAATTTACACAATAATAGAAAGAATTGGCACGTGTTTAGACCAAAATTAGTGACTGAGATTGTAGGGAGTTCAAACACGACTGTTTACTTTAGAATTCTTAATATATTAGTAAATGTATCATTCAATGTATGTAAACGTAATCGTAATTAAAAATAACAGAACACTTGAACGGGTGATGACCGCCATGATCACATCCAAAATCTTATTTGCCAACGTACACGTACGTACGTGTTGTAGACAGCTCGTTGAATAATTACACAACATAGAACTATTTTTACCGATCTAATTTGATTTCACTGCTATGGATGAAATGCTATGCCATTTAGTTTGAAAATGCTTATTCAAAACATTAGAATATGATGAATGCATGGAGATAAAGCTCAAGCGAGGGAAACATCAACCTCCAAGAAAAACCAAAAACAAAACAACGCCTGAAGAACAAGACTGTCAACTAAACACAATAAACAATAAGTCAACAATCAACACAGAAGCCTCCAAAGACATCGAAATCAAACCCACACTAGAGCCTAAAATTAAATCAAACAAACAACAATAAAGGAAAAACAAATTAATATTCCAAGGTCTTAGTTGATCATCCAACCATCAACTAAGACCTTGGAAAGGAGACGAGAAATAGAGATGTGATAAGGTTGTGAGCTGGAAGAGAGAGAGAGAGAGAAGATAATAAGTGAAGATGCACAAGAAAGTCCTATAAGAATTTAGGATCGAAAATAAAGCTCAATTAAACCATTAAACATACAAAAGAACACAAAAGATTTATGTAAAAAATCCAAATTAGAAAAAATTACAAGTAGAAATAACAAAATATCACTATGATAATATTATTACAATAATTTTAGAGTACTGGTCACTCATTTATAAATCTATCATAGGTTCGATCAATGAGGAAAGATGATTGGAAATAGGGGGCTAAACAATGGGGGTTGAAGTGGAAGAGGGGAGAGCCAATCGAGCAAGGCGTTGGAGAAACATCGATCGTTGGAGTCATCGACGAAAAATGATTATCTACTCCTTGACCATAAACCCGAGGTTGAGAGAAAAAGAGAAAATTAATTATATCCCTTATGATATTTTACTCCTTACGTAGAATTTAATGTCTTTATTTCATGTGTATAAATGGTATTCTCATACCCTTAATTAAACCTTTAAACATTTTATATTTTTTTAATCAATTACTAATTAAAGAATAAATTACAATAACTATTCTTGAGTTTTCCCAAATTACAAAAAGTACTTGGCCCATGAGCTCACATTGTGTAGCTAGGCCAAACCCAAGGCACAGGTTAAGCCGAATGGGTCAACCCATTTTTTGTGGAAAATAAAAAAATTTTGAAAAAATTTATGTATTTAGATTTTTTAAGGTAATTACAAGATATAATTTTTTTTTCGAAATTCAAAATGTGAAGTTGTGAATTCTATATATATATATATTATTGAATAGGTTAAAATAAATGTATATATTACTATTAGGTAATTTAAATTTTAAACACACTAAGTCATTGATAATTTTATATATAATTATATGTTAAGTTAATAATTAAACAACCAATTGCAAGAAAGTAAAATGCACTTGAAGAAGTTCATTAAAAATTATATGATTCTCGTAACTTTTTATAGGAACTATCAACCTTACTTAATTATTAGCTTTTTACAAGAGTTAGAAAACTTTTATGAATCCTTCTTCATAGCTAGATCCCTACCTTAAACCTGAGTTAATACAACAATAAATAAAAATTCTAGACCTTTTTGATTATTGAGTACAAAAAAGAATGCACAATATTGGCTTTGCAATTGTTGCAACACTTCCTTTAGTCGTTAAGCTCATCTTTACTTGCTTCATCTACTAACTCAATCATTTGTTGTTCGAATTTCAAATCAAGCCAAAAGGAAAACCACATTTATAGTGTTTTTGCTGACAATCTTGCCTTTTTGGATCCAACACTGTCACATGCAGAGAAAAACAGACTCCAATGATATTATGGACACTAAAAGGATTAGTACATTGCGGACCATGAAATCCAAAACTGAATATGTATATTGGTTTCAACAGCAACGAGGCAAAACATTAAAATTATTAATTTCATCTTTAGAGAAACCATCTCCCTATTTAAATAAAAATCTAATTCCTTAAATGCACCAATTGTTATTTTAGTAGGTGCCTTTGTTGATCTTTTGTTTCAGTGTTCCTTTTGATTTTCCCTGTCTAAATGCACCCATACTATCTTCCCTAGGTTTTAAACAATTCTAATACAATTTATGCATTTAACTTATTAATTAAGTCCATAGCTCGCATCTTTCTATAATCAACATCTATTTTCAAAACGTCACTAAAAGGGTTCATTACAACAAAAATGATTTGTTGACGCATATTTTTTAGGGCATTTTTTAGAAAGTGTCTTCTAAAATACCATTTTAAGGCACAATCTAAAAAAGTGCCCTAATACAATAATTTTAATGAGGCACAACAATTAAGTGTCCTATAAAATACCATTTTAAGGCACAATTTAAAGAAATGTCCCAATAAAACAATTCTAATGAGGCAGGATAATAAAATGTCTTAATAGACAAATATAAGTGTCTTAATAGATAAATCTAATAGGGGCATAATTTTTGAAATGCCCCATTAAAATAATTCTAACAAGACACTCTGATAAAGTGCCCTAATAGACAAATCTTAAGTGCCCCAATAGAATAATTCTGACAAAACTTAGATATACTATAAAATAAACATAGGCACATATATTAATAAGATGATGTGTAGATTAGGTGGTCACGCGTGTGCAAGAAGAAAGAAAGGTTCAGGATTCAAACTGAGAGAGAAGTAAGCTATAGTTAAGAGAAGGCTTTGTGGGGGATATGAAAAATAAATTTATAGTAATTTTTTAGGCATTTTTAAGTGTCGCAACAAACTTAAATTTATAGTTATTTTTGAAGCATTTGTAAGTGCCTCAATACGTTTTTGGGGCACTATTACACGCGGCATTATTATTAGTACCCTAATAGTTAAAATGCCCCAATAAACTATCTATTAAAACATTTTTAAATGCCTCTTAATCGAAAATTTGTTGTAATGGTCTAAGATCTTCGTCAAACATCCACTTTTGTGGGATCTAGCTATTAGGTAAAGTGATGGAATAATCATCTCCTATTATATTTTAGATTTGCTTCCATTGGTGCAAGAAATGACGTTTTCTTTTTTTTTCTTTTTCTTTTTTGTGCTTTATATTCTCAAAAACATTGTTCTATAATGAATGTTTCTCGTAAAAGAAAAATAAAAACTATGTTGTTGGCAATGATGGATCTAGGAGTGGATCTAGGGAAGGGCTAGCCCCTAGATTCATAGGTCATTTTAGCCCCACTTCTCCCAAATGGACCAGATTCACAGGGCATATCTAGGGAAGGGCTAAGACTGCCCCTAAATCTGCCCCTGGTTGTTGGGTATTTACAACCTTAGAGTATAAGCATGATAAGATGAAGATATTCAAGTTGAGACAAATTAGAATATAAAATAGTTGTGAAATATTATATTGATTTAGCGTTAGATTGCCTATAAGTTATTTATCTGGTATTTATTTGATTATTTTGCATCTAGCTAGCAACAATCAAGTAGAAATGGTGCACTATTATAGGCAAAGCTCAAATATGTTTATGCATAAAAAAGAAACAATCTATAGCATAAAGTATGTACCTAGCCAGGTATACAAGTCATTATTCCATAAAAGCATAGAGTAGTAGTCCATTATTCAAATGATTTTTGAGAAAAGAAGGGGGAAAGTTGTCCAGCAACTCCACTGCCATAGTCAAGGATAAGCCTCAATGACAGACTTAATTCCCAAAGCTCAAGTGATTTTTGTTGGGTATCCAGAGATCATTATCAATGAAAGAAGAGATAAATTTGAGAGAAAAATGAATCTATTTCATCGAAATAGAATCTACAGAAGATTTACACAAACTCTTTCTACCTCAAAAACCTCTCACATTTTCTAACCTTTCTATCTCTCTAGATACTCTCAACCTGAGATATACAACATAAGAAGGGAGAGGGTATTTGTAGCTAGGTGATCCAAGGGTTACCTAACTTGCTGCTAAAGTAATGAACAGTGGCTGGACATCTTCAAATCTCTTAACTTGTTGCCAAAGTAATGAACAGTGGTTGGACATCTTCAAATCTCCCCCTCCAGCCATATCTGGGTTAATTGTTATCTGACAAGTATCCTGGCCAAACATTCAGTCACATGAGTCCCCCAATGAATGCAGCCCAAATCCCGACACACAATACCCTGATATGCAAGATGTCAAAAAGATGGGTGACTGACAGTATTAACTGCCCTGGATCGTCTGTGGCCAGTCATGATAATCGATAGTTGGGCCCATATCACCAACCATCATCTACCAGGACGTAGCGGTCGACAACCAGTAGCTTAACACTCGTCACCATAATAGACCGCCCTCTTGGAAGGAGAACATGACCACACCTAGAGACTTGGCTAACCCTGAAACCAAACTCGGCCCTAGGGTGGATACTACCCCGAGGATAACCTAGCTTCATTCCACAAAAGAATAGGAGAGGAAACTAACTCTCCATTGAAACAAGAACAAGACCCAATTTACTATTCACGGTCAAGTTACTATTCATGACCCAGTTACTATTCACGACCCAGTTACTAGTATCAAAACTTATCCCGACTGATCGTGGTTTAACCATATAAGGACAATGATGATTTACTAGCAATTGTTGAGGATTAAAAGGAGTAAAATAATAATAATAATAATAATAATAATAATAATAAATATTAATTATTATTAAAATCCCCCCAATCCTTACAC
Organism: Diospyros kaki; assembly: GCA_036245055.1. Taxonomy (NCBI): domain Eukaryota; kingdom Viridiplantae; phylum Streptophyta; class Magnoliopsida; order Ericales; family Ebenaceae; genus Diospyros; species Diospyros kaki. Next base: position 24,569,102 of record BSEG01000011.1, on the reverse strand, counting down.
TCACGGCCAAATGCCATCTTCTGCAGCCTAATATTCAACATTTAATATAAAATATATATATATATATATACTCACTCTAGTTTTATAATTATAATATTATAACACACCCACAGTGATCAATTCCATCCTCCCACTCACGGCCAAAGGCTATTCTTGAATGCATGCATTCATTTGTTTATTAATAAATTTACATGCTCCAGCTTGCACTCAACACCTCTCGCTCTATGATGCACACGCTCACAGCACTCAAAACACCCACTGCACCTATATATATGTACACTCAAGCATGGTGATTTACACACACAGAACCTCTTGGCCAAGGGCCTTCTCCTGCACCTAACACTCAAACGCGCACACACATAGTGAACTCCTTGGCTCACGGTCTCCCTCTTGCTCGCTGCACACACCCACAAGGTTATATATATATATATATCAGCACCCACATACACCCATATACACTTCCAACAAGCTCCTCTGGTGCACAACCCACCTGCTACAATACATATATACATATCCATGCTACATTTATCCAGCACCAGGATATTATCCAGGCCATCCGCAAACCATTACCGAAGCAACGAAACTAAAGAAGAAACAAGAAGAAGATGAAGGCTACACACTCACGGCTGGACCAGGACATACATATTTATATATATATATATTTCATGCTTTCATCTTCTTTTTCCAGAAACTAAACTCACAGCACTCGCGTATATATATATATATATACGCACAACAACCATGGCAGAAAAACACCGCTTACCCACTCGCCAATAATTAATAGGGACTCGAGAGGGAGAAATGGAAAAGATGAGCTTGCATAATCAATGAAGGAGAAGAAGAATGGGACTTGCATAAGCAAAGGAAAGAAATGAGAATGCTTGCCTGATTCACAAAGAAGAAGACTCCAAAAGCTGCCAAACTCTCCTCCTTCTTCCTTTGTTTTCTTCTTCTCTCGGCACTCTAAAAATTCTCTGCCTAATCCTCACATTCTCTCTGTTTATATAAGCTGAAATTACAGACAAGAGGAGACAGCAACTAGACAGCCTGGAAACTCTCTACCACCACTCTAAAAGTTGGGATTTTTAGTCGAGAAATGGCTTGGGAACTCGCTTCCAGAAGAACACGTTCATCTGATTTCAGAGAATACCCGAATGGCCGACCCGGATCCGGATTTGAGAGGATTTAATGAAAAGCGGATATTTCTGGACAGATTCGACAGGGTTTCGAATTTTGGACATAACTCATTCGTCCGAGCTCCAATTGAGCTGATTCAAAATAGTATGGAAAGAAAAGATATAGATCTACAACATTTGTCATTTAAGGTTTGAGAGAATCTGGTTTAATCACAGTTAAAATTTAGATTGAATGAGGAGGCAGAATGCTGGAATGCAGCATTTATGGAATTCTGGGCAACTGCGACACACCGCACTAATTTGGCCATAACTCTCTCATATGATCTCCAATTTTGGTGATTAAAGATGATATGGAAATTTAAGAGAAATAGCTACAACTTTCGTGTTTTGGGTTTTCAAAGATTTGGTTTTAATAAGGGTCGAAATTAGCTTGAACTGAAACATTGCATACTGAAAATATAAGCAGATCCGAATCACCTACACCCTATTTGAATCACTCTCTCTCAATTCGGGTCACACTCGCTATCCTAATCGAATACCTATTAAATTAATTACGATATTCCAAACTTACACGCAACACTTAATTAACTAAATTCGGGTCATTACACTCTTACTCAAGGGTTGGTTAGAACTGAAGTGGGGCAACTATTCCTTTCCCTTCTTAAGTTCCTGAATTTGACTTTCCAAAAAACACAATCGCCTTTCCTGCGAAGTCCCTCCTTCTCGTAAGGGGGAAGAAGTAGATCCTGCAGCCTCAGAGGGATGAATTTCTTGGCCCAACTGGCGGGACTGATGGGGTTCCCAAGTACGAGGAGGTGATTGGGGCTCCTCTCGCTGAGAGGGCACATGCGGACGACGTTGTTCATTCTGGTGTAGATAGCCAATCAAAAATTTAGTTAAATGTTGGACCTAATTTTCCAATCTAGTGAGTCGATCCTTTGGCATTGGATTAGCTGGAGGCGGTAGACTCTCCCCTTGTGTCGGGGCCTCTAGATTGACACCAGCTTGGCTACGAGTCATATCTCTTCGGGGAGCCATGTAGTTAGTTATGGCAAGGAGCGAAAGTAGTTGATACTTGTGGAAAGACCGAGGTCCGAGGTGAGGAATGGAAGTCTGAATTGCGAGGCAAGGAAATAAGAGGCTGGAGAGTATGAACGTCGAGTCCCACGGTGGGTGCCAAATGATGATGGTTTTTGGGATTGACCACCATGAGCCACCTTTGCGAATGGACCTTGGGAATAGAACCTTGGACTTGGCGATGTCGGACCTCGGTGATAGAACCTGCAAGACAATGGAGTGACGGGGCTAGGGTCCCCCGGGGTGGACTCTGACGCTCAAATTAGTAGAGTAAATGCAGGTCGTAATAAATGTAAGAGCTGGAGAGCTTCCCCATACCTGGTGAGGACCCCAGCTTTTTATAGGCGGGTCCATTATAAGGTGCCCGAGATGGGTGGGCATGACTCCCGATAACTCCCGTCAAGCTGGAACGAGTCTCGCGGTCCGATCCGGATTTCTTGGACTCTTCTTCGGATTGTAGACTTGCCACGTGTTAGTCTCTCGGGCAATCCACATGGCAAACGAGGCCAATAGCGCGTAGGGGTATTCTTGTAATTTTAGGTAGTGCCACATCACTGCCAAAGTAATCAATAGTGGCTGGACATCTTCAATTTTATGGTAATTGAAACCAGCTTCATAGAAGAGTTGTGCCCATTCTTTCTTGGTTCTTTCTTTACCTGGTGAGATAGCTAACATCGTTGTGTCAAGAAAGAGTTGTGCTCGGAAATGCCCATCATCTTCTTTCTGGTTGTCTAGCACAACATCAATGACGATCACCTTGCCACCCTTTTCCTTGCTTGGAATTGTTTCTTTACATTTCTTCAATATCTTTATGCAAGTTTCATCATCCCAATCATGTAGAATTTCCTGTGCCCAATATCTAGTCATAGTTAATATTACCATAATGTTTTACATGTTGGGAGGCATAATGTCCTATACCACTTAGGATTATATCATGTAAAATATATATAGAAACGCATAAGTTTAACATGGTTTGACCTCAATACTTACATCTACGAACTCATGATTAGGGGATAATCTACTAAGATAGTATTTGTTAACCAAGATATGAATTAGAAAATGTGGGATATGGAAAGTATCTTAGACAAAATTGATTTCCATTGTGTTTGTTAAATTTTTTAGAAAAAAGTTACATGATTTCTTATTTTGAACTTTACAAATAAATTATATATATTGACAGAGTCTTATCTTACTCATTTTAATAAACACCACCTAAGTGAGTAGTTTAATTTGTATGACTAAACTTAAAACTAGCCAATATACATATGCAGACCTGACACCTTGACACTCATATGGTACCAATGTCTCACCTTAAGGCACTGTTTACCTTAGAATTCTTAATATATTAGTAAATGTATCATTCAATGTATGTAAACGTAATCGTAATTAAAAATAACAAAACACTTGAACGGGTGATGACCGCCATGATCACATCCAAAATCTTATTTGCCAACTTGTTGTAGACAGCTCGTTGAATAACTACACAACATAGAACTATTTTTATCGATCTAATTTGATTTCACTATTATGGATGAAATGCTATGCCTTTTAGTTTGAAAATGCTTATTGAAAATATTAGAATATGATGTTTTACTTTTTTTTTTTTTTGGGGGGGGGGGGGGCAGTTCAGGACACCAAGGAAACATGGCACAAGGCTGACCCACCATGAGAGAGAATGTACGGAGATAAAGCTCAAGCGAGTGAAACTTCAAAGAGCCGATAAACCAGAGTAGGGAACATCAACCTCCAAGAAAAACTAGAAACAAAACAACGCCTGAAGAACAAGACTGTCAACTAGACACAATAAACAAGAAGTCAACAATCAACAGAAGGCTCCAAAGACATGGAAATCAAACCCACACTAGAGCCTAAAAATCAAACAAACAACAATAAAGGAAAAACCAATCTAGCTAGATACTGGCACATCCATCGCTATAGTCAGTTAGTCATCTTGTGCAAGATCATCCAACCATCAACTAAGACTTGGAAAGGAGTCTAGAAATAGAGATGTGATAAGGTTGTCATTGGAGAGAGAGAGAGAGAGAGAAGAAAAGAGAATAAGTGAAGACACACAAGAAGGTCCTAAAGGAACTTCCAAATTTGATTTGAAGTTCAGAAATACTAACAAATTTAATTATTAAAAAACTATATTTTGCGACGATTTATAAAAAATTGCATCAAAATTTAGATAAAATAATTTAATAATTAAAAATTTAAATTAAATTAACATTTGATAATTTATTTTTAGAAAATAATCTAATATTCAAATTAAAACTATATAAAATTTTGATAATTTATAAAAGTAAATTTTAATTTAAAAAATATGTTAACTCTTCTTTTTATTTTTTAATTAATTAATTAATTAAATTTAATTCAATTGATTTATTTTTAATTTATTCCATTATTCTTTTAAAAAAAATATTTTTAATTTAATCAATTAATTAATTTTTTAATTTATATTAAAAAAATATAAAATTTAACCTTGAAAAATAGTAGATGGATTAATATATAATTAATATGCGTGGGCATATAACAAGGGGGCTTTATAGATCGGTTAGCTTCGCGCACGTACGGTAGGTCCTTGGATCAAAATTGGGGAATGCAGCACACAGGGCTTACGAGATGAGAAGTCGCGCACGCGCGTGTGTCAAAAACAACAGTTGCTAAAGTTCAATGATTTTAGCAAATTTTAGCGACAGTTCTGAAACTGCCGTTAAATATTTCCAACGGCTACAAAAAATATAACTTTGCGACAGTTACTCCAATGGCTGCCGAAAACCGCTGCTAAATGCTATACGATGGCTATATCTATGACGATTTTAAAAACTGCTACAAAATGACAAAAAAAACAAACACTTCTAAAATTTGATTTTTTTGTAATGTATAATTCATTAAAAACATTTGATAACTCTTCTTTAAAAACTCATATTTAATAACTCATTTAAACAAGAAGTCAACAACCAACAGAAGGCTCCAAAGACATCGAAATCAAATCCACACTAGAGCCTAAAAATCAAACAAGCAACAACAAGCGAAAAACCAATCTAGATATTGGCACATCCATCGCTATAGTCATCTTCTGCAAGATCATCCTACCATCAACTAAGACTTCGAAAGGAGTGGAGAAATAGAGATGTGTTAAGGTTATGAGTTAGAGAGAGAGAGAGAGAGAAAGAGAGAGGGAGACAGATAGAGAATAAGTGAAGACAAACAAGAAGGTCCTATAGGAATTTAGGATGGAAAATAAACCACGATCAAATCATCTAAGATACAAAAAAAAAAAAAAAACGTAAAAGATTTAAGTGGAAAGCCCAAATTGAAAAAAATCATGAGTGAAGAGAATCAAATATCACTATGATAATATTGCTACAATAATTCTAAGGTTTTGATCACCTATTTATAAATCTAACACTCATCTATAGATGTATATAAAAAATAATTTAAGTAAATTTATATTCTAATCAGAAAATGAGTCACCATTAAATTTGAATTTCAACTCAAAATTATCACATGTTTGATTTACAAGGAATGATGTTAGGAAATAGAAGGCCAAAGCAGTGTGGGGTGAAGTGGAAGATGGGAGAGCCAATTGAGCAAGACCTTGGAGAAAAATTGATCGTTGAAGTCATCGACGAAAAACATTTATCTACTCCCTAGCTATAATCCCTAGGAAAATTAATTATGTCCCTTGTGATATTTTACTCCTTACATAGAATTTAATGTCTCTATGTGTATAAATGGTATTCTCATACCCTTAATTAAACCTTTAAACAATTTAAACATTTTATATTTTTAATCAATTACTAATTAAAGAATAAATTACAATAACTATTCTTGAGTTTTCCCAAATTACAAAAGTACTCATCACATTTTGCAAATAAAAAGGAATGGGATAAGATAAATATTTTACCCCTCTCTCTCTCTTTCTCTCTCTCAATCACATAGAAGGAATAGAACAAAACAAAAAATTATTTGTAGCAATTAACTGCTATCACCAATTACCCATTACCATTAAACCTATAGAAAAGAAATAGATAGAATAGATAAATGGAATGTTGTCTTTTTGTACTCTATTCTCAAAAACATTGTTCTATAATGAATGTTTCTAGGAAAAAAAAAAAACTATGTTGCTGGGTATTTGCGGCCTTAAAGAGTATAAGCATGATAGGAAGAAGATATTCAAGTTGAGATAAATTAGAATATAAAATAGTTGTGCAATATTAGAATGATTTAGCGTTAGATTGCCTTGCCTAGAAGTTATTTATCTTCGTATTTATTTGATTATTTTGCATATAGCTATCAACAATAAAGTAGAAATGGTACATTATTATAGTTAAAGCTCAAATATGGAGCTTGCTACACTGCCCGATCGTGGATGACGCACAAGATGACCACAATCGGACTGCTTGATCGAGCTTCATCTCAGATCATTACCAGAAAAATACGTTTTTGTGACCAACTTAATCAATCGGTAATTAGCAATGGATTAACGACCGATTTTTAACATTTGCGACCGAATTATTTTCTAAACGATTCAGTAACGTAAACTTCAGTTGGTAATTATGCAATCGATTTTGACCACAAAATTTGCGACCAATTTTTTTTTCCGATCGATTTAGCAACAAAAACTGTCGTAGCTAATTGTGCGACTGATTTTGACAACAAATTTTGTGACTGAATGTTCGGTTGGTGGATTTTCGACCAACTTTGCCACTGAAATACGTCAGTTGGTAATCACGGACCGAATTTGCTATCAACTTTTCTGTCTGATTTTTTTTTGTTTTAGTTGAAACATCTCATTAGTTGTTAAATCAAAATAAAGAAATTTATGAAAATAATAGTAATAAATAATATACGCTCATAAAACTAAAATAATTTAGTTATTAAATAATTTATGATGATAATAAAATATTTTACTATATTGCATCAAATTAATATTTATTTTAAAATATAATTATATTAAGTAATATTTTACATAATTGCATAAAATATTAATTCATTATCATTTTTAGCTCCCCCACCCAAAAACATTATAAATAAATAAATAAAAGTGGGTTTAAATAATGTTCAAATCAAATGCAATGGATTTAAGGGTTAGCAACAGATGAAATTTCCAACAAAAGTTTGCATTCTCTCTATATATATATATATATTATCAATTTGTTTATACTCTGTGGAATAATTTTTGGCCAAAACACTTAGCAATAAATATAAGCTCACTATATTATATATAATATATAAAGGTGGGTTTTACCCTTACCGGGCTTAATAGGCCTATTAAACCATATCAGGTTGAATACTATATTATACATATAAAGGCGGGTTAAACACTAACCGAGCTTAATAGGCTTATAAAACTAGTAACGGGTTAATACTATATTATGCAAATAAAGGCCTGTTAAACTCTGATCAGGCTTAAATGGCCTATTAAACCTGTTACGGGTATAATAGCTTCGAGTTTAATGTGCCCATTACACCCGGAACGGGTTTAACTTGCCAAATCAGCTCGGAACAAACAAAATTGGGCCTAAAATGCACAACAACTTTATATTTGTTAATAAATACGTCATACACCAATGCAAGTTAATCAAATGAAGATCACAAATCATTTTATAAATGTATTCATCCACAGGCATATGTACAAAAATCAACATTTTGGACAAGAGCTTGCTATATATTTTGATTACATATCAGCATAATATACATTTTACATATGAACAAATTACATATACCAATTGGTGATGAGATATTTTACTGAGGGCAAATTTACTCTACTACCCCCGGAGACCACCAACCTGGTACCGCCACGTGTCTGTCTCAAGAAGCGCCAAGTGTCATCTGGATCTCCATCCCATATTTGATTTGAACAAGAGTGACCCGGTTAACCGAGATTCTCTCAAACGGTTATCTTATCTCTTCAGAGTAAACTCTATGCCATCTTTAAATAGAGGTCAACTTCTACAGGTATGGGCATCTGACTACTGAGTGACTTTCCATTTCGGGTATCTTCTTCTACTGACTTGAGCGTCGGAGTTCTCTCGAGGATTAAAGCCTCGCCTTTTTTAGGTACTTGGATCGAGGCAGACCTCGGTGATCGGTCTAGCATCATCATTTGGCGCCCACCATGGGGCCGGTTGCTTTATCTGCTCTTGTTTATCAAGTATCTCAGACAAGCTAAAGTTCCCCCCCGTTATGGCGACGAGAAGAAATCCACTGCGAGTTGCTGGTGTCCAGCCCGTCCCAGATCAGAGTCAAAACCACCCACCTGAGAGCGGCCCCGTAGGGGTTCATCCTCCGAATCCCTCACCATCACAGGATCATGTCACCCAGTTAGAGGGACAAGTCCAATGTTTGATGGAATTGCTCAACACCTTTTTGACCCAGCAGCAGCCTCTAGAGATGAGACCGGTGGAGCACTTGAATCATAATAGTTGACACCAGGAGGACTGCCACTCTAGTCATAGAGAATTTCGAGGAGGCGAATCCCTCCGCGCTGGGAAGGAGTCCCATTGGGATGAGAGACGGAGCGGACCCTCCAGGCGTGGCGAGTATGGGAGGCCGGGCTCGGAGGAGGAGGAGTTCTCCAATCCCAATTATGCCTGGGACGGAGGGGCTCAGTGGGAAAAGCCTTTGCGGCATTTGGAGAAGGAGATTGCAGAGTTGAGACAGAGGAAGGAAGACCTACATGACATTGTTTCCAATCAGTAATTAAGTCGAGAGGTCATAGCAATTATTCCATCCGAGCGCCTTCGAATCCCTGCCATTAAGCCTTATGGAGGCACTACAGATCCCGCTGACCACTTGAATCTCTTCGCCTCTCACATGATGGTCCAGGTGGCACTTGAGGCTATGTGGTGTAGAGTCTTCCCGGCCACTTTGAAAGGACATGCACGGTCCTGGTATTCAAGTCTGGTACATCGGTCGATTGCTAACTTCAGACAGCTTTGGAATAAGTTCTTGGCTCATTTCGCTCCCCTCCAAAGGTATCGAAGGTCTACTATGAACCTCGTGAATCTCAAGCAGAACCAAGGGGAGTCGTTAATAGATTTTGTGGCCAGATTTAATATGAAGGCATTAAGCATTGAGAATCTGGATCAAAGTATCGCTATGGTGGCCTTTCAGACCCAATCACTGGCTAAGAAGCCTCCCCAGATGTTCACGGAGATCCTGAGCTGAGCCACCAAGTACATTAATGCCGAGGAGGTGATGCGGGCTAAGAGGATTGAGTACTCAAATAAGAAAGAGAAGAAAAGTCAGAATAGAGAGCAAAAGCCTGAAGATAAATCGGGCCGACAGAGGGAGAGGTCGGGCCCTCGATGGAGTCTAGTCAGGTTCACCCTGCTTAATACTCCTCGGGCTGAGATCCTGGCTACAATGGAGAATAAGGATTACTTGAAAAAATTGAGGTCCATGAAAGCCCCCGCTAACAAACGGAGTAAAGACAAGTGTTGCCGATTCCATCGAGATCATGGACATGACACGGAGGAGTGCCATCAGCTTAAAGAAGAGATTCAAAATCTCATCAATCGGGGTTTCCTAAAGAGGTTCATAGCTAAGGATAATGAGCCATAAAAGGGTGAACGATAGAGATTAAGGAGCCCCCCTCGTAGGCGTGGTAGATCTCAAGAAAGGTGCAGAACCAGAACCCCATCCAGGAGAGAGAATCGCCAGGGGGAGGGGAGTCCTCTGCAACATTTAATTTTTCATACTCTAGCGGCTGGGGTGGTGCCAGACAAGGAGTCGGGGGAAAGTTCTGATCTACATCAAAATGCGGGGGTTAAGAGGGCTCGACCAGGGGACGTTAACTCCTTTACAGATGACGAATTTCCCAGGTATTCGATTTCTAATGATCCACTGGTCATCACAGAAAAATTGGGAAAATGGGAGTTTCGGTGGATCCTCACAGACCCGGGGAGCTCTTCTGAGGTTTTATATCGACAAGCCTTCTTAGGCATGGGATACGAGATGGAATAGTTAAAGCCAGCTCGTGTCCCTTTGATTAGATTCGATGGGAAAGTGGTATATGCGGACGGTATGTTCCGACTCCTGTTAACGCTTGGAAAGGGTTCTAGGTCTTCCCAGGTCATGTTAGACATTTTGGTGGCAGAGGTCCCCTCAGCCTACAATATGATCCTAGGGAGATCGGGACTAAATGCTCTATAGGCCGTACTGAGTACTTACCACATGGTGCTTAAGTTCCCTATTGTTGCAGGGGTTGGAGAAGTCAGAGGAGACCTAAGGTCCACCCGGGAGTGATAATCCATCAGCACAACTAAGGGTATCGTATAGGAGCAGTCAGAGCCGTAGGAAGGTTCAGGACAGGGACAGGCCCTATTGTGGGAGAGGTCAGGATTTCCCCTCCCGCCACTGTTAGTTTTTTACTAGAGGGTCCAGAGGACCCGAAGACTGCTGAGCCGGTGGATGAGCTCGTAGAGGTACCATTGGACCCGGACCGACTCAATAGATGCGTGAGGGTGAGCGCCTAATTGAAAGACCCTCTTCGGACCAAAATTGTATCCCTTCTTCGCAAATATGTGGATATTTTCTCATGGTCGGTCCACGACATTCCTGGCATAGACTCGAGAGTGATGACGCACCAGTTGGGAGTGAAACGGGGGTATCGACCTATCATACAGAAAAAAAAGGAATTTTGCCCTAAATTGGGCAAGGGCTATAGAGGCCAAGGTGGAAAAACTGATGGCAGCACGGTATATTCGAGAAATTAATTACCCCAAGTGGCTCACCAATGTGGTTCTGGTTCCCAAGGGAGAAGGAAAGTGGAGGTTATGTATTGATTTCACTGACCTTAACAAAGCCTATCCAAAAGATAGTTACCCACTTACTTGGATCGATGCCCTAATTAATGGCACGACCAGATGCCACCTCATGAGTTTTCTAGATGCTTTTTAGGGATACCATCAGATCCCATTGCATAAAGAAGATTAGGAGAAGACAACATTCATTACTGACTAGGGCACCTTTTGCTATATGTTATGCCTCTCGGCTTAAAGAATGTAGGGGCTACATACCAATGACTCGTAAATAGGCTATTTCAGGACCAGTTGGGTCGCAACATGGAGGTTTACGTGGATGAAATGCTAGTGAAGAGCCTGTTGGCAGAGGAGCATCCGACAGATCTGGAGGAGTGTTTCAAAACCTTGCGCAGGTTCCAATTGAAACTTAATCCTTCTAAGTGCGCTTTTGGTGTCTCTACAGGGAAGTTCCTTGGGTATATTGTGCATCATCGTGGGATCGAGGTGAATCTCGAGAAGATTAAAGCAATACAAGAAATGTCGACCCCAAGAAGCATTAAGAAGGTCTAGCAGCTCACGGGAAGGATAGCGGCTCTAGGGAGATTTCTCTCTCGATCGGCAGAAAAGGGCCTCGTTTTCTTCAAAGCCCTATCCAGGACCAAGGATTTTGTCTGAGACATCGAGTGCTAGAAGGCTTTCAACGAGCTCAAGGAATGTCTGGCCTCACCGCCAGTCCTCACTAAGCCAAAGATGGGCAAGCCGCTATACCTCTACTTGGCCATAGTAAAGGAAGCAATGAGTTCAGTACTAGTGCATGAAGAAGATAAGAGGCAGAGGTCGGTATACTACATGAGCAAACGATTGTCTGGGGTAGCGGCTCGGTATTCTCCCATGGAGAAATTAGTGTTAACCATGGTCGTATCAGTGAGGAAGTTGCGACCCTACTTCTAGGTGCACTCTATCATTGTACTTACTGACCAGCCTCTAAGGTAGGTTCTGGGGAAGCCGAAGCTCTTAGGGAGAATGTTGAAGTGGTCAATGGAGTTAACTGCATTTGACATAGAGTATAGGCCTTGTTCAGCTATTAAGGCTCAGGCCTTAGCAGACTTCATCGCCGAAGGATTTGGGCTTGGGGGATCAATAGAGGACAGCCTGGGACCATGGATGTTAGCGGTGGATGGCAGCTCAAACCATGGGGGTGAAGGAGCGGGGCTAATGATTAAGTGCCCCGAGTTACCGAGCATCCTTTGGTCTTATCGGACCACGAGGAGAGGATTCACTGGGGAGACCCCATTCAACTTATGTTACGACTTAGAAGCCCTTATTCCGGTAGAGATTGGGATCCCAACTTTTAGAGTGGAGCATTTTAACCCAGAGTCCAGTGAGCAAGGCTTGAGGAATAACTTGGATACAGTGGAAGAGCTCTGGGACAAAGCAAGGGTTCACCAGGTGGCTTATAATCAGCAGATTGAGAGGTACTACAACCGGAAGGTGAATGCTCGGAGTTTTCTACCTGGCGATCTGGTCATTCGACGAGCAAGTGTTAGCAACCCCTGAGACTCTAACAAGTTGTCGCCGACTTGTGAAGACCCCTATCGGGTTACCGAGACCCTCAGCCCTGGGGCATACCGACTCGAGAATATGGACAACACTCTTATAAAGAATATTTAGAACTTGAGAAATTTTTTATCAATAATGGGTTTACCCCAAGGATGTGGGAGCTACGTATTTTCTCAATAAAATCTCATTATATTATTTTTGTTACATGTGCAAATTTTATCTTACAGAATATAAAAAAAAAAAAAAAGGGAATGAAGGGCAAAGGGGAAGGAACTGTTTTACCCCTCGACCTCAGAAACCTCCAAAGAGATTTTTTGAGTCTTTTCGTCATCGCCAAAGATAACGAGGACGAAGGAAAAGCAATGGGCCAGATATGGTCCCAGGGAACAACCACTAAGATAAAAAAAGAAGAGCAAGGGACCAGATATGGCCCCAGGGGACCACCCCTAAAATAAAAAGGTAAGAAAGGCTAAGGGGGGGTGGAAATGACCCCTAAAAAAGCCGACTTAAAGGGTCCCGGAGGAGACTCCTAAAGCCTCACCTCCATATTGGAATAAATGGGGACAAATGTAACTCTAGGGGACCACCCCTAAATAAAAGGAACCAAGCAGAATAACATCCGCCACCACATCAACGTGAGAGTTGCGGTAGAGGTGCAAGAAATCAGATAACAGAGACCACCCAACTCGAACTATTACAAAAAAACATAACTTCGAGGCATTTTATTTAACAAAAGATCAAAGGTCTAGTACAACTCAAGCTCATGGCAATAAGATACATACAAACAAAGAACTAACAACTAGGCTTCTTCTTTTTCGGACTCATCGGATTCAATGGCGGAGGCTTAGGAGGATGATGCTCAGCTGAGCTCTATGATCACGTCCTCCATGGACTTGACGGGGGAGAAATCGAAGTCGAGGTAGGCTTTTCGCACTTCCTCCTTGCATCGAAGGAAGCCTTTCTTCCAGACACCCTACAACTCCCGTCTGATAAATCCTTTCACCATGGGGAGCTGGGTGGGGTCTGTATATCTCTCCTCTAGCTCTCGGATGCGCTATTGAGACTGCCCCAACTCTCCCTCCATTGCATGGCGATTAATCTCGAGCCCTTGGAGGCGTTCCTCCAGCTCTACGGCTCGTTGATGTTGAGCCCTTAGATCCTCATCTCGCTGCTTGATGATCCTATGCCAGTCAGCAAGGGCATTATCCAGCTCTAGCATTTTTCGTGAGTTCTTCGCCATTCACCTCTAGAGCTCGTTCTGAGCAACAATACTCTGTATTCAAATAGAAAAAAATTAGAATATGGGGGCTGAAAGTTCTCCATGTTAAAAGATTGAGAGACTAACCAAAACTAGCCCTGGCAGTAGCAAGACTCCAAGGTCTTCGAAGTCAGATCTGTGGCCCTCTCCATGTCCGCTTGAGTTGGTAGGCCCTAGACAAGCTGAGTCGCCACCCAAGCCTCGTTGCTGTGGTCTAAGTCATGGACATTCTAGTTTGGTTGGTGAAGAGCCCGAGCGGGAATGAACGCCTCCTCCTGGATTATGTCAGAAAGGGGCTCGGTGCCTTGAGAGCCCCCTATCTTGGGTCGGGGCAAAGAAGAGCGGGACCTAGAGGCCTTCAATTTTTTGTGCCGAGGTGGGAGCCTAGAGTCTTTGGTATGTCTATTAGCATTCTTTCGGGCCCATTTGGCCTCTTTAGCGGCTTGCTTATCAGTCTCCCATAGCTTCGCATCATCAATCATCTTGGCTGAAAAGCATAACAAAATAAGATGAGTGTTAGGATAAAGAAGCACACATAAATTAGAGACATGAAATGGAACAAGAGAAATCAACCTAAGGGAATATCGGCTGCTAGGCATGCGTATTGACACACACCCCCGAGATATAGAGTTTGCTCATTAATTAATCTGGCGGTGCTGACATGCTCCAGACCCATCAAAAGCTCAGCATCCCTTATCTCTAACGGGGACATTTCACGTGGGAAACTTGTAAAGGGAGGCCGACGCCAGGCGAAGGGCACACCCATAGTAACAGAGGAAGAACCCATGAAGAAAAATCGATTTTTCCAACCTTTCAAGGAAGACGAGGTATCTACGAGAAATTTGCAACTAGGGTATGCCATGAAGGAATAACGAAATTCGAACTTATCAACGCATACAAGGCGAAATAATTTTAAGAAGAGCTCAGCCTTAGGGATGATACCTCTTCCCCGATAACATATAACGAAAGCAACTAAGCTCCTCCACCCGTTGGGCACTAGTTGAGAAGGACATAACCCTACAAGACGAAAGATCTTAACTAGGTTGTTTTCAAAAGGAAAGCGACACTCGGCTTCAAGAGACACCTCATAAATCGGTAAACCACCAGGAGGGGATTGATGAGCTCTAAGATTAGAGGGTGAAGCATACCAAAAGCCCTTGATGGGGAGATGATATTTGCGGACAAATCCGTAGACCTCGTCCTTGGACATGGTAGAATAAGCATGGGTTAGGTCATCAGGGAGACCACTACGATTGAGCTCTAACTCTATGTCAATGTCGTTATCAAAGGAGAAGGCATTAGGGTGGGACTGAGAGGTCCCAACGTCTCCTATTTTCATACTAGACTGGGAAGAGGAAGAGCTAGAGGAGCTGGAAGAGTCTGAGTTATCCTTGTCTGAGTTACTAAAAGAGGTCATGGGGATCGAATTACTAAAACAACGAGCCATGGGGAAGATAAACAACGAGAAACCACAGAAAATAAGAGAAAGGAGATAAAGGAATACCGACTGATTAGAAGAATTCCATAAATGAAAGGAAAATGCACAGGAGAACCCTTAGGAAGGAGCCGATCCATCCCTTGTTGAACTTGAAGGCGCCACTCAGAGTCTCTTGCACCCCGTGGAAAGTCTACACGAAAAAACCAGCCAAGAAAGAGTAATTAGAGACAGAGGTCAAGAGATCCCAAAAAAAAAAAAAAGGGAAAAGTGGGAGAAGCCTCAAGGTCGAGACCATTGGTCTCGGCCAACCAAAAAAAAAAAAAAAAGAAGGAAAAAAAAACAAAAGGGAGATGCCTCTTACCTTTTTACTCCACTCCAAGAATACCTTCACTCCAATAGTGCTTAGAAGGAGGGGATCATGTTCACCCCTTCTATAGAGTTTTTTGAGAGCCATGAAAAGCGTGAAGGGACATGATGTTGGGAAGCGAACCTAATAATTGAGATAGTTAATCTATTTTTTTGCAAAGCTCTTTTCTATAAGAGAATAGAAAAGCTTGGATGACTACTCCTTCAGCTGCCCGAGCTCCTCACCCGCACAGCTCAAGGAGTTGGGGGGACAAGTGGTGAGGGGATATTTTACTGAGGGCAAATTTACTGTACTACCCCTAGAGACCACCAACATGGTACCGTCACGTGTCTGTCTCAGGAAGCGCCAAGTGTCATCCGAATCTCCATCCCATATTTGATTTGAACAAGAGTGACCCAGTTAACCGAGATTCTCTCCAACTGTTATCTTATCTTTTCAGAGTAAGCTCTACGCCATCTTTAAATAGAGGTCAACTTCTACAAGTATGGGCATTTGACTACTAAGTGACTTTCCATTTCGGGTATCTTCTTCTACTGACTTGAGCATCAGAGTTCTCCCGGGGGATTAAAGCCCTGCCCTTGCAGGTACTTGGTTCGAGGCAAACCTCAGTGATCGGTCCAGCATAATCACCAATTAAACTCGTAACAGGTTTAATTGGCACATTAAACCCGGTAAGGCTATTGAGCTCATTAATCATATTTTATTTAATATTCTTTTATATGATCATATAACGAAAGAAGACTGAATTGTGTTTTGGAAATGAATTTTTTTTTACACATTTAACTATTATGCTAAATGTAAATTATTATATGCTTTGTGTCGTAGAATATGTCAGGTGGTAGACCTTATAAGCGAGGTGGTCGTGGCCAATATAGGGGGAGTTCCTCCCTCAGTATTTCAATTGGCGGAGGCGAGAGCGATGATGAGGGTCGTCTGTCTGCACTCACTGGTACACCCTCTCTCCCATCTTCTGCCAATTCACTCATTGTAGTGCATGCACCCTCACCCCAAGAAAATATCTTCGTAGGGGATGCTCTGTATTGAATATTGGCCGAACCACCACCACCACCACCTAGCATACGTCTACCTTTTTAGGAGGTGTACTATCCATCCCCACACCAATGTCTACATCTTCACATGTACAGCCGTCCACACCAGCATCTACAGACCCACGTCAAGTGATCACGCCTAGGGGCACAGACTCGTATGTAGTTCTTGTTTCATAAACATGCATAATCCTCTCTTACATATTAGGAAAGGGTTTAATAGGAGTGTATGTGTATTTATTTATGCGTATTACTAATTGTTGTTCCTTATAATAGATTTAGGAATCCTCAATGTGTTTGTGTAATTACAAAAATAATTAAGAAAAAGTTTGATTGTCTGACTTACTCATTTGCTAAAATGGACCCAGCTCTAAAGGAGTTATGGTTTGGAGAGTTTAAGGTATTGTGATCAAGTTCTACTTATAAATCTTTCTACATTTTCAATTTTATCATGACACTACATTTTCAATTTTATCATAGTTGTTATCAACATAACCATAAATTTGCAGAAACTATACACTTGGGATTCAAAAGATGAATATGAAATTCATAGGCGTTTCAATAAAAAATCAAGTGAACGATTAAAAGATATGTTGGCTGTCATTAGAAGGGATCAAAGTAAGAAGCCAGATTGGATTGGTGTAGATATCTTCGAAGAAATGAAGAAATTTTGGAGCACCGAAACTTATAAAGCAAAATGTGAAAAAGCCAAGAAAAATAGAAGTTCTGAAGTTGGAGGAAATGTTAGTACTTGTGGTTCCATACCCTTATCTAAGCACAAGGATATATATATATATATATGTATAATCACAAAACCTATTTCCTTTTTCCTTTATTCATTTCACTTAATTATTTTTCTATATAAATATAGTTGTATGAATGACTTTTTTCATTGTAGATTAAAAAACATGGTGTCAAGCCTACTACATCTCATTTATTTGTGATGACCCACACAAAAAAGGGCACATCAGAATTTATTGATAAAAGATCAAAAACTGCGTATGTATGTACACATTACTTATCTTGTTGCAATTTTAATATTTATGAAATTGGCTTTCCTACAAATTATTCATTAGCTAACCACAACTTTTGCAGGATAAATTTTAGGCATTGCAGTAAGCAGCTTCATCTCGAGCACATGAGGAGGGCCTAGTCCAAGAGGATGGAAGTGATGGTGCCCAACACACACAACCAACTATTGATGATAGCAGTCTTTGGGTGCAGGCTATTGAAGGTAGAAAAAAGGGTCGTGTATATGGCATGGGTTTAGAAGCTCATGTTATCCCCTCTCGGTCTACAGGGCCACCGCTGCTGCCGCCGACAACCCATCCAGATATGACTCAATTGCATAATGAGGTGTATGGGATGGTGCATGCTGTTGTAGGGGGCGCCATAGATAATGCTGTAGAGACCATCGTTCAACGTGTGTTACAGCGTATGGGAGATGTAGGATATGGATCAAGTGTTGTTGCTACACCTCCACAATAGTCATACCAAGAACATTCAGACTTCTCTTTTGTTAGATATGAACTTGTGTTTAGAAAACATGTATATTTTTGGCATAAAGTTCTTATAGTTAATGATGAATATTAATGCAAGTGTTATTTTGATTTATGCATAAAATTTTGATAGTTTACAATATCAGTTTTTAATACAAATTTTTTTAAAAATAAATATAATTTTTTAAAATTTTATTGCGCAATTAAACCCAGGACCGGTTAAATTGCCCAATTAAACTCGGTTCACCTTTAAATGCACAATATTTTTTGACAGATTCGCGACGAATTTTCGGTTGGTAAAATTTGTAGCCATTTCTCTTTTAAAAATTGACTAATTAATTAAAGACTAAAAATTCGTCTGTAATTTTAGTCGCAAAATACTACCAGGATATATCAGTTGCTAATTCTGTCGGTAATTTGGTAAATTATTAATGCAAATTACAAAATGTAAATTATAAATGCAATAAGTATTAAACGCAAATCATTAATGCAAGTTTTGGGGGAAAATTTTATTACTACTTATTATTTCAAAGCAATTGAAAGATTTAAATTATTAATGCAAATTATTAATGCAATCAGTATTAATTGTAAATCATTAATGCAAGTTTTGGAGAAAATTTTTTTTTCAATACTATCCTACTTTTATATATATAAAGATGCAAATTACAAAATGTAAATTATTAATGCAATAAGTACTAAACGAAAATCATTAATGCAAGCTTTGGGGAAAAATTTTATTACTAATTATTTCAAAGCAATTGAAAATTTTAAATTATTAATGTAAATTATAAAATAAAAATTATTAATACAATAAGTATTAATTACAAATCATTAATGCAAGTTTTGGGGGGAAATTTCTTTTTTCAAAACTATTCTACTTGTAAACTCTCAAAATACCTAAAAAGAGTTAACATATTAAATTAATTAATTGAACATAAAATGTATTAAACTAATTAATTAAATTAAATTAATTAATTGATTAATTAATTTAAATCAAATAAATTAATTGATAAATTTAAAATAAATAAATTATTTAATTTAATTGAATTAAAAAAAATAAATTAATTGATTAAAAAATAAAAAAATTAGATTATTTTGTAAAATTTAATTTTTTATTTTTTTATCAATGAATTTGGTGGCAGTTTTAATAAAACTGCCACAAAATTTATTTTTAATTTTTTTATTAATGAATTTAGCGACGGTTTTGACAAAATCGCCACTAAATTTAACCTTTTTAAATTTTTTTATTAATGAATTTGGCGGCGATTGATCAAAACCGCCGCGAAATTTATTTTTTAATTTTTTTATTAATGAATTTAGCAGCGATATTGACAAAATCACTGCTAAATTTAATTTTTTTAAATTTTTTTATTAATGAATTTTGTGGCAGTTTTAACAAAATCGCCGCGAAATTTTATTTTTTATTTTTTTATTGCTGAATTTTGCGGCTGATGGTTAAAACCGCCACGAAATTTTTTTTTGAATTTTAAATTAATTAATTTTGCAGCGATTTTTCAAAATCGCCGCAAAATTTCGGATAAACTGCCATAAAAAACAAATTTTGCGGCGGTTGAAAAACCGCCGCAAAAAACCCATTTTTTTGTAGTGTTGTGCCCATTCTTTCTTGGTTCTTTCTTTACCTGGTAAGACAACAAACATCGTTGTGACAAGAAAGAGTTGTACTCGAAAAAACTCATCATCTTCTTTCTAGTTGTCCAACACAACGTCAATGACGATCACCTTGCCACCATTTTCCTTGCTTGGAATTGTTTTTTTACATTTCTTTAATATCTTTATACAAGCTTCATCATCCCAATCATGCAGAATTTCATGTGCCCAATATCGAGTCATAGTTAATATTACCATAATGTTTTACATGTTGGGAGGCATTTAATGTCCTATACCACTTAGGATTATATGATCCAAAATATATATAGAAATATACATAGAAATATGATAAATGAAGAGCACATAAGTTTAACATGGTTTGCCCTCAATACCTACATCTACCATCCCACAATTAGGGGATAATCCACTAAGCATACCTCCCATTGAGCTAGCACTCCACGATACCCTAGGGACATTGCTCATGTTTGTAACAGCCCACTTTCTCAGGGCGTGTTATACCTTAGGAAAATTGGGTCTTATATATATTTTTCTTTTTTATCATTACACTATCCCGAAATTCCCTAAGGACTATCTAGTGTTTAATTTACACACTAGAGATAAATACAATTTACAAAGCGGAAGCTGAATCGAACCTGCTCATGGCAATATATACATGAATAACTAGACAAGTATTTATTACAAACGTTGTTACATAACCTTCGAAAAGTAAAACAAATGCACATAATCCTTAACCATTCATATCACAACATAACATGGCACATTTCCTCGTTTCTTGACGTCTCGCGTCACTATACATTTCCAATCTCGGTATCATCGCTACAAGGCCCGACTGGAACGTTGAATGTTCCAGGGGCGAACCCAAGTTAGATGATGAACCATCTAAGTAAGGGTACATAATGCTATGTCATGAGTGTATGCAATGTCTTTCCTCGTAGGTGTCAACTGCACCTCTCATGCTACCCACCATTTTAGCGGCCACCTCTTTCGAAGCCGGGGTGTATGGGTGCACCCTTGGTAAGGCAGCGGTGCCAGTTCGTACTCTCTACGGCCTCATATGCGTGTGATCAATGACATCAACATGTAATCATGCATTTCATAATCATGTATACATTCTACGTGATAGATACATATCAGGGCATGTCAATATGATGAAAATATTTCCGAGGAAGTACCACTTACCTTCTAGAGCTTATCAGACTATCTCGAAATCTGTGCCTTATCTCGATTTGCGTGCCAACCTCAAAATTCGCACCAGACACCTCAACTTTGACCTCAAAGCATCCTAATCACCATAGGCATTTAAATAAATATTAAATCCTATTTTCCCATAATTTCTGGCATTTTCTTTAATTTTCCCTCTATTTCTTCCTATTTTTTCTCAATAATTCCAAATTAAATATTTCTAGAAATATTTTCTCAAATATTTCACTACGAAAATTCATAAAATAATATTTTGGAATTTTTAAAATTTTCTAGAGAATTTTACTCACCTTGGCTTAGCATCTCCGATTTTCTCGATTTACGTGCGATATTCCCGAAAAGCGTGCCCGAGCCATTTTTCTTACCAAAATCTCCGGGATATCACCGAAACATAATTTCCTATTTTTCAGGATTTTTTCTAGAATTTTTCCATAATTTTTCCCTATTTTCTTTTCTTTTCTTTCTTTTCTTTCTCTTTTTCTTTTTCTTTTTTTTTTCTTTTTCTTTTTTCTTCTTCTTCCTCCTCCTTCTTCTTCCTCCTGCTTCCCCTGTTCCGCGTCTGCAACTCCTTTCCTCCTTCTTTCTTCTCTTCTTCTTCTTCTTCTTCCTTCTTTTCTTCTTCTTCTTCTTCTTCTTCCCTTTCTTCTTCACCCACGGCTGCCATTGGCCGCAGCTGGTTGCTGGTTCGGCGCGATTGCCATGGCTGAAACCAGCCATCCCGGAAACCTCCGATCGCCCTTGCTGTCGCTGCCCGAGCCTCCGCTGGCCGCCCGTACTTGTTGCGCCGCTGCTGGCAGCCACACGCGGCCGCCGTTGGCCACCACCGCGCGCTGAAGCTTCCTTTCGCGTCGGCCATGGCTGCCCACAGCTGCACTGCCATGGCCGACTTCGGCCGTTCCACGCCTCCACGCATCCGGTTGCCGTCGCAACTGCACCAGCAACCTCCGCACGAGCCGCCTAACCGCGCACCCTCCTTGCTGCCTGCGGCCATGCTCACTGTGCGTCGGCCATGGCCGCTTGAAGCTTCACTGCCATGGCCGAGCTTCCTTCATCGGCCACCCTCTATCTCTCTCTCTCTCTCTCTCTCTCGCGAACCTTGGGCCTCCCTCAAGCTCTCTGCCCCAGCTCTCTCTCTCGGTTGCACTTGCTGCCATTCACTTCAATTCTCCTCCCTATTTATAGAACTCTCTTGCCTTGGCCGCTACTCCCAATTAATTGCACATTAATTGCTTCATTACTCACTCCATACCTCTGACAATTTCTTTCCTTACTTCACGCTGCCAAATCTTTCATTTTACAGCTCAACTTCGGCCATTTAAAGCTTCACAGAAGCTTCGCGATGCATAGATAGCACGTTGTATACATATATATATAACTACATTAATATATATAGGAAATTAATTTTAAAATTATACATTAAACCCTAAATTTCATCGTTATTACACTAGTGCATATCTCTAATTGAAGCTTCAACCTTGAACCTCAAATTAATTTGCATTATAATACTGAATTCCATAATTAATAATCCAAATCTTAGCTGAAAATGACAATTTCACCCTAGTGTCCTTGTCGGGCTATCGTTTAATCCCGAAACCACCGAAGGGCTATTCGTTATACAAAACCGGAGGCCCCTTAGGGTTCCGTTGATTTTTCGGAAGCTTCCTACAACGATTCCGTTTTACAGGCTAAATGATAGCTGTATTTTAGTTGTACCAAAAACTGTTCTGAATTTGATTTCTTTTGATGCCATAAATCCTATTTCGATACGCTCGTCCAGACCATATAATTTTCTTTAGATAATTTCACTCCGAGACATTTTCTATAGTTGATTTGGTACTTTAAATTGCTATAAAACCAACTTTTCGGTATTCTAAACCTATCAAAATTACGTGTCAACCTTTTCTACACATGGGGTATTACAATGTTGAGGTTCCAAGTGTTGTTCATGTGGACTATACATTAGAGAGTAGGCGTTTGTATAGCTAGAAGTGATCATTCTTTTCAGTGACTTGCATTGCAAAAAGGTATTATCTTATTGTTCTTTAGTGGTCTATTCCCTATGAGCCGATCCTCTAAGGGAATCCGTGAATAAAAAATTTTAAAATTCCATTATGTATGTCTACATGGATTCTTTCATTTTCTAAAGAAGAGTTATTAAATGCTTTTAATGAATTATATGTTAATTTTGAAAAGGTTTGGTTAAAGAATAAAGCTCTTCAAAATCAACTTAATATTTATCAAATGAGTTGGAAGCCTTACAATTAAAGAATGAATATTTGCTTTCTTCCAATAAAGAGTGTTACTTTGAAAAAATATTTAAAAAAAAACTTATTTGAAATCTTCTAATAGTACTTTAAATATGAGAAACATATTTTAAAAATGAAGATTTAAATTTCATGTGATCAAGACAAAGGTGTTCAAAATTTTTGTAGTCAATGATCAAATATAAAAAATTCACCTTTGCACATCAGTCATCACTACAAAAAAATCGATATTTTGTGGCAATTTTTTTCCGACAGTTTTAAAAACCGCCGCAATAAACCGCTACAAAATACGTTTTTTGCAACGGTTTTTTCAACAATTTGGTAAGATTTTAAAATTAAATTTTGCGGCAATTTTTGAAAAATTGCCATTCAATTTAGAAAATAATTTAATAATTAAAAATTAAATTAAATTAACATTTGTGGTATATTTTGAAAAACCGCTGCAAAATTTAGAAAATGATTTAATAACTTAAAAATTAAATTAAATTAACATTTGCGGCGATTTTGATCAACCGTCGCAAAATTTAAAAAATAATTTAAAACTAAAAATAAAATTAAATTAACTTTTGTGGCGGTTTTGAAGAACCACCGGAACATTTTAGAAAATAATATAATATTTATATTAAAAATATATAAAATTTTTATAATTTGTAAAAAGAAATTTTAAAAAAAATATGTTAACTCTTCTTTTTTATTTTTTAATCAATTAATTAATTTAATTTAATTTAATTAATTTATTTTTAATTTATTCCATTATTCTTTTAAAAATATATTTTTAATTTAATCAATTAATTAATTTTTTAAATTTATATTAAAAAATATAAATGTAATTCTAAAAAATAGTGGTTGGATTAGTAAATAATTAATATTCGTAGGTATACAACAAGGAGGCTTTGTCGCATGGCAGCGAGGCGAGCAGTCCCGAATGCGCCCGTGCGCGGGCAGGCAAGTGCAACCGATTTTAGCGACGGTTTTGAAACCGCCGGTAAATGTTATCAACCGTCACAAAATCTATTATTTCGTGACAGTTCTCAAACCATCACAAAAAATATAACTTTGTAGTGGTTACTCCAGCAGTTGCTCAAATCGCTGCTAAATGCTTCGTGACAGCTGTATCTACGGCAGTTTTGAAAACAACCACAAAATCACTTTGCAGTGGTTAAAATCGCTACAAAATGACAAAAAAAAAAACTCGCTAAAATTCGATTTTTTTGTAGTGCATGAGACCAATATTCTGTATGTTGTTATTCATTATGATATTTATAGTTGAATTTTAACAACCAATATTATGTATGCAGGTGATGAAGAACTATTGGACCTTTAAGAACTATTTTAGTACTTTCCCTTTAATTTGTATTAAACCACATTTTTTTTTAGTTGAATAGTAAGCACATTAGAAGAAGAGTTCTCGAAAATATATGAACTTCATTTTAACACTTATTTGGCTGAACTCTAGTGACATTTTGAATGACGGATAATTATTTGTCAATTTAAGTTCTACTCTTTATCTACAAAGTCTTTATCCGTTGGTAGATTCCTACACGAACTGTGCATATAATAACAAAAAATATGTCTATAAATAAAAACTTAAAAGAAACATCTCAATGAATTTTCAAATTTTACTAACTAAAATCATTCGTTAATGAAACATCCTAGAATTTTAGAAACAAATAGCTATTATTAATTCTGGTGTTTGAGGTAATTAATGAATATTTGGGAATTTAGAAGAAAATACTAAGTTATTTTGTTTTGGAATATTTATGAAATTATTAAATTACGAGTTATATAATTTCTTTACAGTTTTTAGTACCGAATCGATTTCAAGGAGTGTCCTAGAGTCTAGATGTCTAAGAAAAATATTATGGTATGGACGGGCGTCTCGAGTCAGGATTTATAATATTAAAAGAAATTGGAATTGAGATAATTTTTGATACATGTTCGATTTAGGTCGAAAAAATGAATGATTGTAGGGGACTTCCGGGAAGTCCATAGAACCTTGAGGGAGCTCTGGTTTTTCATGACGATCAATTTTGAGGTGGTTTCGGGATGAAACAAAGGTTCCGCGAGGGCGCAAAGACAAAATCAAGTTTATCGAGTAACTTAAAGTTATTAATTTTGAGTTTTAAGTATCACAATAATTATTAATTTGATGTTAAGGTATAATAGTAATTAAAGAAGTACTTAAATAGAATTTTTAGTGAATAATTTCTATATTAATATAGTATATAGATATAATATATTATATAATATATATATATATATATATATATCTGTGGGCGTGAGCATCAGATTCTTGGGTGCACATTGGAATTGCAAGCACATGGGTTGGATATTTATTTTGAAGTGGAAGACAAATATAATATAATATATATAGATGTACATTCGTAATTTAGGCCAAGCTGCTGTAAGATGTAATATATAGTAACAATATATCATATATTATATATAAGCAACTGCAAAGGAGATAGCAGCGAGGGACGCCCAAATGAAGCCAAGTGGCTGCCATCAGCATTCACGCGTCACCTCCTGGTGGCTTGAGAAATGCCAAGCGTTATTCCTTCTCAAATTGTTAAAGGTGGAGTGGACATCATGATTAGCTTGAGCTGTGAGATGAATTCATGGGCTGTAAATCGATGGGTGAAACCGTGGTTTAAGAATGAAATCAAGCGGCAAACGAGGCTATAAATAGGAGAAGAAATGGGAGGAAGAAGGGGAAGCGGCCAACAGCATTGAATGGTAGGGAAATTAAGTTATTTTTGGAGTTATCCAGTGTTTAGAATTTTAGGTAAGTGGGTAAAATTATTAAGAATATTATATATTTAAATTATAAATTGTTACGACTAAATCATGTGTTTCACGTAATCAGATTTGATTATTATGAGCTGTAATTTTATTATTTTTCTATGAAACGTTTTACTTCGTAGCAGGAAGGCAAAAAGGACAAGAAACGGTTATTTGAAGGCAAGCTTCTAACATTCTCTTTATGTTCTTTAATTCTTATGCAAGCCTATGTTGTTTTCTATAATTTATTACCTCTCTTACCATGATTCGGTTCTACGCATTAATTATGCAAATACAGGTGGTAACCATTTTATTATATGTGAGTTGCTGTTGGAACTATATACGTGACTCTTGGAGATATTTATTTTTATCCGTCACGAGGTCTTGTATCACTCTTACTTTTCTTGGGAATGATGCCGAACCCATTGGCGTTAGGTTCTTATAGAGTTGGGGAGACTTGATGTAATTGTGGTAGTCAACTGACCAGCTTTCGTTTAATATTTAATATTATCAAATATGCGAGATCAGCCAATAATGTGAGTAAGGAAGAGCGTTACCCGCAATCCCGAAAGTAAAGTGATACAAATACTTACGTCATATAGGGGTTCATATCTTGGCCCTGAAATCGTATAAGATATCAATATGTCGGCCTGCAAATATTGGGGCTAATACCTTATACCATAAATTGGTTGGGAACGTACCAATATGGGTTCAAAGATGTGAATTGAATAACGAGGAACATGTGGGCTTTTGTCCTTAAACTGCTCAAATAAATATTTCCATAACTATTGTGTAAAGACCTTTGCTTATGCATGGTGGTGTGAGTTGCATATGATCATACATGATATTTTTATCAAGTGAAGTTTATGATGGGTATTTGACCCCTCAGCCTCTGAGCGAGGGCACTGCTATCGTTGTGCTGGTGACATCCGGGCAGATTAAGCGTGTGCTGTCATGCTAAAGAGGGTGACGTATGGTTAATGAGTATTAAGGGTTATGATATTGTGTATGTGCATTTGTAACATTATGATACGCAACCTTGTATGGGCATATGATGTAAAGTATAACGAATGTATGCAACAACTTATAACATGCGTGAGATTGAATAAGGAGAGCCTTATTAATGCTAGTCATGATGATTCCTTCATAATACAATACCTATGATGCCCCATTTGTTTCAGATAAGCTTGCTGAGCTTTGTGGCTTACGTTGTTTTTAAAATCATTCCAGGTTAAGAAAGGGAAAGTTAGAGGTCAAATTTAGTGGTATCAGATCTTTGTCAATAGCAATGTGTACAGGGCTCTCCTGACCTAAAATATTCTTGGAGGTGAGTGCGGACAGTGGCTCAAATGGGGTGTTTTGTTAGTTTTGTGTAACTGATGGTATGATTTGTAAGTAAAAGCCCCTTGAAATGTAAAATTTTAATCAGTTTGTTTCCGCTGTTATAAATAAAAATTGAGGTGTAAATTTCTCGATTGTTATAAGTTGGTATCAGAGCATTGTGTTTAACTTTTGGCTGTTACAAGTTGGTATCAGAGTGAAGATTGGGATAAGTTCCTGTACACGTAGGCGTGTCGGGTAGTGATTGAGGTATGTTTAGCGATTGCATGCTAGTAGGGCTAAGGACCCTATAATCAAAGGGTAATGACATGTGACAAGTTTCGATTGTAAGCCATCGGTAGTGTAAGAAGATTGAGGTTGTTAGCTGGCTCGGTACATGGAAAAAAAATGAGATGAAGCTAGTGTAGGCGAGACCTAGGGAGTGACCTTATGGCGCAAGACGCCGGGTGTGATACTGAAAAATAATGATATGGAATGTATTGAAGGTGGTGTCAGTAATATCGTGGGAGTAGTCAATGTATTTCGAGGAAATAGATCGAGTATGAATTTCAAGGACAAAATTCAATTAAAGGGGGGAGAATTGTAACATTCCAGAATTTTGGAGACAAATAGCTATTATTAATTCTAGTGTTTGAGGTAATTAATGAAAGTTTGGGAATTTAAAAGAAAATACTAAGTTATTTTGTTTTGGAATATTTATAAAATTATTAAATTGGGGTTAAATATAATTTCCTTACAGTTTTCAGTACTGAATCGATTGTAGGGAGTGTCCTAGAGCCTAGATGTCTAAGAAAAATATTATGGCATGGACGAGCGTCTCGAGTCAGGATTTATGATATTAAAAGAAATTAGAATTGAGATAATTTTCGGTACATCTTTGATTTAAGTCGAAAAACTGAATGATTGTAGGGGATTTCTGAAAAGTCCATGGAACCCTGAGAGGGCTCTGGTTTTTCATGACGATCAATTCTAAGATGGTTTCAGGATGAAACAAGGGTCCCACGAGGGTGCAAGGACAAAATCGAGTTTATCGAGTAACTTAGAGTTATTAATTTTGAGTTTTAAGTATCACAATAATTATTAATTTGATGTTAAGGTATAATAGCAATTAAAGATGTACTTGAATGAGATTTTTAGTGAATAATTTTTATATTAATATAGTATATAGATATAATATATTATATATATAATATATATATATATGTGGGCGTGAGCATCAGATTCTGTGGGTGCACATTGGAATTGCAAGCACATCGATTGGATATTTATTTTGAAGTGGAAGATAAATATAATATAATATATTTAGATGTACTTTCGTAATTTAGGCTAAGCTGTTGTAAGATGTAATATATAATAACAATATATCATATATAATATATAAGCAAATGCAAATGCAAATTAGATAGCAGCGAGGGACGCCCAAATGAAGCCAAGTGGTTGCCATGCAGCATTCACGCGTCACCTCCTGGTGGCTTGAGAAATGTCTGGCTTGAGAAATGCGGAGCTTTATTCCTTCTCAAATTTTGCAATCTGTTAAAGGTGGAGTGGACATCATGATTAGCTTGAGCTGTGAGATGAATTCATGGGCTGTAAATCCATGGGTGAAATCGTGGTTTAAGAATGAAATCAAGGGGCAAACGAGGCTATAAATAGGAGAAGAAATTGGAGGAGTAAATCGATGGGTGAAACCGTGGTTTTAAGAATGAAATCAAGGGGCAAACGAGGCTAGCTATAAATAGGAGAAGAAATTGGAGGAAGAAGGGGAAGCGGCCAACAGCAAGAATGGTAGAGAAATTAAGGTATTTTTAGAGTTATCCAATGTTTATAATTTTAGATAAGTGGTTAAAATTATTTAGAGTATTATATATCTAAATTATAAATTGTTACGGCTAAATCATGTGTTTCACGTGATCAGATTTGATTATTATGGACTGTAATTTTATTATTTTTTTATGAAACATTTTACTTCGTAGCAGTAAAGCAAAGAGGACAAGAAATAGTTATTTGAAAGCAAGCTTCTAACCTTCTCTTTATGTTGTTTAACTCCTACATAAGTCTCTATTGTTTTCCATAATTTATTACCTCCCTTACCATAATTCGGTTCTACGCATTAATTATGCAAATACGTGTGATAATCATTTTATAATATGCGAGTTGTTAAAACTATATACGTGATTTCTGGAGATATTTATTTCTAACCATCATGGGGTTTTGTATCGTCCCTACTTTCCTTGAGAATGATGCGGAACCCATTGGGGCTAGGTTCTTATAGAGTTAGGGAGACTCGATATAATTGTGGTAGTCAACTGAACAACTTCCGTTTAATATTTAATATTATCAAATATGCGGGATCTGCCAATAATGTGAGTAAGGAAAGGCGTTACCCGCAATCTCGAAAGTAAAGTGATACAAATACTTACGTCGTATAGGGGTTCATATCTTGGCCCTAAAATCGCATAAGATATCAATATGTCGGCCTGCAAATATTGGGGCTAATACCTTATGTCGTAAATTAGTTGGGAACGTACTAATATGGGTTTAAAGATGCATAACGTGGAATATGTGGGCTTTTGCCCTTAACGTGGAATATGTGGGCCTTTGCTTATGCATGGTGGTGTGAGTTGCATATGATCATGCATAATATTTTTATCAAGTGAAGTTTATGATGGATATTTGACCCCTCGGCCTCTGAGCGAGGGCACTGCTATCGCTGTGTCGGTGACGTCTAGGCAAGTTAAGCGTGTGTTGTCATGCCAAAGAGAGTAACGTATGGTTAATGAGTATTAAGAGTTATGATATTGTGCATGTGCATGTGCAACATTATGATACGCAACCTTGTATAGGCATATGATGTAAAGTATAATGAATGTATGTAACAACTTATGATATGCGTGAGATTGAATAAGGAGATCCTTGTTAATGCTAGTCGTGATGATTTCCTTCATAATACAATACCTATGATGC
Organism: Diospyros kaki; assembly: GCA_036245055.1. NCBI lineage: Eukaryota > Viridiplantae > Streptophyta > Magnoliopsida > Ericales > Ebenaceae > Diospyros > Diospyros kaki. The sequence continues at coordinate 24,538,789 of BSEG01000011.1, read as the reverse complement.
CCCATTTGTTTCAGATAAGCTTGCTGAGCCTTGTAGCTTATGTTATTTTTAACATCATTTCAGGTTAAGGAAGGAAAAGTTCGAGATCAAGTTTAGTGGTATCAGATCCTTGTCGATAGCCATGTGTATAAGGCTCTCTCAACCTAAAAGATCCTTGGAGGTGAGTGTGGACAAGGGCTCAAATGGGGTGTTTTGTTAACTTTGTGTAACTAATGCTATGATTTGTAAGTAAGAGCCCCCTAAAATGTAAAATTTTAATCAGTTTATTTCTACTATTGTAAATAAAAATTAAGGTGTAAATTTCTCGACCATTATAAATTGGTATCAGAGCATTGTGTTTAACTTTTGGTTGTTACAGTTAATAAATGCCATTTTTTTAGTGGATGAATGCTTCGAGAGTTGTAAGTCTTAAATTTATTCCCTGGTATATTGAATGTTTTAAATCCTAATATATTGAAAGTTGACATTGCTTCCATAATTTTAATAATGGATGCCTGAAACTTGCTTTTATCTTTTTTTTTTAAAAAAAAATAAAGCTATTTTCAATATTAATTATCTTTGCAATCTCATTATTTCTCACTAGGTTGCATCAAGGAGCGCATTTGATATAAAATTATCTTAAAGGTAAAATATATATTTTAATTTTTGTAGTTGCATATTTTTTTTCATTTAGATAATTGAACTTTTTATTATTTAAAAAATACCCATGAACATATAATTTTAAATCAGTTGCACCTTTAAACTTTTTTGTTATTTCAATTATACCCCTAAATTATGCAATTTCGAGTTTGTACATTTTGATAAATTTGTTGAGAACAATAAATTTAAAAGTGTAACTGAAACAACAAAAAGTTTAGGGGTGCAATTAACTCAAAATTACATAGTTTATGGGTGTTTTTAAAATAATAAAAAATTTGAGTATTTAAATAAAAAATATAAATACAAAAACTAAAATATGTATTTGGGCTATAAGACAAAATTTGAATATTGAAAAGTGACTCGGTGTGACATACGTTTTTTATATTATATATTTGCATTGATTAGATAAATAATAAAATAGGTTAATACGAACTAATACAAAAATTTATATAAAGTGTTATTTTTAAATATCTAAATAGCAATTTCCTTAAAATAAAGCACGGTTGATGATAATGATAATGACGATTATTAATTTATAACTCCTTGGATGAGTTTGCTATAATCTATAATCTATAAATGTCAAATTAGGAAAAGTCCTAGAAGAACAATTATATATTAAACAGATTGTGGATTAAAATTATTTAATGCACAATCTTGGTGGCTCAAGTGCTGACACTTAATATTTAATTAAAATATATGAGATTGTGGATTAAAATTATTTAATTTTTTTGGATAATTAATTTTCATTTTCAAATTTATTATTTAATTTCTGCCAAATCTTATTTTCAAACCTGAGAGAGTGACTGATTGAAGATGTAAACAACACTCGGTTGTGTAAGTGACCGCGAGGTGTTTGGGCGACGGATAGTGAAGTCCATGAGGGTTTGGGCATCAAATTAGTGGTGGCGAAAGATAGACCATGAGGGCGGCGGAGGAGAAGGGGATCTGGGTTGATGGTGGCGGCGGCGGCGAATGAGGGAGGTTTTGAGCAACAGATGATGGAGGAGGGGAAGGGGAAGCAGATCTGGTGGAGGAGAAGGGGATTTGGGTGGTAGATGGCGGAGAAAGGCAGCGAAGATGCAGATCCAGCGAAGGAGAAGGGGATTTGGGTTGGTGGGGTCGGATGATGGTGAACGAGGGGGCTTTAGGGAGGCAGACGACTAAGGAGGAAGGGGGAAGCAGATCTGAAGAAGTAAGAAGAGGATTTGGGCGATGGATGAAGGTGGCAGATGGATCCGGCAAATCGCAGAAGGGAATAACTGGAAAAAAAAAATGATAGAGAGAAAGAGGAAGAAGAGTGTAGGGGTGAGTGGCGGACGGCGGCATGCATGTTTCAACCTAACGGACGCGTAGCATAGCATGCATGCACCTTAATAAGCCTCCAATACTCAATTGACAGAAATTAAGATCTGAGAAATCTTTCAAACGAATCAAGTCTTTATGATTACTATCCACCCATTTTTCTAATGGAAAATGATGTGTTCAGATTTTAATATATAACGTCAAACACTGAATCAGCATCAAACATTCTTTCTAATAAAGATTTATTTCAGGATTTAGAAGACCATTGAATCAGTTTATTATAAATTAAATTGGTGTATTCAGCACAAGCAATTGATGTCAATTTTTCTTGGTATGCGTTACGTGTATGATTTTTTCTCATCTAAGTTGTAATTGTAGTCATTATTATTATTGTTCTTAACTTCTCATTAATTAAGCCAATTGTATATTCTCTTGAAACCTAAAGGACAAATTAGAACCCAAAAAAAAAAAATGATCCTGCTCATTGTCAATCTCATGTAGATGTACGCAAGAACAGTCAATGTAGGATTTGGACAAAAACACATTTATAATTACGCAAATATATGGGACATAATGTAGAGCTCCCCATTCCCAATCTTAATTAGTACAAATCCATGACATGATCAAGAGTTACATATAAATAGAACTTAAAACATTTGCCTATTTAGTGAACAACTATATATGTTGACTTCATCAAGGGCATGCCTCAATGATCATCAAACTTAGATGAATGAACTATAACAAGCTTATACACTTATTTAACGCGAATAGTAAATAGAAAGTGTTGATTTATTAAGGGTATGCCTCAATGAGGGACCTTAATCCTAAAATGGAATGGATCTTGTAGTCACTAAAACCAGCTTTGCAGAACAGCTCTGCCCATTCTTTCTTATTTCTCTCTTTTCCTGCAACATTAATCATCATTAGCATGTCAAAGAAGAACTGTGCCTGGACCGACTCTTCGGCTCCTTTGGAGATCCCCGTCACCATGTCTATGATAATCACCTTTCCTCCATTTTCTTTGCTTGGAATTGCCTGCTTGCACTTCTTCAACAATGTGATGCAGTCTTCGTCGCCCAAGAAGTGCAAGATCCACTGTTTGCCAATTTTAGGTTATGTAAGTAAGAGTTCAGCTGTAAAAGTAAGGATATATATATATGTATGTATTTTTCTTCGAGATTTACATTATTGCAGAAAAGAAAAGTACAGAATCTCTTTTTGACAAGATGGTAACAAATGTCTAGATATATGGCACTTCAGAGAGAAAAAATTATATTCTACTATAAAAAATGGTCAAAATAATTATAATAACTGACTTTGGGAATTTACTACGTGTAGTAGATGAGTGATATTTATACATTTATTTTTCAATTAATAATTATCTTAAAAGTGATGATCTTAATAAAAGCTTTTTGCTGAGACTATACAATTTTATTTAACCTATTTTATACTATAATAGATTTGATTTTCTTTTATATATCTTCAGTGCTACTTGGACTATTTGACTTAATAGGCCTGAAATCAAAAAAGTTTCAGAAGTTGAAAATTCCACGTGGGCTTCTTTGGAGCTGAATTTAAGAATATTTTCAAGTCAAGAATTAGACTTTCTTTTGCTCTCTTTCTTTTATACTATTTTATACTATTTTGTTATTATAGACTTTCTTTTACTCTTTCTTTTATACTATAAAAGCCTGACCTGATGATATGTAAAATCAAATTCTATATGCATAATAAGAGCCGTTTATATATATATATATATATGTAAACATAATAACAACCCTATATATTGAAATGGATCCATTAAAGGGGTTTATAATTACAAAATTTAGAGAATTGTGTATTCTGAAATGATTCTGTATTCTCCTAGAGAATTGTGTCAACGGCACCCGATGTAAAATTTAGATCGGCTAAAGTGAAGATAATAAAGAAATATAATATGTATATATATATATAAAGATAATATATATATAACAACTACAAAGGTATATATATATATAAAGGTATTTGAAGGTATATATATATATAAATATATATATAATTTACACACACACACACTACAAAGGTATATATATGTATATATATATATAAAGGTATTTGAAGGTATATATCTTAAAATACCTTGAGTAGAATTGCATCTGCAGCTGGGAAGACATCAAATATGCTCCCTCCAACGAAGCTCAAGTTCTTACGCCCCTGCAAATTAGCAACTACATGTGGCTGATCAAACACTGTGCACTTCAAGTGCGGGAAGGCGTCGACAATGGCGGTGGCCATTGTTCCGGTCCCGCCGCCGACATCCACCACCGAACTCAGCCCCTCAAACACTTCCTTACACTCCTTAATCATCACACTCGCTACCAACCTCGAATCAGCCGACATTCCGTCGTTAAACCGGAAGTTCAGAGTCGGCTTATGGCCGGCGTAATCCCAAAACGACGCCCCATTGGCTGTGTTAAACGCCGTCGGATCGTCATTCTGGAGCCAAGCCGTCAGGTATTGCCACGAGTTTATCAAACACGGGTCTAGCATGGCCAGCAAGAACGGCGAAAGAGTGAAGGGATTGTCGGTCAAGAGAAGCCGGCAAGTGGGGGTGAGAGTGTACTCAGTTTCTAGGAGTTCATTTTCTAGGGCTATTTTCTCGAGAAAGAAGCCAGAAAGAGCTAAGCTGCGCATGAGGCGGCCGATGCAGTGGGCTTTTGATGGGTTGATGGGAAGGGCAGCGACGAGGTCGGAAAGTTTCATGGGCTTGCCGTGGTTGTGGATGATGTCAGGGATTCCCAGTTCAACTGCGGTTTTCAAGTTGAAAGAGTTCATGAAACCGAACATTTGGTTCCAAATGTAGGCTTCGGCTCCGAGGAGATCGCCATTGTTAACACCACAGACTCCATTGTCGTAAGCCATTACTAATTCTTGATATTTTAATTTGTTGGCTTTGCGATCGAAGCTGATCTCTACTTGTGGCTGAGATGTTGGAGTGGGGATGCATTTACGTATATATATATGATTTTGGGAGGAGGATCATTCCGTCAGCCAAAAGGTCACCAAAACGGTATAAACTGTTATTTTACAGAGAGGGCTCTGATTTCTTCATGGCATTCGCTCATCTTTTGGAAGACGTGTTTGAACCAAAATCAATTTTGATAAAATATTTATGGAAAATGTGGCATCACATCATTATATAAATATATATGTATATGTGTGTGTATATAAATATATATGTATAGGATAGTATTTGTTAAAACAAGTGAGATAAAGTTTAAAATAAGTTATTTAAAAAAAATGGATAAATTTATATTGAAAGTTTAAGGTAAGAAGTCATCTCACTTTTATCTGAAATGTTTTCCATATCTCATATTTTTTTATCTATATATAACAATCCTCAAATATTAAACTATGTTTTTTAATTTATATGAGAATTTAAATTATTTAGAATTAAATGTTTATTATATTCTTTTATTAAGTAGTTGAGAACATGCAATTGCAATTCCAAAGAAATTCACAAAAACAAAAAACCATAATTAACACTTCCACTTGAGAAAAAAGATAAAGTAGAACTAATTACGATTCACAAAAAAAAAAAAAAAAATGTTAGTTGATTAGTCCCAGGCTGCAAGAGTATGAGCAAACCAAATTGACCATAAAGCCATTGTATTTTAATGTCATTATATATATAACTCATTATATTTCCCACCTGAGAAATTCTGTTGCAAATTACAACTGGTCACAAATTTTTCCGTCAAGACAGATAAGATATTCGGATACAGTGACATCTTGATATCACCAGGTATAGGAAAAACAAATTTTAAATATGACTAAATGATAGACTTAGATTTATTGTAATTTATTAAAAAAATAGCCCAATCAAATTTCATCCGGTGATGAAATCCATTCATCAAGCTGACACGGACGAGAGAAATTCGGGCTTCATGAAGCTCAATCAGCTTGCTCCAGAGGGAGCAACGTCGAGACAGCGATAAGACACAGTGGCAGTTGACGAGGTGGTGAGGCAAAGACAATGAGACAGCAATGAGGCGAGGTGAAGCCGAACTTGCTGGAAGCAGCCACGACAGAAGAGAGATAAAGTGGCTAAGGGCAGGGGTGGTAAATCTGCCTATTGAGTGAGGGTATTTTAGGACTTCAATTATACTCTCAATAATTTAATTATTTATAAAAGTAGCATTTTTCATGTTCTTCTTTTTACTAAACGCAATCAAAAGACTTCAGTCAAGTCTCTGTCTGTCTCTTATCAATCCCTGCCTAGTCACCACGGCTTTTCAAACATTCTTCTATTCATTTTTTTCTAAACGCGTGACATTCATGTTCTTCTTTTTTCAAACATTCACTGTTGTAGTCACCATTCTATACATTTCTTTATGAACACGTGACAAATTAATTAAGAAAGATCTAGAAGAATATCTTCATAATTTTCAGGAAATAAAAATCTGTTGGACCCAACCACCCACTTATTAGATATCTATTATACAAAGGTTATGAATTATCATCATTCCAGTGAAGATCATAATTTAATTTATCTCGTTTTTGGAAAGAGTTTTAGCAAACAGGAGGTAGACTATATTGAATATGGAGATTAAGGAAGATAATATACACATATATATGTATGCCATCAAATTTGACTCTGAAATAATTCAATTGGACCTGTATCCATATATAAAAAATTTAGACCGGCTGTTATTTAGCCGACGATTAAATTTGATACATCTTATTCGGTTAACATTTTAACTATATATTTGTTTTGTTTGAATTATAAAAGTTTTGTTTGAATTTCATCATCAAAACATAACTCAACAATCTCCTACTTTTTTTATTATGACAAAACTTTAATACACACAAAATTTTTTAACAATATTCTTATTCTTTCCCTTTTTATCATTATCAAGAGTGACAATCCAAAAAAATTTGAAACACTTATGAGAGAAAAAACTACAAAATTAAAATTATATCATTACTCCAGTTTAATGTGACTAACTAGTAAGAACACTACATTATGACATTTTATTTGCTAAAAGATTTATATGCCAAATTTTCTCAACTAATTTTTGTAATTTTTTAATCAGCGAATTTTGCATATATACATGACAAAACGGTAAACACTATAAGTGTTGTTTTTATTTTTTCAATAGGATAAAACTGTAAACACTCAAATTTTGCATATACATGACAAAGGAAAATAAATTTCAATGGGGTCACTTGGCCCCACTCGATAACAGTCGGCTCCAATTAATATTGATTTTTTTTATATTGTTAATATTCTAATATTATTATTAGTAAATTTTAAAATTCACATTCTTACAATTTATACTGATACTAATAGAAACACAATTAATATTGATTTTTGTTAAAATGGGGAAAATATTGAAAAATCACGTTTGCCTAAGTTGAAAATTATTTAGGAAAATTTAGAAATTAAACAACTTCGAGTAGTTTTCTAACTTCAGTTCATATTTGCAAAATTTAAAACCCAAATTTTCTGCATTCAATTTAGGAGATTTTTGAATTTTAACATATTTTTCTAATTTTTTTATTTTCTATAGATTAGTTTACTAAAAAAAAATAAGACTGCTTTCCACGATTGAATACACAAAAAGAAACTGTAGCAGAAAAACTACAAAACAAAAAGGGTTAGTATAAACCAAAATCAAACCAAATTTAACCGAAAGTAAAGAATGCAAGAATAAAATATAAAACTTCTTGTTTCAGCAACAATGGCAGTCGCGAAGACTGCTCCAAGGCTTAGATCTTGAAGAAACCGTTCACCATTTTGGTAATGCCAATGAATAGAAACCATAAGCCACAACGAAGCCCCCAAATTGTAAGCCCAAAAAACCCCAACACCTCTCGGCCGAACACAAACGAAACCCTCTTTCACCCAAATGATCAAAGCCACACATAGTAGGATACCACAAAAGGCAGATTGATCACAAAGACGATGGGTCAAAAGCACAAAGCCAAGAAGAAAGCTTACCATTAAAAGAGACCTAAGTCTCGGATATGTAGAGGTTGCAATCGACATCAAAGGATCGCCTTTCGCACACAAGGAAATGCAGTTGCACAAATGGAACGATGGATCAACCCAAAGAAGGCAAGAAGACCTCCATCACAATCGATTGAACATGGAAAGAGAGAGGAAGCAATCGACCAAGGAAGGAAACACGAGAAAGAAGCTAAGGTTTGGCCACAAGAAGGAAATGCAAAAATGAGGGCCAAAAGACGCCTTTTTATATAAGGGCTTAAGGGCTAAGAGAAGTGGGCTTCTCCCATTTGAGGAAATGGGCTGAGGGCCATTTCTCCTCCAAAGTGGGGATAAGGCTTGTGGCCCGACTTCTAAAATGAGATGTCTAAAGTGGTGACGATTTGGGTTCTTCAATCCCAGACTGAAGCCTAAGAAGATAAAACTCACCCGAAAAATCGTCATAGCCTTGGACCTCATTAAAAAACACAAAAACCAACAATCTCCACCTTAATTCCTAATGAGGCCAACACACACATGCAACAAATGCATAACTGTGGTGCCCCAAAAAATGGAAAACGAAAAAGTCCAAGCATGGCGAGAAAGCCACCTTTGGAAGCTGCTGAAGAAGGGTTTCAGAAGCTACTGAGGAAGGAGCTTCGGAAGCTACCTTAGAAAGCTGCTGAAGAAGGGCTTCAGAAGCTGTTAAGGAAGGAGCTTTGGAAGCTACCTTTGGAAGACCTTCCGAGGTTGTTGAGAAAGGAGCTTCGGAAGCTCCCTTCGGAAGCTGCTGAGGAAAGAGCTTCGGAAGTTACTGAGGAAGGAGCTTTGGAAACTCCATTTGGAAGCTGCTGAGGAAGGAGCTTCGGAAGCTGTTGGAGAAAAAGCTTCGGAAGCTACTGAAGAAGGGGCTTCGGAAGCCCCATTCGTAAGGTTCCTTCGAAACGAGCCCTTCTGAAGGAATCCTTCGGAAGGCCCACGTGTGCTCCTTACTCGATCTCTATAAAAGACCAAGTTCAACCCTCAAAAAGGGATTCAGACATCGGTATTTCTCTTCCACTTTCCTTCCAAAATTTAGTCTTATTTTCCATTCCGTTACTGACTTAAGCATTAGAGGGCCTTCGCGAGAGAAAAATCCCGTGAGCCTTCTAATCCTTGTTTGTCCACTACAATTCCTTCGGAAGGACCAAATACCCTTCGGAAAGACAAAAAACCCTTTGGAAACTGCTAGAGAAGACCTTCGGAAGCCTAGCTGAACCCTTCGGAAGTTACCTACGGAAGAGAGCTTCGGAAGCCCACATTGACCTTTCAGAAGCTGCCTTCAGAAGTGACCTTTGGAAGCCCACATTGACCTTTCGGAAGCTGCCTACGAAAGCAACCTTCGGAAGACTGAAGCACCTTCGGTAGCTTGAATACCCTTCGGATGTCTATCGTGAGCAGCCCTTCGGAAGCCTGAAGCACCTTCGAAAGGAAGCTTCGGAAGCCTCGAGCCGCATTCAGAAGCCCCCTTATTTTTGCAACTAAATCTTCGATCGAGTCCTGAGGCCGACGGCATCCACGTGCATCCCACTCCTAAAAATTCTAATTGTTGTATTTTGGCAACAACAATTTGGCGCCATCTGTGGGAAATGCAACAAAAAGCCAATCTTAGCGCAAAAGGTCGAATGGGACCAGATCAACTAGTTTGACGAACACGCATAACTCCACCTGAAGGAGTGCTCGTACTAGGATAGAAGACACAAAGGGCCCCAATCAGGTGCACCCTGCAGTGCTAGAATTTTTAGAAGATCACCATAACAATGAAGTGCATTCAGAAAACTTTCCCATGCTCGAAGGCAACCAAACCATTAGACTAGGCGGCATGGAACGTTCAGAGCATGAGAAAGTACACATAGCTGGATTGAGGAGGCATGCAACAGAACGAGGGAAGCAAGTCCAGCATGCAACACTTTCTAGTCAGGAACAACACTCATTTGGACAATCTTCAATTCCAAATAGAGACCTCGTGGAGACTTTAGTACCTCTATAACCCTCCGAGATAGCCCCACCCACAGTCTTGCTATTAGATTATGAACAACTACAGAAGAATTTTGAGGAACTAAAACAACAAAATGATGAACTCAAGATAAACAATGAGAAGAATATGAGAAGACTACAGGGAATCACTGCTTTGCTGCGTGAACTAATTCCCCGCATAAGACAAGCCGATACGAGGAGAGAAGACCAGAGATCCATAGAAACCCCTACAAGAACCACACGACAGGGGGAAAGAGTTAGAACTCCATGGCCAAATGGCCAAGTCCTAGAAATGACAGACTTGGGAAGGGAATGTGATAGAAGGATAGGGAAAGCTCTCATGTATAAAGAGACAATGGGAAGCACATACTCACGAGCTCTTTATGTCCCACCTCCTCACAAAAATGAAGCAAAACAGGAAACACTCAAGGCGTCTGACATCAAGCGCCTCATAGAAGAGATGCTAGAGCAGAAGCAGGTAATGATGACGCCAAAGGAAACGCCCCCGAAGGGGTTTCCTTTATCTGAAGAACTCCAAAGGAAACCAATGCAACAAGAGTTCGAGCTACCGCAGCTTTCGATATACTCGGGAAAGCAGGACCCTGAGAAGCACCTGCAACACTTCGTCACAGTGGCTGCATTACATGGGTGGAATAAGGTCACTAAGTGAAGAGCTTTCCCGCTCTCCCTGATAGGACAGGCTCAACAATGGTTCACTGAGTTACCAGCCGGACATGCCCGATCATTTGAACAGCTGAAGAAAGGGTTTTTGGAGGCGTTCGTTCCCTATGTCCCGAAGAAGAAGAGTTCCATGTATTTGATAAGCTTGCAACAAAGGCCAAATGAATCCCTAAAGCGATACATTGAGCGGTTTAGGGCTGCAACACAAGAGGTAAGGGACCTCCCAATCAGTTTGGCAGCCTTAGCCTTGCTTAATGGAACCACCTATGCCTCGTTCAGAAGATTCCTAGCATTTTTCGAGCCAAACTCAATGGCCGAATTGTTTGCCCGAGCCGAACAATTCATCATTCAAATGGAAATTTTAGAAGCATGGGAAGGGAAAAGAAGAGGAAGGCCGAACGACGTTGGGTCGGACACATCAATTAAGTTGCCAAGAAAAGAAAAGCCCCCAAAAGACGCAATTTTAGAGCTTTGCTCACCTCACTAAGCCAAGAGTTGCTATCATTTCCTCCATTGCACATGGGCAGGGACATGGACTCTTTCTGCAAAATTTCACAAGTCCCCAGGGCACACTATAGAACAATGTCAGGAGCTATGAAACCAGATTGAACCACTAATCAAAGATGGAAAACTTAATCGATTCAGACTAGATAAACCAAAAAATCATCAAGGCCGGGGGAAAAGGTCCAGGAAAAACAATCAGAAGGGATGTGAAGAGCAAGACCTGGAACACTATGCACCATCAAGAGTATTCCCTTGCTCTATCGGTTGGAGCTAGCTATGAAAGATCTGAAGCACAAGACATAGAGATGTGTTCATTGCAAGAGGCACTACTTGACTCCACCGTGAACCAGAGATCTTCCCGATTTCTCTATGTAATAATCTCCCTATAAATAAAAGAATATACCCCATGTATTCTCGTGGAGTAGGCAAAACTATAAGCCAAACCACGTAACCTATGCCTTGAGCATTTGTATGTACGATGAAATGTAATGCAAGTGCAACAGCTCAGCGATGACCTTAATGAGATCAGGGTGACTCGGTAGAAATCAGGCGTACATGACCCCAGGCTGGGTTAGGATCATCGGATGCTCCGATGCCTGTGCCCGCAGACTCACCTAGATCTCTCGATTGAGTCCGGTGCTATGCCCCTTAGCTAGACCCGACTTCTCGATTGATCTGGCGCCTAGGTCTCCCGGCAAGCTCAGACACTCAGAAAGAATCTAGAACCGGACTGGCTATTGAACCCTGATACACCGAGGACAGAATGACTCTCATGAGGGATAGAAAGTGGTGAAGCCGCTACATGGTAAGTCAAAAAGCGTCCACACCGCGCAAGGCTTAAGTCGTCTAGTTGCAATCTGGTTCCTAAGACCTAAGACTAACTCAGGATCGTCGGATGCTCCAATGCTTGTGCCCGCAGACTCACCTAGATCTCTCGATTGAGTCTGGTGTTATGCTCCTGGCTAGACCCGACTCCTCGATTGATCTGGCGCCTAGGTCTCCCAACGAGCTCGGACACCCAGAAGGAATCTCAAACTGGATCGTTGGCCAACTCCAGATCCCTTGGGACAGACCGAACCTCAAAGCGGTAAGCCTCTATATGGTAAGTCGAAGACGCCCTCGCCATGCGAGGTTTATGTCGCCCAGGTGCAATCTAGTGCTTATGACCTAAGACTAACTCAGGATCATCGGATGCTCCGATGCCTATGCTTGCAAACTCACCTAGATCCCTCGATTGAGTCCGGTGTTATGCCCCTAAGCTATACCCGACTCCTTGATTGATCTGGCGTCTAGGTCTCCCGGCAAGCTCGGACACCCAGAAGAAATCTCGGATTGGATCTCTGGCCAAAGCCAGATCCCTCTAGATAGACCAGACCTCAAAGGGATAGACGAAGAAAATAAGTGACAAGATACAACCCTCAAAAACTCAACTGCCACGACTCAATTTAACACCCGTGACGATAGATCAACTCGGGATCATCGGATGCTCCGACACCTATGCCAGCAGACTCACCTAGATCGCTCGACTGAGTCTGATGCTATGCTCCAAAGCTAGACTCGATTCCTCGATCGATCTGGCGCCTAGGTCTCCCGACAAAAACTCGGACGCTCGGGATGAATCCTGCGTTGGATCCTTGGCTCAATCCAGCCTTCCCATGGCAAACGAAACTGATGGAAAACAACATGCACCATCGAGAAAAGTCCCCCCTTAAAGGATAGAACCACCCATGATGATAAATCAACTCGAGATCATCAGATGCTCCGACACCTATGCTCGCAGACTCACCTAGATCACTCAATTGAGTTCGGTGCTATGCTCCAAAGCTAGACCCGACTCCTCGATTGATCTGGCACCTAGGTCTCCCGGCAAAGACTCGGATGCTTGGAATGAATCCCACGTTGGATCTTTAACCTAATCTAGCTTCCCTATGGCAAACGAATGCCCTTCTCAGAAACATTCGTGAAGGCCCGACAATCCCCCAATCTAGACAAAAGCTGAGAGCTCGATGAATGTTGCATGAGTCTCATAGTCATGTCAGGGGCGCGAGGCCTATCCTGAGTTTCCCGGGGCCAAAGAGCCTTGAAGAAAAGGCGTAGACAGGAACAGAAAAAACTGAACTATTGTGGCTAATAAATCAAAGCCTAAAGAGGTATGAATACAAGTCGCATGACCAACAAGCAAATGATGGAAACATGATAGAATTACGTGGTGATTCAAATAAGACAATTACATGAGGCACGTTGAAACGACCGCCAAGAAACTACATTCATCTAAAGATGACAAAATGTAACGCAATAGCCAAAGAAATGCGTCAAAAATTCTAAGAATGCTTTGAGATGAAACTAGTAAAATGATCATTCCTTATAGTTAGTTAAAAAATAATGTAAATTATAAAGTCGGCACTAATCTTCGGCTAAGGGACGATCCACGTGACCTTAACCCACACCAGGGAGCCGTTTTTGAGAAGCATCAGCGCCAAGGTCCATCTCTAGGCCCTTCTCGATCATATGAGTGGTGCTAGACGTGCGACACTTACTTCACCCTCATCGAGCTCAAGAGTGTAAGAGCGCCATGGACATAACATTGTCAAAAGTTACATCTGAAAAAATTCCTAAGGAAGGAAAATTCTTGGGGAGGCAAGGTCCTTCGGGAAGAGCCATTTTCTATTGTTGGCACCCTATGCTTAGAAAATACTCTTCATTTTGTATCTAAGAAGAACAAAACAAAGAGTGGGGGACAATTGTGGTACCCCAAAAAATGGAAAACGAAAAAGTCCAAGCATGGCTGGAAAGCCACCTTTGGAAGTTGTTGAAGAAGGGTTTCGAAAGCTGCTGAAGAAGGGCTTCAGAAGCTGCTGAGGAAGGAGCTTCAGAAGCTACCTTCGGAAGACCTTCGAAAGTTGCTAAGGAAGGAGCTTCGAAAGCTCCCTTCAAAAGACCTTTGGAAGCTGCTGAGAAAGGAGCTTCAGAAGATGCTTTCGGAAGTTGTTGAGGAAGGAGCTTTGGAAGCTCCCTTCAGAAGTTGCTGAGGAAGGAGCTTCGGAAGCTGCTGGAGAAAGAGCTTCGGAAGCTACTGAAGTTACTGAAGAAGGGGCTTCGGAAGCCCCATTTGGAATGTTCCTTTGGAAGGAGCCCTTTGGAAGGCCCATGTGTGCTCCCTACTCGATCTCTATAAAAGGCCAAGTTTAACCCTAAAAAAGGGATCCGGACATCGGTATTTCTCTCCCACTTTCCTTCTGAAATTTAGTCTTCTTTTCCATTCCGTTACTAACTTGAGCATCGGAGGGCCTTCGCGGGAGGAAAATCCCGTGAGCCTTCTAATCCTTGTTTGTCCACTACAGTTCCTTCGGAAGGACCAAATACCCTTCGGAAGGACAAAAAACCCTTCGGAAGTTGTTGGAGAAGACCTTCGGAAGCTATTTGAGAAGAGCTTCGGAAGCCCAGCTGAACCCTTCGGAAGCTACCTACAAAAGCAAGCTTTGGAAGCCCACCTGAACCCTTCGGAAGCCGCCTATGGAAGCAACCTTCGGAAGCCCACATTGACCCTTTGGAAGCTGCCTATGGAAGTGACCTTTGGAAGCCCACATTGACCCTTCGAAAGTTGCCTACGGAAGCAACCTTCGGAAGACTGAAGCACTTTCGGTAGCCTGAATACCCTTCGGAAGTCTATTGTGATCCGTCCCTTGGAAGCCTGAAGCACCTTCGAAAGGAAGCTTCGGAAGCCTCAAGCTGCCTTCGGAAGCCCCCTTATTTTTGCAGCTAAATCTTCGATTGAGTTCTAAGGACGACAACATCCACATGCATCCCACTCCTAAAAATTCTAATTGTTGTATTTTGGCAACAACAATAACCTAGCAACAAATACAACAAAAGCACAATTTAAGCAACACATGCATGAATTAGCAACAAATGCCTAATCATGCCTAATCATGCAATAAAAGCCTAATCATCCACACAGGAAATAGATTTATAAACATGCAACAGAAGCATGAACATGCAACAAATGTATAAACTTGCAACAAATGCATAAACATGAGCTAGCACTCTCTCTATCCCACTTAGGTTTGGATCTCACTAATTCTTTCATTTAGGGTAAGATTTCTCTCATCCTCCCACTTAGGTTAGGATTGACTCTCCACTTTGTTCAAGGTGGTGGGAATAAGGATACACAACCCTTCTTTAAAATGGAATAACGGACACACAATTCTTATCCATTGACTCATCCTTCCACTTAGGCTAAGGAACTCTCACTCATTATAACATCTCGCATCGAGCGATAGAAAGGAGTAGAACAACTTACCTTGATGGGCCTACACGAACTTTGCAGGGGATCGCTTATCATTGAGCTTCCCCAGCTCAAGCACGCTTAATCCAAGAGTTCTTTGCCTACATTCAGCCCAAAAGGTATCTAACTAGTGTTATTTCCTTCCTTACTTATCCTCGATATATATTACCATTCTCTAGGCTCTTGGGGTATTACATTCTCCCCCCCTTGAGCACATAACGTCCTTGTCATACGACCTTACAACTAGTCCCAACTCTCTCCCGTCCAGTGTCCTCGGTCCAATTACCCCTAGCCTTTAGCTAGTACACAGTCCCAACTCACGGCGTGGGTTAGCTTGGATACCAGCTGTAACATCCCGCATTGAGCAATAGGAAAGAGTGGAACAACTTATCTTGATGGGTCTACACGAACTTCTCAAGGGGTCAACCATCCCTGAGTTTCCCTATGTCAAACACGTTTAACCCAGGAGTTCTTTACCTACATTCAGTCCAAAAGGTATCTAGCTGGTGTTGTTTCTTTCCTTACTTATCCTTGATATATACTATACCTTTCTCTGGGATCTTGGGATATTACACTCATCTTACCATTTAGGATATGATTTCACTCATCCAACCATTTAGGTTAGGATCTACTTCATCCTACCACTTAGGTTTGGATTTCTCTCATCCTACCACTTAGGTTAGGATCTTCCACAACTTTCTTTTAATATACCTCACTTGGATCATAAGAGGTAACCACATTTTTCTCTTCATGATCTTTTTCCTTTTCTTTTGTCTGCCCTTCTCAACATAACAATCCTTAATGAAATGTCTGATTTTCCCACAACCATAACACTTCTTATCATTCCCTCGGGTCTTGGATTTTGACCTACCTTTCCCTTTCTTGCTACCTTCCTCTTGATTCTTAAAGTTAGGTCTACCCCTCATCATGTGGACCTCATCATATTTTCTCTCACTCTTTAATTCCAATTCCTTACTCTTAAGAGAATCTATGACAATTTCAAGTGTTAACGTGCTTCTACCATACTTAATGGCATTTTTAACTTCTTTATAAGTATCAGGAATGGCATTTAACAAATTAATTGCCTTGTATTCATCCGACACTGTTTCACCACAATTTATGATATCTTGAACTGAGTTGGTAAAGATATCTAAGTTGTCATCTAGGTCTCTAGAGGGGTCATTCTTAAAACTAAAGAAACTTTCAAGCAAATAAAGTTTGTTGGGTGTGGATTTTTCACATAGAGTTTTTCCAATTTTTCCCATAACTCTTTTGTAGACTTAAGTTTCCCTACTTTCCTTAACACTGAATCAGAGAGATGCAAGATTATAGAAGTATAGGCAAGTTCATCAGCTTCAAGTTTTAGTTCCTCTTTAGTACCTTCAGGATATTTTCCATCTATAGCCTTAGAGACTTTTTGCTGAACTAAAATTCCCTTCATTTTTTGTTGTCATATAGAAAAATCTCTCTTTTCATTAAAAACCCCCAATTCAAAATGTGTGGTCATATTCACTAAGTATATTCTTGACACAAATAAGTAGTGTAACTTACAAAAAGCACTAAGTTTTTCACACTGTATCATAAACAATAGGTATGCACAAAACAGATTCAATTAAGGGGCAGATTTTTAACAAGGATAATACTGATTTACTAGGCACAATTTTTAAAGCACTAAGCTGTTAAAACAGCCACAAGTAAATCACACATAAAATTTCAAAACAAACACTGGATACCCACTAAGAGTATAAGAAATTAGATATGCAACCTAAGGAGACTTTAAAGAAAAAAACATGAAGTTTTAATTTAAAAAAAAACTTAGGCAACGGATTCACAAAGAATTAACGACTAATTAGGAACAGATTTTTCAAGCACATAGCAATTTCAGTAATCACACAGATTGACACAGATAATCATAATTCTAGCAACAAGCAATGGTTACCACCACAAGATAACCTCCAAACCTAATGGCCACCCCCCACACAATGAGCTGCTAGTTGATGGAAATGAAAATCACAGAATTTAAGCCGTAGAGGTTACCATTACAAATCTCAAGACTAAGATCTGTGAATGATGTAGGATTGGATTTGAACACAAGAAGGGCACCCGGGCCTCCATGCATCGTCGCCTGCAAGTTCACATGCTGTTGGTCGGTAGACGAGTGAGCAGCCACGTGCTGCTCAGGAAGATAACTCGCGACTTGCTGGATTCAAATCTAGGGTCTTTTTAACCCAACTCACAACCTGCAAAGAGAAATTAAGCCAACACTACAAGAAAAATAGTTTTTAATGATGGAATTTAGTGACAGAAATTCTGTCGCTAATTTTTTAAAATATTTTTTTAATTTAGCGGCGGAATTAGCGACGGAAATCCCGTCGCTCAAAAAATTAAAAAAATTAAATAAAAAAATTAAAATTTAGAGACGGGGCCAACCCCGTTGCTAAAAAATAAAAAAAATTAAAATTTAGCGATAGGGTCCATCTCATTGCTAAAAAATAAAAATAAATAAAATTTAGCGATGGGCACAACCCCGTTGCTAAAAAATGAAAAAAATTAAAATTTAGCGACGAGCTAACCCCTTAGCTAAAAAGTAAAAAAATTAAATAAAAAATTAAAATTTATAACCCCATCGCTAAAAAAGAAAAAAAATTAAATAAAAAAATTAAAATTTAGCAACGAGGCTAACCACATTGCTAAAAAATAAAAAAAATAAATAAAAAAATTAAAATTTAGCGAGGGGGTCATCCCCGTCCCTAAAAAAAATTAAATAAAAAGAAAAAAATTAAATAAATAATTCAAATTTAGCGAGGGGGTCAACCCCGCCCCTAAAAAATAAAAACCAATTAAATAAAAAATTAAAGAAAAAATTAAAATTTAGCGACGGGGTCATCGCCGTCCCTAAAAAAATAAATAAAAAGAAAAAAAATTAAATAAATAATTCAAATTTAGCGAGGGGGTCAACGCCGTCCCTAAAAAAATTAAATAAAAAAGAAAATAAATAAATAAATAATTCAAATTTAGAGAGGGGGTTAACCCCGTCCATAAAAATAAAAAAAATTAAATAAAAAAATGAAAGAAAAAAATTAAAATTTAGCGACAAGGTCAACCTCGTGGCTAAAAAATATAAAAAAATGCCCCCAAACCGTTCACCACTTTGGTAGCACCAATGAATAGGAACCATAAGCCACAACGAAGCCCCAAACAGTACGCCCAGAAAACCCCAACACCTCTTGGCCGAACACAAACAAAACCCTCTCTCACCCAAACGATCAAAGCCAGACACAATAGGTTACAACAAATGGTAGATTAGTCACAAAGATGGTGGGTCAAAAGCACAAAGCTAAGAGAGAAAGCTTACCAGTAAAAGAGACCTAACTCTCGAATATGAAGATGTTACAATCGACATCGAAGGATTGCCTTTCACACACAAGGAAAGGGGGCCACACAAATGGAAGGATGGATCAACCCAAAGAAGGTAAGAAGACCTTCATCACAATCAGTTAAACATGGAAAGAGAGAGGGAGCAATCGGCCAAGAAAGGAAACGCTAAAAGGATGGGCAAAAGATGCCCTTTTATATGAGGGCTTAAGGGCTAAGAGAAGTGGGCTTCTCCCACTTAAGCAATAGGCCGAGGTCCATTTGTCCTCTAAAGTGGGGATAAGTCTTATGGCTTAACTTTTAAAATGGGCTGCCTAAAAGTGGTGACGGATTTGGGTTCTTCAATTCTGGGCTGACGCCTATAAAGATAAAACTCACCCAAAAAATCTTCATAACCTTGGACCTCATTAGAAAACACAAAAACCAATAGAAACTAGATATAGTGTAAATAGATGAGTCTTCACTAGATATTTTTATTTTCAATCCTATAGAATAATTTATTCTTCATTATCTTTGAATAAAGAATTTAACCTTTTAATATAGAACTACCATATAGAATGCACCCAGATAAAAAAATTGTCAAATTGAGGGGAAAAAAAATTCAAATAAGATTGTTTACATTCTATAAAGGTCATTGTAAGGTTTGGCCTTTGCTTATTTCTGACAACTTTCGTCTGTGTGTTTCCACTAATGCTTTTTTGTTGTCTGGATGTATTTTTAGATGCTACTGATTCTCTTCTTTGTGAATTTTGCAGGGTCTCTGACAAGATTGTCCCTTGTATCTCTCATCTTTCTTGAGGAGTCCCTTTGTTTCTATCATCATAAGGACCAAATTTCTCATACATCATATTTTCCTGGGGAATGGTGTTGGCTTCAATAGATGCTTTTCTTTAGAATTAATTTTCTTTCCACGTTGCATATTTAAGGCTGTTGTGATTACTTTTCTAATGTGACTGTGTACCTTTGCTTCTTTGTGTTTTTTTATGGGGTCTGCCCCGCTAGTCTTTTGTAAACATTATCACGCTTTTTTCTTTTTAATACAATTTTTATTTACAAAAAAAAAAAAGAAAATAATCTCTCATTTTTTTATGATGACAAAACTTTAATATACACATTTTTTAATTTCTTCTCCGCCTTTTTATGATTATCAAATAGTTGAAACACTTGGTGCCATATGAGAGAAAATCTACAAAATTAAAATTATATCATTACTAATGTCACCACAAACTTACAAGAACACTACAATGTGACATTTTATTTGCTAAAAGATTTATATGCCAAAATTTCCTAACTAATTTTTGTAATTTTAATTTTAATCAGCGAATCAAGGGTTGTTTTTATTTTTTCAATAGGATAAAACTGTAATAACGGCTAAATTTTGCATATGTATTCCTAGATTGAAGGCATTTCTATCATTTTTATAATAAATGGAAGCATCAATTGTACATGGGATCTGAATTTTTGTTTATTAGTTATAATATTTTTCAGTTTTCTCCATTTTTCAGTTCTATGTACTCCTAGATTGAAGGCATTTCTATCATTTCTAGATGTGTGCCCTGGGTTTCTGTTGAAGATTGGTTAAAATTAAAATTATACTTGTTGATGGTTTGAATGGGTGTTGAAATTCCAGTGCTGCATTGAATTGAATGAATGTTTTATGTCAGTTTGATTTTTTTAGTTTAATATTAGCTTTCGATGGCATAGTGAGTCTAGTGACAACGAATATCTTTTTTTCACCCAGAAATCTCATGATGCAGTTTGGTTAAATTGATTTGGAAGATGTGTGTCGGTTAAATTAGATTTTTGTTTATATTTGGTCCGGTTCGATTCGGTTTTTGGGCTGTGTTTTTAGTTCGATTCTCGGTTCAGTTAGTTTAAAGTTTAAATTGGTTAGTTCGGTTTCAGTTATTTCGATTAGTGTATCAAGTCGGTTCGATTCGGTTCAATTATATCCTTAAGTTTAGTTCAGTTCAATTAACTAAAATCGAGCAGTTCGGTTCGGTTATAACCGAATGCTTACCCCTAACCCTAATTAATAAAACATGGAATCGTACTGTTTCTATCTTGTGACACAAAACAAGGCATGTTTATATTTATTGGCTATTAATTACTTCTTAATATTTAGTATCTCCTGTTGGCTAAAGATAATATTCATCTTTTAGTCAATAGGAGACAGTAAATAGCCAAAACTAATTTATAGACTATAATAAGTACCCTTTATTCTGTGCTGCTAAAATTATGAATAATTATCGAAATTGTCAAACAATTTACACAATAATAGAAAGTATTGGCACGTGCTTAGACCAAAATTAGCGACTGAGATTGTAGGGAGCTCAAACACACTGTTTACCTTAGAATTCTTAATATATTAGTCCATGTTTCCTTCAATGTATGTAAACGTAATAGTAATTAAAAATAACAGAACACTTGAACGGGTGATGACCGCCATGATCACATCCAAAATCTTATTTGGTAACGTACACGTACGTACGTGTTGTAGACAGCTCGTTGAATAACTACACAACATAGAACTATTTTTACCGATCTAATTTGATTTCACTGTTATGGATAAAATGCTATGCCATTTAGTTTGAAAATGCTTATTGAAAACATTAGAATATGATGAATGCACGGAGATAAAGCTCAAGCGAGTGAAACATCAACCTCCAAGAAAAACCAAAAACAAACAACGCCTGAAGAACAAGACTGTCAACTAAACACAATAAACAATAAGTCAACAATCAACACAGAAGCCTCCAAAGACATCGAAATCAAACCCACACTAGAGCCTAAAATTAAATCAAACAAACAACAATAAAGGAAAAACAAATTAATATTCTAGATACTGCCACATCCATCGCTATAGTCAATTATTAGTCATCTTCTGCAAGATCATCCAACCATCAACTAAGACCTTGGAAAGGAGACGAGAAATAGAGATGTGATAAGGTTGTGAGCTGGAAGAGAGAGAGAGAAGATAATAAGTGAAGATGCATAAGAAAGTCCTATAAGAATTTAGGATCGAAAATAAAGCACAATGAAACCATTAAACATACAAAAGAACACAAAAGATTTACGTAAAAAATCCAAATTAGAAAAAATCACAAGTAGAAATAACAAAATATCACTATGATAATATTATTACAATAATTTTAGAGTACTGGTCACTCATTTATAAATCTGTCACAGGTTCGATCAATGAGGAAAGATGATTGGAAATAGGGGGCTAAACAATGGGGGTTGGAGTGGAAGAGGGGAGAGCCAATCGAGCAAGGCATTGGAGAAAAATCGATCGTTGGAGTCATCGACGAAAAATGATTATCTACTCCTTGACCATAAACCCGAAGTTGAGAGAAAAGAGAAAATTAATTATGTCCCTTATGATATTTTACTCCTTACATAGAATTTAATGTCTTTATTTCATGTGTATAAATGATATTCTCATACCCTTAATTAAACCTTTAAACATTTTATATTTTTTTAATCAATTATTAATTAAAGAATAAATTACAATAACTATTCTTGAGTTTTCCCAAATTACAAAAAGTACTTGGCCCATGAGCTCACATTGTGTAGCTAGGCCAAACCCAAGGCACAGGTTAAGCCGAATGGGTCAACCCATTTTTTGTGGAAAATAAAAAAATTTTGGAAAAATTTATGTATTTAGATTTTTTAAGGTAATTACAAGATATAATTTTTTTTGTCGAAATTCAAAATGTGAAGTTGTGAATTCCATATATATATATATATTATTGAATAGTTAAAATAAATGTATATATTACCATTAGGTAATTTAAATTTTAAACACACTAAGTCATTGATAATTTTATATATAATTATATGTTATCTTAATAATTAAACAACCAATTGCAAGAAAGTAAAATGCACTTGAAGAAGTTCATTAAAAATTATATGATTCTCGTAACTTTTTATAGGAACTATCAACCTTAATTATTAGCTTTTTCCAAGAGTTAGAAAACTTTTATGAATCCTTCTTCACAGCTAGATCCCTACCTTAAACCTGAGTTAATACAACAATAAATAAAAATTCTACACATTTTTTATTATTGAGTACAAAAAAGAATGCACAATATTGGCTTTGCAATTGTTGCAACACTTCCTTTAGTCGTTAAGCTCATCTTTACTTGCTTCATCTACTAACTCAATCATTTGTTGTTCGAATTTCAAATCAAGCCAAAAGGAAAACCACATTTATAGTGTTTTTGCTGGCAATCTTGCCTTTTTGGATCCAACACTGTCACATGCAGAGAAAAACAGACTCCAATGATATTATGGACACTAAAAGGATTAGTACATTGCGGACCATGAAATCCAAAACTGAATATGTATATTGGTTTCAACAGCAACGAGGCAAAACATTAAAATTATTTATTTCATCTTCAGAGAAACCATCTTCCTATTTAAATAAAAATCTAATTCCTTAAATGCACCAATTGTTATTTTAGTAGGTGCCTTTGTTGATCTTTTGTTTTAGAGTTCCTTTCGATTTTCCCTATCTAAATGCACCCATACTATCTTCCCTAGGTTTTAAACAATTCTAATACAATTTATGCATTTAACGTATTAATTAAGTCCCTAGCTCGCATCTTTCTATAATCAACATCTATTTTCAAAACGTCGCTAAAAGGGTCCACTACAACAAAAATGATTTGTAGACGCATATTTTTTAGGGCATTTTTTAGAAAGTGTCATCTAAAATACCATTGTAAGGCACAATCTAAAAAAGTGCCCTAATACAATAATTTTAATGAGGCACAACAATTAAGTGCCCTATAAAATACTGTTTTAAGGCACAATTTAAAGAAATACCCCAATAAAACAATTTTAATGAGGCACGATAATAAAATACCTTAATAGACAAATATAAGTGTCTTAATAGATAAATCTAATAGGGGCATAATTTTTGAAATGCTCCATTAAAATAATTCTAACAAGACACTCTGATAAATGCCCTAATAGACAAATCTTAAGTGCCCCAATAGAATAATTCTAATGAAACTTAGATATACTATAAAATAAACATAGGCACATATATTAATAAGATGATGTGTAGATTAGATGGTCACGCGTGTGCAAGAAGAAAAAAAGGTTCAAGATTCAAGCTGAGGGAGAAGTAAGCTAGAGTTAAGAGAAGACTTTGTGGGGGATATGAAAAATAAATTTATAGTGATTTTTGAGGCATTTTTAAGTGTCGCAACAAACTTAAATTTATAGTTATTTTTGAGGCATTTGTAAGTGCCTCAATACGTTTTTGGGGCACTATTACACCCGACATTATTATTAGTACCCTAATAGTTAAAATGCCCCAATAAACTATCTATTAAGGCATTTTTAAATGCCTCTTAATCCAAAATTTGTTGTAGTGGTCTAAGATCTTCGTCAAACATCCACTTTTGTGGGATCTAGCAATTAGGTAAAGTGATGGAATAATCACCTCCTATTATATTTTAGATTTGCTTCCATTGGTGCAGGAAATGACCTTTTTTTTTTTGTGCTTTATATTCTCAAAAACATTGTTCTATAATGAATGTTTCTCGTAAAAGAAAAATAAAAACTATGTTGCTGGCAATGATGGATCTAGGAGTGTTTCTAAGGGAGGGCTAGCCCCTAGATTCATAGGTCATTTTAGCTCCACTCCTCCCAAATGGACCAGATTCACAGGGCATATCTAGGGAAGGGCTAAGATTGCCCCTAAATCTGCCCCTGGTTGTTGGGTATTTACAACCTTAGAGTATAAGCATGATAAGATGAAGATATTCAAGTTGAGACAAATTAGAATATAAAATAGTTGTGAAATATTATATTGATTTAGCGTTAGATTGCCTATAAGTTATTTATCTTGGTATTTATTTGATTATTTTGCATCTAGCTAGCAACAATCAAGTAGAAATGGTACACTAATATAGGCAAAGATCAAATATGTTGATGCATAAAAAAGAAACAATATTCTATAGCATACAATATATACCTAGCCAGGTATTCAAGTCATTATTCCATAAAAGCATAGAGTAGTAGTCCATTATTCAAATGATTTTTGAGAAGAGAAGGGGGAAAGTTGTCCAGCAACTCCAATGCCATACTCAAGGATAAGCCTCAATGACAGACTTAATTCCCAAAGCTCAAGTGATTTTTGTTGGGTATCCAGAGATCATTATCAATGTAAGAAGAGATAAATTTGAGAGAAAAAAGAATCTATTTCATCGAAATAGAATCTACAAAAGATTTACACAAACTTTTTCTATCTCAAAAACCTCTCACACTTTCTAACCTTTCTATCTCTCTAGATACTCTCAACCTGATATATACAACACAAGAAGGGAGAGGATATTTATAGCTAGGTGATCCAAGGGTTACCTAACTTGCTGCCAAAGTAATGAACAGTGGCTTGACATCTTCAAATCTCTTAACTTGTTGCCAAAGTAATGAACAGTGGTTGGACATCTTCAAATCTCCCCCTCCAGCCATATTTGGATCAATTGTTATCTGACAAACATCCCAGCTATGTCTTTACATAGCTTTAGCTTTTCTAGAGTAACAACCTTTGTTAACATGTCAGTTGGATTCTCCTTCGTATGGATCTTTACTAATCTTAATAGATGTTGATCCATCACTTCGCATATCCAATGATAACGAATATCAATGTGCTTTATACGGGAATGATACATTGAATTATTGCTTAAATCCAGAGCACTTTGACCAGCACAATGTATCTTGTAATCCTTTTGCATGATCCCTAGTTATTGGAGAAAACGCTTTAACCATAACATTTCTTTCCTAGCTTTGGCTATTGCAATATATTTAGCTTCTGTTGTGGATATATAGAGTAACACACTTCTGCAACCTTGATTGCCATGAAATGACTCCCACTACTAAAGTGTAGAGAAATCCCGAAGTAGATTTTCTACTGTTAGACTTTTTCTTCCTGCAAGTGTATGGAATCGTAACAAGTAATATAATGATGAATCAAGTATCGTTCCCACGAGGATTGGCTTTTGGTCGCTACTTTAACCACTATTAACTTTAATAAATCACACACAATTAAAAGAATACCCAATGAAAGTTTTATATAAGTCAAAACTAACTCACCAAAAAGAAAACACAAGCCAATTATTTAGGTTTTAAATATAGAAATCTAATGCACTAGGGTTCATGAATCCACCGTAGCTCTATATTTGGTTTAATCTCTCAGTAATTGGGTTTCATAATTTTTGCTTTGAGCTAAAAATCGATGATCCTAAGTAAATCAAAAGCCTCTCTCGATGGTTATTCGAATCTATGCTCACATATGAGATTAATTATCTCTAATTAATCTGCAAATATACAAACATGCATTTATCCACAATGATCATCAAAATAAGATTTCACAATGCATAACAGTATCTCTACCTATTATCGAACCTTATGTCATTTATTATCAAGTGCTCATCTATATTGAATCTCTCGAAAGCAATATAAATCACAAACACGTTCTAATGGCGGCCAAGCATCAAAACAGAAGTAGTGCATAATAAACGATCAACTCAAAAGACAAGAATAAAATAAAACCCGAATACTTTTAATTAAACCATCATTGAACTAGGTTTCATCAATCACTCTAGCCTCAAAGTACTTAGCCTAACATAGTTTCAACCAACGAAAGAGTAATAAAAACAGAGTTCATGATGTTGCAAAGAATAAAGAACAGAAAAATAAAACCAAAGCTGAAGATCTTCAAGAAAATCTCCTCTTTTTGCCTCAACTTGCCATCTTCTCCTCCTTCAAAAAGCTCCTAATCTCCCAAAAATAAGCCTTTATATAGCCCTCTTTAGGTTATCAAAGTCCTTCACCTTGAAGGAGACTATTTCTCTTTTATTTCGATTGAAAATGGCTTAAAACGGCCTTGTCACAAAGCTTTGAACCCTACCGCGGTATGCTTGTTGCTACAGACCCGTGAGCTCCAGAAAATAATTCCTAAAGCGGTCCTACAGCGGTATGTACCGCTGTAACACCGTAAGCTCCAGAAACTAAGTCTTATAGCGGTGCTACAGCGGTATGCATACCGCTATAAGCCCGCTAGCCTTCTTCTTTGGCCTCTTGCTTTATCATCTTCAACTTCTTGTTCTCGATACTCTTTTGCTTCTTTTTAATTCGAAACCCGACCATGCCTCCAAGCTTCATTTCACTCCCATCATGCACCAAAAATCACTCTTTTTGCTCCATGTCCGCTTTAACACATGCTCCACATCTACATAACCATATATAGAACCAAATCAAGTAGAAATCATGCTCATTGAATGTATAAATGCTAAGTTTATAGACTAAAATAAGTGTATAAAAGACACTTATCATCTACCATCAAGATATCCTACCATATCTGTATCTGTATATCCTTCCAAGATTGGATCAATTCCCCTGTAGCAAAGACACATTTTTGGCGTACCATTTAAATACTTGAGAATTCATTTGATTGCCTCCCAATATTCCTTTCCAGGGTTAGAGAGAAAATGACTTACTATGCCCATTACGTGAGCAATATCTGGTCTGGTACATACCATTGCATACATCAGGCTTCCCACTACTGAAGAATATGGGAATGATGACATCTTCTCTCTCTTTCTTGGATGAGGGGCACAAACTCTTACTCAACTTGTAGAATGGCTAATGGAA
The DNA here is from genome assembly GCA_036245055.1 of Diospyros kaki. Lineage (NCBI taxonomy): Eukaryota > Viridiplantae > Streptophyta > Magnoliopsida > Ericales > Ebenaceae > Diospyros > Diospyros kaki. Next base: position 24,511,352 of record BSEG01000011.1, on the reverse strand, counting down.
TGCTTACTGGTTTGGCATTGTGCATATTGAACTTCTTGATCACCCGTTCAATGTACTTCTCTTGAGATAGCCATAACCTCATGTTCTTCCTATCTCGAATTATATGCATTCCTAAAATCTGTTGAGCTAGTCCTAAGTCCTTCATGTCAAAGGACTTGGAGAGTTCCTTCTTCAACTGTTTGATTTTTGTTGCATCTTATCCCACAATCAATATATCGTCTACATATAGTAGAAGAGCAATGAAGTTCTCATCAGGAAACCTCTTAATATACACACACTGATCTGTAGTCGTTCGCTTGTAACCTTGACTCACTATGCACTAGTCAAATTTCTTGTACCACTGTCTTGGTGCTTGATTTTGACTCTTCTTTAGCTTGTAAACGAGATTCTTACCTGAAACCTCAAAACCTTTTGGCTACTATATGTAGATTTCTTCATTCAAATCTTTATGACGAAATATTTTCTTAACATCCATCTATTCAAGCTCTAGGTTCAAACTAGCTACCAAGCCAAGAATGACTCTTATTGAAGTCATTTTTACTACTGGTGAAAAAATCTCATTAAAGTTAATTCCCTTTTTTTGCCGGAATCCTTTGACTACCAACCAAGCTTTGTGTTTCACCAACTTTTCGCTGCCATTTTTCTTCAGCTTCAACACCCATTTGTTTTTCAAGGCCTTTTTCCCTTGTGAAAGATTGACTATCTCGTAAGTATGATTTTTCTGCAAAGATTCCATCTCATCATGCATTGCTAACAACCATTTTTCTTTATCCTTATGAGATACAGCTTCTGAAAAATTCTCTGGTTCCCCATCTTCTGTAAGTAGAATGTACACGGATTATGGATATCTTGTCAATGGAATCTGACCTTGTTTAGATCTACGAACTTCTGGGTTAGGAGGTTCACTATCATCTGATTCTTATGATGGTCCTACAGCTTCTGGTGAAGGGGGTTATGGCTCCCCTTGCTCAACACCCTATGCTTCTTTCTCCTCTTCTGCTTCTGGTATTTCTTCAAGATCCAAATCATTATATGTGGCAAACTGCGTTGGTGCTGGTTTTGAAATATCTTCCTGGGTACTAGAATCTAGATTCTGAGACATTGTGGGCTTTTTAATGTCTTTTATCATCTGGCTTTCATGGAACACTACATCCCTTTTTCTGATCACCTTCTTCTCCTTTGGGTCCCATAACCTGTATCTGAATTCCTCATCTCCATAGCCTATGAAGATACATAAGGTTGTCCTTGCATCGATCTTTTGTCTAAGCTCCTTGAATACATGTGCAAAAGCTAAGCAACCAAATACTCTCAGGTGAGAATACGAGGGATTCTTACCAGACCACATTTTCTTTGGAACTTCAAAATTCAGCGGTGTTGACAGTGATCTATTGATTAGGTAGCAAGCAGTTCTATCTACTTCTTCCCAGAATGGCTTTGGCAGCTTAGCCATTTTGAGCACACTTCTGACACTTTCCATAATAGTTAGATTCATTCTCTCGACTACACCATTATGTTGTGGGGTGCGTGGGACAGTCTTCTCATGTCAGATGTTGTGTCTCTTGTAGTAGGCATCAAACTCCTTGGAAGTGTATTCGCCTCCATTATCTGACTGAAGGCACTTCAACTTCTTTCCTATTTCACACTCCTTAGATGATATTTGTATTTTTGAGTATAGAGCATTTCATATGGGTCTAAATTGTGATATGCAATTATATAAAAATAAAGTGATATTTGTGGTTTAATTTTTGCTTGAAAATGAATTATTGTATGTGTGATAATTAAGGCATAAAATGGTGGTTTTAAAGTGGGCTTGAACCAAGGGTTTACAACCCAAATAAAGTGATGAGTTAAGTAGTTTCATGGGCCTAACATGGATGGGCTTTTGAGTGGGCTTGGGCCATTTATAAGTGGCCCTTTGCATACATATATATATATATATATGTGTGTGTGTGTGTGTGTTAATTTTGTGCGTAAATTAGTGGTTAAAAGAAAAGGAATAAGGAAAATGGAAATAAAGGCTAAAAGTCCATAATGGGCTTCATAAAGTAAGTGTTGTGTGTGTAGTGTAAGGGTTAAATGTGGAATAAGATAAATGTAGTTGGTGATTTTGGGTGGCTGGCGAGAGGGTGTCCATACCCTCTTGCTTCCTTTGTAATTTTCCTTCCTCTTCTCTTGGCTCTTTCGGTAGTTCTTCTCCATCATCTTTTTCATCTTCTTCTTCCAATTGTTGTGGTAGAAGTAAGCTCTCAAGGTAGGAAGGGTTGAAAATCTTGAAGTGCTTCTCATTCTCTTAGTTCTTCATATAAAAGGCAAGCATCCTTCTCCATTTTTTCTATTTTGATGCAAGTTATATTCATATGAGTGATCCAAGTTATGTATATTCATATCCTCAAATGGTGTTTGAAAGCTTGAGTTAAATGGTTGGCTTTCATCTTTTCTTAAAAGTGAGTTTCTTTTCAAGGAGGTCCATGGGTCTTGTTTTTAAGTCTCTATGGGGCTTGGTCTTCCGCATTTTTCTTTCATGGAATGACAACTTGGGGGTTATGAGATGTTCCATGGGTGTTTGTAGGTGTTTTTGTATGCTTTTGGTGCATTTCGGGTTGCACCGAGTCGACTTGGTTGGGGGTTAAGTCGACTCGGCCGAAGCTTGTGTTTTCGGGGTCTTTTTAGCCATTTTCAGCCAAGTCGACTCGTCCAGGAGGTCAAGTCGACTCAGGTCGAGTCGACTTGGGCCAAGTCGACTCGGATTTGCCATCGAGTCGACTTGGCCGCGGTTTTGACTACTCTGCGCATACTTCGCTTTTTCAGTTATAACTTTTGACATAGAACTCGGAATTGTGACCCATTTGAAGCATCATAAACTAGACTTCAAGGGATTTAATTTTATATATAATATGATATATTTTAGTTATGATTTTAGTGGTTTAAGGCTTTCCTAAATCTATATTACCCATAACGGTCATGTTTTGGGAAGTTGTTACATTATGTTTTTGGTTGGTATGTCCGCGGAAATCTCTTATCTTTTGCGATGCATTGCTATGATTATCTTAGTGCCTCTTAGTATTATTTTGGCACTGCAGCTAAGTTCCGCAAGTGTGAGACCGGATATCCCATTGAGTGCCTGGCGTGGGTGAGGTGGCCATAAACCCGACAGGTGATGCTCCTGCCACTATGGTGGCTGATGGATTTTGATATATATGTATGCATCCAATCATGAATGTGGAGGCCAAGAGGGCCAATGTGGCACATGTATTTTCTATCATTATATAAAATTGCATGAGCATGAGTTGGTGGCTTCTTGTGCTATGAGCCACATATGGGAAAAATGAGTTTTATGTCATTATTCAAATTGTGCAAATATCGCTCTATGAGTTGCATGTGTGCCTTGTTACTAAGTAAGGAGATACCAATTATTGAGTTATTAATGATGTAGAAGGCATGATTAAATGTTTTGTTCTAAATGTTAGGTAGTGGTATTCCATTGATTCCTATCTTATGCATGCCTTCAGGCAGTGATTGTATCATCATCTTTTTTTGCTATATTGTGTTTGCTGAGCCTTGAGGCTCACTTGTTTGCTTGTTTTCATTCCAAGTAAGGGAAAATCTATAGCAGAAGGGGAGTCTAGTGGGGCTTGAAGTTAATTTTAGACGTGTACAGAGACCTCTCCCGACCTAAAGATTTTTGGGACTTGTGAGAAGGGTTGGTGCCGAAGATTATTTTCTTTTGTATGTTGTTGGCACCCTTGTTTATTTTGAGAAGTTTATGGCTTTTAAAGCCTTAAGAAATGTTGTAAGAATGATTATTGCTCATATTAGAAGTGAGCTGGCTTGTAATATAAAGTTTTTTTTGGATATGTTTGTTCTGTGTTCTATTTTGAAAGGACCTTCTTTCGGATGTCCTATGCTAGCAGGTATATCTGGAAGCGGGCCCTGACACTACCATGGTATGAAATAGTTTAAAGTAATCAAATACCTGGTCCTTTGTCTTTATGAAATACACCTACACCTTTCAAGAAGCATCATCCATGAATGTCAGAAAATAATTATTTTTACCTAATGATTCAGCCTTCAAAGGACTGCATACATCAGAGTGTACCAAACTGAGCAACTTTAATCTTCTTGTTGAGGAGTAACTGAAAAAGACTCTATGTTGTTTGCCAAACAAGCAGTGATTGCAAGAATTTGGAGCATTATTTTTGGCAATAGTAACGAGTTCCTTCTTTTCCAGGGTAGACAAACACTTCTCACTCATGTGACCAAGTTTTTGGTGCCACAGATTCTGAGAAGCCTCAATTTCTACTATGTTAAGGTTGTTTGAACATATCTTCACATGAGTCTTGTATAATGTTCCACAAATATGTCGTCAAGCAACTACCATGGCACATTTTATCAACTTCCATGTTCCATTGCTAAATTGATTGCCATAACCCTATTTGTTAAGAGCTACTCCCAAAAGTAGATTCAGTCAAAGATCTAGCACATGTCTAACATCCTTAAAGGTGATTATGCTCCCGACGTTTGTTCATATCTAAACATCACCAATTCCAGCGATCTCAGAGGAATTGAAATTTCCCATCTTCACTGTTCCAAAATGACCGGCTTTGTATGTTGTGAAGAAATCTTTATGGGGAGTCACGTGGTAAGATGCTGCAGTATCTACCACCCATTCTATGTCTTCTCTTGAGACATGAAGGCATGTCTCATCATGGATGGAATAGTAAGCTACCTCTCCATGGATAGTGACTAGTGTTTCTCCATCCTTATTCTTCTGTTGGGAACTGCCTTGACTTTACTCTTGTAGCAATTTTTGGCAGTTTTTCTTTAAATGTCCCTCAATACTATAGTGGTAGCACTTGTATGTTAGCTTTCTTCCATCTATGGATTTGCCCTTGCCTCGACTGTTTCCCTACTATCTCCCTCGATTTTTTATTACAAGGGCATGAGTCTGGTTTGTGCTCATGTCCTTTCTTCTAGCTTCTTCGTTGAATAAGGCATCCTTAACCATGGACATGGTAAGTTTTACATCTGGGGTTGAATTGCTGAGAGAGACTACTAACGTCTCCCAACTATTAGGAAGGGAACTAAAAAGTAAGAGCGCTTGTGTTTCATCCCCAAGCAGCATTTCTATAAACGACAACTGGTTTACCAGGCTCTGGAACTCACTAGTGTGCTCGGTAACTGAAGTTCCACTACTTAGCTTTAGATTAACTAATCGTCTTATTAACAGGGCTTTGTTTTGAGCAGTCTTAGCCTGGTACATGTCCTCCAGCTTCATCCAAAGGACATATGCATCTGCCTCTTGTGCTACAAGGTGGAAGACACTCCATTGTAGGATCTAACCGGTAGTTTTTTTGTTTAATTTCTTCCACTCTGCTGCCTTTGAAGGATCAGGGTTTACACTTATTAATTCCAGGGGATCGTACAAATCTCTACAACTGAGGAGATCTTTCATCCGAGGTCTCCATAGTGTGTAATTGGTGGAATTGAGCTTTATCATAGCTCTTGATGATCATGACTCCTCTATTCACAATAATTTGTTCAAAATCAAAGTTGAATATTCCAAAATAGAATGCACTGTTGCATCCGGAAGGGTCAAAAATAGGTGATTTGACTATTTTGGGTCAAATTCTAATTTGTAAAAAATTCAGGGGCTAAAGTGTAATTTCTAAAAGTTTAGGGGCTAAATTACAATTTCATAAAAATTTAGGGGCTAAATTGCAATTTTAGAAAATTAAGGGGCTAAGTTGTAATTTTAGAAAGTTCAAGGGGTCAAATTGTAATTCTAGAAAACTTCAGGGACCAACCTATAAATTTGCCAAAGTCCAGTTGTATGCTGATGTGGTAGCCATATGGCATTGACATGGCAGACGACGTGGAAGCTAACGTGGTCGTCTTCAACCTCTAGCAGCACGTGTGGCGTCTGACACACATGAAGGTCACACGCAGTTTAGTTGGCGCATTCGGGCTTCGTTTGACTGGCTGAGAATACCACCGTGCTCGTCTTGGCACGAGGAGTCTGTTGGAATGATCAAAATACCAATTGGACGTGATCGAAAAGTTCTAGTTTGAAGAACAAAGGCTCTGTTCTTCAATTTCCTTCTCCAACACTCAAACTTGGTGCTCCGATACCAGTTGTTGGGTATCTAGAGATCATTATCAATGAAAAAAGAGATAAATTTGAGTGAAAATGAATCTATTTTACCGGAATAGAATCTACAGAAGATTTACACAAACTCTTTCTGTCTCAAAAAACTATCACACTCTTTGACCTTTCTATCTCTCTAGATTCTCTTAAGTTGAGATATATAAGACAAGAAGGGAGGAGGTATTTATAAGGGATCCAAAGGTTGCCTAACATGCTGCTAAAGTAATGAACAGTGGCTGGACATCTTCAAATCTCCTAACGTGCTGCCAAAGTAATGAACAGTGGCTAGACATCTTCAAATCTCCTAACTTGCTGCCTGATGATGGTTTTTGGGACTGACCACCACGTGCCACCTCTGCGAATGGACCTTGGGAATAGAACCTCAGACTTGGAGATGTCGAACCTCAGTGATAGAACCTACAAGACAATGGAGTGATGGGGCTAAGGTCCCCCGGGGTGGACTCCGACGTTCAAATTAGTAGAGTAAATGCAGATCGTAATAAATGTAAGAGCTAGAGAGCTTTCCCATACCTGGTGAGGACCCTTGCTATATATAGGAAGGTCCGTTATAAGGTGCTCGAGATGGGCAGGCACGACTCTTGATGACCCCGGTCAAGCTGGAACAAGTCTCGCGGACCGATCCAAATTTCTCGGACACTGCTTTGGATTATGGACTTGCCATGTGTCAGTCTCTCGGGCAATCCACGTGGCGAGCGAGGCCGTTAGTGCGTAAAGGTATTTTTGTAATTTTAGGTAGTGCCACATCACTTGCCCCCCACTCCTTGAGCTGAGCTGAGAATCACGCTGGGTCGAGGAGTAACTTAATTTTTGAGGCTATTTGATTGTAGATTTTTCTCGAAATGCGCAAGAGTATTTTTAAGTATGAGACAACCAAGCCCCAAACTCTTGAGGTTAGTTTTTTCCTCCCTTCTCTTTTTTTCTTCCTTTGCTTTTTCTATTTATGTTATTTTTGTTTTATTTTATTATTTTTTTCTTTTATATTTCTTTCTTTATTTTTATTTTGTTTTTTTTTATTGTCTTCTTCCGTGGCCAGGCAGACCTCTGCATGGCCAAGGTTGGCATGGCTAGATCTCGGCCATGGCCTAGCGCTCGACTCAGCCTGGCTAAGGTCGACCAGGGCTAAGGCTCAACCTCGGCCATAGCTGAGGTGCGGCTAGGACCGGCCTAGTCGCCCTTGGCCATGGCTGAGATGCGGTCAGGACCGGCCTGGCCGTCTTCTCCTTGAGGCACTTGCCTCTTCCCTTCTCTCTCTCTCTCTCTCTCTCTCTCTCTCTCTCTCTCCTCTCTCTCTTTATATATATATATATAGATATATATTGGGTCAGCCATGGCTGACCTTGGGGCTCTTGCCCCTTTTCCTTTCTTTTTTTATTTGTTGTTGCTTGTTTTTTTTTTAATATATATATTTATATATATTTTTGTTAATAGCAACAAAGTAAGCGTTAACTTATCTAACCTGATTCTTTTGGCTTTTTTACCGCAGGTGTGGTTCAAGATTTCCCAAGCTAAGCCACGCCTTTTGAGCTCCCTTTAGCTTATGCTCGATTGTGGTTTTCCTTCTCTGACATTTGCCTTGCTTTAATTCGAGGACGATTTAGGGCTCTTGACCCTCGAATTTTAGCCACTTCTTCACGAAGAAGAGTGTTGAGTTTCTTAGAACCATTAGTCCACCTTCGTCTTGGGGACAACCTAGGGCTCTTGACCCTTAGATTTTAAACATTCCCTTGCTAAAAAGGGTGTTGATTTTCTTCTGGCCGTTAGTCCACCTTTGTCTTGGGGACGACCTAAGGTTCTTGACTCTTGAATTTTCGCCACTCACATGCGAATGAAGGTGTTGGGCTCTGACTTTTTCTGGCCATTAGTCCGTCTTCAGCTTGTGGACGACTTAGGGCACTTGACCCTTGGATTTTTTCCACTCTCACATGAAAGAGGATGTTGAGTTTCTTTTGGCCATTAGCCCATCTTTGGCTTGTGAATGGCCTAGGGCACTTAACCTTTGGATTTTAGCCACTCCCTCGTAGAGGAAGGTGTTGGACTAGAGATTTTCCTTGGCTATTAGTCCACACTGACTGGGGGACGGCCTAGGGCTCGTGACCCTTAGATTTTTCTTTGGCTAAGTGTCGGACTTTGTGAGATCACTATTAGATGGAGAGAATCTGAAGTCTATCCATTAGTCGTAAAAAAGAGTACAAAGAGGTTCGGGGAATTCCCCTCCTCATTGATAAAACTTCCTTAAGTTTTGGACATTCCAGGTATGCTTCAAGGGCTTGCCTTCCATGTCTTCTAGTCGATATGCCACCCAGACTTAAGGATTCTACCACTCGGTACGGTCCTTCCCAATTCAGAGTTAGTTTATTCACGTCTCGAGGATGACTCACGTTGAACCATCGCAATACAAGATCTCCTAGCATGAAACTCCTAGCGTGGACTCGTCAGTTATAGTACCTAGCAATGTGTTGGTTATATGCAGCTTGTTGAATTTGTGCCAGGTCTCGGAGCTCATCCATCCCCAGCGGGTTATTTTTCTTCTCTTTGGGATGGTGTCCAACTTCGTTCTCTGAAGCAATCTCGAGTAGGAGATGTTCTCCTATTATCCAACTTAGACTCAACTTTACCCGAACTCGCGCCTTCTTGGCCAACGAAATCCCGGAGGTAACCCCGGTTGATAAGCTCCTGAATCTCTTCTTTTAACTGGATGCAGTCCTCTATAACATGGCCATGATCGTGGTGGAATCGACAATACTTCTTTTTGCTTCGAGTGTTGGGTGGAGACCTCAGCTGTGGAGGACACCGTAGATAATCCTTATCCTCTAGTGCCAGTAGAATCTCTGCTCGATTGGCGTTGAGGGGAAAATAACTCACCAGGCTGCCATAGGCACACCCAAAACCCAGACGATCTTGGGTTCGAGAGGGGTGATAGTCCGTCTTCTGTTCCACTATTGGCTTTTTCTTCTCTTTTTCTCTTTCCTTCCTATCAGGTTATTCACCCCGCTTTATCTTCATCATCTCTTCAGCATTGATGTACTTGTTAGCCTGGGTAAGGACTTCTGTGAAGGTATGAGATGGAGTCTTGGCCAAGGACTGAGCGAATGGCCCAGCCCTCAAGCCATTCCAGGGAGCAGCCACCATTGCAATCCGTTGATCAAACTCATCGATGCTCAACTCCTCCTCGTTAAACCTAGCCACGAAATCCCTTAGGGACTCACCTTGGTTTTGCTTGATGTTAACTAGAGCTATAGAAGACTTCCGGTGGCACTTTAAGGGAGCGTAATGGGCTAGGAAATAGGTCTTTAGCTCTCCCTAGTTGTTGATGGAACGATGGGGAAGGCAAGAGTACTAAGTCCGAGCATGACCTCCCAAAGTAGCTGGAAAAGCCCGGCACCACGTCGTGTCTGACCACGATTTCACCAACATGTGAGAGGAGAAAAGCTCTACATGATCATAAAGGTATGTGTTTCCGTCATAGATCTTGATGGATGGGATATGAAACCTCTCCGAGGGAAACTCTGCCATAATGCTCTTACTTAAGGGTTGGTTAGAACCGAAGTGGGGCAACTATTCCTTTCCCTTCTTAAGTTCCTGAATTTGACTTTCCAAAAAACACAACCGCCTTTCCTGCGAAGTGCCTCCTTCTCATAAGGAGGAGGAAGTAGATCCTACAGCCTCAGAGGGATGGATTTCTTGGCCCAACTGGCAGGACTGATGGGGCTCCCGAGTAGGAGGAGGTGATTGGGGCTCCTCTCGCTGAGAGGGCACATGCAGATGACGTTGTTCATTCTAGTGTAGATAGCCAGTCAACAACTCAGTTAACTGTTGGACCTAATTTTCTAGCCTGGTGAGTCGGTCTTCTGGCATTGGATTAGCTGGAAGCGGTAGATTCTCCCCTTGTGTCGGGGCCTCCAGATTGGCACCAGCTTGGCTACAAGTCACGTCTCTTCGGGGAGCCATGTAGTTAGTTATGGCAAGGAGCGAAAGTAGTTGATACTTGTGGAAAACCGAGGTCCGAGGTGAGGAATGGAAGTTTGAATCGTGAGGTAGGGAAAGAAGAGGCTGGAGAGTATGAACGTCGAGTCTCACGGTGGGTGCCAAATGATGATGGTTTTAGGGACCGACCACCACGAGCCACCTCTGCGAATAAACGTCGGGAATAGAACCTCGGACTTGGCGATGTCGGACCTTGGTGATAGAACCTGCAAGACAATGGAGTGACGGGGCTAGGGTCCCTCGAGGTGGACTCTAATACTCAAATTAGTAGAGTAAATGCAGGTCGTAATAAATGTAAGAGCTGGAGAGCTTCCCCATACCTGGTGAGGACCCCTGCTTTTTATAGGCGGGTCCGTTATAAGGTGCCCGAGATGGGTGGGCATGACTCCCGATAACTCTGGTCAAGCTGGAACGAGTCTCGCGGTTCGATCCGGATTTCTTGGACTCTGCTTCGGATTGTAGACTTGGCACATGTCAGTATCTCTGGCAATTCACGTGGCGAGCGAGGCCAATAGCGCGTAGGAGTATTCTTGTAATTTTAGGTAGTGCCACATCACTGCCAAAGTAATAAATAGTGGCTAGACATCCTCAATTTTATGGTAACTGAAACCAGCTTCATAGAAGAGTTGTGCCCATTCTTTCTTAGTTCTTTCTTTGCCTGGTGAGATAGCTAACATCATTGTGTCAAGAAAGAGTTGTGCTCGGAAACGCCCATCATCTTCTTTCTGGTTGTCCAGCATAACATCAATAACAATCACCTTGCCACCCTTTTCCTTGCTTGGAATTGCTTCTTTACATTTCTTCAATATCTTTATGCAAGTTTCATCATCCCAATCATGTAGAATTTCCTATGCCCAATATCTAGTCATAGTTAATATTACCATAATGTTTTACATGTTGGGAGGCATAATATCCTATACCACTTAGGATTATATCATGTAAAATATATATAGAAATATATATAGAAACGCATAAGTTTAACATGGTTTGACCTCAATACCTACATCTACGATCCCATGATTAGAGGATAATCTATTAAGATAGTGTTTCTTAACCAATATATGAATTAGAAAATGTGGGATATGGAAAGTATCTTAGACAAAAGTGATTTTCATTGTATTTATTAAATTCTTTTTAAAAAAAGTTACATGATTTCTCATCTTGAACTTTACAGATAAATTATATATATTGGCACAGTCTTATCTTACTCATTTTAATAAACACCATCTAAGTGAGTAGTTTAATTTGTATGACTAAACTAAAAACTAGCCAATATACATATGCAGACCTGACACCTTGACACTCATATGGTACCAATGTCTCACCTTAAGACACTGTTTACCTTAGAATTCTTAATGTATTAGTAAATGTATCATTCAATGTATGTAAACGTAATCGTAATTAAAAATAACAGAACACTTGAACGGGTGATGACCGCCATGATCACATCAAAAATCTTATTTGCCAACGTACACGTACGTACGTGTTGTAGACAGCTCGTTGAATAACTACACAACATAGAACTATTTTCACCGATCTAATTTGATTTCACTGTTATCACTGTTATGGATGAAATGCTATGCCATTTAGTTTGAAAACGCTTATTGAAAATATTAGAATATGATGTTTTACTTTTTTTTTTTTTTTGGGGGGGGGGCAGTTCAGGACATCAAGGAAACATGGCACAAGGCTGACCCACCATGAGAGAGAATGCACGGAGATAAAGCTCAAGCGAGTGAAACTTCGAAGAGCCGATAAACGAGAGTAGGGAACATCAACCTCCAAGAAAAACCAGAAACAAAACAACGCCTGAAGAACAAGACTGTCAACTAAACACAATAAACAAGAAGTCAACAATCAACAGAAGGCTCCAAAGACATGGAAATCAAACCCACACTAGAGCCTAAAAATCAAACAAACAACAATAAAGGAAAAACCAATCTAGCTAGATACTGGCACATCCATCGCTATAGTCAATTAGTCATCTTGTGCAAGATCATCCAACCATCAACTAAGACTTGGAAAGGAGTCTAGAAATAGAGATGTGATAAGGTTGTCAGCTGGAGAGAGAGAGAGAGAGAGAAAAGAAAAGAGAATAAGTGAAGACACACAAGAAGGTCCTAAAGGAACTTCTAAATTTGATTTGAAGTTCAGAAATACTAACAAATTTAATTATTAAAAAATTATATTTTGCAGGCGATTTATAAAAATTACATCAAAATTTAGATAAAATAATTTAATAATTAAAAAATTAAATTAAATTAACATTTGATAATTTATTTTTAGAAAATAATCTAATATTCAAATTAAAACTATATAAAATTTTGATAATTTATAAAATAAATTTTAATTTAAAAAATATGTTAACTCTTCTTTTTATTTTTTAATCAATTAATTAATTTAATTTATTTTTAATTTATTCTATTATTCTTTGAAAAATAGTAGTTGGGTTAGTATATAATTAATATGCATGGGCATATAACAAGGAGGCTTTACAGATCGATTGGCTTCGCGCGTGTACGAGAGGTCCTTGGATCGAAATTGGGGAATGCAGCGCACAAGGCGCATGAGGTACGAAGCCGTGCTGCGCGCATGTCAAAAACAACAACGGTTGCTGAAGTTCAATGATTTAGCACATTTTAGTGTCGGTTCTGAAACTGCCGTTAAATGTTACCAACGGCTACAAAAAATATAATTTTGCGGCAGTTACTCTAATGATTGCTGAAAATCGCTACTAAATGCTATGCGACGGCTATATCTACAACGATTTTAAAAATTGCCGCAAAATGACCAAAAAAAAAAAAACACTACTAAAATTCGATTTTTTTGTAGTGTATAATTCATTCAAAACATTTGATAACTCTTCTTTAAAAACTCATATTTAATAACTCATTTAAACAAGAAGTCAACAACCAACGAAAGGCTCCAAAGACATTGAAATCAAATCCACACTAGAGCCTAAAAATCAAACAAACAACAACAAGGGAAAAACCAATCTAGATATTGGCACATCCATCGCTATAGTCATCTTCTGCAAGATCATCCTACCATCAACTAAGACTTCGAATGGAGTTGAGAAATAGAGATGTGATAAGGTTGTGAGTTAGAGAGAGAGAGATACAGAGAGAGAAAAAAAGTGACAGAGAATAAGTGAAGACACACAAGAAGGTCCTATAGGAATTTAGGATGGAAAATAAACCACGATCAAACCAGCAAAGATACCAAAAAAAAAAAAAACATAAAAGAATTAAGTGGATAGCCCAAATTGAATAAAATCACGAGTGAAAAGAACCAAATATCACTATGATAATATTGCTACAATAATTCTAGGGTATTGATCACCTATTTATAAATCTATAACTCATCTATAGATGTATATAAAGAATAATTTAAATAAATTTATATTCTAATCAGAAAATGAGTCACAATTAAATTTGAATTTTAGCTCAAAATTATCACGTGTTTGATTTACAAGGAAGGATGTTAGGAAATAGAGGGCCAAAGCAGTGTGGGGTGAAGTGGAAGTTGGGAGAGCCAATCGAGCAAGACATTGGAGAAAAATTGATTGTTGAAGTCATCGCGAAAAACGTTTATCTACTCCCTAGGTATAATCCCTAGGAAAATTAATTATGTCCCTTATGATATTTTACTCCTTGCATAGAATTTAATGTCTCTATGTGTATAAATGGTATTCTCATACCCTTAATTAAACCTTTAAACAATTTAAACATTTTATATTTTTAATCAATTACTAATTAAAGAATAAATTACAATAACTATTCTTGAGTTTTCCCAAATTACAAAAGTACTCATCACATTTTGCAAATAAAAAGGAATGGGATAAGATAAATATTTTACCCCCTCTCTCTCTCTCTCAATCACATAGAAGGAATAGAACAAAACAAAAAATTACTTGTGACAATTAATTGCTATCACCAATTACCCATTACCATTAAACCTATAGAAAAGAAATAGATAGAATAGATAAATGGACTGTTGTCTTTTTTACTCTATTCTCAAAAACATTGTTCTATAATGAATGTTTCTAGGAAAAAAAAAAAACTATGTTGCTGGGCATTTACGGCCTTAAAGAGTATAAGCATGATAAGAAGAAGATATTCAAGTTGAGACAAATTAGAATATAAAATAGTTGTGCAATATTAGATTGATTTAGTGTTAGATTGCCTAGAAGTTTTTTATCTTGGTATTTATTTGAATATTTTGCATATAGCTATCAACAATAAAGTAGAAATGGTACATTATTATTGTTAAAGCTCAAATATGGACCTTACTATAGTGCCTGAACGTGGATGACGCACAGGATGACCACAATCGGACTGCTTGGTCGAGCTTCATCTCAAATCATTACTAGAAAAACACATTTTTGTGACCAATTTAATCAATTGGTAATTAGCAATGGATTAACGACCGATTTTTAACATTTATGACCGAATTATTTTCTAACCGATTCAGCGATGTAAACTTCAGTTGGTAATTATGTGATCGATTTTGACCACAAAATTTGCGACCAATTTTTTTTTCGACCAATTCAGCAACAGAAACGGTCGTAGCTAATTGTGTAACCGATTTTGACCACAAATTTTGTGACTGAATGTTCGGTTGGTGGATTTCCGACCAACTTTGCCACTGAAATACAACAGTTGGTAATTACGGATCGAATTTGTTATCGACTTTTCCGTCTGATTTTTTTTTTTTTAAATGTAACAGTCGACATCTAGGATATAATCTCAGGAGAGCTCTGCACTTGCTATCATGGCTCGATGAACTGAACCCAACCCCGTCGAATGTACCTGTTCCCTTGGATAACTCTCTTACCTAGAATGATGGAAAACAAAGATGAGTCGCGAGACTCAGCAAGCTCATGAAAGAAAGACAACTGGTTACGAATAGGACTCCTCCCAACATCCCATGCAATTCATATCAATGCAACCACACCATGTCATGATCCATAGCCTTACTTCTAAATGCATAACATAAAATCAACTATACATAAAGGGTTCTTGGGGCCTACATAAGCCACACATTAGCACCCAAGTCCCGTATACAAACCTGTTGGTAGCCTTTTATAGGCTACCATATCATCACTATTCCAAACATGCTCTCTCATGTCATCATATCGTCTTATCTTGCCATTACTGTGGGACACGAACCCCCGGTCTTGTTGTTGCCGTGAGACTCTAACCCTCGATCTTGCTATTGCCATGGGTCTCACCTTCACCCCAAGGTCTTACCATGGTTTTACCATGGGCCACGCCACCATGGGTCTCACTCCCAAGGTTTTACCGTGGGCCACGCCACCACCCGTACTCATTACTTAAAACCACACCTTTTCATCATGCAGTGTAACAATTAGGAAATGTAATGGCTTCTGTAGCATAAACGTGATGACAAGGCCCCCATAAACCAAACATCAGGCCATGCTATACCCACATAAGAATTCACACATGCGATATGCCTCTAAATACACCGGCTCACCTAAAGAACCCAGGTTAGCTCTTAGACCAACCGGATCATGCAGATTCTCACACTTCCCATCACACACAAAGCATGTCCTCAAGTGAATGCAACCCAAGCCCTATGCAGTACACACATCATGATATGCGCAAGCCAAGGTGGGAATCTGGCAGTAGCAGCTCTTCTGGCCCGTCTAGCGCTTATCGTAACAGCTAATGACTGACGCCTATATATCCAACCATCAACTGCCACAATCTATGGTTGATAGTCAGTGGCTTTGTACCCCATACCCTTAGACACACGTTAACAATCTTAAGTTTATAGCTTTTAGACTTGGCATTTCATAACAGTTCTCCATAACTCCTCATGCACATAGCCACATAAACATAATAAAACCGTTCTCATTCTCAACTCTTATCACTTAATTGAACTATTCACTTTTCTCATAATCCCATAAATCATACCGACTTCTCTAAGAACCTAGCCCATCAGGTTCGGCATCATTCTCAAAGGAAAGCAAAGTGATACGAAGTTCCGTGATGGCCGAAATGAAAGACACCAAGATATCACTGCTTAGCTCATTCCATTAACAATAAACCCATTAATAAAATAAAAGTCATAAAGTGGTTACCACGCGAATTATTATTATTTATGCATGGAACCGAGTTACAGTGAGGGAGGAAATAAAATACGAAAAACCACGAAAACTTTTACGGGAATAAAGAACACAAGGAGAGGGTTAGGAGCTTGTCTTTATTTGGTTGATTTTGTCTTTCCTTGCGCTCCTGTTGCAAAGTAAAATGTTTTATAGAAATTAATAAGATTACGGCTTCAAAATACCTAGATTTAACCATGTAAAAATTCTAATCTTGACATACGAGACCTCTAATAATTTATCCCACTTGCCTGACCATTTAAACTCTAATTAAACCCAAAATTTCTTGATTTTTCTTCAAATTCTTCCCATTTCTCAAAGTTGGCCGCGACTTCTTCTTCTCTAATTTCTCCTGCTCGCCTCATCTCCAACATGCCTTTAATTGAAGCCTTTAATGGCTTCCATCTTGCTACGCAAGATTCCCTTTATATATAAAATTTAAGTGGCTTTTAAGCCACAAAAAGGAACGGTCAAAGACGCGGCCACGCACACACATACAAATATATATATATATTAATTAATTAATTTAATTTGATTAACTCTTTTATTATCATCATCATCATTATTATTATTATTATTGTTTTTATTTTTACTATATTTTATTTTATTATTATTTTTTTTTTATCCCTCCCAAACTCTCAAATACTCGATATGGACTTCTAATACCAAAACTTAATAATTATTGTTTACCCCAATATTCAAGGATGAAACATCTAATTAGTTGTTAAATCAAAATAAAGAAATTTATGAAAATAATAGTAATAAATAATATACATTCATAAAAATAAAATAATTTAGTTATTAAATAATTTATGATGATAATAAAATATTTTACTTTATTGCATCAAATTAATATTTATTTTAAAATATAATTATATTAAGTAATATTTTACATTATTGCATAAAATATTAATTCATTATCATTTTTAGCTCCCCCACCCAAAACATTATAAATAAATAAATAAAAGTGAGTTTAAATAATGTTCAAATCAAATGCAACAGATTTAAGGGTTAGCAATAGATGAAATTTTCAGCAAAAGTTTGCATTCTCTGTCTATATATATATATATATTATCAATTTGGTTACACTCTGTGAAATAATTTTTGGTCAAAACACTTAGCAATAAATATAAGCTCACTATATTATATATAATATATAAAGGCGGGTTTTACCCTTATCGGGCTTAATAGGCCTATTAAATCGTACCAGGTTGAATACTATATTATACATATAAAGGCGGGTTAAACATTAACCGGGCTTAATAGGCTTATAAAATTTGTAACGGGTTAATACTATATTATGCATATAAAGGCCTGTTAAACCTTGATCGGGCTTAAACGACTTATTAAACCTTTTACAGGTATAATACTTCTAGGTTTAACGTGCCCATTACACATGAAACGGGTTTAACCTGCCAAATCAGTTCGGAACAAACAAAATTGGGCCTAGAATGCACAACAACTTTACGTTTGTTAATAAATACGTCATACACCAATGCAAGTTAATCAAATGAATATCACAAATCATTTTATACATGTATAGTTCATCCACGGGCATATGTACAAAAATTAGCATTTTAGACAAGAGCTCGCTATACATTTTGATTACATATCAGCATAATATACATTTTACATATGAACAAATTACATATACCAATTAAACCCATAACGGGTTTAATTAACACATTAAATCCAGTAAAGCTATTGAGCTTAGTAGTCATATTTTATTTAATATTCTTTTACATGATCATATAACGAAAGAAGACTGAATCGTGTTTTGGAAATGAATTTTTTTTGGCACATTTAACTATTATGCTAAATATAAATTATTGTATGCTTTGTGTTGTAGAATATGTTAGGTGGTAGACCTTATAAGCGAGGTGGTCATGGCCAATATAGGGGGGGCGTTCCTCTCTCAGTATTTCAGTTAGCCGAGGCGAGAGCGGTGCTAAGGGTCATCTGTCTGCATTCACTGGTACACCCTCTCCCCCATCTTCTACCAATTCATTCATTAATGTAGTGCATGCACCCTTACCCCAAGAAAATATCTTCGTAGGGGATGCACTGTATTGAATATTGGCCAAACCACTACCACCACCCAACATACGTCTACCATTTTAAGAGGTGTACCATCCACCCCCACACCAACATCTACATCTTCACATGTATAGCCGCCCACACCAGCATCTACAGACACACGTCAAGTGATCACACCTAAGGGCAAAGACTCATATGTATTTCTTGTTTCATAAACACGCATAATCCTCTCTTACATATTAGGAAAGGGTTTAATAGCAGTGTATGTGTATTTATTTATACGTATTACTAATTGTTGTGTACTGTTATAATAGGTTTAGCAATCCTCAATGTGTTTGTGAAATTACAAAAATAATTAAGAAACAGTTTGATCGTCTGACTTACTCATTTACTAAAATGGACCCAACTCTAAAAGAGTTATGGTTTGGAGAGTTTAAGGTACTGTGATCAAGTTCTATTTATAAATCTTTCTACATTTTCAATTTTATCATAGTTTCTATCACCATAACCATAAATTTGCAGAAACTGTACGCATGGGATTCAAAAGATGAATATGAAATTCATAGGCATTTCAGTAAGAAAACAAGTGAGCAATTAAAAGATATGTTGGCTGTCATTAGAAGGGATCAAAGTCAAAAGCCAGATTGGATTGGTGTAGATATCTTCAAAGAAATGAAAAAAAATTGAAGCACCGAAACTTATAAAGCAAAATGTGAAAAAACCAAGAAAAATAGAAGTTCTGAAGTTGGAGGAAATGTTCAGACTTGTGGTTCCATACCCTTATCTAAGCACAAGGATAGATATGTATAATCACAAAACCTATTTTCTTTTTCCTTTATTCATTTCACTTAATTATTTTTCTATATAAATATAGTTGTATGAATGACTTTTTTCAATGTAGATTAAAAAACATGGTGTCGAGCCTACTACGTCTCATTTATTTGTGATGACCCACACAAAAAAGGGCACATCAAAATTTATTGATAGAAGATCAAAAACTGCGTATGTATGTACACATTACTTATCTGGTTGCAATTTTAATATTTATGTACCCTGCTCTAAAGGAGTTATGGTTTGGAGAGTTTAAGGTACTGTGATCAAGTTCTACTTATAAATCTTTCTACATTTTCAATTTTATCATGGCACTACATTTTCAATTTTATCATAGTTGCTATCACCATAACCATAAATTTGCAGAAACTGTACGCATGGGATTCAAAAGATGAATATGAAATTCACAGGCATTTCAATAAAAAAGCAAGTGACCGATTAAAAGATATGTTGGCTGTCATTAGAAGGGATCAAAGTAAGAAGCCAGATTGGATTGGTGTAGATATCTTTGAAGAAATGAAGAAATTTTGGAGCACCGAAACTTATAAAGCAAAATGTGAAAAAGCCAAGAAAAATAGAAGTTTTGAAGTTGGAGGAAATGTTCAGACTTGTGGTTCCATACCCTTATCTGAGCATAAGGATAGATATGTATAATCACAAAACCTATTTTCTTTTTCCTTTATTCATTTCACTTAATTATTTTTCTATATAAATATAGTTGTATGAATAACTTTTTTCATTGTAGATTAAAAAAGATGGTGTCGAGCCTACTACGTCTCAGTTATTTGTGATGACCCACACAAAAAAGGGCACATCAGAATTTATTGATAGAAGATCAAAAATTGCGTATGTACGTACACATTACTTATCTTGTTGCAATTTTAATATTTATGAAATTGGCTTTCCTACCAATTATTCATTAGCTAACCACAACTTTTGCAGGATGAATTTTAGGCATTGCAGCAAGCAACTTCATCTCGAGCACATGAGGAGGGCCTAGTCCAAGAGGATGGAAGTGATGGTGCCCAACACACACAACCAACTATTGATGATAACAGTCTTTGGGTGTAGGCTATTGGAGGTAGAAAAAAGGGTCGCGTATATGGCAAGGGTTCAGAAGCTCATGTTATCCCCTCTCGGTCTACAGGGCTGCCGTCGCCGTCGCCGCCGCCACCAATAGCCCATGCAAATATGACTCAATTGCGTAATGAGGTGTTTGAGATGGTGCATGTTGTTGTATGGGCGCCATAGATAATGCCGTAGAGACCATCGTTCAACGTGTGTTGCAGCGTATGGGAGAAGCAGGATATGATCAAGTGCTATTGCTACATCTCCACAGTAGTCATACCACGAACATTTAGACTTGTCTTTTGTTAGATATGAACTTGTGTTTAGAAAATCATGTATATTTTTGGCATAATGTTCTTATAGTTAATGATGAATATTAATGCAAGTTTTATTTTGATTTATGCATAAAATTTTGATAGTTTACAATATTAGTTTTTAATAAGAATTTTTTAAAAAATAAATATATTTTTTTAAAATTTAATTGCGCAATTAAACCTGGGACCGATTAAATTGCCCAATTAAACTCGAGCTAGGTTTAATTGCCAAATTAAACCTGGTTCACCTTTAACTGTACAATATTTTCTGACAGATTTGCGATGGATTTTCGATCGGTAAAATTTGTAACTATTTATCTCCTTTAAAAATTGACTAATTAATTAAAGACTGAAAATTCGTCGGTAATTTCAGTCATAAAACATTACCAGGACATATCGGTCGCTAATTTGGTATTAAATGAATTTTATTAATTTAGCGACAAAAATATAATCCGTCGCCAACTCGGTCGGTATCTTTGCGATCGACATGGTATTCCGTCGATAAAAATTACTGACGAGCTATTTCCCGACCGATACATTTAGTTGAAAATTCTATCACGAAATCAGTATTATGTCGGTAAATTGATCAAAAAATTTGTCGCAAATGGGATTTTTTCTTGTAATGGATGAAGCGATTGGGTTTCATTGCAAGGAGATGGTGGCGAGGTGAGATGACAAGGCGAAGCAGTGATGGTCAGCGCAAGGCAAGACGGTGAGGCAATGCAGTAGTGGTCAACGTGAGGCAAAGGCTCAGCTATGGGAAGGGAAGAGAAATGAGATAAGAGGCGGCCATGAAAGGGAAGCAAAAGCATTTTCCTTGGGTGAGGGTAGTTTTTTCATTTTGTCGCCTTCAGTCATCTCGTGTGTCAACCACATTCGGTCAAAGTAACATTTTCCCTCAAATATATTGATGCATAAGAAAGATACAATCTATAGCATACAGTATGTACCTAGCTAAGTATTCACAGTCATTATTCCATAAAAGCATAGAGTAGTAGTCAATTATTCAAACAATTTTGAGAGAAGAAAGGGGAATGTTGTCCAGCAACTCAAATGCCATAGTCAATGATAAGCCTTAATGAGAGACTTAATTCCCAAAGTTTGGGTGATTTTGTGGTGACTGAAACCAGGTTTATAGAAGAGTTGTGCCCATTCTTTCTTGGTTCTTTCTTTACCTGGTAAGACAACCAACATCGTTGTGTCAAGAAATAGTTGTGCTCGAAAAAACTCATCATCTTCTTTTTGGTTGTCCAACACAATCTTAATGACGATCACCTTGCCACTCTTTTCCTTGCTTGGAATTGCTTTTTTACATTTCTTTAATATCTTTATACAAGCTTCATCATCCCAATCATGCAGAATTTCCTGTGCCCAATATCTAGTCATAGTTAATATTACCATAATGTTTTACATGTTGGGAGGCATTTAGTGTCCTATACCACTTAGGATTATATCATGTAAAATACATACAGAAATATACATAGAAATATGATAAATGAAGAGCACCTAAGTTTAACATGGTTTACCCTCAATACCTACATCTACGATCCCACAATTAGGGGATAATCCACTAAGCATACCTCCCATTGAGCTAGCACTCCATGATACCCTAGGGAAATTGCTCATGTTAAGGTTCCAAGTGTTGTTGGTGTGGACTATACATTAGAGAGTAGGCATTTGTATAGCTAAAAGTGATCATTCTTTTCAGTGACTTGCATTGCAAAAAGGTATTATCTTATTGTTCTTTAGTGGTTTATTCCCTATGAGCTGATCCTCTATGGGAATCCGTGAATAAAAAATTTTAAAATTCCATTACATATGTCTACACGGATTCTTTTATTTTCTAAAGAAGAGTTATTAAATGCTTTTAATGAATTATATGTTAATTTTGAAAAACTTTGGTTAAAGAATAAAACTCTTCAAAATCAACTTAATATTTATCAAATGAGTTGGAAGCCTTACAATTAAAGAATGAATATTTGCTTGCTTCCAATAAAGAGTGTTTCTTTGAACAAATATTTAAAAAAAAAACTTATTTGAAATCTTCTAATAGTACTTTGAATATGAGAAACATATTTTAAAAATGAAGATTTCAATTTCATGTGATCACGACAAAGGTGTTCAAAATTTTTATAGTCAATGATCAAATATCAAAAATTCACCTTTGCACATCACTCATAACTACAAAAAAATAGATATTTTGTGGCAGTTTTTTTCCGGCACAATAAACCGCTACAAAATACGTTTTTTGCAACAGTTTTTCAACATTTTGGTAAGATTTTAAAATTAAATTTTGCGGCAATTTTTGAAAAACTGCCATTAAATTTTTAAAATAATTTAATAATTAAAAAATTAATTAAATTAACATTTACGGCATTTTTTGAAAAACCGCTACAAAATTTAGAAAATGATTTAATAACTTGAAAATAAAATTAAATTAATATTTGCGGTGATTTTGATCAACCGTCACAAAATTTAAAAAATAATTTAATAACTAAAAAATAAAATTAAATTAACTTTTGTAGCGGTTTTGAAGAACCACCGGAAAATTTTAAAAAATAATCTAATATTTATATTAAAAATATATAAAATTTTTATAATTTGTAAAAAGAAATCTTAAAAAAATATGTTAACTCTTCTTTTTTATTTTTTAATCAATTAATTGATTTAATTAATTTATTTTTAATTTATTCCATTATTCTTTTAAAAATATATTTTTTATTTAATCAATTAATTAATTTTTTAATTTATATTAAAAAATATAAATGTAATTCTAAAAAAATAGTGGTTGGATTAGTATATAATTAATATTCGCAGGTACACAAAAAGGAGGCTTTGTCGCATGGCGGCGAGGCGAGCAGTCCCGAATGCACTTGTGTGCGGGCAAGCGGGCACAACCGATTTTAGTGGATTTTAGCGACGGTTCTGAAACCGCCGCTAAATGTTACCAACCATCGCAAAATCTATTATTTCATGACGGTTCTTAAACTGGCACAAAAAATATAACTTTGCAATGGTTACTCCAGCGGTTGCTCAAACCGCCACTAAATACTTCCCGATAGCTGTATCTACAGTAGTTTTGAAAACCGCCACAAAATCACTTTGCAGTGGTTAAAATTGCCGCAAAATGACAAAATAAAATTTCTGCTAAAATTCGATTTTTTTGTAGTGCATGAGACCAATATTCTGTATGCTGTTATTCATTATGATATTTATAGTTGAATTTTAACAACCAATATTATAAATGCAGGTGATGAAGAACTATTGGACCTTTAAGAACTATTTTTGTACTTTCCCTTTAATTTGTATTAAACCACATTTTTTTTAGTTGAATAGTAAGCACATTAGAAGAAGAGTTCTCGAAAATATTTGAACTTCATTTTAGCTGAACTCTAGTGACATTTTGAATGACGGATAATTATTTGTCAATTTAAGTTCTACTCTTTACCTACAAATTCTTTATCCGTTGGTAGATTCCTACACGAACTGTGCATATATTAACAAAAATATACGTCCATAAATAAAAACTTAAAAAAAACATATCAATGAAATTTTAAATTTTACTAACTAAAATCATTCGTTAATAAATGCCATTTTTTTAGTGGATGAATGCTTCGAGAGTTGTAGGTCTTAAATTTATTCCCTGGTATATTCAATGTTTTAAATCGTAATATATTGAAAGTTGACATTGCTTCCATAATTTTAATAATGGATGCCTGAAACTTGCTTTTATCCTTTTTTTTTTAAAAAAAAGTAAAGCTATTTTCAATATTAATTATCTTTGCAATCTCATTATTTCTCACTAGGTTGCATCAAGGAGGGCATTTGAGATAAAATTGTCTTATAGGTAAAATATATATTTTAATTTTTGTAGTTGCATATTTTTTTTCATTTAGACAATCGAACTTTTTATTATTTCAAAAATACCCATGAACTTATAATTTTAAATCGGTTGCACCTTTAAACTTTTTTGTTATTTCAATTACACCCCTAAATTATGCAATTTCGAGTCTGCACACTTTGATAAATTGGATTCGTGCAATTAACTCAAAATTACATAGTTTATGGGTGTTTTTAAAATAATAAAAAATTTGAGTATTTAAATAAAAAATATAAATACAAAAACTAAAATATGTATTTGGGCTATAAGACAAAATTTGAATATTGAAAAGTGACTCGGTGTGACATACGTTTTTTATATTATATATTTGCATTGATTAGATAAATAAAAAAATACGTTAATACGAACTAATACAAAAATTTATATAAAGTGTTATTTTTAAATATCTAAATAGTAATTTCCTTAAAATAAAGGACGGTTGATGATAATGATAATGACGATTATTAATTTATAACTCCTTGGATGAGTTTGCTATAATCTATAATCTATAAATGTCAAATTAGGAAAAGTCCTAGAAGAACAATTATATATTAAACAGATTGTGGATTAAAATTATTTAATGCACAATCTTGGTGGCTCAAGTGCTGACACTTAATATTTAATTAAAATATATGAGATTGTGGATTAAAATTATTTAATGTTTTTGGATAATTAATTTTCATTTTCAAATTTATTATTTAATTTCTGCCAAATCTTATTTTCAAACCTGAGAGAGTGACTGATTGAAGATCTAAACAACACTCGGTTGTGTAAGTGACCGCGAGGTGTTTGGGCGACGGATAGTGAAGTCCATGAGGGTTTGGGCATGAAATTAGTGGTGGCGAAAGATAGACCATGAGGGCGGCGGAGGAGAAGGGGATCTGGGTTGATGGTGGCGGCGGCGGTGAATGAGGGAGGTTTTGAGCAACAGATGATGGAGGAGGGGAAGGGGAAGCAGATCTGGTGGAGGAGAAGGGGATTTGGGTGGTAGATGGCGGAGAAGGGCAGCGAAGATGCAGATCCAGCGAAGGAGAAGGAGATTTGGGTTGGTGGGGTCGGATGACGGTGAACGAGGGGGGTTTAGGGAGGCAGACGACTAAGGAGGAAGGGGGAAGCAGATCTGAAGAAGTAAGAAGAGGATTTGGGCGATGGATGAAGGTGGCAGATGGATCCGGCAAATCGCAGAAGGGAATAACTGGAAAAAAAAAAAAATGATAGAGAGAAAGAGGAAGAAGAGGGTAGGGGTGAGTGGCGGACGGCGGCATGCATGTATCAACCCAACGGACGCGTAGCATAGCATGCATGCACCTTAATAAGCAATTGATGTTTTTAGCACATCAATGGTCTTATTTCAGGATTTAGAAGACCATTGAATCAGTTTATTATAAATTAAGATTGGTGTTTTTAGCACAAGCAATTGATGTCAATTTTTCTTGGTATGCGTTACGTGTATGATTTTTGCTCATCTGAGTTGTAATTGTGGTCATTATTATTATTGTTCTTAACTTCTCATTAATTAAGCCAATTGTATATTCTCTTGAAACCTAAAGGACAAATTAGAACCAAAAAAAAAATGATCCTGCTCATTGTCAATCTCATGTAGATGTACGCAAGAACATTCAGTGTAGGATTTGGACAAAAACACATTTATAATTATGCAAATATATGGGACATAATGTAGAGCTCCCCATTCCCAATCTTAATTAGTACAAATCCATGACATGATCAAGAGTTACATATAAATAGAACTTAAAACATTTGCCTATTTAGTGAAACAACTATATATGTTGACTTCATCAAGGGCATGCCTCAATGATCATCAAACTTAGATGAATGAACTATAACAAGCTTATACACTTATTTAACGCGAATAGTAAATAGAAAGTGTTGATTTATTAAGGGTATGCCTCAATGAGGGACCTTAATCCTAAAATGGAATGGATCTTGTAGTCACTAAAACCAGCTTTGCAGAACAGCTCTGCCCATTCTTTCTTATTTCTCTCTTTTCCTGCAACATTAATCATCATTAGCATGTCAAAGAAGAACTGTGCCTGGACCGACTCTTCGGCTCCTTTGGAGATCCCCGTCACCATGTCTATGATAATCACCTTTCCTCCATTTTCTTTGCTTGGAATTGCCTGCTTGCACTTCTTCAACAATGTGATGCAGTCTTCGTCGCCCAAGAAGTGCAAGATCCACTGTTTGCCAATTTTAGGTTATGTAAGTAAGAGTTCAGCTGTAAAAGTAAGGATATATATATATGTATGTATTTTTCTTCGAGATTTACATTATTGCAGAAAAGAAAAGTACAGAATCTCTTTTTGACAAGATGGTAACAAATGTCTAGATATATGGCACTTCAGAGAGAAAAAATTATATTCTACTATAAAAAATGGTCAAAATAATTATAATAACTGACTTTGGGAATTTACTACGTGTAGTAGATGAGTGATATTTATACATTTATTTTTCAATTAATAATTATCTTAAAAGTGATGATCTTAATAAAAGCTTTTTGCTGAGACTATACAATTTTATTTAACCTATTTTATACTATAATAGATTTGATTTTCTTTTATATATCTTCAGTGCTACTTGGACTATTTGACTTAATAGGCCTGAAATCAAAAAAGTTTCAGAAGTTGAAAATTCCACGTGGGCTTCTTTGGAGCTGAATTTAAGAATATTTTCAAGTCAAGAATTAGACTTTCTTTTGCTCTCTTTCTTTTATACTATTTTATACTATTTTGTTATTATAGACTTTCTTTTACTCTTTCTTTTATACTATAAAAGCCTGACCTGATGATATGTAAAATCAAATTCTATATGCATAATAAGAGCCGTTTATATATATATATATATATGTAAACATAATAACAACCCTATATATTGAAATGGATCCATTAAAGGGGTTTATAATTACAAAATTTAGAGAATTGTGTATTCTGAAATGATTCTGTATTCTCCTAGAGAATTGTGTCAACGGCACCCGATGTAAAATTTAGATCGGCTAAAGTGAAGATAATAAAGAAATATAATATGTATATATATATATAAAGATAATATATATATAACAACTACAAAGGTATATATATATATAAAGGTATTTGAAGGTATATATATATATAAATATATATATAATTTACACACACACACACTACAAAGGTATATATATGTATATATATATATAAAGGTATTTGAAGGTATATATCTTAAAATACCTTGAGTAGAATTGCATCTGCAGCTGGGAAGACATCAAATATGCTCCCTCCAACGAAGCTCAAGTTCTTACGCCCCTGCAAATTAGCAACTACATGTGGCTGATCAAACACTGTGCACTTCAAGTGCGGGAAGGCGTCGACAATGGCGGTGGCCATTGTTCCGGTCCCGCCGCCGACATCCACCACCGAACTCAGCCCCTCAAACACTTCCTTACACTCCTTAATCATCACACTCGCTACCAACCTCGAATCAGCCGACATTCCGTCGTTAAACCGGAAGTTCAGAGTCGGCTTATGGCCGGCGTAATCCCAAAACGACGCCCCATTGGCTGTGTTAAACGCCGTCGGATCGTCATTCTGGAGCCAAGCCGTCAGGTATTGCCACGAGTTTATCAAACACGGGTCTAGCATGGCCAGCAAGAACGGCGAAAGAGTGAAGGGATTGTCGGTCAAGAGAAGCCGGCAAGTGGGGGTGAGAGTGTACTCAGTTTCTAGGAGTTCATTTTCTAGGGCTATTTTCTCGAGAAAGAAGCCAGAAAGAGCTAAGCTGCGCATGAGGCGGCCGATGCAGTGGGCTTTTGATGGGTTGATGGGAAGGGCAGCGACGAGGTCGGAAAGTTTCATGGGCTTGCCGTGGTTGTGGATGATGTCAGGGATTCCCAGTTCAACTGCGGTTTTCAAGTTGAAAGAGTTCATGAAACCGAACATTTGGTTCCAAATGTAGGCTTCGGCTCCGAGGAGATCGCCATTGTTAACACCACAGACTCCATTGTCGTAAGCCATTACTAATTCTTGATATTTTAATTTGTTGGCTTTGCGATCGAAGCTGATCTCTACTTGTGGGTGAAATGTTGGAGTGGGCATGCATTTACGTGTATATATATGATTTTGGGAGGAGGATCATTCCGTCAGCCAAAAGGTCACCAAAACGGTATAAACTGTTATTTTACAGAGAGGGCTCTGATTTCTTCATGGCATTCGCTCATCTTTTGGAAGACGTGTTTGAACCAAAATCAATTTTGATAAAATATTTATGAAAAATGTGTCATCACATCATTATATAAATATATATCTATATATGTGTGTATATATATATATATTAGGATAGTATTTGTTAAAATAAGTGAGATAAGTTTCTAGCAACATAACTTATCTATAAAGTTTAAAATAAGTTATTTAAAGAAAAAATTGATAAATTTATATTGAAAGTTTAAAATAAGTCATCTCACTTCTTTTCAGAAAATTTTACAAAACTCAATAAAAACATTTTATCTGAAATATTTTTCATATCTCATTTTTTTTATCTATATATAACAATCCTCAAATATTAAACTATTTTTTTAATTTATATGAGAATTTAAATTATTTAGAATTAAAGTTTTATTATATTCTTTTATTAAGTAGTTGAGAACATGCAATTTCAAAGAAATTCACAAAAACAAAAAAACCATAATTAGCACTTCCACTTGAGAAAAAAAGATAAAGTAGAACTAATTACGATTCACAAAAAAAAAATGTTAGTTGATTTTCTGGAAGCAACGTCGAGACAGTGGTAAGACACAGCGGCGGTTGACGAGATGGTGAGGTAAAGACAACGAGACAGCAATGAGGCGAGGTGAAGCCGAACTTTCTAGAAACGGCCATGACAGAAGAGAAAGAAAGTGGCTAAGGGCAAAGGTGGTAAATCTACCTATTAAGTGAGGGTATTTTACGACTTTAATTATCCTCTCAATAATTTAATTATTTATAAAAATTACATTTCTCCTCTTCTTCTTTTTACTAAACGCAATCAGAAGAGTTCAGTCAAGTCTCTCTCTGTCTCTTATCAATCCCTGCGTAGCCACCACGGCTTGTCAAACAGTCTTCTATTCATTTCTTTCTAAACGCGTGAACACGTGCCAAACATTCACTGCTGTAGTCATCATTCTATACATTTCTTTATGAACACGTGACAAATTAATTAAGAAAGATCTAGAAGAATATCTTCATAATTTTCAGGAAATGAAAATCTGTTGGACCCAACCACCCACTTATTAGATATCTAATATACAAAGGTTATGAATTATCGTCATTCCAGTGAAGATCATAATTTAATTTATCTCGTTTTTGGAAAGAGTTTCAGCAAACAGGAGGTAGACTATCTTGAATATGGAGATTAAGGAAGATAATATACACATATATATGTATGCCATCAAATTTGACTCTGAAATAATTCAATTGGACCTGTATCCATATATAAAAAATTTAGACCGGCTGTTATTTAGCCGACGATTAAATTTGATACATCTTATTCGGTTAGCATTTTAACTTTATATTTGATATTCAATTAAACATTCTTAACACTCAATTATAATATGCCATTACTTGAGTACAAGAAATCTCTTAGTTTAATAATAAAACAATTACAAAAACTCATTCTCTGTTTAGCATATTATGCTTGACCAAGGCATAAATTTATTCGACTAAAGTAAGAGTTACTCGATTAAACCTATTTGCTTAGTTTATTAATATTCAAGTATAGTGACACTTTTCACCTAATTAATTATTTATGAAATACTTGATATTATTATTTTATTTTAATCAATTAACAACACACATCCAGAAACTTTTCAATTTAACCTTAACTAGTGTTCACTCGTGTGATGCATGGGGGGTGCAATCACAATAAATTTAAAAATTAAATTTTAATTAATATTAAAAATTTTATATAATAATGTTAAAAATGTAATATCTTAAATCTTAATTAGTATTAAAAAATTCATGCATTAGTCTTGCATTAAATTAAAGTTAGTGATTGATTAATTATTAAAGTAAAATTATTTATTATATTATATATTTATTTATAAATTATAAATATAAATATAAATTAAAACTCCTAAATGTGAGGAAGTATGTATTTTTTAATGCTAATTACAAATTTTCTTAAAATTTTTAATTTTTGATCTTGAAATTTAATTTCTGTAGTGATAACAAAACTTTAAAAATATGAATTTTGACTTATCTTTCTTTCACTATGTATTAATTTTTTTCCATAGTCTTGTAAATTTGATATGTTAAATCTTAATTAACATTTAAAAATTCATACATTAATATTTATTTTTTAATAATTGAGGAATTAATCAAAAATAATATAAATATTTTTGTTAATAATATTTATAAAAAATATTTATTTTTAATTCATTGAAAAATTATATATCTATACATCACTTAATTAATAATTTAAATTGTCTATTCAAATTTCCTATTAATAATATTTATTTAATTGATAGTGAAAAGTTCCAAGATACTTTATAGGAGATCTCCAATTACTTTGGAATAATAAGTACTAAATACAAATTATTTTTATTTTATACAAATAAACAATTTTCTATGACTTAATTAATAAAAATTATTTTGTACGCAAATATTAAGATTATAGCTTAAAATAATCAAATCTAACAATATAAAATACGTAACTTGATCATGTAAAACTTATAATCTACACATAAAACGCTTACACTAATTTTATATACATACCTGACTATTTTAATCGCAAAATAACCCCAAAAATCCCTAATTTTTCTCCTATTTCTTCCTCTTTCTCGAGCTGCTTGCGCCTCCCCTTCCTTCCCTCATTTCCCTTCTATTTCATGCATGAAATCGACCCAAAATGGGCTTTAAATTGGCCAAAAAGCATGGTTGAGGTCGCGCCACGTGGCGCAATAGCAGCCGCACACACTGCCACCCTATGGGACGAAACGATATCATTTTGGCCCTCCCCTAGCTGACTAAAATGGGCAAAACTTTTTGTCAACCAAGTATATGTATTTTTAAACCTTTTGAAAGCAAAACCTTTTGTAAACCAAGTATATGTATTTTTAAACCTTTTTGTAAAACTTTTGAAGGTAAACCAAGTATATGTATTTTTGAAAAACCTTTTTGTAAACAATGTCGATCAAGCTTGATGTTAAATGTTTGAAAAATACTTTGAAAATTCAACTTAAGTATAAAAACTTTTTGTAAACCATGTATATGTATTTTTAAACCTTTTAAAGGCAAAGTATTCAATCATTCTGTCAAAGCTTTCATACTGCCTTCAATCAAAAATAGCTATTGAATTAATTGCTCAGTTTATTTTTCAGATTAATTAATCGAATATCATAAAAACTTACTCGAGCATGTTGTTATAAAGCTATGCTTTTTAAAGCTATAATCGAGTATCTTTATATTTATATATATATGTGTGTGTGTGTGTGCGTGTGTGTGTGTGTTGAAATTTGAGCATATTTTTCAACCGTGTATTGCTTTATGTATTATTCAAATCAATCAATTATATGCTCTAGCAAAACTTTCTTTCAATTGACTATGAAGGTTTCCTACTCAAGTATTTTATACAAGCTCTTTGTATTTCAAAAATCAATGAAGTATGGAATATTTTTAGTCGAGTATCTTTTTGTTATCAAATCTCCAAGTATCTTCTTAGTCAAGTACATCTTTCTCTCAATCGACTAATGTATTTTTATAATCAAATATCTATATGTTTTAATCGAGTAAAGATTGCATGAAATCTAGCTAAGTCTACGTTCTTAATTTTAATCGAGTATCAATTATCTATACTCGAGTATATTCTTGTGTTAGTCGAATAAGCTTAGCCTGATAGTCGAGTGCTTAATGCAAAGTCTTTGTGGCTTTTGAGTCAATCAAGTAATGATTTATCTTACTTGAGTAAGGCTTCAATATAATTGATTATCTAATCTATTCAATCGATTAGAGTGTTTCATTAATCGAGTATCTGTAAGAGTTAGTCGAGTACTAGCATCTAATTTCAAAAAATATAATCATTACTCAAAAAGCTAAAAGATGACAATTTTGACCGTTATAGCTTTATTTTCTTATTCCAATGCGTCTAACTGTGTTCTCTTATAAAAGAATGCTAGAATATATTTATCCAAGTGTGCTTAATGCTTATCCATATAATTTGCATATGTTTCTAACATATTTGACTGTTAATGGTCAAATCAAAGAAGTTGTGAGTTGTGCAAGTCTCAATGTTGAACACGACCATCAAGTGTCTATAAAAGGCCAAGTTGTGTGATCGATCAAGTAGTTGTTGAGTCATAAAAGAAAGCTTATATATGTTGTCGACATCGCCATGTCTGCTGATGTTCGAATAACATAGAGCTAATCCATTCACAACAATCCTATTTCTTTTTAGGCCAATTTGCTATGCTTGAGTGAGTGATTCTTGTAGTTTATCTTTTTTACTCTAAGCATTTATCTGGTGAGATTCAATGTATATCTTATCAAACTAGAGTTATATTAAAAGAGTTGAGTGCTTTATTTATTCATTCTATAGAACTTTCTTTTGATCAAGAGAACTATTGGTATCATTGTAACATTATTTATTTTT
Organism: Diospyros kaki; assembly: GCA_036245055.1. Lineage (NCBI taxonomy): Eukaryota > Viridiplantae > Streptophyta > Magnoliopsida > Ericales > Ebenaceae > Diospyros > Diospyros kaki. The sequence continues at coordinate 24,478,332 of BSEG01000011.1, read as the reverse complement.
CTCTTGAGAAATCCTTTCACATGTATTGCGAATCTTGTAAAGTTAAAAGTAGAGGTTACTGTTTAACTTGTAAAAAGAAGGGGTTTCTACTTAACCCGTCAAAAATGGAGACTACTACTTAACTTGTAAAAGCTGGGGTTCATACTTAGCTGGTAAAAGTGGATGTTTCAGTTGAGCCTGTAAAAACTGTATATGGATTATAGTTGAGCCCTAAAAGCTAATATCCTTAGTGGATATTTCAAATCCTTAGTGAGGAACTAAGGTAATTGACTAGGCATGTTGGTCAAATCACTCCAAATATGTTGTGTTCTTAGTGCCTGCTTTTGTTGTTTTTGTTTTAGCTGCATTTTTCTGATCTTCTATAAAAGTGTTTTTCATACATAAATTTAGTTTAATGCATTGTTTTTCTAACTATCATTAAAATATTATCTTGGTTGGAATCATCTTAAAAGTCACATACTCCTATATTTTCATAACTGTTTTATAAACTCTTCATTTTTAATATAATTCTTCATCTTTATACCAAATCTATATGTATATCTTAGATTTAGTTTTTATAAACATTTCTGTTTTAATTTTGAGTAAATTACATAAAAAGTTTTTCAAGTATTAGTTTCACTACATATAAAAACTTATTTGAGATCTGCTACCTGCCTAATCATTTTTCATTGCATATGATTTCTATTTTTTCAAAAATATCTCTTATATTCTTTCTTAAATGCATACATCTTTATATTAATATTTTCATATGTAAACTTATCAAATGCATAAAGTTTTATCAAACATTTTTATGAAATATCTTGTATACTGCATACTCATTCATGCTTTTTCCATCCACTGCTATACTTGTTTTATAGTTTAAGAAAATTATTTTTTTAAATAATTTTAGTATATCATAAATTAAATGATATTTTCATTATTTGTAAAAATAATCAAAACACCAAATTCACTCCCCTTTTGAATAATCTTTCATAATGCAAAAATCAATATGCATATTGCATAAGTAGAAGTATTACAATCTAAAAAAATATTAAATATATTTATAATTGTTGTTGTTAAATATAATAATTAAAATTTGTAATGTGAGAGTGCTTGGATCACGATAGAGCAAGGCAAAAAACTAATAGACATCCACTAGTGGAAATAGGTTGCTGGTGTCTGAGAGGAAGAGATGATTTCACTACTTGAGAGAAGTAAATAATCTGTCTGGGAGAAGTTTTGTTGTTCAGCAAAACTGCACATAAAGAATAAGATTAGAAGGCACTCAAGAATTCCTTTCCCACATATACCCTTTGATGTTTAAGTTAATACAGGAAAAAAGTAGTTTGTGAGAAGAAATAGTTGCTCCTCCACATAACAAATTTCAATTATTGTATTTTGATTACAATAACAAAAATCTAACTAAAAACAGATATTATATCATCATTAATTTTACCTTTTGTAGGGATTAAAACAACAAGACCTTAAGGTTTACGTCTGATGCTTTTCAATAACAAACTCACGATGGACAAAACTGGAAGCATAAACATAGATACATAAACAAAAAAGAAAAAAGGATACGAAAACAAAAAGAGGCAAAGGATTTACCGTGGTTCACCTCAAAAGAGGCTACGTCCATGTTGAGCTCGAGTGAGAAGAGCTCACTGCTCTATGATATGAATCCAAGATTACACCCACATCAAAACCTCACACACTCTCTGTACAAACGATGGTTCGAGAACACAAAAATGCCCAATAATCACATAATATAGATTAAAGGCAAAAACCTATTAAACCATATATCTTAACAAAGCTATACAAACATTTACAGAGAATGAATCAAAAAAGAAAACCAAAAACCCTAGCCCAAGGACAAAGTCTATCCCTCTTCCCGATCTTTCCCTTTTCTTTTGCTTTTGTTTCTTTCGCCTTAATCGTCTGACCTAGTTCACATCTCGAGGGGCGGGATTAAAAATGATGATGAATGGTTAGCATCAGGCCTCATAAAGTATTGATGAAGGGCTGAGATCCAATCGTGCAAGCGTGATGATTATTCCAATAGAAAGGGCAGACAGATAAGGAGAAAGATCGGGCATGAGAAGAAAAGAAAACGGGCGTCATCAGAGAGCTGCTGATGGTTGCCACGTGCTGCCATCCAGTAGCTACCAGTTGGCAGGCTGAAGTTGTAGCACGTGGCCCTCCAATCATCTTAATCCAATGATATCGTTTGATGCTTCATAGCCAACACCTTTACTAAAAGGTAAGAAGTTGAACTCGCCATAGGAAACATTTCTAACCAGAAAATCAATTACTCACAAGCCTTTAGACTTCTAGAAGTAGATCAGGCATTTTCCCAAATATAATAATATAGTATATTATATGTTTAATTTACTAAAAAAATAAATAAATTCAGAAAATGTAAAACAAATTCTTACTTTTAAAAGTTAAGTCAAAAAAATTAGATAACATCATTTATTATATTATATTCAAATAAGAGGCACAACATTTTCGGTACACTTTTCTAATTTTTTTTTTTTAAGAAAAACTACAATTGCAAAGTTGACAAATTTTATTTTTCACGCAAATTCTGCTTATATTGTCATATTTATTTGAATGATAATCTACAATTTTAATTCATAATTAAGGATGAAAGATATTTATACATATATATCCATCATCTTGACCGCTAAAATTTTTGAAGGTATGACTGTCAAGCAAATATTATTTTTTCCTTAGAAATCATATCTATAAATATAACATATTAATTAGAAAAGGCTTTGTAGTACATCCTAAAAAACTAAGTTCGACTATTATATAAAAATGATTAACAAAAAGATAGGGTTTATTTGAGAAGTAAACTTGGTATAAAATTGGCAACATTTTTGAAAAAACAAATTCTCGTTCAACCAATTTTCTTCATGTTTTAGTAATTTCCTTCATTACTTTTCATCATATTTTGTTTCTCTTTCCCTTTTTAATCATCGGTTAATTTAAGTCTCCAAATAGCTACAGTGTAAAAAAAAAAAAAAACCATATATCCTTCATGTTTGGGTACTCTTAATAAGTTGCTTTTATTTTGAACGTAAAAGGATTCTGTTAACCCTTTTAAGTTCACAACAACAATTAATCAGTCAACTATCCTCACGTATTGGATGTTTATTCAGTAATACGATGATGAATGCCATTAGCTTTAAATTATTATTAAAATAACGACATCTACAACAGAAATGAACAGTATCACTATCATTAAAAAAATGATTAGTCAACAATCATCATCAGACATTAGTAGACGGTGACTGCCTACATATGAATTCGTTTGTTTGTTTGTTTGTCTTCGCCAGTCTCAAGTTGAACATCGACTTATCAAAAATATAATAGATTAATGTTGGTTGCCCTGTTTATTGAGACGTTAAGCCCAGTCATGGTCAGAAGCCCAGCTATTTTGATGAATGCTTTGTTAATTTGCCATATAATTAATCATAATTAGACGACCTATCATCCCTCAACAAACAAAAAAAAAAAAATTTAATTTTAGCAGGCCAAAACTTTAGCCTTTTCATGTCAGTGTCGACATGAATTATCCGTTTGGTGTTTTCTGGTGAAGAGCTTAACTACAACTTTGAAAGTTGATTTCTAGGAGTATAGTCTCTGCCTCAGACACTTTTTTTTTTCTTTTGATAACATTTATCTCTTTAATTTGTTTTTAAATTTTTGCTTTCATTGATGATATATGCTTGAAGGTATGAATAATTATTTTTAATTTAAGTGTTGTATGAAAATAAATTAGGAGAATCAAAATATTATATAATAATAACAAGTCTTATTATTATTTTTTTAATAACAATGGCATGATATCTACACTTTAGTCTGTTACTTTTAAAATAAAAAAGTTAATTACCAAAAAGTTATCAAGTTTTGGTTAGTATATCAATCCTACAACAAATTTTAAAAGTTCATCAAATTTACATTTAAATTTTTAATTTTATATCAATTCTATAATACTATTTAAACTTAAATAATTAATGTTCCCCTTATGAGGGCATGCTTTCAGATTTTTCCGCTAGCATAGAAAATCCAAGAAAATTTCTATTCAAGATAGATACAAATACAAAAATCACTCAAAATTGCTAAAAATTTCTTTTCATTTTCATATTTGCTCACTATTAATAGGAGTCATAATAAATATTACAACATCCTTTACATCATCATCTTAGCCTTACCACCCATACATTTTCAAAATTAAAAAAGCGCTATGACTTTAAATACAAAAGGAAACACTTTACTCGTGCCCTCAAAACTAAACCCAGGGCTCTTGATACTGGGACATCTCTGTACACATTTAACCGGGACTCGCCCCAAATAACTATCTTTCCCTTTTCAAGAATGACAAAAAAAATAAGGGTGAACCACAAGGCTCAACAAGTATATAGCAAAGGGAAGCATCAATAGATCGATATAAGAAGATATGAATAACTCATAACTAAAGGAAGATCACTACTCGACATTTAGACATCAATTGGATTCATGTCTTTTAGATTTGATAACCACATACTCAAAGAAATACAATTTCTTATATTTTACCATAACACATTTTTCAAGGTAAGCCACAAGGCTCGGCAAGTGTATAGAAACACTGAAAAATGGGTACGACCAAATTTTTCCTGAACATCATGCATATCATGCCATATATGGAAACACACGCTAGTCTCATATACATAAATAACACACAATCCACGCCATGAGGTTATACAACATGATACCCAACCATAACATAAATGCATAGATGCACACATTGGGTCTTTAGGGCCCACATAAAATACAGACACTAGCACCAAAGAACTAGTATACAAACCTGCCAATAGCCAAAGACAGGCTACCACATCAACCACATGAGCCCAAGGCTCCCATACCACATCCGTAGATATCATATCCATCACCGTTGTCATCATGTGTCACAACACCCACAATCTCATCAAGATCACAAGTTACTATAGGTCTCAAACCCCTCAGTCTTACGCATTACAAGATCTAACTATTGTGGGCCTCCACCCACAGTCTTACGCATCACAATCACAAGCCAATCTCCACCATGCAATGCAGCACATAAGGAATGAAATGGCTCTTATAGCATTAACATGATGGTAAGGCCCTCATAAGCCAAACATCAGGCCATGCTACGCCCGCGTAGGAATTCACACACATGATGCTCTAATGCATATGCTCACCTAACATACACAAGTTAGCACTTAACAGGCCAACCATGTCATACCAATGCTCATGCTCCCAACACATACAAAGCATGACCCCCCAATGAATGCAACCCATGACCCAGCATAATAATGAGAAGCAATATTATAGGCGCCCTAAACTAGGGACCCACAAGAAAGATGACATAATTGCCAAACCAATTAGAAACATCACACATCCTCCTTTTATTGAATGCAGAATCCACACTCATACATTCTTACTCATAAACATACATAATAGGGTCCACATGCCCATATAAACCAACGTAACTTAATATTACATACCACATTAGGGTCCATAAACACATCATATCCCCTCAGGGGTGCAACCTAAAACATAAACAAGCGCAACTGAAAATCACACATCACAACCCCCGGCCAAAGACCTTTGATTGAGACGACTTTGTACACACTACTAACCCATGGATCCTGATTCACCCTCTACTTTAGCCTTACCCTGACCTGGAATAAAGCAAGCAACATGAGCCACAAGGCCTAGCAAATATAACATGGAAGAAAATGAGCATAAGAGTGATGGGTATCAAGAGGGAAAAGAGTCATGAATGCCATTTAAGGTATTTTCACATAATAATATGATGGAACATGCATCCATGCTTATATGCAATCTTTTAAAACCAAATCATGGGACCAAAGTCCAAAACCATGGGATTGAAATCCAACTTTGAACTCAAAACTTTCTCTACGGATATATCCTGCAGACTCGTCCGCTGCGCACATCATGAGGCCTTTACACATTTTTAAAAAAAATATTTTCATGCACATGCTTCATGCATTATCATAACATGCATATTTGTAATAACTTCTAATACATAACTGACATGCGATTAACGAAGCAATAAGCACAACAATGCAACATTCATGTAAAACAACATCAAACCCTTGCATATCCTTAATAAAACATCATTCCCAAAGAAAGATAGGGTGATACAAAACCCTATTTTAGACTCAAGAGGTATAAATGAAAACCATGAAATAATTTACTAGTAACAGGGGAAATAACTTGTAAAATAGGAAACTGACTTGCAATTTAGAAAATTAAGAAGTAGGATCTTGTAATAATAAGAGATAGAGAATGGAACTTACTATTTAAAACATAAACTTCAGAAAAAATGAACGGAACTTCTGAAATAGGAGAAGAATTTGCAATAACAAGGATAGAGATTGGAATTTGTCTATTAATAAGAAACTGAGATCTTGCCTCTTAAATGGAACAAAGAGGAAGAAGAACTTACCTTAAATATCTTCTTAATTATTGCAGCATACTAGGGTTGTTGGAGATTCAACCAAAGCCCAAACTATCAAAAATTCACCTTATCTCTCTCTCAAATTTCCCTTCACTCAAGCTTCACTGGCCTATTTATAGGCCAAGAGGGGTAGGAGATGTAAGACCCCATTTCAGGATAAGGCTGCCACGTCATTTAAGTGGGAATTAAATATCGAAAATGGGCTTAATAGCAGAAATAAGTCGCCGAATCAATCGAAGGGAGTGCCCCGAGACTTAGATATCAAAGGAAAATTAGACAGTGATGATGAGAAAGTCAATAAGTGATTTTTAGAATCGAAATAAATAGGATTGCGAACAGTTTTCGGTACAGCGAAAATGCAGCTGCAATGCAGGCTGAAATACCGAATAATTGCAGGGGGCTTCCGGGAAGTCAACGGAATGCCAAGGAAGGTCATATTTGGTGTATTAAAGACCCTTAAGCTGTTTTTGGAAGAAACAAAAGGATTTAAGGCCGAAACGAAAATTCAGGCCAAAGTATAATTTCTTAAAATTTGCCGAATCGGCCGGAGGGAGGTCGAAACGACAATTTTTAGAGATCATCAAAAGAGGAAGTATGAGTTTTGAAGCATAAGGGACCTAATGGTAATAAAAGAAAGTTCAGGGGGCCTAAGTGCAATAACTCAAAATTAGAGGGGCAAATCTGTAATTTCCGCAAAGTTGCAACCTAGCATGGCTGACAACCTTTTCCGACGCCGACAGGGGGTTTTCCGACCATGGGGAGTTCGAGGTTTTGGTCTAGAGAGCTCTAGGAACCAAGCCTTGGTCGTTGGCGAGCTCGAGGGTGGTCGGATTTTCGAAAAATTCGACCGGATCTTGGTCAGTTTGTCGCGGCCATGACCGACCTATAAATCGTCCATTCGAGGCCGTTGGTCGACGAATTTGGGTCGCCCAATGGATGGGTCGGAGGCTAGAGGCTTTGGGTCGAACACCCATGCCCATTTTGAGGTCCAATTGAGGCTATAAATAGCCGGATTGCGCGAGAGGGTTTCGGCCGAGAGTTCGCTATTTCGAGCTTCAAATTGAAGCTTCAAACGAACGAATTGAGGGCTTAGAGCATAGGGCTTTTGAATCCCATGATTTGAGGGAGTTTTATGGAGATTTTGAGGTATTTTGGTCGAGTTTTGGAGGGTGTTCGAGCTTGGCCAGATTTCAGAGGTGGTGCGTTTGGCCGAGGCTTTGGCCGGCCATTTGAGGCATCTCCGGCCATCCTTTCGGGCCAAGGAAGGTGGGGTTGTGATCGAATTCGAGTGGGCTATCCAGTGGTGTGATCGGGGGCTGATTTCGGTGCCGGCCGGCGAACTTCTCGCCGGAGAAGATGACGCGTGTGCAGTGCACGCGTGGCTTCACACGCGCAGGCGCGTGGGTGGTGTTTTGGTGGCGCGTGAGGGCGCGTCCGGATGAGAAAAAATCTTCAAAAAATTTATAAAATCTTAAAAATTCGATATCTTGAAGTGTGTGCAATTAGTTTTGGATTTGGAGGTTCTGGTGTCTCGATTCTAGCATCAAAGAGCCTCGTTTTGCGTGATATAGAAGCATCGAGGTAAGGTCAATAATTTTCCTTAGAAGATATTTGATTATTATGAATTTTGGTGAAATAATATTTAAGGAAATGATTAAGGAAGTATTTATTTGGAATTTATTGAGAAAGAAATAGGAAAATAAGAGAAAATAGGAAAATGTGAGAAAATTATAGAGAAATGGTATGTTGAGGCTTATGGAAATGAATATGATGACTAGGGTGCTTGTGGCTCGAGGCGAAGTGACTTGTGCGAAGTTTGAGGTTGGCACGCCAATCGAGGCGATGCGCGCTTTTCGAGAAAAAGTTAAGTTGCATCAAAAAGTGAGTAGCTCTACCTGCATAAAATGGTTTATTGAAAGTTCTTGACCGAAAACTTGTTTTATGGCATGAGAAGGATAAAACTTGGTTTTGATTCTACTAAACGTGATTTGATTACTTGGAAATGTTTTGTTGCATGAAAACGATTTTAACGTATGATGATGGTTTTAAAAGAGGGCGGTTCGTCCGTAAACGTTTTATGCATGTGCATGGATTTCATACGATGAGTTATGTTTATGAAATGATGTTTAAGCGATGTATGGTTTATGATGTTGATGTTTAAGCGATGCATGGTTTATGATGTTGGTATTGGCATGTTTTATGATGTTTATGTGGGATGTGTGTCGTCAACCTGTGTGAGTTACTTGAGTGATAACACTAGGGTAGCGTGCCAAAGGAAAATACCCACTGGGAGAGGGCTGAGACGGACTTCACCCTAATGGGACCAGGTGGCGGGGCTGAGATGGACTTCACCCCGGACTGGCTCAAGTGGCGGGGCTGAGATAGACTTCACCCCAAGGCCATTGAGCGGTAGTATTGTTCCCGAGGTGGACGTGGATTCCCATGGACAGTGTTGATCATCTTGTGGCCAGGGTGTGACGAGATCCGAATTGCTTTTGGGTGCGAGCGTAAAGCCTGGCATGATAGGGGGTGATACCCAAGTTCATGCGTAAGGTTGTCCCCCTTAAGTAGGGTCGTGGTCATGGCATTGGCATATGGATCCAGGTGCTTTTGAGTGGGAACGTAATCTCTGACGAATTAGTGGTGAGAGCCAAGTTCCTGCGTTGATGTTGACCTTCCCGGGGAGGGAGAGGTAACGATTGTTCCCGAGATGTCGGAGAGATGCGTTGATGTTTCCCCTCTTAAGCCGGATTGCATTATGTTAGTGTTTGATGTGGATGTGTTGCCTTTAGAGAGATTGCATTTTCCCCGGTTAGGGTTAAGTGCTTCGTGGGATTCTCTTGGGCTGAGGTATGTCGGGATGAGTTCATGATGAATGAATGTTAAAGGATTTTCAATGTTATTTATGTTGCATACATTCATGAAAATGTTTTTGAGCTCTCGCTTAGATGATTCAGCATCTAATTTGGACTATGTCCCTAGAATATTCAAACGTTCCAGGTGAAAGCAGTGACGCTAAAGGAAAAGGGGTTATCGAGACGTAGCTGTTGATTTTATCGGTAATCATTAGCATGTATTTTGGTTATGATCGAGGTATTAGTAGTTATGAATGAGAGAAGAGACTTGATGTATCTTTCTTTGAAGATGTTATGTTAAACGATGGTGCAAATGTATGAATAAAGTGATTTCAGTTATGTATGTCGAGGTTCGATTCTGCTTCCGCTGATGTAATGATGATGTTAGTCTCAGCTTATTCTTAAGTTAATATGCTAAGAGAATAACTCGGGATTGTCGAGATTTGATGATGTTGAGTAAATGATGGGCGATTAATGAGGAAAAAATTTATGTGCCCGAAGTTCCGAGCATCTAACGCTCGTTCTCCCTCCTTCCAGGAAACTGGGGCGTTACAGGAGAGGTGGTAGGGCTCATGGGGGAAACAAATTTCATTTTTTGGACAAACATTGAGGGCTGGATGCGTGGCTGCAGGAGGCAGCCACGTGGGAGTGCAGTAGGGCCATGCAAGGCCTTGCATGGCGCACTTGCCCCCTCTTGGCTGAGCGATAACCTCATGCGAGCCGCGTGCTGCATACGTCTGGCTGCGCTGGGGCCTGGGCCTGGCGCCAGCTGGGTTGCTCTGAAAAATATATATATATATATATTTGAAAAACATAAACCCAGCTTTGAACTTGTTTGGTAGCGGGTTCGATCTCGCAACCTCTCCCTCCTCAATTAATAAAAAATAATTGCTCATTTTTATCCAAAATGCCATTAAATTTCAATTAATTGAGTCGTTACAAATATAGTAACACAATGCAATACAACACAACCACAAGCAATGTTATAACAAGTAACATTCACACACCCTCAATTTTTGCCCATTAAGATCCTTAGTTATTTCACATAATTCAACATTTAAATAGCTTCCACCAAATCAATTAAGTGTAATTATTTGATAATATTTATACCAAGTCAAGGTGGAAGCATTTGATTCCAAAATTTAGGATTGAACGAATTTTAAGAAAGGAGAAAGCTACAAATCAAGTATACACTTCAAAGGAAACCCACCAGCTCAATAGTTGTTCAAATGGTTCAAATACTATACCAAATCTAAGCTTATTGAGTTAGGGTCGAAACAATAAAAATGGATCTTAATTCCGATATCGAGACAAAACGTTATGGTTCAAATAGTATAAGGTGTGCAGTGTAAGTTTCTATTTGGGAAAGTTTCGAAACATAGAGGTCAGGTTTCGAAATATAAGTTTTTGTTTGGTCATGTTTCAAAATAAAAACGCCATATTTCGAAATATAAGTTTTTGTTTGATCATGTTTCGAAATAAAGATGCTATATTTCGAAATATAAGTTTCTGTTTGATCATGTTTCTGTTTGATCATCTTTTAGCTTGTATTTTCAAATAATGATCTTTGGCAAAGAAGATTTACATAAGTAAGAGTATATCAAAGGTGTTTGAGATCAAAGATATGTCTATATGAATATGTAAGCTTTTGCTTAAGGAAAATATGTTTTAGTCTTTGATAACAATTCTTTTGAAAGCTTAAGCAATAATGGATAAACAAAAGCGAAAGATTAACTACACATAAGATATATAGTGGTTCAACACCTCGTCTAATCCACTACCTTCAAGTCTTCCCACTTGAAGGATTTTTCAATCCCAATCACAAGGATTTTTCCACGGTTCATCCTAAAACCTTGTACAATGAGTTTTTAAGGGCTCAATTCAAACCTTACACCAAATGAGTTTTAGGCTCAACTCAAACCTTACAACAATCAACAAGATAAATAGAGTTTTATCTTTACAGCCCAATGAACAACAAATGTCTTACCGGTGGATGTACAAACCTTTTAGATGAGAAGAGCTAGAGAAGATATGACTTTTTGTTTCAGCTTACTTCTCCTTCTCACTTTCAATGCACAAGAGTAAGATGTGTGTGGATCTTCTTTGAGAGCTTAATCAAACGTTTTGATCACCACTTGTGCTTGTGTATGTGTCTCTAGTGTGTGTAGCTGCTTCTCTTATCTTCAAACACCTATTATTTATATCAAGAGATAGAAATCTGACCATTTATAGCCGTCAAAGACAAGATTTAAAACAAGGTTTCGAAATATAACTTATTGGTTTCAAAACAACACAAATTTACACTATGGTTTCAAAACATACTCCTAATGTTTCAAAACATACAGTCTTTCCAGACAGACTTGCACTTAGAGATAATATTAAGTGGGAGACGTAATCTTACGCCCACTATGATTAATTAAAAGAGCACTCACGTTCGAATTTGAATTCTTAGAGCATGGAGTATGCATTAAAAAAAATGATTGAGAAGCTTTTAGATAAATACAAAAATGCAAAGCAAAAGCATCTCGATTTTTTAAATGATTTGCTGACAGAGGTTTCGAAACATAGAATGAAGGTTTCGAAACATACTTCAAAAACTGATTTCAAAATATATGCATCTCGAATTTTTAAATGCTCTGCTGATAGAATTGTCAGAGGTTTCAAAACATAACATATAAGTTTCGAAACATAGGTCATACACAGGCATTTCGAAATAGCATACACACTTGGATATAAATGCCTACATTTCAATCATGCATTACAACATATTTATATTTTCCTTAATTTATATTTGGATAAATGTAAATGTAAATAAGCAAGTACCCCCTATTTGGATAAATGTAAATAAGCATAAATAAGTACCCTCATTTTTCTTAATTTATATTTTACCTTCCATTTACTTTAATGCATAAATGTAAATAAGCAAGTAGCCATATTTAGATTCAATAAAAATATCTAAAAAATCAGAATCCATAACAACAAGAAAATAGAATTTTGGTTTTAGTACAAACTTAGAATTTAGCAATTTTACCACCCCGAAAATACATGCATTCTATTTCTTCAAAAAATCATTAAAAATCATTTTAATATCAATGAATGTTAGCTATCAAAATACTGGGAGATAGTTTCTCAAAAATAAAATATTTTCTTATATGTCTCCTTATAATGCGTTAACCTTTCAGACATAGAAAAATAGACTTTTACAAATCTTGATACTTGGAATTCATTTGGTTTTCATTTTCACAAAGTAATACTTGATATTGAAATTGATTTATGTAGAAAACCATAAGCTTGACTCATGACTTAAGGATAAAACAAAGTATTATTTTTCCATCATCAAAACTAAATGTAAGGGGGTAAAACATCAATGAGATAGAAGCGTCTCTCAATATGTTTGGACTTTTGGTGAGACCTTGGTTCCTTAGCTTGCGCTATAGCTCTATTATTATCACAAAATAAGGGCACGATAGACTCTATAGAAGGAACCATTACAAATTATGTCATAAACTTCTTAACCTAGACTACTTCCTTTGCAGCATTCGATGTTGTAATATACTTGGCTTTTATAGTAGAATCGACAATTGTATCTTGTTTGGAACTCTTCCAACTAAATACTACTCCGTTACAAGTAAACACAAATCTAGAGATAGACTTTCCATCATCAACATCTGATTGAAAATCAGAATTTGTGTAACCTTCCACTTTAAGTTCTCATTCACCATAAGTGAGGATCAAATCCTTAGTTATTTTCAAATACTTAATGATATTCTTAACTACAATCCAATGTTGTTCACCTGGATTAGACTAATATCTTCTTATAACACTTATAGCACAAGCAATATCAAGTCTGGTACATAGCATCGCATACATTAGGCTTCCTATTGTTAAAGCATAAGGAATCTTAGATATACATTCTCTCTCTTTTTGTGTCTTAGGGCACATATCACGAGAGAGGTGGATTACATGTCTAAAGGGCAGCAGTCTTCTTTTGGAATCCTCTATGTTGAACCTCTTAAATACTCTTTCTATGTACATATTTTGGAAGAGTTCTATCAATCTCTTGGTTCTATCTCTATGGATCTGTATACTAAGAATATAGACTATTTCTCCCAAATCTGTCATAGAAAAGTTACTTGATAACCACACATTTATTGTTGACAACAATCCTACATCATTTCCAATGAGTAAGTTATCATCTACATATAAGACCAAAATTATTATTGCATTGCCACTAACCTTTTTATAAACACAGGATTCATTAACGTTTTGGAGAAAACCAAACGATTTGACTGGATGTTCCAACGTCTGGATGCTTGCTTAAGACCATAAATGGATCTCTTAAGCTTGCATACCTTACCTGTGTCATCTTTGGGTGTGAAGCCTTCAGGTTGCTCCATATAGATTGTAATACCCTGGTATACTGTAAATATCCTAATTTTAGGCCCTAGAAAAATTATTAAAATTTGAGTAGTAAAATTTATTCAATGATATAAGGCATGTGACCCTAAAGAAATTAGTAGAGTTTTAAATGTTTATTAAGTATAAATTTATTTTTAGTGCTATGTAATTAATTTATTTAGTTTAAATCATATAACATAATTAAAATATGCTTATAAATAGTGCTTATGCCAGAAATTATAGTATGTACTGTTATATGTATAAGTATGTAAATAAGTATAAATGTATATGTATATGTATGTAAATGTACATGTATATGAATGTATATAAAAAAAAAGCAAAATTTGGCAGAAAATCAGAGCAGGCGCACGATTGAGCCTGAAACAAGCAAAATCAAGGAGGAGTGGCTGTCGGAGAGGCTTCCCGGACGTGTGGCGTTTGTGATGGGACAAGTCACGCCAAGTTTTGGCTATAAATAGCTGAGTTTGCGCAAGGCAATTCATCCGAAAATTTCATTGCATAAATCGGTCGATTGGGAGAGTGTTTGAGAGATTTAAGAGTGGGGTTTTAGTCCTTGTTTGGTGGGTAACGTTTCTGGTAATTTTGGTGGCCAATGGATCAGTGAAGAAAGAGGAATCGAGCTCACCGAAAAACGCGCAAGTCGCAAGAGCCGCGCCTTCGATCGACAAATCAAGGTACTTGTTGTGTTTTTTTTTCTCGATTTTAAGGCCATATTTGGGTTCGGGAGGTTGGGTTTAGGGGGGCTAGGGCCTCGTTTTGAAGCTCTGGGGCTCGAGAGGTTCGCCAGCGGTGAGGAAGCCGCCAGAGAAGAAGAACCAAGTGGGTGCGTGGCTACACGCGCCCGCGAGTGGGAAGAAGGCATGTGCCCTCCACGCGCCCGTAAGAAAAAAAGAAAAGAAAAGAAAAAAAAAGAAATAAAAATAAATGAAATAAAATTTTACAAAAATTTTATTTAAATCTGGAATATTTTTTATGTATTGTTTTGTGAAAAATATTCTGGAAAATGCTAAATTAGTCATTTATTTAAATAGTTTTTCTATTATGGAAATAAGGAAAAAATAGGAATTTAATTTGAAAAATTCCAAGAAAATTTCAGAATGCTAGAAATATTATTTAAGGAATATTAGTAAAGAGAAATTGGATTTTATGAAAATCTAGATAATTATTATGTAATTTTGAAGAAATAAGGCTTAGAAATAAAGAGAAATTGTAGAAAATATGAAAAATAGTAAAGTAATATTCTGAAAAAATAAATTTAATATTTTAGGAGTCTTTGAGGGCAAGAAGATTGAGAAATAGCCGCTTGACACGATTTTCGAGACCGACATGCTTTTCGAGGCAACTTAGAAGTAAGTGTACCGTTTCAAGCTTAGTACGGTTATAAATGTTTATCTTTGAGAATGCTTTTATCATATTGGCATACTTTGATATGTACCTATCACGTAGACTGTACCCATGACATGATTATGAAATACATAAATACACGTTGATATCATTGATCACACGTATTTGAGGCTGTAGGGAGTACGAACTGGCACCACTACTTTACTAAAGGTGCACTCATACACCCCGGCTTCGAAAGAGGTGGCCGCAAAAATGGTAGGTAGCATGAGGGGTGTAGTTGACACCTACGAGGAAAGACATTGCATACACACATGACATAACATTATGTACCCTTACTTAAATAGTTCATCATCTAACTTGGGTTTCGCCCCTAGAGCATTCAATGTTCCAGTCGGGATTTGCAGTGATGATACCAAGGTTGAGGATGTGTAGTGACACGAGACATCAGGAAATGAGTAAATGTACCATGTTATGTTGTAATATGAATAGTTCTAAAATTATGTACATTTTAATGTATCAACTTTGTATTAAGTGCCATATTCAGTTATTTATGTAATGCCATAAGCAGGTTCGGTTCAGCTTCTTTATAAGATTGTATTTATCTTTAGTGTATAAATTATTTCGTCAAGCACTAGATAGGCCTTAGGGAATTTTGGGAATAATGCAATTTAGAAAAAAATAAGACCCAATTTTCCTAAGGCATAACACGCCCTGAGGAGGTGGGCTGTTACATAGATATCCTGATCTATATAACCATTCAAGAAAATTGTTTTCACATCTATCTACCAAATTTCATAGTCATAATGAGCAACAATGCCTAGTAAAATTCTAATAGATTTAAGCATGACCACTGGGGAAAAGGTTTCCTTATAGTCAATGGCTTGCCTTTAACGATAACCTTTTGCCATAAGTATTGCTTTATAGGTCTCTACCTTTCTATCTGAATCTATCTTCTTCTTAAAGACCTATTTACATCCAATAGTTATTATACCTTCTGGTGGATTTACAAGAGTCCAGACTTAATTCTCATACATGGCATTTATTTCAAATTTCATAGCTTCTGGCTATCTATTTGAGTCGATATCTGATATCGTCTCTTGTAAATGGTAGGATCATCTGAGTGATCATTGTCTCCTATAAGGAACAACTCTTATTCATTTAGAAAATCATATCTCTCAGGTTGAAGAGGTATCCTCTCACTTTTTTCTAATGGGAGGTGCAACACTCAGCCTTGGCTCCTCAATTGGTACTTGATGTCTCGTGGAATAGCTTTCAGCGAACCCTTCGCCAAGTTCTATTTTCTTTTCATTGTCATCTTCTTGAATAAACTATTTTTCAAGAAAAATAGAGTTCCTACTAACAACTATTTGTTGCAGTTTACGAATGTAAAACTCATATCCTAAGGACCTTAGGATAACTTACGAAACTACCCTTTAGGGATCATGTCTCAAGTTTTTCTGATTTAAGCTTTCTTACAAAAGCTGTACATCCCCAAATCTTAACATGTTTAAGACTGTACTTGTAAGGGCCCACTCCCGAATGTGCCCGCTAGCATAGGACATTCGAAAGGAGGTCATCACAAGGATGATATAGAACAATACCTCATAATAAACACACACATTTATCTATTTTCACGCAGTGGAATATCAATAACTTTCGTTACAAACCAATGTTTGATATGTCTGGGCTCTAAGGCCATACAGACTGAATATGAGACTCTAATGCAAGATAACAAATTAAAATCTCATCAATCTACCTCACCAAAACGCAATTAGGATCTCCGAGTTGAGTGCCTCTGTACACCACTACCCTTGGGTTGTAGTCCCACTAGACTCGCCCTTAATGACTGCTTTACCCTTACCTGGAATGGCATAAGAAGATCAAGTGAGCCACTAGGCTCAGCAAGTTCTAGTACAAAGGAGCAGTATAAGGAAAGAGAAATCATGATGACACCGAGAGGAATGTACGACGACTTCATATCAATATTCAATTATATAAGTCAGGAAATCATATCTCATAGAATTATAAATTTCAATTTTTGTTCATGTATAATCATACTAGTGCATTCATCATAAGTATAAATCCCATAGGCTCGTAGGCCACGATGCAAAATATGCATTACTCATCATATCAATAAATCAGCACATAACGTATCGAGCACAACCTGCCAGGCTATGGCCACCTCGTCCCGCGTCAGGCGCTCCTAGGGTACCCTTTATTTTCGCGCAAAATAATAAGTGTGCTAAGGACATATATATGAGCATCATGTATGCATTTACCAGCAATGTAAAATTTAAATTCTCGTTCTCAATATACATTTAATACCATTGAAGAATGTTATGGCTAATAAGAATGTTATTTTTCCACCATACAATCGCTCTAATACATTAAGTAAAGGTTTAATTAATATTAATAAAAATTTTCGGATGGGTACTGTAGCGGGGTAATATACGGATACGGTATGGTAGATACTATACGTATACTATATGGATACGGTATTATACTATAGCGAGATACTATATGGTATTGTGTCGAGATACTGTATAGGTACTATATTGAGATACTGCATAAGTACTGTATTGAGATACTATATAGGTACTGTATGGTATTGTATCGAGATACTATATAAGTACTGTATTGAGATACTGTATAGGTACTGTATGGTACTGTATCGATATGCTGTATAGATACTATATTGGGATACAGTATAGTTACTGTATGGTACTGTAGCATCCTAATTTTTTTTTTTTTTTTTTACACATTAACTTGATATTTTTCCCATAATTTCATGGGACATTCAGGTATAGACATTAACTATCCAGACATCATTCACATATAAGATATACCAATAAATACACTAAAATAAGCAATGAAAGTGAATAAACTCTCATCACAATGGAAGTGAAAAATGCCATTCACAGAATAATATTTGGGGTGAATCAAACCCCTTTTGAGACATCAAATAGACTCACAATATTTAGAGATTTTATACTATGCAAATACAAAAAAAAAAATTAATAGAGATGCTACGCATGGAAGGGGAGAAAAATAAAAGAAGAAGAAGAAATGATACTTGCCTGAGGATGAATAAACCAAGATGAAGCACCCGCACAGAAGCTCCAATTGTCACAGAAAATTTAACAAAATAGAAGCAGTAGAGAAGAAAAAAAGCGTAGAAGAAGAAGAAGAAGAAGAAGAAGAGAATAATAGAATAAGAAGAAGAAGAAGAAGAAGTCATGAGGGAGAAGAAGAAAGGAGATAAAAGAAAGAAAACAAAGAAGGTGTAAAGGAGAAGTGAAAGGAAAAAGAAGAAGTAAAAGGAGAAGTGAAAGAAGAAAGGAGAAGTAAAATAGGGAGTGAAAAATAAAGAAGAAGTGAAAGAAAAAGGTGAAAGAAGAAAAAGAAATGGGGTGTTTAAATTTTGTTATTATTATTATTATTATTATTATTTTATTTATTTATTTATTTATTATTATTTATTTTATTATTATTATTATTATTATTTTGTGTTGTATTGGGCTTAAGCCCAAATAAATGGCCCATCTTCTATTTCTTTAAAGGCCCAAGCCCAACTCATTATCCCATCCATTTAATTTAAATCCATACATACAAGCCCATAGATCTATCTCAACATTAAGAATTAAAATAAATTAATACATCATTCTAAAATTCTAGACCCAATAATGGGTCATTACAGTTTCTCCCCCCTTCAAAGAATTTGGTCCCCAAATTCCTGTCTGGTCACTCGAATAGCTGGGGGAAAAGACGCCTCATCTCCTCCTCGCGCTCCCAAGTAGCCTCATCTAAAGAGTGACGCTGCCACTGAATTTTAACAATTGGAATCGATCGATTTCGTAGCACTTTCTCTTTCCGCTCTAAAATACTAACAAGTTTCTCCTCGTATGTGACATCCTCCTTGACTTCTATAGTCTGATAGTCGATGATATGCTGGGGATCCGGCACGTACTTCCTTAACATGGACACATGGAAGACGTTATGAACGCCAGCTAACTGTGGTGGTAAGGTCAACCTATAGGCTAAAGGGCCAACTCGTTCCAAGATTTTAAACGGTCCAATATATCGAGGACTAAGCTTCCCCGACACCCCAAATCTGCGTACGCCCTTTATGGGCATCTCTCTCAGCCATACGTGGTCCCCAGTTGAGAACTCCAAGTCTCGACGTCTTTTATCCGCATAGCTCTTTTGTCGGTCATGTGCCACCTTCATTCTAGCCCTGATAATCCGAATCTTTTCTGATGTCTGCTCAACAATCTCTGGCCCCAATAATGCTCTGTCTCCAATCTCCTCCCAACAAATGGGTGATCTACACGGCCTGCCGTAAAGTGCCTCATAAGGCGGCATACCAATACTAGAGTGGTGACTGTTGTTGTAGGCGAACTCTACTAGTGGCAGATGATCATCCCAACTGCCATGGAAATCCAATACACGTGCCAGTAGCATCTTCTCCAATGCCTGAAAAGTTCTCTTCGTTTATTTGTCAGTCTGTGAATGAGATGTAGTACTTAACTTCCACCTGGCTTCTGAGGCAACATATGGCACTTCACAAAATACTTGATGGAATACGGTGCAGTCTCACTATTTCTTCAATATACATCTCTGCCCAACGATTTAGGGAAAACGTTTTTCTTAATTAGCCAACAGGGGCTGATTTAGTCATCTTGACTACTAGTACCCCAAATGGCCTCATTCTCTTCGCCATCCTAAGCAATTCGCTATACAAGGTCCATGGGAGCATCATCCCACTTCCATTCCGAGCTGATCATAATTGCAATGAATCTGCGAGTTTCTATGTTCGACCTTACTTACTGACACACTACACATTACAAAACCGGTTTCACCACATCTCTCCTTGAATCGTTCTAGGCTAATAATATAATGTACCTTAAGCCTCAAGTATGGTTCACAAGGAAACCATTCCCTTCAACCAAATTCGTATTTGCTAACCATATCATACATTTTTGTAATTTCCCATTTGTACAAGTAACCCTTAGGTATTCCCAATGAGTCCCTTCACTCAGCGAATATATGACCATTTCATCGATAGCACTATAATATCCCTTCTTTGTTTTTTTTTTAGATGACTTGTTTCCCATCTTACCATTTATCGATACCATCCCGATCACATGCCAATCTTAAAAGATACATCGCCTTAACACCCAATCCAACAATTTGTCCACTTATGGTGGGGGTTCTTACTCGTTATAGTTATTAACTTCGAGTACTACAGTCTATGCATGTTCTAAATCTCTCACGTTTCCTCCTCATAGAATATTAGGACTCTCTCCTAATGAATACACTTGAGCGAGCACTATCCTTGTCTCGAAACATAGAGTATTAGGACTTTCTCCTAATGAATACACTCGAGCGAGCACTATCCTTGTCTTGGAATAATTTCACCATGAGCTCCTGCATCTTCATTTCTTCCAATATATCCTTCTTATTTAATACGTTTACTTATCCGATTTGATCATAGATCCTTCACTTCCCGAGTCACTATAGGTCATCGCCTGACGTTCTTGTTTCCTTTTCCTTAAGTTAACAATGGTGGTTTTCTTCTTAATTACGCATTACTATATGCTGACCCATGTAAAATTGGTACATTACAATATCGTGAACCACATGAACTCGTATATATATATAGATAACTTGATTGCAATAATTATTATTTCCTATGGTATTAGAAAACCAAGCCCAGCATCAACACAGTCACCAAACGAAAGGGCACTGGCGACCGTTCGTGACCGGTCGACAGCTCCTTACCATCTGTTAACAGTTGCTATGCTAAATAAGGCTCTCACCTCATTGCTTATTTCTTCTTAGCCACGCACTAGCCTACCGTTTTCGTATTACATTTTTCCTCTTATTATAAGATGACCTAAATTTTATATATATACTTAATCGTATGCGTATGTACTCTCAATCCTAAATCCCAATTAGTTATTTCCATGAGTAATTTCACGAGCCACTCCTAGGATCCCAATCCTAGCTTTTCATTGATACAACTACATACCTGCCCTGATTAACGCACTTGTGGTTACTATACTTCCCTCGAAACTTCATCATTTATTACCGAAATATCTCCTACTCACATGCTTCACAAGTATTTACACTTCTAACTTATTACAGTTATACTGTCCATATGTCACGTCCATTAACCCATGATAATAATTCGGTGACACTCGATTCGCCAAGCTCCATTTCTCATGAGAGCGGTCATTTCCTTTTAAGGCCTCAAGAATTAACATAACACCCTTAGATCGTGCTTTCTCCAGTACATACCCGTCAGCTAAGAATATAAGTTATCCAACCCAGCATCATGGAGAAAACTTATGTTGAAAATACATCGATACTATCCCCACCAAAAGTATCCCTTAGGCGACTTAAACCCTTAACTATTAAGTCTTGGATGCTCACATTTTAGGTTCTAGTAGCTTGATCAATCTGGGGTCCTATACCCCTTTTCCATATAGCTTTCTTGGCTATTTAACCATTTATTACCTTCGCTCAAGGCTTCTACCTTATTTATTATCCACATCGCACATCCCTAAATTTCATATATAAACAACTTTCGAGTTTCACTTTCATTGTATTTTGCGGTGACTTCCTCACTGTGCATCTTTAAACCTATTAGCTCGTCTTTCTTTCATTTAACTAACTTGACCACTTATCTTAAACTCAACAATACACAATACCCAAGTTTAATTTACAGCCTTTCCTTAAATTCCTTGTAATTTAGTACTCCTTAGAATTGCAATGCAACTTATCTCCATGTCATCTGTTCTCCTTTTGTACACATGCATACATACATTTATGTGAATCAAAATGATAAACGCCTATTAAATTTTTGCCCGGGTCGGGCCTCTTAAGTTTCCCATTCCATGTCATAGTTAGTCACATCTTACACACATGTGTCTTCCAAAGTTACATAGTCATAAAAAACACTTTACCATTACTACATAGATTCAAGCTAGCGTTTACAACTTTTCCAATACAATGCCCTTATTAAACAATGCTCTCCGCGTCCCCCTCAGCACGGGACGTGGCCTCATCTGCCCAACGATCTGGGTACCCATCGCTGCCTACACTTGATTCAGGTCCAGTAGTTCCCTTCCTCTGATCCACGGCCTCTGAAGGAATGTCCCCACAAATGGTTTTACCATCGGCCTAGTCATGAGGTAGGGTCTGACAAGGTTCCCATAGCTCTGCTTGCTGCCTCACCGCGCTAGCAAAATCATAATAATGGAACCGAAGATGCATATCCATCATTAGGATTCTAGTAAGATGTCCCCACGCTTCATTCATATACTTCCTCACGAGCAACACTTGCTTTTCGGGAAGACCCCACAGAGGTTCACATATGGTGGCCTCGAACAATGCATCCGCTCGGTTCAAAAAATCTACCACAGGCTCACCCTCTCGTTGCCTTCCTCCCCACACTGACAGTAACTCATCTTCCCAGCGATGCCAAAGCAAATCTAGTTTCCCAAGACTTGGTTCTAGCATCCACCATTTCGGTTCTCCAGAATCCATGCTAAGGTGTTCCCAAAATCTGCACGCAAGGTCAAATGTCAAATCCACTACCAAAGCAGACCATTTCTCCCTAAGCACCATAATTAGAACACATATGCCTTATTATTAATACCCTTCTAACCATTCCTATGGGATGACAAGAATACTTACATATATATATATATGCGTATATAAGAAGGGTGTTCTAACCTTAACCTCAAGTCAGTGGTTTCTTACCACGAGCACCCATTTTTCTCATTCCTAGCCGTTTTTGGACATTATTCTATTACACTTCCAAATTTTGGACTATTAATCATAGTCCTAACTCTACCCATCACTCCTAGGTGTACAGAGACTACTAATCATAGTCCTAACTCTACCCATCATTCCTATGTGTACAGAGACTCCTCTCATCCCAACCTTTGCTCTTATAACCTACCAGTAATCCCCTGTCCAGTGTCCCCGGTCCAGTACCCCCAGCCTGTGGCTAATACACGGTCACTGGTCCAGTACCCCCAGCCTTAGGCTAGTACACGGTCCCAACACACGGCCCGGGTCGCTCTGATACCAAAACTGTAAGGGCCCACTCCCGAATGTGCCCGCTAGCATAGGACATTCGAAAGGAGGTCATCACAAGGATGATATAGAACAATACCTCATAATAAACACACACATTTATCTATTTTCAAGCAGCGGAATATCAATAACTTTCGTTACAAACCAATGTTTGATATGTCTGGGCTCTAAGGCCATACAGACTGAATATGAGACTCTAATGCAAGATAACAAATTAAAATCTCATCAATCTACCTCACCAAAACGCAATTAGGATCTCCGAGTTGAGTGCCTCTGTACACCACTACCCTTGGGTTGTAGTCCCACTAGACTCGCCCTTAATGACTGCTTTACCCTTACCTGGAATGGCATAAGAAGATCAAGTGAGCCACTAGGCTCAGCAAGTTCTAGTACAAAGGAGCAGTATAAGGAAAGAGAAATCATGATGACACCGAGAGGAATGTACGACGACTTCATATCAATATTCAATTATATAAGTCAGGAAATCATATCTCATAGAATTATAAATTTCAATTTTTGTTCATGTATAATCATACTAGTGCATTCATCATAAGTATAAATCCCATAGACTCGTAGGCCACGATGCAAAATATGCATTACTCATCATATCAATAAATCAGCACATAACGTATCGAGCACAACCTGCCGGGCTATGGCCACCTCGTCCCGCGTCAGGCGCTCCTAGGGTACCCTTTATTTTCACGCAAAATAATAAGTGCGCTAAGGACATATATATGAACATCATGTACATGTATGCATCATGTATGCATTTACCAGCAATGTAAAATTTAAATTCTCGTTCTCAATATACATTTAATACCATTGAAGAATGTTATGGCTAATAAGAATGTTATTTTTCCACCATACAATCGCTCTAATACATTAAGTAAAGGTTTAATTAATATTAATAAAAATTTTCGGATGGGTACTGTAGCGGGGTACTATACGGATACGATATGGTAGATACTATACGTATACTGTATGGATACGGTATTATACTATAGCGAGATACTATATGGTATTGTATCAAGATACTGTATAGGTACTGTATTGAGATACTATATAAGTACTGTATTGAGATACTGTATAGGTACTGTATGGTATTGTATCGAGATACTATATAAGTACTGTATTGAGATACTGTATAGGTACTATATGGTACTGTATAGATACTGTATTGGGATATAGTATAGTTACTGTATGGTACTGTAGCATCCGAATTTTTTTTTTTTTTTTTTACACATTAACTTGATATTTTTCCCATAATTTCATGGGACATTCGGGTATATACATTAACTATCCAGACATCATTCACATATAAGATATACCAATAAATACACTAAAATGAGCAATGAAAGTGAATAAACTCCCATCACAATGGAAGTGAAAAATGCCATTCACAGAATAATATTTGGGGTGAATCAAACCCCTTTTGAGACATCAAATAGACTCACAATATTTAGGGATTTTATACTATGCAAATACAAAAAAAAAAATTAATAGAGATGCTATGCATGGAAGGGGAGAAAAATAAAAGAAGAAGAAGAAAGGATACTTGCCTGAGGATGAATAAACCAAGATGAAGCACCCGCACAGAAGCTCCAATTATCACAGAAAATTTAACAGAATAGAAGCAGTAGAGAAGAAAAAATGTGTAGAAGAAGAAGAAGAAGAAGAAGAAGAAGAAGAAGAAGAAGAGAAGAAGAATAGAATAAGAAGAAGAAGAAGAAGAAGTCGTGAGGGAGAAGAAGAAAGGAGATAAAAGAAAGAAAAAAAAGAAGGTGTAAAGGAGAAGTGAAAGGAAAAAGAAGAAGTAAAAGGAGAAGTGAAAGAAGAAAGGAGAAGTAAAAGAGGGAGTGAAAAATAAAGAAGAAGTGAAAGAAAAAGGTGAAAGAAGAAAAAGAAATGGGGTGTTTAAATTTTGTTATTATTATTATTATTATTATTATTTATTTTATTTATTTATTTATTTATTATTATTTATTTTTATTATTATTATTATTATTATTATTATTATTATTTTGTGTTGTATTGGGCTTAAGCCCAAATAAATGGCCCATCTTCTATTTCTTTAAAGGCCAAAGCCCAACTCATTATCCCATCCATTTAATTTAAATCCATACATACAAGCCCATAGATCTATCTCAACATTAAGAATTAAAATAAATTAATACATCATTCTAAAATTCTAGACCCAATAATGGGTCGTTACAGTACTTCCTATGAAACCATATCTCATGTGGTGTTGTAGGAATTAACTTGTAAGGAACTCTATTTAAGATATATATTGTAATAAGAAAGACGTGTCCCCACAAAAATAAAGATAAGTTTGTACAACTTAACATACTTTGAACCATATCTAATAGAGTCTGATTCCTCATTTTTGAAACTTCATTCAGTTGAGGCATTCCTGGTGGAGTCCGTTGTAAAATAATACTTGAGACCTTAAGAAAATTTTCAAACTCGTTACTAAGATACTCGCCTCCACGATCTGATTGTAAGGCCTTTATCTTTTTACTAGTTTGATTTTCTACTTCAGTTTTAAAGTCTTTGAACATTTCAAAAGATTTAAATTTTTGTCTCATGAGATAAACATATCCATATCTAGACATATCATCTGTAAAAGTTATGAAGTATTTCGAGTTATTACATTAATAGGCCCACATACATTTGAATGTATAAGCCCTAACAATTCTGTGACCTTAATACCTTGCCCAATAAAGGGCAATCTCGTCATCTTACTAAGGATATAAGATTCACAAGTTAAATATGATTCAAAACCTAATGGGCCCAAAAGCCCATTTCTCTCAAACTTAGTGATTTTATCATCCCCTATATGACCTAATCGATGGTGTCATGGAATTTTAGGATTCAGGTTATCCCTTGGTCTCTTATTGTTAATAACACACAATTTCCTGTTGTTAGTTACATTTAGGCCAATGCTCATCTTTGCCACAGTGGAAACACTTTCCTTTGTTAACCATAGCTTTACTCTTCATCTTATTTATCCCTTTGGATGCCATTGGTGCTTGTATGGAAGGGGGTTATGTGAATGTTGTGAGTAGTTCTTACTTTCTATGTTTCCATTATCCAATTCATGCTTATAATTCATATTACTTCTAGCTTGCTTTGAATTATTCTTATTGAGTCTTGTGACTCATCTTTACTTTGCATCATTCCAAGTGAGGAAAATAGCTAAAGGGAGGGCCAAGTGTGGTAGAGCTTGAGCCTTAGATAGCATATGTGTAGAGAAATCCCAACCAAAGGTCCATGGGGGTTTTTGAGGGCATGAGGAAAGAGCTTATATGTATTTAAAATATTGTGCCCTTTTTATTTTGAAATGTATGGATGGCTAAGCCCAAGGAGACAATCATTGTATGTAGATTGTTGTAATCAATTTTGTGGCCTTGCCATTGTGCAATAGGAATGTATGGACGTTTTAATTCAGTTTGTTTCTATACCATTTTCTTTGGCGACCCACTTCCCTGATTTCTCTTAATAGTCGAATCTCCAGGACGTGGGCGTCACATTTAGATTGGAAAAAACTAGGAGATCATTACAGTATCTCAGAAACTGTTCTTGGGAGATTATTATAGTCTTTTGGAGATTGTAACCAAACTGTAAATTTTCCTTTTTGGGGGGAAGGTCCTGAATAAAGCTCAAATAGGATAATTCCAACATTCCAAAATCCCTTCGAGAGTTATGTGAAAATGATAGACATTATTCACAAGAATACTAATTTTAGTGAATCTCGAAATATTAGAGATATTTATTACAAAGCCCTACACTCCTCTATAAATAGACAGACTCTTATTCTAAAAGAGTACGCCATTGATATTGATTCTAATACTGTATTCAAATATTAAGTGAAGTGTAGTGTCTAACTTAAATATCAGAGTGTGTGTACGGAGACTATTCTACACCTTCTAATCTTTTTATACTTTATAACGTCCAAATGAATTGACGATGATACTTTTAATAAATGAATTGATTATTGCGTTCGATGACAACAAAAATTATTGGATGTTTATTCAACAATTAACGATTAATCAATTATCCTCATTTATTGGATGTTTATTCAATATGATGACGAATGCCATTAGCTTTCAATTATTATTATTTTTTAATTTTCTTTTGAAAGGAGGTCAGACATTAGTAGACGGTGACTGTTTACATACGAATTTGTTTGTTTGTTTGTTTGTCTTGACCAGTCTCAAGTTGAACATCGACTTAAATAAAATATATTAGATTAATGTTGGTTGCCATGTTTATTGGGACGTTAAGCCCAGTTATTTTGATGAATGTTTTGTTAATTTTCCATATAATTAATCATAATTAGACGCCCTATCATCCCTCAACAATAATAATAATAATAATAATAATAATAATAATAATAATAATAATAATTAATCATAATTAGACGCCAAAACTGTAGACTTTTCATGTTATTTCAGTGTCGACATGATTGAAGATACGTTTCACATCACTAATAAAAATTCTGTTTGGTGTTTTCTGGTGAAGAGCTTAACTACAACTTTGAAGGTTAATTTTTATAAATCAAACATGCGTGTTTGATTGGAATTACTTTGAAGGTTAATTTTTATAAATCAAACATGCATGTTTGATTGGAATTATTTTTTGTGAAAAATATTAAATTAATAAAAAAAAATTCATACTTCCGTGTTTAATTACTTAACATTTTTTATGAAAATTTTTTATGGTATAACACATATATTGAAACATATTTTGGCCTATTTTCCTTTCTTTCCATGAAATTAGAAGAATTCCCCCCCCCCACCCCACCGCACCCCACACACACATATATATGCCCTCCCATATAATTAAATAATAATTAAATATTTTATTTTTATGAAAATTAACTTTAAGCCCATTTGAAATTGAAATCATAATTTTAATTATTTTATACCTTGAAGGTTACCTATTCAAGTTCAATCATTCTGTTTTCCTTCGGTTTCTCTAGTATGTTTGATTGGAATTACTTTTCATAAAAAATATCACATCAATGAAATTTTTTTCATACTTGCATGTTTGATTGTTTAACATTTTTTATGAAAAATTTTCATAGTACAACACATACATTGAAGCATGTTATAGTTTATTTCTTATAGAAAATTACAACTAAGAGAGTGGTGAGAATTGTTTTTCATAGAATTAAAAGAATTGTATTCCACACACACAGGGTGTGTTTGATTGGGGGTGGAAAGTAGGGCGGAATTCTAATTTCATAGAATTCAAATTCTCACCCCATCCCTTAGGAATTTTAATTTTTTAATTTTAAATAAAATATTTACTTTTTGAACTAAGATGGAATTTGAATTCCATGAAAATTAAAATTGTTTGATGAAATTTATTAGAATTTAGATGAAAAATGAATTTCATCTCTATTTTTCGCCTATATCAAACGCACTCTAAGAGTAGTCTCTGCCTCAGACATTTTCTTTTCTTTCGATATCATTTGTCTCTTTAATTTGTTTTAAAATTTTTCCTTTCAATGATGATATATGCTTGAAGGTATGAATAATTATTTTTAATTTGAGTCATGCAAGAACATAAATTAGGAGAATGGAAATATATTACATAATAATAACAAGTCTTATTTGAATTCCACGACATTATTTGTTGAAAAATCGTAAGAAAATTAAATGGGTTTTGAAATTGAAAAGGTAAATAGAAATGGGCAGCATGTATGTGGTTGAGGACGGACGACACGAAACAAACTGTAGCCCCCCTTCGTGAATTCAAATCAACTTAGGAGGACTTGAAGCTAAAAGACAGCAAACGTTCTACATTACTAGTCCACAAGGGGCAGCTTTTCAAGATTACAAAAGCAAAGCAGTTGACCATCCGCCGACATTTTAGGGATTTGAGCACGTGATATATATATATTGTAAGATATGGTCAACGAACGATTTATTCATCACCGTCCCACTTGCCAAATTACCAAATTACTAGCAAATGCTCTTCCACCTACGTAATGTTAGCTTTATCCATTATTATCTATCTCTTTGCTAAGATCAAATATATATCCAAATTATAATGGTCGCCTTAACAATGGTACGATATTTACATTTTAGTTTGTTACTTCTAAAATAAAAAAGTAAATTACCAAAAAGTTACAAATTTCTAGTTATAGTATATCAATCCTACAACAAATTTTAAAAGTTTATCAATTTTACTTTTAAAATTTTAATTTTATATCAATTCTATAATACTATTTAAACTTAATTAATGTTGCTTTTGATGTATTAATTATTATTTTCATCTTAATTTTTTGGTAATTAATCCAATGAAAATTTATACTTTTACATAGCTTTAATTAGCTGTAATGAACATTTAAATCATAAAAGTGTAATTTTAATGTTGTTTTTAGAACTCGCTCTTTAAATTTATAAACCCTAATGATAAAATAAATAATTTATGATGGAAGCACTGGTTTAGGTTCTAAACAATGCCGGTGTCCCTTTCTTAATTAAGATGACAAAATTCTATTAGAAAAAATATAGTGTCAAGTAGAGACATTTTAGGGGCTCTTGGTGAAATTATACGAGGGTTCTCTACATTTAAAAATAAAATTACACGAAAAGAATACGAATAAATTTTTTTTACTATATAAAAATATTCAAAGTTACTACAATAATAGTTTAAAATTCATAATATTTCACTTTAAATTTATTCTTCTAGAATTTTTAGATGAAAAATCAACAAATATTTTCTAGTTGACATAATAAATCAATTTAAATTCGAAAATCAATACAATATCAAATTCAAATGTAATTGAAGAACAATAGAATCCGGTTAGATTTTATATTTGAATTGAAATCTACAAAACAAATTAATAGAAGAACACAACCGTGAAAAATAGAAGAAATTAATTGCACTTTCTAGAATTGTCCATCACCCACAGAACAACCCTAGACTCACCACTACCAAAATGTTTGAGAACTTAGTGTGTACTTGTTTCCTAATTAAAAATAATTTTTGATGTCCCTTTTTTTTTTTAATTATAAAATTTAAAACTAGAAGAAAAAAAAGCCAAACAGAATTTTCAGGCCCAAATAATAGGCTGAAAAGCAATGCATGCCTAAACAGAACAGTGGTCTTCCGCTAACGACAACTGGTGAATAGCAACAATCGGCTAGCTAGAGACGATGAAGAGGGTAGTATGTGAGAGGGAGATAAAGGTAATGGGGATTTGAATTTTGGAGATTTGGGGATTTGGTTAAAGGAAAGAGGTGGGATATCTTCCACCACTATTTTTGATTTTTTCTTTATTGAAATATTTTGTTGTTAAATAAAAAATAAAATAATTTATGAAAATAATATTAATAATTATTTGATTGATAAAAATAAAATAATTTAAGATTATGATAATTGATAAAATAATTTAAATTTTAAAAATTATTAAATAATTTAAATATCAATTTATAGACGTCCCTAAAATTATTAAAAAGGTTAAATATTAATTTATGTCTCACTGCCTGGACAGCCTATGCCCAGGGCCGGCCCTGGACTGTCAAGGCAGTGAGATAAGAAAGGTTGAACCAGAGAAATATGGCGCAAACGTAGAATCGAAGAAACGCATTCAAATATGTGTATATATATCCATGCAGAACAAAGAGTTTAGCATAAAGCACAAACTAATTAACATGGCTATGGCCAGTGAATACAAAACTGAAGAGCTAGTTCAAGCTAATGTGCTTTTCCGAAATCAAATCTTCGCCTTCATAAACTCTGAATCATTAAGATGCGCAGTTCAGCTTGGAATACCAGATGTTATTCACAGCCATGGAAAACCCATGGCTCTTAGCGAGCTAGTTGCTGCGCTTCCAATCAAGCAATCCAAAGCTCACGGCATTCATCGCCTCATGCGAGTTCTTGTCCATTCTGGCTTCTTTGCTGAGCAAGAAGAAGGCTATGTGCTCACACTCGCTTCAAGGCTCCTCCTAAAAGATGAGCCGTTGAGTGTGAGAGCATGCGCCTTGATGGCGTTTCATCCTGCTATGGTGAAACCCTGGAGCGTCATGAGCGATTGGTTCCAGAATGATGATACTGTGCCCTTTTATGCAACTGAACTGAAGAATTTCAGGGAGTATAACGCTGAAGAAACAAGCTTTGGCGATTTGTTTAATGCAGCCATGGCTAATGACTCCAAGTTCATCGTATACTTGATGCTGAATGAGTGCAAGGCAGCGTTTGAAGGGTTGAGCTCATTGGTGGATGTTGGCGGCGGCACGGGGACCGTAGCCCGGGCCATTGTTGAATCATTCCCCAGCATGAAGTGCACAGTGCTTGATCTCCCACAAGTGGTTGCTAACTGCCAGGGGAGTCAAAAGCGACTTCGTTGGAGGGAGCATGTTTGAGGCAATTCCCCCCGCAAATGCAATCTTTCTCAAGGTCCGATATATATTTTTCTTTTGGTTCCTTTTCTCTAAGATATTCCTACAAAATTTTTTGTTTGAAACATAATGTTAGGCTGCTTAACTTTCAAAATTTTTTGTTTGAAACATAATGTTAGGCTGCTTCACCCTTGTGTCTTAAGGTGCGCCATTGATACCACATTGGCTAGCTTTTAGTTTATTCATGCAAATTAAACTACTATATAAATTATCCCTTGATCGTGGGATCATAGATGTACGTAGGTATTGAGAGAAAACCATGTTACACTTATGTGCTCTTCATTTATAATATTTCTATATATATATTTACATGATATAATCCTAAGTGGTAATATTAACTATGACTATATATTGAGCACAGGATGTTCTGCATACTTGGGATGACCAAGCTTGTGTAAAGGTATTAAAGAAATGTAAACAAGCAATTCCAAGCAACGAAAAGGGTGGCAAGGTGATCATCATTGATGTTGTGTTGGACAACCAGAAAGAAGATGATGAGCTTTTACTAGCACAACTCTTTCTTGATGCAACGATGTTGGCTCTCTTACCAGGTAAAGAAAGAACCAAGAAAGAATGGGCACAGCTCTTCTATAAAGCTGGCTTCAGTCACCACAGAATCACTCAAGCTTTGGCCTTTAAGTCTCTCATTGAGGCTTATCCTTAACTACGGCATTGGAGTTGCTGGACAACATTTCCCCTTTCTTTTCTCAAAATCATTTGAATAATGGACTATTTCTCTATGCTTTTATGGAATAATGATTTGTGTACCTAACTAGGTACATACTGTATGCTACAGATTGTATCTTTTTCATGCATCAATATAGTTGAGCTCTGCCTATAATAATGTACCATTTCTACTTGATAATTGATAGCTAGATGCAAAATAATCAAATAAATACCAAGATAAATAACTTCTAGGCAATCTAACACCAAATCAATCTAATATTTCACAACTATTTGATATCCTAATTTGTCTCAACTTGAATATCTTCATCTTATCATATAGTTATCTTTGATTTTCAGAAAGCCAACTTGATCATAAATCAACATTTGTAAGCAGTTGTGCTTGTTATTTTGGTAATGCACTTGATAAGGAGGAACCTGTATGCTTAGATGAAATATTTAGATGGGGAGATAAATTCTCTCAAAAAAAAAAAACTTGGGATTTGGTTCCACAACAAAAGGAAATTGAGCATACAAGATCAAGATAGGTTCAAAACAAGATTGTCCTTTCATTTCCCAAAAGTATGGAGAAAACTATGAGAAAACTTTCAATTTGATGAACAAATGACTTCATTTTTGTAGGATGCTACAGATGACAACTTTCAGTGGTTGGACACAAAGTAAATTAAACATATGAAACATCTTTCTACATGGAACGCTCAGCAAAGATAACAAAATAAATCAACCATCCACATATATTTTAGACGAGACTTTGGATTATAGATACATATTAAGGAAAACTCTATTTGGACTACAATAGACTCATAGAACCTGGTATGGGATGATAGAGCAACTGGGTCTAATTTTAAAAAATTCACTTGAAATATAAGAATCATAAAATGCTTCTCTTTCTAGGGTTCCTATGCTTTGTATCTATGTCTATTTTTGGCCCCTTTTTTCTCCCCCCAATTTTGGGCCTTGCCAATGTTAATCTTTTGACCTCATTGCTAACTTTCAATATTTGGTTGTTATCAATTTCTGTTGCCAACGGTCATTCAAGCATGGTGCTTTCATAGGTTTTTGGGTGGAGGCAACCATATTTTGTTTTCTTCACACCCTTCCTTGTTGCCCATTACATCCTCTTTTTGTGCCTTGTTATGGTTGGTCATTTGTTTCCCCCTAAATTTGCATCTTCACCCCTTGAGGTTTTGATCTCCACTAGCCTAAGGCCATCTCCTTCGTCAACTTGACTCCTTATGTTCCCATACTCCCTTGTGTTAGTCAATGGTGGTTATGTACGAAAGCTCTTTAATCGATGGCAATCAAATGGCTTGAAGTAAGGAATTCTCATGTAATGAGGAGCTTTCATCATTGAAATAAGGATGACGATGGTAAGATAGAGGCGGTCATTATATATGTTTTGATATGATTGGAGCAAATGGTAGTAAGGGTAGGGCTTTTGCTTCTTTTAGGGTTTCAATTGTTTATGAGTGGTGACCCATGTAGTGTTTTTGTTTGGCCTTGGGCTTTGCCTCTTTTTGTTTAAAGTCCTTTGTGTGGACAACATTATTTGCATGTCATATAGCTTTTCTATGGTAGGGTGATCCTGTTCTTTTGTGGAGTTTTTGACTTGAGCTTTATGTTCGACACGTGCATACAAGCCCTGTGTTGGGACAATATGTTTTGTACTCATCGTTTTTGGCTTGATATATGTGATAATTGTGATCCAATATTCAAATTTGACAATAATTATAATTTATCTACAATTCCTGTTCTGATTAGAACATATATATATATATATATATAAATTAATATTTTATATATATCTCTAGATGAGTGTTAGATTTATAAATAAGTACACACCTAACACCTTGAAATTATGGTACAAATTTCATCATAGTGAAATTCTTTCTCTCTATATGTGATTTTTTTAAATTTGAGTTTTCCATGTAAATTTTTTGTGTGTTTGATGGTTTGATCATGTTGAATTTTTTTATCATAAATTTGTATAATACACACACACATGCACACGCGCACACACGCACACACGCACACATA
Organism: Diospyros kaki; assembly: GCA_036245055.1. NCBI lineage: Eukaryota > Viridiplantae > Streptophyta > Magnoliopsida > Ericales > Ebenaceae > Diospyros > Diospyros kaki. The sequence goes on along the minus strand of BSEG01000011.1, from coordinate 24,443,980 downwards.
TATATATATATCACTTGAAATAGAGGAGTGTTAAATTTATCAAATTGAGTTTTTGATAAAGCAAAAATAACAATTATTTGAGAAGACGAAGATAATTTATGTCAAGATGGATCCACATTAATTTCAGACAGTTTGTAAATATTAGATAGATTTATCTTTATGTTGTTGTTGTTGTTATGTGATAATTGTCAAAGGTTAAAAAACAAGAAGAAGCAAATAAGAATTCAAAACAAGTTAAAGAACAACAAACAAGTAACAATTATTCAAAAATGCATGCGCAATTGTCGTTGTTTGATTGTGATGAAGGCTCCATTGGGTTTTTAGATAGCTAGTGTAATGACCCGAATTTAGTTATTCAATGTTGTATGATGCCTTGAAGTTGTGTGGGTTAGTTGTGAGGTGCAATATGATGTTTTTTACGATTATTAATTAAGTGTTGCGTATATGTTTGGAGTATCTGAATGTATAAAATTTATATTCGAATAGGAGCTTGGGATATCCAAATATGAGAGTAAGGTATCTAAATGAGCCTTGGAGTATTCGAATGTGGTGGCGAGGCATCCGGATACAAGCATGAGGCATCCAGATAGATTCAGGCATATTCGGATGTCCTCCTTGAATGTTTGTGAGTGATATCTGGTTATGGTGTGGAGTATTCGAATGACTTCTTTGAGTTTTGTGAGTGATATTCGGATGGTTGGAGGCATATTCAGATGTCTCTTTGATTTTTTGTGAGTGACATCCAGATGTGGGCCTGTAGTATCCAGATATGATTTGGTGATATTCGGATATGAGCTAAGGCATTTGGATGCCCTATGTTTTAGGAATTTAGTTTCCCTTTGCATCCCAATTTTGACCTTGATGCAGACTGAGTCTCTCAAAACTCAGAACATTAAAGTTGTAGATCTTTCTCTTGTCGTTCCATAGAATCTTGAAATACCTCAATCGGAGATCGGACGAGAGAGTTATACCCAAAAAATATATGTGTGTCAAATCTATCTAGAACCTCTATTTTTCATTAATGCCTCTCATATTCGGATGTCCACTGTAGCATCCGGATGGCTCTCACAATCTCCCAGCCATTTCATTCAGATGCCCTCTCTCTCATTCAGATGGCCTCCACTATCATCAACTCCCATGCCATTTTCTCATCTCAAATTTTGAATATTCAGGCGACATGTCGGGGGAAACACTTTCTCTATTCTTACCACATGTTGGCATCCATTTCCATCTGTCTCTTGCATATATATATTGAGTGTTGAGAGAAGAGAGGAATTATTTTCAGAAGGTGGCTAAAAGCAGTGAAAAAGAAGGAGAAGAAGAAATAGGGGGTTCAGATCTTTCACTTCTGGCAAGTTCCTTTCCCTTTTCTTCTTGCACATGAAATTTTTTTACACCTCTTTTTGCTTCAATAACTTCCACTGTTCGAATTGAGTAGCGTTTCATCACTGCCACACGCAGTTCACTCTCTGTTGTTAAGTTGTTATCGTGAGGCGAGGGGTTGTATGGCTCCCAATTTGGTGGTTTCTCTGTTTATACCTTGAGGGGTTTGGTCACCCTTCAAATTTATTGTTTGGAATGAAGCTAGGATGTCGTGGGGTAGGTTCCTGTAGGGAGATGTTGGGTTGTTGATGTGTGGTTGAGAGTAGTTGCATGTATTTTTCTTTTATTTCCATCATTTTGTCATTTCAAATGCATGTAGGGGCTTGGAATTATACATTTGGGGGTTTTCATGTGAGTGTGTGCTTGGTCATGAGCATGATAGTGATTTAAATATTTAATTTTGATGCTGGACACGAGTATTGCATTTGGCATGTGGTATCCTATGTGAGTGAGCGTGGCCTGATGCATGGTTTATGGGGACTATGTATCATGTTTATGCTCATTACGTGGCATTCTATAAGTACATTTGCATAGTTCTTGGCGCCAGTTCTTGTATTACAGTTGTACGGTGTTAGGTAATCCGAACTGAGTTTATGCTCACAGACATTATAGCATGCCGAGTGAGCTCTTTGGCTCGAGTTACGTGTGTGGTCACTCCCACTCAAGTGAGCTTTGGCTCTAGTTACATGTACAATTTGCCTTCAGGGTAATAGTAGGTTTGTGATGTGGACTTGGGTGCTAGTGCACTTTATTTGGCCCACAAGATCTAGTATATGCATATCTTTTTTATACAGTTGGTACCTGTTATTTCATAATATGATTGGTTGACATACTTTGCATGAGTTTTGCACTTGAGTACGGGTTATTCTTTAGCTCTTTATTCTTGTCAGCTTTTCCTTCCTATATACTTGTTGAGTCTTGTGACTCACTCTTACTTCTCTTCATTCTAGGTAAGGGCAAGGCCAAAGTTGAGGGTGAGTTTACTGGTGTCTAACCTACCTAAGTAGATGGTGTACAGGGCAGTTCGTGTTGATCTTGCCATGGGAGCAGAGTTGTATGCAGGGTTGTTATTTCGTTTGAGTTGCTTTTGAGTTGGCTTGTATGCATATAAACCCTATAGCCTTGTGGGTCAATTGTGTTTTGAGATGCATGCTTAGGTTATGGTTTTTGCTTTCATAGTCAGATTTAGTATCAGGTATATGTGAATCCAGATGTGCATGCATGGCAGGTCTGTCATTTCCTTTGGTTTCTTTTTCTTCGGGGCCACCCGCTAGGGTTCTTCAGCTCGGTTGGGGATTCCCGGTGGGGGTCCCACAGCTAGTTTTGCTTAAATATCAACATGTGATTAGAAATTAACTAAGAAAGTTCTTGAGACTCTTGTTTGCGTGCAATGCACATCATTTGAGAATTAACCATCTATATTAATATTAACTTTAACTAACCAACTAACATTACACAAAAAAAAAAAAAAAGAAGTGATTTTAGGGACATAATTTTTTTTTGTTTCTAATAGATACAAATTTAGAGATGGATTTATAAAAAAAAAAAAACTTTTAGAAACGGATTTAGGAATGGAAAATAGCGATCTCTGCATTAAATATGAATTAGAGATGAATTTTTTCTGTCTTTGAGTTTTTTTTCGCATAGAGATAGATTTAGAGGTGGAAATTTTCCATCTCTAGAATTTTTTCCCAAGCCAAAGATGAAAATTTTTCATCTCTAGTTTAGAGATGGAAGTGATAGGTTTGAAATGCTAAAGCACACACCCAAGAAGGGGGGGGATGAATTGGGTAATTTAAAAATTTAATTTAAACTTAAAATACTTTTTTATCCAATTGAAGTTTTAGTAATTTAAAACATAAAACATATAAAATGACAAATGTAAAGCTTATAGAATGTAAAGTAAGAAAGATAAATATGTGAACCAAGTGAAGAATAAGAAAATGCTTGAAAAGATAAATAGATCAAATAACACAAGTACACGAGAACACAAATATTTATAGTGATTCGGCTTAATCAAATCTAATCCACTACCTTAGTTTCTCACTAAGGATTTAAACTAATTCACTAAAAAACATCCTATCTCTCTAGATAGGCCATCTAGCAACAAGTTAGGAAAATATACACCTCCTACTTAGACAAGTAGGCCCTCTAGTTACCAAAGATAGGAAAAACAAGAAGTGTACAATAGGAAATAATCTGAGAGATGAATCTTTTAGTTACAAAATCTCTTAAAATGATACAAATCTTGAAACAAATAAATACATATGAACATCAAAGCCTTTGAGAGAAGATTATGAAAGCAAAAATACAATTTGAGAAGATGTAAGTAATTTGTAAGATCATTTCACTTCATTCTCATCCATTAACCTCTTCTAGATCATCCTTGATATGTATTTATAAGCATCCCAAAAGATTTGTCAAAAACTAGCCATTTTTTTGACCGTTGGAGTTTGAAAAACTAGTCGTTATGATTTTTGCGAAAAGAGTTAGTCGACAGAAGAAAATAGTTAGTCGAAAAAATCAATTTATTGATTCTGTTAGTCGACAAAACCAAGGAGATAGTCGATAGATATTAAGACAATCGATAGATGCAGGAGAGAAAACATAGCTTGGTCGACAGAGAGAAAATTTTATTGGCATATTAAAAACTGAAATTCTTGATTAAGTATAAATATAATTGTAAGCGCATGAAGAAGCAAGGAAACGCTTAGAAGGAGAGGTAGCACTTGCATAGTCAAGGTCATGGCTTGTTGGAGGTTACATTATCGAGTCACGCTAGCGCCATTTGAATTAATTTTCTTTTATAGTATTATTATATGTAAGTTTGGTTATATATAAATTCGTGCACCTATACAATCAAAGAAAGTTACTGTAATACCCCACGTTTAGATAAGATTGCCACGTAATTTTAATAAGTTTAGAATACCGAAAAATTGATTTCATAGCAATTTCAGATACCGAATCAACTGCAGGGAATGCCTCAGAGTAAAATTATCTAAGGAAAATTATATGGTTTCGACGAGCGTATCGAGATAGGATTTATGGTATCGAAAGAAATCAAATTCGAAACAGTTTTCGGTACAGCTAAAATTCAGCGGTCATTTAGGCTGTAAAACCGAATTATCATAGGAGATTCCCGAAAAATCAACGGAACCCTAGGGAGGCTTCGGTTTTGCATAATGAACAACCCTTCAATGGTTTTGGAATGAAACTACAGCCCGGTAAGGACACTGGGACGAAATTGTCATTTTCAACTAAGAATTTGATTATTAATTTTGCATTTTCTGTATTAGAATGTAATTTAATTCAGTGTTTGAGGGTATAATTAAAATTACGAAATTGTCCAAGTGATATAAGAAGAAAATTAGAATTTATAAATAATTAAACATGTAATATAGTATAAAATATATGTAATATTTATATATATATGTATACGCATGGCAGAGCCTCTGTTAAATGAAAATAGCCATCCAATTTCCTATGTAAGTTCATGCCACAGTCTTTCTTTTCCAACCGAAAATTGCGCAACATGGGAAGATTTGGCAGCGTGAATTCTGGATACGTGGCGTGCGAAAGTTGGAGCAATTAATGAAGCGATTAATGTGGAGATTTTCGCATTAAATGATATGCGTAAGCCGCAAGCTTGTAACAGTGAAGCCAGCGCCTATAAATAGGCAGTGAATTGAGCAATGGAGAAGCACCAAGGAGTGAGAAAGAAGCCGAGAGAGAGAGAGAGAGAGAGAGAGAGATTGGCTGGCTGCCATTGCAGCCCAAGCTCAAGCGGCCATGGCCGCAACCAGCAGCAACAGGGCCGCAACCAGTCGCGGCCGACGACGGCTGCAGACCGCTCCAAGGTGGCGCGACAATGCTGGGCGGTGCGCGAGTGCGTGTGGACGAGGCCGAGGCGGCCGGTGGTGGGCAGCGGCAGCGGCGTCGGCAACTGCTGCGTGGGCAGCGGCGGCAGAGGCTATGCGAAGAAGAAGAAGAAGAAGAAGAAGAAGAAGAAGAAGAAGAAGAAGAAGAAGAAAAGAAGGAAGAAGAAAGAAGAAGAAGAAAGAAAGAAGGAAAAGGAGGAAGAATAAAAGAGGTTGCAGGCATGCGCGGGAAGCAGGGGAGAGGAGGAGGAAGAAGAAGAGAAAAAAGAAAAAAAGAAAAAGAAAAAGAGAAAAGAAAAAGAAAAGAAAGAAAAGAAAGAAAAAAAGAAGAAAAAAAATAGAGGAAATAAGGGGAAAATTCTGGAAAATCCTGAAAAATAGGAAATTATGTTTCGGTGATATCCTGAAGATTTTGGTGAGAAAAACGGCTCGGGTACGCTTTTCAGGAATATCGCACGCAAATCGAGAAAATTGGAGATGCTAAGCCAAGGTGAGTAAAATTCTCTAAAAAATTTCAGAAATTCCAAAATATTATTTTATGAATTATCGTAGTGAAATATTTGAGAAAATATTTCTAGAAATATTTAATTTAGAATTATTGAGGAAAAATAGGAGGAAATAGAGGAAAAATTATAGAAAATGCCAGAAATTATGGAAAAATAGGTTTAATGTTTATTTAAATACCTATGATGATTAGTATGCTTTGAGGTCAAAGATGAGGTGTTTGGCACGAATTTTAAGGTTGGCACGTAAATCGAGGCAAGGCACAGATTACGAGGTAGCCCGATAAGCTCTAAAAGGTAAGTGATACTTCCTCGAAAATGTTTTCATCATATTGACATGCTCTGATATGTATCTATCACGTAGAATGCATACATGACTATGAAATGCATGATTACACGTTGTCATTGATCACACGCATATGAGGTCGTAGGGAGTACGAACTGGCACCGCTGCCTTACCAAGGGTGCACCCATACACCCCGGCTTCGAAAGAGGTGGCCGCTAAAATGGTGGGTAGCATGAGGGTGCAGTTGACACCTACGAGGAAAGACATTGCATACACTCATGACATAACATTACGTACCCTTACTTAGATGGTTCATCATCTAATCGGGCTTTGTCCCTGGAACATTCAAACGTTCCAGATGGAGACTGTAGCAGGTACGAAGATGAATGAGGCATGAAATGGCACTTAGCTAAGTGCATGATGAATGAACGATAAAGATGAATGAATGTGATGTAGCCCATATGTTTAAGTCCAGCTACTACGAAGTCTGAACGCTTTGAAAATTCATGATGTAAGATATGATGATGATGTGATATGAATAGTTAAGGATTATGTACATATGTTTTACTTTTCGAAGGTTATGAAACAACGTTTGTAATAAGTACTTGTCTAGTTATTCATGTATATATATTGCCATGAGCAGGTTCGATTTAGCTTCCGCTTTGTAAATTGTATTTATCTCTAGTGTGTAAATTAAACACTAGATAGGCCTTAGGGAATTTCGGGACAATGTAATGAAAAAAAAAAATAGACCAAATTTCCTAAGGTATAACACGCCCGAGAAAGCAGGCTGTTACAGTTGGTATCAGAGCTTAAGTATATTTGAAACCCTAAGTGACTTTGATACAGTTAGTATAAGAGCCTAAGTTATTAGAGATTTATAAGAAGTCTAATTTAGTGCCTTAGGGATTGCTGATGATTTAGAAATTGTTAATTTAGAGCAAGTCTCGAGAAAGGAAATGATAGAAATTCGAAGATTTATGAGAAGTTTGATTTGGAGACTTAGGAAAAGTTGAATAGGAATTGAGAAACCTATGATATTTCGGTTAATATTTTCGGAGAATAAAATTTGAAGATTTCGATGTTTGATTTTGATTGAGGTAAAGTTATCTCGATAAGGGAAACGATAGGAATTTGAGGATTAATATGTCAATTTGAGGTTATACGATAAAGGATAGTTAGCAAGAATGGTTGAATCATGATCCCTACTTATAGATTTAGGAATGGTCGACTGAAGTTTTAGAGGTTATTGATTTGAGAATTTAATCTTGCTAAGCAATAAAACGCCGTTCGAGATAATCTAGCTATTGATGTTAGGATTTGACGATATGATTCGGGTGTAAGGTTGACTCGGTAAAACCGTGAGTATGGATCCGAGAGATTTAGAGACTATTGATTTGAGGTTATTAGTCGAATCATGGCGTGACATGATAGGGTAACTGTGGTTATTAAGGATGATTGAATCATGAATGATTAGTCTAATGTGGCAAGACCTAGTTAAAAAGTAAGGATCAAATTATAAGTATTTCGAGTATCATTTAGTATCTCAAAATAGGATGTGTAGATCAGAGATTCGACGAATTAAGTTAAGTGAGAGACCGAAGATGGTCAAATGATAGCGTATGAATCAATGAGCTGGCAGTGGTGTAACCGATGTGACTCGCAAGGACGGGATAAGAACCCTAGCAGCGTGATGACACTACTGGTTCAGCGTTCTCAGTGACAGATCTAGATCTAGGGACCCACGTGCAGATGGTTGAGGGATGGCTTGCGATAAGGTACGGGAAGCCCATCGATCGAAGCATCATGTCAGACTGCCTGGGAGACGATCAGATGCTGAAAATCTGGGACAGCCCAGTAGGGTCTGTACCTTGTATGGGTCTAAGTCCCAATGGTCTAGGAGCGAGGTGTGCCACTAGTTGTGATCGATCGAGGCCAGAGAATCGACCCGAAATGAAATGGATTGAATATGGACTGAGTGTCCTACTTAAAGAATTGTATCAGGGTTCGCGGTCATCTTGGGAGTAGGTGACACGACGAACGGTGCGAAGCTCGAGGAATAGAATGCCACAATATATAGTATGGCAATGGGGTCATGGATGGTCATAGTCAACTGGATTTAAAGAGCGAAATGCAAGAGTCAGTAGATTCTCGATAAACGAGATTTTGGGTAGTAGAGCATGGCCAGTTCAAGGCCATAAGTTATGAGATGGCAATCTTAGTTTGATGAAGAGATCAGGTACCTAAAAGACGAGAGTTGCTTGTGGGTCGTATTGACCCTAAGGAGGGATGAAAAAAAAAAAAAAAACACCTAGTCAACAGAGGATTCGAGAAGACTCGTTAATAAGTTATGCCTTGTGTGAACCTGAATTGTTAATTGAGGTTTAAAGAATCATTCGGTAAAAGTCCTCGGAAGTCTGAGGTTCGGTTGTTTTTAGGAAATAATTGGAACCAGGTATGTGATCTGAATAGAAATCTTCAAAGATGAATTGATTTCTGTAAGGATTATATTGTCATGAGTAACGTAAGTACCTGCTTGCTCTAATTGATAGTATAATTACGGATTGATGTTTTTAAAAATCTTTGGCGTGTTTGAAAGAGACAGGTAATGACAAATGTGTCAGGATGTTCGTAATAGATCGAAATCTATTGGAGATTGGGAATTTTTGATTTGGGAGAATGGAACTCCTGTTGGGCTAAGCGATTAGTCTAGATAACCTTAATAGGCAAATCAGGAGATGTATAGCTAGACGATCACTAAAGTGATGTAAGCAAGTTATGAAAATAAGGAGCTTGTCAATATGTGGTATGGCCACTTGTGGTTAATGAAAAGCCGTGAGAAAATTAAGAAAATGAGAAAAATGTCAGAATGTGCTCTCGGAAGATTTATTGGAATTATTTCTTAGTGATGAAATTGTCAATAAATATCTTGAGGTTATTAGACGCTTAGTTATAAGTAGCTCAATTGAGGACGTAAATTATTGAGCTTTGAAAAATGTGATAATTAAGAGTCGATATCTTTACCTCAAATTTAATGAATTATAAACAGTTGCAAGAGGCTGGGGTAATTGCGATTGATGAGACATTCCGAAAATCAAAAATGGAATCATGATTTGAGGATTTGACCAAAGTACCATTTGCATTGAAGTCACGTGGTAATCGTGTCTAACGAGGATATATTTGTGTACTCCTCAGATAGGGAGACACATGAGAAACATTGAGGATAAGGTTCGGGAACGCTGCGATAGATGTTAAGACTAAGATTTGCTAGGTCATGAGCCAATCGAGAAAGAAATGATGAGAGCATGAGGCTCCGTGTCAAGAATGTGAAATCAAGGTCGAGGATTGAAAGTTTCGAAAGTCAGACGTCCAGTAGGTTTCAAGAGACGAACCCAATGTTTTGAGTAGAGGTTGGTTCAAGCAAAAGTCAGTAGCTCCAAAAAGGATCAAACATGATTAAGGTTAGTTGACATAAAACGTTATTACTAGAAGAGTAATTTGAGGATTAAATGATTAATTTGATGATATAAAATGTTATTTGAGGATCACTTCAAAGAGTGCATGAATGGGTGTTAGTTTGGCGACCGAGTAACAAGCAAGGTAAGGATATTAGTATTACTAGACTTGGAAGACAATGTTAAATTTCGGTTAATATTAAAAATTAGATTACAAAGGAAGATTTGAAGACAGATAGCATCTATTAATTGTAAAAATTTCTGATGAGGTAGTTATACGATGTGATTAGAAGATGATTATGGTTAATTATCAGAAACTTGAGGTTATATCGAGAAATGAATACCTATAAGAATGAGTAAACAATAGAAATCTCGAACAGATTAGCACAAGTAAAGATTAAGCAATGATTAAGTTTATAATAACTTAAGGTCAGACATAGCTAGATTCAAGGACATGTGATAAACACTAACTTGTTATGGCAGTCTAGAAGCCTATGAAACAATCTCGTGATAACAAGATATGTGATGATTTAAAGATGCATGATGACATAAAAAATATTTCTTGGGGATCGATTTGATAAAAATCAAGATGTATCGAGATCAGGGACTTTGTGTTAAGGTTGAAAAATTGTCAAAGCATAATTGATTGATTCAAAATAAACGACATCGTAAGAAATCAAAAAAGTGTCATGACTAAGGATATCGACTGGATGACCTAAATAAAAGCAAATTGAAAATTGATGATGAGAGTTGCAGGCTCACTACAATGATACGTGTAGAAGTTCAGGTTAAGTTCAGGTTAAGATTCGTGGCCAAGTTATGCGGTATGGATAGTTGACAAGTGTACTTATCTAGGGATTAATAAGTGTAGTCAGTCTAAGAGCTCTAATTTTGGAATTGAGGGCATGTGGCAAATTTCGAGGACGAAATTTTTGTAAGGAGGGGAGAATGTAATACCCCACGTTTAGATAAGATTGCCACGTAATTTTAATAAGTTTAGAATACCGAAAAATTGATTTCATAGCAATTTCAGATACCGAATCAACTGCAGGGAATGCCTCAGAGTAAAATTATCTAAGGAAAATTATATGATTTCGACGAGCGTATCGAGATAGGATTTATGGTATCGAAAGAAATCAAATTCGAAACAGTTTTCGGTACAGCTAAAATTCAGCGGTCATTTAGGCTGTAAAATCGAATTATCATAGGAGATTCCCGAAAAATCAACGGAACCCTAGGGAGGCTTCGGTTTTGCATAACGAACAACCCTTCAATGGTTTTGGAATGAAACTACAGCCCGGTAAGGACACTAGGACGAAATTGTCATTTTCAACTAAGAATTTGATTATTAATTTTGCGTTTTCTGTATTAGAATGTAATTTAATTCAGTGTTTGAGGGTATAATTAAAATTACGAAATTGTCCAAGTGATATAAGAAGAAAATTAGAATTTATAAATAATTAAACATGTAATATAGTATAAAATATATGTAATATTTATATATATATATGTATACGCATGGCAGAGCCTCTGTTAAATGCAAATAGCCATCCAATTTCCTATGTAAGTTCATGCCATAGTCTTTCTTTTCCAACCGAAAATTGCGCAACATGGGAAGATTTGGCAGCGTGAATTCTGGATACGTGGCGTGCGAAAGTTGGAGCAATTAATGAAGCGATTAATGTGGAGATTTTCGCATTAAATGATATGCGTAAGCCGCAAGCTTGTAACAGTGAAGCCAGCGCCTATAAATAGGCAGTGAATTGAGCAATGGAGAAGCACCAAGGAGCGAGAAAGAAGCCGAGAGAGAGAGAGAGAGAGATTGGCTGGCTGCCATTGTAGCCCAAGCTCAAGCGGCCATGGCCGCAACCAGCAGCAACAGGGTCGCAACCAGTCGCGGCCGACGACGGCTGCAGACAGCTCCAACAGTGGCGCGACAATGCTGGGCGGTGCGCGAGTGCATGCGGGCGAGGCCGAGGCGGCCGGTGGTGGGCAGCGGCAGCGGCGTCGGCAGCTGGTGCGTGGCCAGCGGCGGCAGAGGCTATGCGAAGAAGAAGAAGAAGAAGAAGAAGGAAGAAGAAGAGGAAAGAAGAAAGAAGAAGAAGAAAGAAAGAAGGAAAAGGAGGAAGAAGAAAAGAGGTTGCAGGCATGCGCGAGAAGCAGGGGAGAGGAGGAGGAAGAAGAAGAGAAAAAAGAAAAAAAAAGAAAAAGAAAAAGAGAAAAGAAAAAGAAAAGAAAGAAAAGAAAGAAAAAAAGAAGAAAAAAAATAGAGGAAATAAGGGAAAAATTTTGGAAAAATCCCAAAAAATAGGAAATTATGTTTCGGTGATATCCTGAAGATTTTGGTGAGAAAAACGGCTCGGGTACGCTTTTCGGGAATATCGCACACAAATCGAGAAAATCAGAGATGCTAAGCCAAGGTGAGTAAAATTCTCTAAAAAATTTCAGAAATTCTAAAATATTATTTTATGAATTATCGTAGTTAAATATTTGAGAAAATATTTCTAGAAATATTTAATTTAGAATTATTGAGGAAAAATAGGAAGAAATAGAGGAAAAATTATAGAAAATGCCAGAAATTATGGAAAAATAGGTTTAATGTTTATTTAAATACCTATGATGATTAGGATGCTTTGAGGTCAAAGATGAGGTGTTTGGCACGAATTTTAAGGTTGGCACGCAAATCGAGGCAAGGCACAGATTACGAGGTAGCCCGATAAGCTCTAAAAGGTAAGTGGTACTTTCTCAAAAATGTTTTCATCATATTGACATGCTCTGATATGTATCTATCACGTAGAATGCATACATGACTATGAAATGCATGATTACACGTTGTCATTGATCACACGCATATGAGGCCGTAGGGAGTACGAACTGGCACCGCTGCCTTACCAAGGGTGCACCCATACACCCCGGCTTCGAAAGAGGTGGCCGCTAAAATGGTGGGTAGCATGAGGGTGCAGTTGACACCTACGAGGAAAGACATTGCATACATTCATGACATAGCATTACGTACCCTTACTTAGATGGTTTATCATCTAATCGGGTTTTTCCCCTAGAATATTCAAACGTTCCAGATGGAGACTGTAGCAGGTACGAAGATGAATGAGGCATGAAATGGCACTTAGCTAAGTGCATGATGAATGAACGATAAAGATGAATGAATGTGATGTAGCCTATATGTTTAAGTCCTGCTACTACGAAGTCTGAACGCTTTGAAAATTCATGATGTAAGATATGATGATGATGTGATATGAATAGTTAAGGATTATGTACATATGTTTTACTTTTCGAAGGTTATGAAACAATGTTTGTAATAAGTACTTGTCTAGTTATTCATGTATATATATTGCCATGAGTAGGTTCGATTCAGCTTCCGCTTTGTAAATTGTATTTATCTCTAGTGTGTAAATTAAACACTAGATAGGCCTTAGGGAATTTCGGGACAATGTAATGAAAAAAAAAAATAGACCAAATTTCCTAAGGTATAACACGCCCGAGAAAGCGGGCTGTTACAGTTACAGCTTGAGTGGTCACAATAGCACATTTATGTTCTTGGTATCAAGTCCTAGGAGCAACAATTTTATTTTCACTTTTTGAAAAGGTTTTTAATACAATATTTTTAACCAAATAAAAATATAATCTTCCAAATATCACCAAGAAAAATATAACAAGATTTTTGACACATTTTTAATCAAATGAAACATGATATTCCAAAATTCCATTAAAAAATTTATCACAAGATTTTTTATATTAGATTGCATGATAAAATTTATTTTCATTTAACAATTTTTAACATAATATTCCAAATGATATCAAATAAAAATATAATATTTCAAATAGAATCAAGAGATTTAACACAAGATTTTTTGGCATTTTATTTAATTTTCATTCAACATCTTTGATCAAATAGAAACATAATACATCAAATGTTATCAAGAAATTTATAACAAGATATTGACATTAATTGGAAAAAATTATTATTATTATACTTAATTTATCACATAAAAATAATTTGAAGCACCAAATTAACAAAATAACTTCATCATCAAAAACAATTATTTTTCATCATTAAAATGCAATTGGATTTTTGTCATTAAAATTATATTAAAGGCAAAAACATCAAATATCAAGAACATATATGGTCTTTTGTTTTTGAAACATTTTGCTTCATCTATCAATTATTCAAAATCAATTTGTAAAAATTATTTTGGAGATTCTCTTGAAAGTTAATACTTGTTTGTGTAAATCTCCATCTATAGAAAATTTTAGATCATTTGGTTTTCATTTTCACAAAGATACTTGAAATTTGATTTTTGTTTGAAAACTATAACCTTGACTTATGACTTGGGATATAAATCAATTTATTTTTCATCATCAAAACTAAACACAAGAGTAAAATATCAGGAAAAAATTTTCAATCTTTGAATTCCGTCTCGAAGATGTATTCCGAAACGAAAAATTTCCACTAGGTAAGGAAATAGAGACGAAAATTATCTATCTTTAATTTAGAGATGAATTATTTTTGTCTCTATTTTTAATAAATAGGAATTAGAGACGGATCTAATTCCCTGATCTCTAATGCTAATATATATATATATATAAAATAGCTTCTTCTCCTTTATTTGCTTCACATGAAACCTTAGCCATTTATTTCATCGCTTGTATCAATCGACTACCTTGCCCACGATCAATTGCCATGCATTGTTGTTATCGTTCTCGTAGACCGCCTGCTACATAGCATTGTTGTCTTCTACGCACAACGCCTGCTCTGTCACCATCATTGTTATTGTTATCGTCTTCTACGTACATTGCCTGCTCCATCATTGTCATTGTCATAGTCTTCCATGCACACTGCTTGCTCCTCTGTCGTTGTTGTAACGGCTCGTCTCGCAGAGCCCCCGCTAGCATAGATGATCCATGAGAGGGTCATTATTTGAATGATAACGAACAATAACACAAGCCAAAACACGCATCAAGCTCAACACATTAGAAACCATAGCCTTTTGATCACATAACATCTCATAACCCTCATTACATAACCATACATACCATATCCCATAACTCGCCTACATAACCTACCTTAATTTCCAAAAAACATAATACATTAATATGACAAAACCAAAATGACACCCATGACCTAGTTTCGGGAGAACTCTACACTTGCCATCATGACTCGACAGTCTAGACCCAAACCCCATTGAATGCACCTACCACACAAATGAATCCCTTACCTGGAGTGATGAAAAGCAAGGGTGAGTCACAAGACTTAGCAAGCTCAAGAAAGAAAGGCCATAGGTTAAAGATAGACTTCTCCAACATCCCATGCATCCATGTCTATACAGCAACACACCATGTCATGATCAGTACGTGTCTTAGCTCTCTATGCATCAACATAAAGTAAACTACACATAGAAGGTCCTTGGGTCTTGCATAAGTTTCACACATTAGGGACCAAGTCTCGCATATAAACTTGTTAGTAGCCCACTATAGGCTACCATATCATCATTCCTAATATGCATTTTTCTGTCATTCATCAATTGGCTTTTCTTGTCATAACATGCCTTTTCCTGTCATTCATCATAACATATCATCATAACTTATTGCTACCGTGGCCCTCTTTCACGAGCTTACGCACCATTGTGGGCCACACCCACCTCTTAAGCCTCTTGTCCTCACCATCCAATGCAACAAATAAGAAATGCAATGGCATATGCAACATAAACGTGATGACAAGGCCCCCATAAACCAAGCATCAGGCCATGCTATGCTCACATAGGAATACCCTCATGTGAAATGCTCTAATGCATATGCTCACCTAGGATACCCAAGTTAGCTCCTAGGCCTACCAGGTCATGTCAATGCGCATACATCCCCATACACACAAAGCATGTTTTCCCAATGAATGCAACTCTGCCCCATGCAACACACAATATCATAATATGCGTAAACCAAGGTGAGAAGGAGTTTGCGTAAACTTTGAAATGTCAAGCCAAGAAGTCTTCTAGGAAAAAAACAAAGAAAGACGGGGTAGAAAAAGAACAAGGAATTGAACCAAACAAAGCAGCAAGAGTTCAGGAAGATCAAGTTGAGGAAGATCAAGGCACTGAAGAAAAAGGGAAAGGAGAAGTTGTAGATGATAAAGAAGAAGGTGGAACAGAAGAAAAAGAAAAGAAATTAGATGAGAACATAAGTAGGATTTCTGTCTCTAGCAAACTATAGTTTTGGAAAGGATGTAATTATTTTTGGTACTTCTATATATGAAGGAAAGGTACAATCTTGAATTTCTTTTAATATGGTATATATTGTGTTCAAACTACCATGCATTATCTTTTAAATGATCTATTATGTTTTTATATTTAAGAATTTTATTGTAGTGATACATATCTTTCGCCTATTTGTGTGTAGTTTATGATCTAATATGCTATATATTCTAAGTACTTGAAATGCTTATGTGCTATATTTTAGGTTATCCTTCCTAGTGTGAGGCTATGATATGAATTTGGAAGAGTTAAATCTCTCTCCAATTTCT
Organism: Diospyros kaki; assembly: GCA_036245055.1. Taxonomy (NCBI): domain Eukaryota; kingdom Viridiplantae; phylum Streptophyta; class Magnoliopsida; order Ericales; family Ebenaceae; genus Diospyros; species Diospyros kaki. Next base: position 24,427,943 of record BSEG01000011.1, on the reverse strand, counting down.
TTGGTGCTATTTAGTGGTCATATACTTTATAAGTCTGGGGGAGCTTCCTCACTTTCCTTAAAGTTATACGTAATTATTCAGGGGGATTCCTCATTATGAATTTTATCAAAATATTTTCAAAGTCTTTTTGACCCATTTTTTATTTCTAACAAAAAAGGGGAGAAAAGAAGTATATCTCAAAGGGAAGAGAAAATGGATATAGTAGATTTAGGGGGAGAGAAAGGGATAATATTTTAGGGGAAGCTTTCCTCCTTATAGAGAAAATGCTAGGTGGAATTTTCTTAAGTTTTCTTAAAACTCTATATTTGCTTAAAAATCTATATTTTACAAATACCATATTTTCTAAAAATGTCTCCTCATGTATTTTCTAATAGCCTGTTGAGTCAAAATGTTTTGTCATCATCAAATGGACTCATAAATCAAAAAGGGGGAGATTGTTGAGAAATTTGTATTTTGATTTATGGAAAAAATAATTTTAAAAAATATGTTTTTAGTAAATTTGGTTTATTGATGATTTTCAAAACATTTTATATATATGTATATTGAAAAACCTCATACTCATGTATTTATATATATCTTTCAAAATATCTAAGTATTGATTTTGGTTGATAAAGGAGTATGAAGCTCATAAATATATTTTTCTTTAAATTGAAAAACTTCAAACTCATATATTCTTATATATTTTAAAACAACAAAATAAGTTTTATGTCAATCGAGCTTGATGTTAAATGTTTGAAAAATATTTTGAAAATTCAGCTTAAGTATAAAAACTTTTTGTAAACTAGGTATATGTATTTTTAAATCTTTTGAAGGCAAAATATTCAATCATTCTTTTAAAGCTTCCATACTACCTTTAATAAAAAAATAACTATTAAATTAATTGCTTAGTGTATTTTTCAGATTAATCGAATATCATAAAAACCTACTCGAGCATGCTATTATAAAGCTATGCTTTTTAAAGCTGTAATCGAGTATGGTACTTTGTATGATCGAGTATCTTTATATTTATATATATATATGTGTGTGTGTGTGTGTGTGCGTGTGTGTGTTGAAATTTGAGCATATTTTTCAACTACGTATTGCTTTATATGTATTATTCAAATCAATCCATTATATGCTCTAGAAAAACCTTCTTTCAATTGACTATTAAGGTTCTCTACTCAAGTATTTTATATAAGTTCTCTGTATTTAAAAAATCAATTGAGTATGGAATAGTTTTAATTGAGTATCTTTATGTTATCAAATCTCAAAATATCTCCTTAGTCGAGTACATATTTCTCTCAATTGACTAATGTATTTTTATAATCGATTATCTATATGTTTTAATCAAGTAAAGATTGCAGGAAATCTAGCCAAGTCTATGTGCTTAATTTTAATAAAGTATCAATTATCTATACTCGAGTATATTCTTGTGTTAGTCGTATAAGCTTAACCTAGTAGTCAAGTGCTTAATGCAAAGTTTTTGTGGCTTTTGAGTCAATCAAATAATGATTTATCTTACTTGAGTAAGGCTTCAATATAATTGATTATTTAATTTATTTAATCGATTAGAGTGTTTCATTAATCGAGTATCTGTAAGAGTTAGTCAAGTGCTAGCATCTGATTTCAAAAAATATAATTGTTACTCAAAAAGCTAAAAGATGACAATTTTGACTATTATAGCTTATTTGCTTATTTCAATGTGTCTAACTATGTTCTTTTATAAAAGAATGCTAGAATATATTTATGTAAGTACGCTTAATGCTTATCTATATAATTTGTATATGTTTCTAACATATTTGACCTTTAATAGTCAAATCAAAGAAGTTGTGAGTTGCACAGGTCTCAATATTGAATCGACCATCAAGTGTCTATAAAAGGCCAAGTTGTGTGATCGATCAAGTAGTTGTTGAGCCATAAAAAAAAAGCTTATATATGCTGTCGACATCGCCATGTCTGTTGATGTTCGAATAACATAGGGCTAATCCATTCACAACAATCCTATTTCTTTTCAAGCCAATTTGTTATGCTTGAGTGAGTGATTCTTGTAGTTCATCTTTTTTACTTTGAACATTTATCTGGTGAGATTCAATGTATATCTTATCAAAGCAAAGTTACATTAAAAAAGTTGAGTGCCTTATTTATTCATTCTATAGAACTCTCATTTGATCAAGAGAACTATTGGTATCATTGCAACATTATTTATTTTTCTCTTGAAAAATCCTTTCACTTATATTGCGAATCTTGTAAAGTTAAAAGTAAAAGTTACTGCTTAACTTGTAAAAAGCAAGGGTTCCTACTTAACCTATGAAACGTGAAGGCTATTACTTAACTTGTAAAAGTTGGGGTTCCTACTTGTCCATAAAAGTGAATGTTGCAATTAAACTTGTAAAAACTGTATATGGGTTATAGTTGGACCCTAAAAACTAATATCTTTAGTGGATGTTTCAAATCTTTAGTGATTAACTAAGGTAATTGACTAGGCATGTTGGTCAAACCACTCCAAATATGTTGTGTTTTTAGTGTCTGCTTTTGTTGTTTTTGTTTTAGCTGCATTTTTCTTATCTTTTATAAAAGTGTTTTTCATACATAAATTCAGTTTAATGCAACATTATTTTTCTAACTATCATTAAAATATTATCTTGGTTGGAATCATTATAAAAGTCACATACTTCTCTATTTTCATAACTATTTTATAAACTCTTCATTTTGAATATAATTCTTTATCTTTATACCAAATCTATATGCATATCTTACATTTAGTTTTTATAAAATATTTTTGTTTTAATTTTGAATAAATTACATAAAAAGTTTTTCAAGTATTAGTTTCACTACATATAAAAACTTATTTGAGATCTGCTAACTACCTAATCATTTCTCATTGCATATGATTATTTCATATGTTTCAAACTGATTTCTATTTTTTTCAAAAATATCTCATATATTCTTTCTTAAAAGCATACGTCTTCATATTAATATTTTCATATGTAAACTTATCAAATGCATAAAATTTTGTCAAATCATTTTTATGAAAGATTTTGTATGTTGCATACTCATTCATGTTTTTTTCCATCAGCTCCTATACTTGTTTTATAGTTTAAGAAAATTATTTTTTTCAAATAATTTTACTACATCATTTATTAAATAATATTTTCATTATTTGTAAAAATAGTGAAACTACCAAATTCACCCCTCATTTGGGTAATCTTTCATAATACAAAAATCATTATGCATATTGCAAAATATAAGTAGAAGTATTACATTCTAAAAAAATATTGTGACACCCCCGCTCGGATACCCTGGCCAAGCCAATGAACCCGAACAAGAGTCCACGAAGGGAAAAGAAAATTGAAAATAAAACCACCCTAACCTGCCATGCATGCTCAACTAGGATCATCAGAACTCATGTAGAAGAGATGACAGCCGAAGCAATGCTCACATCCTAGGCATACATATAAAAGATAATCGGTCACAGGGTTACATGGTAAATACATATACATATACAAGACCGTGCCAAGCACTCAAGTGCTAAACATCTGTGGCACAAAATCACAAGATACACACCAAATCAAGATCTCCTAGGACTGCCTTGTACACCACCTATCGGGATACCTCAAATACCGCTAGATGCACCCCCAAACTTAGTCTTGCCCTTACTTGGAATGAAGAGAAGCAAGAGTGAATCACGAGACTCAGTCAGCATATAAGAAATGAAAGGCTGATAAGAGTATGAAGGCTAAAGAGTAATCTGCACTCCACGTGCTATAACCATGCATCACATGTCCATGAATCACATGACAAATATACATAATGCCGCATAAATAAAATATGCACATAATGATCCTTGGGGCCCACATAAGACACTCGGCACCTAAGTCCCTATCACAAACCTGTCACTGCCCTGAAAGGCAATGTAAGAATCTCCTAAGCGGAAGCTCCCTCAGGCTGGTGCGACTGGAACCTAAGAACTCGGTACGTTAATAGCGTACGTAAATCTGGTATGGCATAACCATCCGTAAAATCCAGCACGCAAATTCGCATCTGTAAACCCAGTAATCCAGCACGCCAATCCGGGTCTGTAAACCCATCACAACACACACACATGGCGCCAGTAAACATGAAATGCACAAATATAATGCAGTGGCATAATGAGCACAAACGATGATAAATAGCCCCCATAAGCCATGCATCAAGCCCTGCTAGCCCATAAGCCCCCATAAGCCATGCATCAAGCCCTGCTCACCCATAAGCCATGCATCAAGCCCTGCTCGCCCATATAGGAAATCACATACAATGCAGTGTTCATATAATGCAGAGGCATAATGAGCACAAGCAATGATACATAGCCCCCATAAGCCATGTATCATGCCCTGCTCGCCCCGAAAGGAAGACAAATATACAACAATATGCCCATGGCTAAGCACACCAGTCACATGAAACCCCCATATGCATATCCTAAGCTTATGCATGCATATGAACTAACAAGATACTGGAAATAAAAGAAACACATGCAACTATTCTCGGCCACAACAACCTCTAACAAGAACCTACCCACAGGTTGCTATAGCTTCATTCTAACAACAAAATAGAAGGGAGAATCGAGCCCTTCAAAGCTCATAAGGAAAAACCCACCATCTGGCAAAGATCAAACCAAGATGGAGAAACTAACCAGAAACAGGCCTACAATCCTCGAATGAAAGCATCTACAACTCAACAGACTAAATCCTCAAATAGCAAGATTATGCGAGAAGTCTGACTTACAACTACCGGTAAATCACATACAGTAAGAAAATAAGTCACGCTTATACTCCTCCAATAACCTCTCCAATAAAGAACTTAAAGTCCTCAAAATATACATCTAAAATCCCATAGAAAGGAAAATTGAGAAACTAGCAATAGACAAGCTTATAATAAAAACCATCAATGACTCACAGTGAGTAAATCCTCACATACGTCCTCAATAACAAGCTTATAATGGTCCTCAATAAATCCTCATATACAAGCTTATCTAAAAACTCCAACTATAACCTCTAAATCAACACACAGTAAGGAAACAACATTAAGGAAATAACATTAAGGAAATAACCAAGGGAAACCTCCAATGATTCACATCATATTAAGAAAATAAACTAAATCCTCAAATAATACCATTTGGAATCTCACAGTGAATTAGTCCTCACATAAATCCTCAACTATCAAGCTTATAGTAAGAATATCCTCAATAATCCCTCATATAACAAGCTTATCTAGAAACTCAAAGTACAACCTCCAATGCAACACCATAGTAAGAAAAATAAACCATTCTCAAGAATAGGCTCGCCATCTCAAACAGACCCAACCAACATGGAGAATGCTCGCAAACGTCAAGCCTATAATCCCTATATGAAACCTCCAGTTCAACACCCAACTAGTCAACATCAAAATAAGGAGGTAACAATAAGGAAATAGCCAAACAACAGTAAGGAATATAAATCGAATTTGAGAATGGAAGCATCTATCACATGCTATCATCGGGCATTAGAGAAGTAAGAAAGGTAGCTAATGGAAATAAAGATAAGAAATGGTGGAATGCTTGCCTTTGACAATTTTCAAGATGCCTTGATTAGCGTGCCCGACCTCGATTTGCGCACAAATCACTTCACCTAAATCATCAAAGCACCTTATTCATCATTTTATTCCAATAAACATCAAAACCTGTTTTCCATAATTTCCCTGCATTATTCTCTATTTTTCTCTCATTTTCCTTAGTAATATTCTAAAATAAATATCTACTTAAATATTCCACCAAATATTTATCCATGGAAATTCATCAAATAAAATTCTAAGAATATTAAAAATTCTAAAACTTACCTAGCCTTAACTTTCAAAGCCTCATTGATGCGCGTGCATTAACCTCAAAATACGTGTAAATCCTCTATTTCCTCACACCAATTCTCGCGCACCACCTTAATTCTCATGCATTACTATATTTTTTCGTGCATCGCCTCGATTTTGGTGTGCCGCATCAATTTTCGTACACCATCTCAATTTTCGTGCCAAACCTCGAAATGTGTGCCAGAACCATTATCTTCCCAAAATATCTGAAATAATAATATATCACTATTTCCTATTTTTCTAGTAGTTTTAGGGACTATTCTTCCATTTTTCACATTTTCTATACTTTCTTTCCTTTTTCTTTTATTTCTTTTTTCTTTTTTCTTTTCTATTTTTCTCTTCTTCTTCTTCTTCTTCTTCTTCTTTTCTGTTTCTTCCTGCAACGCACAGCAGCCCCGCGCGGCATGGCCGCCAGCCTCCGCCTCAGCCAGCCCGACCTCCGCCAGCCGCCGCCTCGGCCATCCCCGCCGTCGCCGGACCACCGCACGCCCCAACGGCCAGCTGCCCGCGTCGGCTCCGCCATCTCCAGCTTGCGGGAAGCTGGCTGTGAGCTTCCATGGCCGCCTCCAACCGGCCACGATCGGCCGTTGCAGCTTCTTCGCGACCACCGGCCTCCTCCGAGCGCCGCCGCCACCAACCAGCTGCTGCTGGCACCCTCCGTGCACCCCCTGCCGCTGATCAGCTGGGAGCATCACGGCAATGGCTGCCACGGCTGTGCGGCCATCTTCGGCCTTGCTTTCTCTCCCTTGAGCTCTCGGTCCTTCTCTCTCGATCTTGCTCTCTCATTGCTCTCTTCTCTCTTCTCTTGATCCCTTTCTCTCTCTCTCGCGAATTCTGTGGCTGCTCTCGGCCGCTCACTGCCATGGCCGATTCGGTCATCTCTCTCCTCTCCTCCTTCGATCTCTCATTCTCTCTCCATATAGTCAAGCCACCGGTCGGCCACCAGCTCGCCCTCTCTCGACATCTCTTAGCCCAAAGCTCCCAAGTGGAGAACCAACTCCACCATTCTCCAGATCTACTTCCCACGCCTGCTGCCCGCGCATGCACATATACGAGTATATATATATATATATATTAATATGTATAACATATAATATGTATTTTACACATTAAATCCCCATAAATTATCTTAATTACACCTGGGAATTCTTAAATTGCATATACACCCTCTACCGTCCAATTAATTCACATCATGATGCTTTAAATATAAAATTAATAATCCCTGATTTTTCAATAAAGACCAATTTTGTTCCAGTGTCCTCATCAGGCAATTATTTCATCTCAAAACCACTGAAGGGTTGATTGTTATGAAAAATCGAAGTCTCTTCCAATTTCCGTTGACTTCCCGAAAGTCTCCAATAACAATTCGGTTTTGGAGTCTAAATGGCAGCTGCATTTTAGCTGTACTGAAAACTACTCTCAATCAAATTTCTTTCGATGCTATAAATCATATCTCAGAACGCTCATCGAGACCATGTCATTTTCTGTAGACATTCACCCTCCGGGGCATTCCCTGCAACCAATTCAACGATTTATTTTACTATCAACATATTTTTCGATATTTTAAACTTATTTAAAATACAAGACAACCTTATGAAAATATGGGATATTATAAATATTAAATATATTTATAATTGTTGTTGTCAAATACAATAATTAAAATTTGTAATGTGAGAGTGTTTGGATCATGATAGAGTAAGGCAAAAAACTATTAGATATCCACTAGTGGAAATAGGTTGCTAGTGTCGGAGAGGAAGAGATGGTTCCACTACCTAAGAGAAGTAAATAATTTGTCTGGGAGAAGTTTTGTTGTTCAGGAAAACTACACATAAGGAATAAAATTAGAAGGTACGCAAGAATTCCTCTCCCACATATACCCTCTGATGTTTAGGTTAATACGGGAAAAAAGTAGTCTGGGATAAGAAATCTAATTATATCATAATTAAGGTAAGAAGTTGAACTCTAACTTAAAACAACAAAAATCTAACTATTTTAATTATTATATTTGGATAATAACAAAAAAAATCTAACTAAAAATAGATATTATATCATCATTTTTGCTTTACTAAAAGGTAAGAAGTTGAACTCGCTCTAGAAAACACTTCTGACCAATTACTCACAAGCCTTTAGGCTTCTAGAAGTAGACCGGGCATTTTTCCAAATATAATATTATAGTATATTATATGTTTAATTTACTAAAAAAATAAATAAATTCAGAAAATGTAAAACAAATTCTTACTTTTAAAAGTTAAGTCTAAAAAATTAGATAACATCATTTATTATATTATTCAAATAAGGGGTACAACATTTTCGGTACACTTTTCTATTTTTTTTTTTAAGAAAAACAACAATTGCAAAGTTGACAAATTTTATTTTTCACGCAAATTCTACTTATATTGTCTTATTTATTTGAATGATAATCTACAATTTTAATTCATAATTAAGGATGAAAGATATTTTTAAATATATTTGTTATTTCCAAAATACAACAATCTATTTTTAATTACGGACAAACGCAAGAATCTTGGGAGTCGTGTCTTCACTGATGAGAATTTTGACGAGCTAGTGGTCTAATAAGGTTGATGATCTGGTGGCCCGAAATGATCTGGTGGCCTAAAAGATCTGGTGGCCCGAAATGATCAGGTGGGCTAAAAAGATCTGGTGGCCCAAAATGACCGAGTGACCTGAGGGTGATGAGTGGCCAAGGTAACCGTATAACCTGAAGATAACGAGTGGCCTTGGTGACCGAGTGACCTGAAGATGACGGAGTGACCTTGGTGACCGAGTAACCTGAAGACGAGGAGTGGCCTTAGTGACCTAGTGACTTGAAGATGACGAGTGGCCTGAGGGTGACAAGTGGCCTTAGTGACCGAGTGACCAGAGGGTGACGAATGGCCAAGGTGACCGAGTGACCTAAAGATGACGAGTGGCCTTAGTGAACGAGTGACCTGAAGATGACGAGTGGCCTTGGTGACCGAGTGACCTGAAGATGACGAGTGGCCTACAAAACGAGAGCACCGTTAGAACACAGGTGGGGGTCCCTGCACAAACCCTCCGATGCTTAAGTCAGATCTCGAGAGAAAATGAGAAAATTGTACTTCAATTACTCAAAATTGTGTACCTCGTGAGGGAGAGGGGTTCTTGTATTTATAGGGGTGGGCTAGGGAGGCCTCGTGATATTCTCGGCGGAAATCTCGCGGCCCATTCCAGAGATTTCGTGGCCCATTCTGAGGTTTTTGGAGGTCATTCGGCTGACGAAAGAGAGGGCCACTCGGTTGGGTTGGGCGATCTGATCGATAATGAGCAACCCCGAAGGGTCACTCGGTGTGACCGAGTGACCACTCGATTACTCCCCCGAGTGGGATTTCTCGGCCTAACCGAGTGGACCCCACTTGGCTAGGCCGAGCTAGGGATGAGGGGCCTCTCGGCCCAATCGAGTGGACCCCGCTCAGCTAGGCTGAGCTAGGGACGAGGGACCACTCGGCCCAATCGAGTGGCCCTCCATTCGGTGCAACAGAGTGGACCCCCACTCGGTTGCACCGAGCGGGGGCTCGGCCACTCAGCCCAACCAAGTAGGCACCCACTTGGGTATGCCGAGTGGGCCTTCCTAGACCCCCTACCTTCATTTGATTCTAGTGAATTGGGGCCCACCCTTGATCAAATATCTGCTTCGCCTTCTTGGGTACATCAATTGCTCCCTGCTTTTTTAGCCGAGAGGTCGGGTAAAAGAGCATAAGATTCCAGGAAATTTTGGTGCGGTTTTTACCGTATTTTGCTTATCTTCGAAAGATCATTTATGCGTATTTGCTCTTCAATTTCTACTTTCGTCCGACAGGTTTGACTTTTTTTCCTTTTGAGCCCCTATAAATAGGTCTTCAAGTCTTCATTTAATTTTCATAAGGATTAGCTGTGGTGTCTTCAAAACTCAAATTCTCTCTGGTCTCGACGCGTTTTCAGGCCATGTCTCATTTTCATCACTTGGCACATGCGACTAGGGGGGCCACTCGGTCATGATCGAGTGGCCATGACGTTCTACTCGAGGCCATTTGGTCATGATTGAGTGGCCTTATTTTTGGCCGAGGCCACTCGGTCATGACTGAGTGGTCCCGGTCTCCCGGTGCCTTTATATGTCTTCGATCTCTTGATTCTTCTTCGATTACTTCTTCTTTGCCTTGTATTTATATTCTTTGTTTTACGTGGAGGTATTTTGCTTGTTGTGACCCTCTGTCTTTCTTAACGTAACAAGGTAACGGTTTTGAATCTTTTTAATATGTCGAGGAGAAGACCGGCATCACTCCTCGGCCCCTCGCACATTCTTGCCACTTCAAGTTCTCGGCTTCGGTATGGGGCTTTTGAGAAGGTTTATGGTGCCACCTCTTCTGGATTTATGGTAAGGTATCCTCGTCTCGATGAGCCAGACGCTTCCCAAGTAGATGAGGGCTCAATTGGCGTTCACTTTGCTTCGTTTGAGGTGGGACTTCAATTTCCCCTTCTTCCTTTTACCATGGCGTGGTTGCGTCACTATAGGATTGTTCCCGCCCAACTTCACCCTAATGGTTGGGCCCAAATGGTAGGTTTTTCCGTGCTTTGCCATCAGAGGGATGTAGTCCCTTCCTTGATGCTCTTCAGTTGCTTCTATAGATTACGAAAAGCTAGCAAAGACCGCACCCTTTATACACTCTAGAAGGTGCCGGGCTTCGAGCTGTTCAGCGCTCTTCCTAACAAGATCAATTGGTTTGAAGAGCGATGGGTGGTGATAGAACCTCCGCCTAGTTGGGGTGCTCCTCTATACTGGAACCATCAGGATGCCAGCCAAGGGTTTCCTCCCTGCAAGGAAGTTCGGGGCGTATATCGTCGTCTTGTAGAAATGTTAACGGCGCAAGGTCCCGTTAAGTTAATGAGCCTCCTGACTTTGAAAAATTTCAGAATCGCAGGTTGGGGGGTCGTGACACCAACTGCTCCTCCTCAGTCTTCTACGCTATCCAATCGGGAAATGGAAGGAGTCGGGGAGGAGGAGATGGAAGTGCTTGAATCATCCTCGTATCCTCCTTTCGATCCTCACGAGGAAAACACTCATGAGGGTAGAATATCTTTTGTCATTGCCTTCCTTTTTCTATTATTGTATTATTTTTCCATATTAAATGCTTTGCATTGATTTTTGCAGAAATGGCTGGATTGAATAGGTTGGAGGAGTTGCACAGACGCCATCGTGAAGAGAAGGCACGTGTTGCAACAACGACCAGGGTTTCTACCCATGGTGCCGAGGGATCTACAAGCTCTTGCCCTCCTCGGTCACGTAGGCCTGCTGGTGTTTCTCCCACTAGGGTGGAAAGATGTCGCCGCCCGAGAGGTGAAACCTCGGGCGTGGAAACGCCCTCTCCTATGGAAAGTCCTACCTTGATCCCCCTTTCCCATGAAGAGACTGTAGCCGTTCCCTCTCCAGTTCCCAGCGCTCGCAGGGGGTAGAGCTCATCTTCTCGATTTTTCGGGGACATGGCGTGAGTGGAAGAAGAGTGCCGTCATCCTGTGGTTCCCAATAGGAAAGATCGTCGTCGCCTAGAGGGAAAAAAATCACTGAGGCCACCTACTATACTTCCTGTTCCCAGCGAGGTGAGGCACACTATGATCCTTGGGGATGGCATGAAGCTGAGCGGCCGGGACTTTCAAGTTTCCCCCGGGGTGTTAGAGATAGACTCTGCGTCAGAACCTGGGATTGGTGCCCGTCTCATTTATTCTACCATTCTCCCTCGAGACGAGCGACAGTTTATTGGCAGTAATCATTCCCATGCTAGGGATGAAGCGGAGCAGCTCTTGGTGCAAGGGATTCAAGGAATAGTTGCCTCTAATGTGAGGGAGAGGGCATATCATGAACAAGTGGAGACGCAAATGTCAGAATGGAGGAATTGTCAATCCACTTGGAACCAAGAGTGCCAAGAGCTGAAGTGTCGTGCTCGTCGTGTAGAGGCCGAGAAGAGAAATGTAGAGGCAGAAGTTGAAAGAATGCGTGCTCAGCTGGACGAGATTGCTGCTGGTAGCTCGGGCCTTCAAGGGGAAGTCTGAGACTTGCGTTCTAAATTACAGGCTGAAGAACATAGGAACGTTGGGCTAATGGCAAAGGATGAAGAACTTATACAAGAACACTCCTTACGCTTAGCGGAGCTAAAGTTAAGTCGCAGGGATGCTCAAGCTATTCGGGCTGAAGCGGTGAAAGAATATCGTCTTTCAACCGATTAATAGGAAAGGGAAATATGCCTCTGGCTTCTTGAAGTATGGATTTTACCAAGCATGCACCCATCTAGAATCTCAGCATCCGGGAGAGACTTTTCCTGAACTTTTGCTTACTCCTGAGGTTGAGGAGTCTCATCAGGTGGATTGGCGCCAGTATGAACCGAATGAGCCTATGAGTCCTAACTCTTATTGGACTCTTATTTGGTAGATGACTTGGAAAATCTGACGGGCCCTTGGAATCCATTTCCTTTCAATCACAGGGGAGAAGGCGCGGTGGACGATCCTGAAACAAATGAAGAGGATCCCGGTGCAGTTGTTGAAGATGTTCCACATACGGATGAGGCTGAGGAAGGGGAACTTCCAACAGTGTCTCCTAAGATTCCTGTTACATCCTTTGGGCCTACTAAGTGTTCCTCTCGCAAGTCTCGCTCCTGCGAGTAGCCCTTCATTGTTTTTTTCCTTTTTGTTGTTGCCCCTCTTTCTTTTTCTTTCTTTTTCTTTTTTTTTATCAATGAGAATAGTTGCTTTATCAATGAGCATTTTCTTCTTCCTTTTTTTATCAATGAGTAGTTCATTCCACGCTGCTTGATTTATTCTTTTATTGTTGCTCTTAACGATATGTCGTCAGGGCTTTTCTTGTTGGGTTGCGCTCGAAGTGGCGAGTTTGAGTACAATTTACTTCGTTACTGGACTATAAGCGAGGCAACAGGCGTGATCGTATTTGACCTCGTTGCCGGGCTATAAGCGGGGCAATGGGCGTGATCGCGTTTTGCCTCATTACTGGGCTATTAGCAGGGCAATAGGCGTGGTCACATTTTACCTCGTTGCTGGGCTATAAGCGGGGCAACGAGTGTGATCACATTTTACCTCATTGTCGGGCCATAAGTGGGGCAACTGGAGTGATCACATTTTACCTTATTGTCGAGCTATAAGAGGGGCAACGGGCGTGATCGCATTTTACCTCGTTGCCAGGATATAAGCGGGGCAACGGGCATGATCGTATTTTACTTCATTGCCGGGTTATAAGCGGGGCAATGGGCGTGGTCGCCTTTTACCTCGTTACCAGGCTATAAGCCGAGCAACGGGCGTGATCGTATTTTACCTCGTTTCCAGGCTATAAGTGGGGCAACGGGTGTGGTCGCATTTTACCTCATTGTCGGGTTATAATCGGGGCAACGGGTGTGATCATAGTTTGCCTCATTGTCGGGCTATAAGTGGGACAATGAGTGTGATCGCATTTGAACTCCCTTTTTGCAGATATGAATAATATGACAGCCATGCACACACACAAGCATTTTTATGTGGTTCGGCTAAATGTGTCTACGTCCATGGTCCGATTTAGGACTTATATTATTACAAATGCTTCGCCTGGTACAACGTTCATATACAACTTGAGATAATTTAAATTCCATGTTTTCTCAAGGGTGTCTCCCGAAAGGGTTTGTAAAATGCCAAGTGTTGGGACCAATCAACTTTAGAATGAGGTATGGTCCTTCCCAATTTGCTCGCAACTTTCCATCATCTTTTAGTGCGTTGGTTACGACAGATCTCCGAAGTACTAGATCTCCCTCCTCCATGGGTCTATTCTTTACTCGAGAGTTGAAGTAACTGGCGACCCTCCTTTGATAAGCAGCTATTCTCATGGAAGCATTATCGCGCTGCTCCTCAATCAAGTCCAGATTTTCGCGTAATGCTTCAGAATTTCTAGCACTGTTTTCTTCCTCATACGCTATCAGACTAGGGGACTTAGCTGAAATTTCTATGGGAATTAAGGCCTCTGTTCCATATACCAAATTGAACGGAGTCTCGCCAGTTGCGATTCGACTAGTCATTCGATATGCCCACAAAATTGACGATAGCTCATCAGACCATGCTCCCCTAGCTCTTTCAAGGTGGGTCTTTAGGCTATGCAATATAGTTCGATTACTAACCTCGGCTTGCCTATTTGCGTGTGGGTATGCCACTAAGGAGAACCGTAGACGAATCCCTAGGTCGTCACATAATTTTCTGAAAGAGTCACAATCAAACTGTTTTCTATGGTCTGTAATGATAAGTTTTGGTACCCCAAACCAGCACACTATGACTTTCCATATCATTGATTCTACTTTTCTTGCTGTAATGGTAGCCAATGCCACAACCTCGATCCATTTGGTGAAATAGTTCGTGGCTACCAATAAGAATTTTCTTTGTCCTGGCGCTTGTGGGAATGGATCTAAAATATCCAAACCCCACTGGGTAAATGGTATAGGCTGGAATGCAGGTTTTAGTTAGGATATCAGAGCAGATTGGATTGGGGCATGTCGTTGGCATTTGTCGCACGACTTAACTTTCTTCGAGGCGTCTGATTGTAACGTGGGCCAAAAGAAACTAGCTCTCAAGACTTTAGTTGCTAGGGCCCATTCTCCCAAATGTTCTCCACATATCCCGCTATGAGTTTTTTCTAGGGTATATTCAGCCTCTTGGGGACCTAGACACTTGAGAAGAGGTGTGGGGTGAGCTTGCTTGTATAGTACCCCACTTATAATAGTAAATCTTCCAGCTCGTATCTTGAGTTTCCTTGCTTCGTGTGGATCCTTGGGTAGTTCATTGCTAGTTAGGTAGTGGTAGAAGGGCGTTCGCCAGTCTATTCTTGTTTCCACGCATGACATTTCTTTCTCTTCAATGCTTGGTTGATAAAACACCTCCACAAATACTGTTCGCCCTGTTGTTTCTTTAGTGGCTGCTAATTTGGATAAAGCGTCTGTGTGTCCGTTGAGTTTATTTATTTGTGTTAATTGGAAACTAAAAAACATCTGTGCTAGGTCTTTCACCTTGCGTAGGTATTGTGTCATCACCTGCTCTCTAGCTTCATATTGTCCATGAAATTGCTGTACAATTAGGTGAGAATCACTATAGGCAATCAATTGTGATACCTCCAATTTCTGTGCTAACCTCATTCCTGCAATCAATGCCTTATATTCGGCCACATTGTTGGTACTCGGAAAAGCAAATTGTAGAGAGTACTCTAACGTTTCTCCTTAGGGGGGTATAAGGACTATCTCAGCGCCATTTCCCTGTGAGCTAGATGCTCCATCTACAAACAATAGCCACTCTGCTTGCTCATTTTCTCCCTTTTTGCTGGAGTGTGTACATTCCACAATAAAATTAGCCAGTGCCTGCCCCTTTATAGCTTGTCGAGGTTGATACTAGATATCATATTCACTCAACTCAATTGACCACTTAGTAAGGCGACCGGAACATTCAGGCTTTTGCAAAATACTTCACAATGGTTGGTCTGTGAGCACGATAATTGAATGAGCTTGAAAGTAAGGCCTCAACTTTCGGGAGGCATTTAGTAGAGCCAACGCCACCTTTTCAGCAAAGAGGTAACGTGTCTTGGGCCCTGAAACACCTTACTGACATAGTATATTGGTCGATCCACCTGTCTTTCTTTTTTAATCAATACTACACTTATCGCTTCATCGCTTATTCCCAAATTTAAGTATAATGTCTCTCCTATTTCTGGCCGTGTTAGTAGAGGAACCTCTTTCAAGTACTCCTTTAATGCTTCGATGAATTCTGGCACTGCTCTGTCCACTCAAACTTTTTCCCAGCCCTCAAGGTTCGTAAAAATGGGAGTTCTCTCTCAGCTGACTTGGAGAGAAAACGCCCTAGGGCTGCCATTCGTCCTGTTAGTAATTGTACTTCCTTGGTTGATGTTAGCCGTTCCATATCTAGTATTGCTTGGATTTTCTCGGGGTTTGCCTCAATCCCCCTTTGTGTGATCATGTACCCCAAAAATTTCCCGAACTGCACCCCAAAGGCACACTTGGTTAGGTTTAGTTGCATTTTGTATTGCCTGAAGACTCTGAGCACTTGCTCTAGCTTTTCTGTATGTGATTCATTCTCCCGACTTTTTACTATCATGTCGTCGACGTATGCCTCCATTATGTTCCCCAACAATTCTTTAAAGACTTTATTCACCATGCGTTGATAAGTAGCCCCAACGTTCCTGAGCCTGAAAGGCATGACTTGGTAACAGTATGTCCCCTTTTCGGTAATAAATGACGTCTTCTCTTGGTCAGGGGGATACATCATTATTTGGTGATAGCCCGAGAAGGCATCCAAAAAACTCAAAAACTGGTATCCAGATGTTTCATCTACGAGACGATCAATTTGTGGTAGTGGGTATGAGTCTTTAGGGCAAGCTTTGTTGAGATTGGTGAAATCTACATACACACGCCATTTTCCATTAGGCTTCGGGACCATAAGAACATTGGCTAACCAATCAGGATACAATACTTTCCGAAGAAATACAGCTTTTAGCAACTTCTCAACTTCCTCTTCCAGGGCTTGTAGCCTATCAGGTGCGATATTTCGCTTCTTCTGTCTGACTGGTTTGAACTGGGGATCTACATTCAAATGGTGACATATCACTTTTGTACTGATTCCTGGCATATCTTTTGGCTTCCAAGCAAATATGACTGAATTTTCTCGCAAGCATTCACTTTTTCTGCCTTTATTTGTTCCAGAAGCTGTGAGCCGACATATGCTAATTTTTCAAAATCCTTTTCGCTTAAATGTACTGCCTATTATTCTTCAACGGGTTGAGGCTTGCGAGTGACTCCTTCTTCCAAGGATTTATGTATAGGCTTCTCTGCGATAGATAAGGTTTCCTCCGTTCTCTTTCCTTTCATAGAGGACACATAACAGGTTCGTGCCTTCTTTTGGTCTCCTCGAACCTGTCCCACTCTAGCGGGTGTATGGAACTTCATCAATAAGTAACATGAGGATACCACCGTCCTCAGATCATTGAGTAGAGGACGACCCAAAATCATGTTGTATGCCACCGAGGAGGTTTTAACCATTATAAAATTCGCCTATCGAGTTATGATTTGGGGGTCTCCACCCAATGTGATGGGTAACTGAATAGATCCCGCCACTGGAACTGCTTCCCCAGTGAAGCTGTACAGGGGTGAGGTCACTTTTCTTAATCGATCATGCGATAAATGCATCTGCTCAAAACAATTCCAATAAATCAAATTGACGGAACTACCACTGTCTACCAAAATTCTACTGATAGGATGTTTGGCCACAATTGCTGAAATACCATTAGATCGTCATGGGGGAGCATTATGTCTCCCCGGTCAGTAGGAGTGAAGGTAATCGAATCCTCATCGTCTCTAATTTCCATCACTGAATTTACTTGATAAGCTTGGCGAGCATAGGCCTTTCGGGAGGCTGACGTGTTTCCACCTAGGGTTTCCCCTCCTAAAATAACATGAATGGCCTGTTGAGTTGGCTCATTATCTAGATGAGGGTTTTGTTTACGATCTCTTCCCCTCTCTTGCTACCTTTGGTTTTGTCTTTCTTCCTCATCACGTCTGCCTTTCCTTTGCCGGGGTTCCATGTTTTCTTCCCCCTTGTTCCTTACATATCTTTATAGATGCCTCTCTCGAATGAGCATTTCAATCTGATTCTTCAATTCTCTACAATGATCAATGGAATGTCCCTGAGTTCGATGATATCTGCAATACTCTTCTTAGTTTTTTCCCATAGGTCTGTTAACTCTGCGGGGCAGTTTAAGGAGTCCCTTTCCCTCTATTGCAACTAAAATAGCTGATCGTGGCTGCAGAAGCCGAGTATAATGATTGAACTGAGGTTTAGGTATATCTGCTCTCCTAACCCTTTCCTGTCGTTGAATAGACTCTTCTTCCCCTTCACGCTCCTTTCTTTTTCTTTCTCTGTTTGCATTTCCTGCCACATTCCTCATAATTTCAGTGTGAAGAATATACCGGTTTGCTCTAAGAAACAAATCGACCAGGAACATTGGAGGGTCCAACGAAAGCGACTCTTGGAGAGAGGCGAGGCGTGTACCTTGAAGCATGGCAGACATTGCTACCTGGCTGGAAGATCAGGGACTTCAAGAGTAGCATTGCGAAATCTATCCACAAATTGACGCAAAGATTCCTTATTCCCCTATCGTATGATGAGTAAGTATGTGGCATCCTTTTTCCTTCGATTGTTAATCACAAAAGCCTTGATAAATTCTATTCTAAGTTGTCTAAATGATGAAACAGAGGCTTCTAGTAGGCTGTTAAACCATGTTCGAGCATATCTTGATAGTGTTAAGGAAAATGTCCGGCACATTATGTCGTCGTCCCATCCATGTAACATCATCAGTGACTCATAATTTTGGACATGATCATATAGATCGCTTTTTCCTAAATAGAGGGTGATTTGCGGCATTTTGAATTTTCGGGGCAAAGGCCTCTCCAATATATCTGCAATAAAAATACATTTTCTGCGTTGGTGCTCCTCTGTCGCGAGGATTAACTTTTTTCGCTCAAGCACTTCTTCTACTACTCTTTTCATGTCATCGTGCATCCTAGCTGCTGTTTGGTTGTTGTGTCTTGTTGGCGTGCTGGCCACTGTTTCATGATACCTTCGCCTTTGAGGACTCCCGGCCCTGTCCTCCATTCTTGGGTGTTCGTTCCTTCGAGGCACGGTGTGAGCGTTCTTTCTTAGTGGAGGTGATTTGGGCCTATCCTCCCGTAGAGGAGTAGATCGGGAATGAAAATCGGGAGTGGCCTCTCGATAGGAATCAACTCCTATTTTGGGCTGAGGCTTAGGCGGTGGCATAAACTTTCTCAAGGAATCAGGCAACGTCCCCCTAGGCATCATACGTTGGAGTATACCTGCCATGTCTTGGAGTGCCTGCATACCTTCAACATGTTGTTATCTCAATGCTTCATATTCTTCTCACGGGACCGTACTTGGTGGCTGTCGTGAGGTCTCAGCTTGATCAGTGGGAACTAGCCCTGATCCGATGTTAAGTGGAAGTGGGACTAATTGTTCCCCACATGCTGGTTCGGGGAAATGAAGCGATCATCTCCTTGGGGTTGAGCATTATGAGGGGGCATAGGTGCTCCTTGTGGGTGAGGACCAGAATTAATGGGAGGCGCTCCCTGTTGTTGAGAATTCCGTGGTGGTAGGCGTGTTTCTACGCCTTGAGAGAGAGTTCGTCGATGTCCACGGGTGTTTGCCATTCTTAAGTTATTTTTTTGTCTTGCATTTCCCACAGACAGTGCCAATTGTTGTTACCAAAATACAACAATCTATTTTTAAAAGCGGACCGACGCAAGAATCTTGGGAGTCGTGTCTTCACTTATGAGAATTTTGACTAGCTAATGGTCCAATAAGGCTGATGATCTGGTGGGCTGATGATCTGGTGGCCCGAAATGATCTGGTGGCCCAAAATGATCTAGTGGCCCAAAATGACCGAGTGACCCGAGGGTGACGAGTGGCCAAGGTGACTGAGTGACCTGAAGATGACGAATGGCCTTGGTGACCGGGTGACCTGAAGATGACGAGTGGCCTTGGTGACCGAGTGACCTGAGGGTGACGAGTGGCCTTGGTGACTGAGTGTCTAGAAGGTGACGAGTGGCCAAGGTGATCGAGTGACCTGAAGATGACGAGTGGCCTTGGTGACCGAGTAACTTGAAGATGACGAGTGGTCTTGGTAATCGAGTGACCTGAAGATGACGAGTGGCCTGAGGGTGACGAGTGGCCTTGGTGACAGAGTGACTAGAGGGTGACGAGTGGCCTGAAGATGACGAGTGGCCTTGGTGACTGAGTGACCTGAAGATGATGAGTGGCCTACAAAACGAGAGCACCGTTAGGACGTGGGTGGGATACCCAACAACTAGGGCGGATTTAGGGGCAATCTTAGCCCTCTCCTAGATCTGTCTTGTGAATGTGGCCCATTTGGAAAGAGGGAGACTAAAATGACCTATGGATCTAAGTGCTAGCCCTCCTCCAGATTCACCCCTTGCCAATAACATAGTTTTTATTTTTTTTTTACGAAAAATATTCATTATAGAATAATGTTTTTGAGAATATAAAGTACAAAAGAAAACATGCCATTTCTTGCACCAATGGATGCAAATCTAAAATATAATAGGAGGTGATTATTCCATCACTTTACCTAATAGCTAGTACATTAGATCCCATACAAGTGGATGGTTGACGAAGATCTTAATTAGACCTTTTTAGCAATATTTTGAAAATAGATGTTAATTATACAAAAGATACGAGCTAGAGACTTAATTAATAAGTGAAATGCATAAATTGTATTAGAATTGTTTAAAACCTAGGGAAGATCAAAAGGAACTCTAAAACAAAAAAATCAACAAAGGCACCTACTAAAATAACAATTGGTGCATTTAAGGAATTAGATTTTTATTTTAATAGGGAGATGGTTTCTCTGAAGATGAAATTAATAATTTTAATATTTTGCCTCGTTGCTGTTGAAACCAATATACATATTCAGTTTTGGTTTTTATGGTCCGCAATGTACTAATCCTTTTAGTATCCATAATATCATTGGAGTTTGTTTTTCTCTGCATGTGACAGAGTGTTGGATCCAAAAAGGCAAGTTTGTCGGCAAAAACACTATAAATGTGGTTCTTCTTTTGGCTTGATTTGGAATTCGAACAACAAATGATTGAGTTAGTACATGAATCAAGTAAAGATGAGCTTAATGACTGAAGGAAGTGTTGCTACAAATGCAAAACCAATATTGTGCATTATTTTTTGTACTCAATAATCAAAAAGGTGTAGAATTTTTATTTATTGTTGTATTAACTCAGGTTTAAGATAGGGATCTTGCTGTGACAAAGGATTCATAAAAGTTTTCTAACTCTTGCAAAAAGCTAATAATTAAGTAAGGTTGATAGTTCCTATAAAAAGTTACGAGAATCATATCATTTTTAATGGACTTCTTCAAGTGCATTTTACTGTCTTGCATTTGGTTGTTTAATTATTAACATAACATATAATTATATATAAAATTATCAATTACTTGGTGTGTTTAAAATTTAAATTACCTAATAGTAATATATACATTTATTTTAACTATTCAATAATATATATACATATATATAGAATTCACAACTTCACATTTTGATTTTCGACAAAAAAAAAATTATATCTTGTAATTACCTTAAAAAATCTAAATACATAAAATTTTTCAAAACTTTTTTATTTTCCACAAAAAATGGGTTGACCCATTCGGCTTAACCTGTGCCTTGGGTTTGGCCTAGCTACACAATGTGAGCTC
Organism: Diospyros kaki; assembly: GCA_036245055.1. Lineage (NCBI taxonomy): Eukaryota > Viridiplantae > Streptophyta > Magnoliopsida > Ericales > Ebenaceae > Diospyros > Diospyros kaki. The sequence continues at coordinate 24,406,762 of BSEG01000011.1, read as the reverse complement.
ATGTGCGAAGTCAAGCCTTGGCTTTCGTTAACGAACCGAGCACAACACAACTCATTAACTAGTGGTCCAATTAATTCTCCCTCTCCACCTTCCACTCCCCAATACACACGTCCCTTTACAGATCCAATCGAGATTCCAACGAACCTAACATGCACTTGAACCTCACTATGGGGTTTGGCAATGGAAAAACTCCATTGGGGTTCATTTCATTCCTTCCCCCCTCCCCCTTTCTATCTATTTCTCTTCTATATATAGGTTTAATGGTAGTGGGTATTCTCTTTTTTTCTCAACTTAGGGTTTATTGCTAAGGAGTAGATAAACATTTTTCGCCAATGACTCCAGTGATTGATTTTTCCCCAATGCCTTGCTGGATTGGCTTTCCCCTCTTCCACTTCAACCCCTATTGTTTAGCCCCCTATTTCCTATCATCCTTCGACCTAAAATTCAAATTTCATTGTGATGGATATATTTACAATTGAAGATTATTTTCATGACTCATCAAAATTTATTTACTTTTTTTCGTGACACATCTTCTAATTAAAATATAGATTTATTTAAATTTTTTTTATATATGTCTATAGATGAATAGATAGATTTATAAATGAGTGACAAATGCTCTAAAATTACTGTAATAATATTATTATAGTGATATTTTATTTTTTCTACTTGTGATTTTTTTTTAATTTGAGTTTTTTATGTAAATTTTTTATGTTCTTTTGTATGTTTAATGGTCTCATTGTGCTTTGTTTTCGATCCTAAATTCTTGTAGGACTTTCTTGTGAGTCTTCACTTATTATCACATCTCTATTTCTCAACTCCTTTCCAAGTCTTAGTTGATGGTTGGATGATCTTGCAGAAGATGACTAATTGACTATAGCGATGGATATGCCTTTATTCTTGGAGGTTTGATGTTTCCCTACGTACCCTGGTTTATAGGCTCTTGGAAGTTTCACTCGCTTGAGCTTTATCTCCATGCATTCATCATATTCTAATGTTTTCAATAAGCATTTTCAAACTAAATGGCATTGCATTTCATCCATAGCCGTGAAAACAAATTAGATCAGTAAAAATAGTTCTATATTGGGTAGTTATTCAACGAGTCTACAATAAGATTTTGGATGTGACATCATGGCGGTCATCACCCGTTCAAATGCTCTGTTTTTTTTAATTACGATTACGTTTATATACATTGAATGATACATTTACTAATATATATATATATATATATATATTAAGAATTCTAAAGTAAACAGTGTGTTTGAACTCCCTATAATCTCAGTCGCTAATTTTGGTCTAAGCACGTGCCAATTCTTTCTATTATTGTGTAAATTGTTTGACAATTTCGATAATTATTCATAATTTTAGCAGCACAGAATAAAGATGAATATTATCTCATATTGACTATTTACTATCTCCTATTGACTAAAAGATGAATATTATCTCTAGTCAACAGAAGATACTAAACATTCAGAAGTAATTATTAGCCAATACATATAAATATGCCTTGTTTTGTGTCACAAGATAGAAAAGTTATTGCATGTTTTATTAAGGTTAGAGGTGAGCATTCGGTTATAACCAAACCAAATCGCTCAGTTTTAGTTAATTGAACCGAACCGAACTTAAAGACATAACCGAACTGAATCAAACTGACTTGATACATTAACTGAAATAACTGAAATCAAACTAACCAATTTGGACTTTAAACTAATCGAACTGAAAATCAAACTAAAAACACAGCCCAAAAACCGAACCAGACAGAATATAAACAAAAAAACCGATTTAACCAACACACACCTTCCAAATCGATTTAACCAAACTGGATCATGAGATTTCTGGATGAAAAAAAGATATATTCACTGTCATCACTAGACTCATTACTCCATCGAAAATTAATATTAAACTAAAAATATCAAACTTGCATAAAACATTCATTCAATTCAGTACAGCACTGGAATTTCAACACCCATTCAAACCATCAACAAGTATAATTTTAATTTTAACCAATCTTCAACAGAAACCTAGGGCACACATCTAGAAATGATAGAAATGCCTTCAATCTAGGAGTACACAGAACTGAAAAATAGAGAAAACTGAAAAATATTATAACTAATAAACAAACATTCAGATCCCATATACAATTAATGCTTCCATTTAATTTATTATAAAAATGATAGAAATGCCTTCAATCTAGGAGTACATAGAACATCCATTAAACAATAAGCAAATAACAGCACAATTCATGCTTCCATTTTGTTCTCATTTTACCACAAGTCAAGTAAACTAGGTTTCCAGAAAATCCAACCCAAAAAAAAACCCAAAATCATAGTTGCAAAAACCCAAAAAATACCAAAATCAGGCAATCCTTGCAGTCATAAGCCTTAAGATCACCAAAAAAGAAACCATTAGGCATTCCTTGCAGTCCTATTGACTAAAAGATGAATATTATCTTTAGTCAACAGAAGATACTAAATATTCAGAAGTAATTAATAGCCAATAAATATAAATATGCCTTGTTTTGTGTCACAAGATAGAAACAGTACTACTATTGCATGTTTTATTAGGATAATATTGTTAACTATTACTATAAAAATGACTTACCAGAATAATCAACAAATGATTTTCAAAATAATCAAATAAATACCTCTGAAACATGGATTTTCAAAATTACCAAGAAACAAAAAAAATCAACGAAGGCACCTACTAAAATAACAACGGGTGCATTTAATGAATTAGATTTTTATTTAAATAGGGAGATGATTTCTCCGAAGATGAAATTTATAATTTGAATGTTTTGGGTCGTTGCTGTTGAAACCAATATACATATTCAGTTTTGGTTGTCATGGTCCGCAATGTACTAATCCTTTTAGTGTCCACAATTTCATCGGAGTTTGTTTTCTCTACATGTGACTGTTGAATCCAGAAAGGCAAGATTACAAGTAGGGGATGAGCTTGCTATAATTTATAATTTTAATTTTAATGTTTTGACTCAATATCGAAAAAGTGTTGGATGAGTTTGCTATAATTTATAATTTATAAATTATAAATTCAATATTCATCTAGGGGATGAGCTTGCTAGTTGAGAATTCCATATTAATCTAGCCATATTATTCGTTGCCGTAAGTTTCTTATTGGAACAGTTGTGTACATGCCAAATTAGGAAAAGTCCTAGAAGAACAATTATATATTAAACAGATGATGAGCCACCGGTCTCCCGAGAAAAGGATCTAAAACCATGGCTCAAGTGCTGAGACTTAATATTTAATTAAAATATATGAGATTGTGGATTAAAATTATTTAATGTTTTTGTTTTTGGATAATTAATTTTCATTTTCAAATATATTATTTTATTTCTGCCAAATCTTATTTTCAAACCTGAGAGAGTGCCTGATTGAAGATCTAAACACCCTATAATAAAAAATAGAAGAAAAAATGAAGTTTCCCACATATGAAGATTTAATTTTCATAGTTTATTTTATAGGCAAGTAATTTTTAAATGAAGATTAACCTCTTAATTAATTCCAAATATGGTACAAATAAACTTCTTTTTTGTAATTCAAGAGGTTGATCATCGCTTCTAATTAATCGATAATAAAAAAATAAACACATGAGAAGGGATACTAGTGTTATGCTATACTAAACAATACGAAAGGACACATAATTACTGCATTAGAAGACCTTGCAAGGCAAAACATACAAAAAAAAAAAAAAAACATCCCATTCGAGATTAGCAGCCATTGCAACTCATCTAGGCACTCAATCCTAGGAGGGCCAACCATGTGGTCCTAAATAATATCCAAACATGTCAATAAGGTTGTCTCTAACCACACCTAAGAACCATTGATAATGATTTTTAAAACATGAACAGTGATAAATACTCCTAATTGCTGAGGCAATTATAGAAATAATCTGTCTACAAGTACTCTGAGAGGATGCCATTAGTCATGTCACAAGAAGACTTTCTTGCCATCTTCTATCCTCCATCCAAATTTATACCTCCCCGCACTACGGATTGACAATAGTTTCCTCCAATGCTATAGACATGAGGAATGCCTTGGAAGCAATCAAAACACCTATCTTTTACATGATAAGCATGGATCCCCATTTAACCTAAAGAGACTCACTGTATTCACACAATAAATAATGGAATGATCATTTTATATTATTATTTTGTTCATTCCACTGTTGTTTTAATGGAATAAAAAAAATCTAGATGACCAAACTGCCTTTGCAATATGTATAATGTTATTTAATTCAAAATATTCACATAATTATTGAAGATAGCAGGGACATGTAATCAGTTGTAATTAATCAAACTGAACTAATCGAAAATCACTAATCAAACCAAACTGAATTGCATTTAATAATCGAATCGAACCAAACAACTAACCCTAACTAACCAAACTAACTAAAACCGAATTAACTGAAACCTAAACCGTGGTAATCGAATCGAACATTGAACTAATGCACAAAATAACCAAAGAGACCAAACATTACTTCGGCCTTACTGTTGTCGTCGACCACCTAGTCGGTCGGTGATTCCAATTATGGGAATCGATCATCGGATTCCCCTAACAATGGTGATTCATATATCTAAAAATGAGTTTAATCCAACGATTATTTTTTTTATAGATTTACAAATTAATTTTATAGTCAAATTACTCAAAAACACATTTTTTGAAAAACGTTGCCGACCACCATCCACGGCAGATTCGACGATTGGAATCAACCATCATATTTGGTTTAGGTTAGCGACCACATACCCAAAAATCAAAAAGCGTCTAATGATTAAATTTTAGTAGATCTAGGTTTTAATGTAAAATAGAAATTGTCAAAAAACTTATCGAATTGGCTATTGGCATCGACTGGCGAGCACGGTGGTGCAAATCGAAGGGAGAAAGAGATGATAGGTAGGTGTCGGTGTTGGTGTCAAAGGGAGACAAAGGGTTGAGCAAATCTGAGCTCTAGCCCTTCGTCTTCATCTCTAGTGAATCAACCTTCTGTCTTCGTCTTCGACAATGCAATCGGAGACGAAGACGAAGTTCGCTCAACCAATTGGCCCTTTGTCTTCATCTCTAGTTGGTAAGCTTGGAGGCAAGGGATGATGGTGGTAATAGGAGGCTAAGGATCGAAAGTGGTGGAGAGGGGTGGCCAAGTCCTACTGAGAAGAAGAAGATGGAAGGGCAGGTAGAACTCCGAAGGTTGTTTTCCTTTTATAATACACTCAAAACGATGTTGTTTTGAAATTTTAATCGGTTCGGTTAGTTCAATTAAATTGACAACAAAAACCTATCTAATAAAAACTAATCGAACTTTTTGTTGAAATTAATCAAATCGCGAACCAATAATTTAATAACTGAATCAAACCGGCTGGTTCAGTCAATTTGGTTCAATTAATTTGGTCTAACAGAACTAATGCACATCCATAGAAGAATGATTACAAAAATATTTAAAAATTCAAAAAATATTATACATACCAAATGAATAAACATTCGAAAATAAAAGTCATGTAGTTATTAAATTCAAAAAGATTACTATGCCCTTAAAAATATATTTTACATTCCTATTGCAAAAATATAGTGTAATTAATAATTACTGAATATACTTTATTAAAAATAGTTTTCAAGGATGGGTTTGGGCGGACAGATCTGGGCGACCGCAGAGGAATGTAAGTGACCGCGGGGTGTTTGGGCGACGGATAGTGAATCCCATGAGGGAGGTGTTGAGCGACAGATGGTAGAGGAGGGGAAGGGGAAGCAGATCCGGTGGAGGAGAAGGGGATTTGGGTGGTAGATGGCGGAGAAAGGCAGCGAAGATGCAAATCCAGCGAAGGAGAAAGGGATTTGGGTTGGTGGGGTCGGATGATGGTGAGCGAGGGGGGTTTAGGGAGGCAGACGACTAAGGAGGGAAGGGGGAAGAAAATCCGGCGAAGAAGAAGAGGATTTGGGCGGTGGACGAAGGTGGCAGATGGATCGGGCAAATCGCAGAAGGGAATAACGGAAAAAAAAAAAATAAAGATTTAGAGAAAGAGGAAGAAGAGGGAAGAGGTGGGTGGCGGACCGCGGCATGCATGTATCAACCTAATGGACACTTAGCATTGCATGCGTGCACCTTATAAGCAAGGTCTCCAATCCTCAATTGATAGGAATATGAGAAATCTTTCAAATGACTCAAGTCTTTATGATTATTATCCACCCATTTTTCTAATAGAAAACGAAATATTCAGATTTTAATATATAACATCAGCCACTGAATCAGTATCAAACATTTTTTCTACTAGAGGTTTATTTCAGAATTTAGAAAATCAATGAATCAGTTCAGAGTTTTGTACTGAGAATAATTATTCTAAAAATTAAGCTGAATCGCTATTATTAATGAAGCAAAAGGTAAATCACAAATTTGGAGCAATTTATATGCCTAATGGATGAAATATATTTCCTGCAAGAATTATAAATTAAGATTGGTGTATTTAGAACAAGCAACTAACGTCAATTTTCCTTGGTATGCCTTACGTGTATGATTTTCGCTCATTTAAGGTATAATTATAGTCATTATTATTGTTGTTTTTAACTTCTTATTGGTTAAGCCAATTGTATATTCTCTTAAAACCTATATAAAGGATAAATTAGACCCCAAAAAAAAAAAATGATCCTGCTCATTGTCAATCTCGTGTAGTACACAATTATGCAGGTCATAATGTAGAGCTTCCTATTCCCAATCTTAAGTCGTACAAATCCATGACATGATCAAGAGTTACATATAAATAGAACTTAAAACATGTGCCTATTTAGTGAAACAACTATATATGTTGACTTCATCAAGGGCATGCCTCAATGATCATCAAACTTAGATGGATGAACCATAACAAGCTTATACACTTATTTAACGTGAATAGTAAATAGAAAGTGTTGATTTATTAAGGGTATGCCTCAATGAGGGACCTTAATCCTAAAATGGGATGGATCTTGTAGTCACTAAAACCAGCTTTGCAGAACAGCTCTGCCCATTCTTTCTTATTTCTCTCTTTTCCTGCAACATTAATCATCATTAGCATGTCAAAGAAGAACTGTGCCTGGACCGACTCTTCGGCTCCTTTGGAGATCCCCGTCACCATGTCTATGATAATCACCTTTCCTCCATTTTCTTTGCTTGGAATTGCCTGCTTGCACTTCTTCAACAATGTGATGCAGTCTTCGTCGCCCAAGAAGTGCAAAATCCACTGTTTGCCAATTTTAGGTTATGTAAGTAAGAGTTCAGCTGTAAAAGTAAGGACATATATATATATATGTATGTATTTTTCTTCGAGATTTACATTATTGCAGAAAAGAAAAGTAAAGAATCTCTTTTTGACAAGATGGTAACAAATGTCTAGATATAGGGCACTTCAGAGAGAAAAAATTATATTCTACTATAAAAAATGGTCAAAATAATTAAACTTTTTAATAACTGACTTTGGGAATTTACTGTGTAGTAGATGAGTGATATTCATATATCTATTTTTCAATTAATAATTATCTTAAAAGTGATGATCTTAATAAAAGCTTTTTGCTGAGACTATACAATTTTATTTAACCTATTTTATACTATAATAGATTTGATTTTTTTTTTATATATCTTCAGTGTTACTTGGACTATTTGACTTAATAGGCCTGAAATAAAAAAAGTTTCAGAAGTTGAAAATTCCACGTGGGCTTCTTTGGAGCTGAATTTAAGATTTCAAGTCAAGAATTAGACTTTCTTTTGCTCTCTTTCTTTTATACTATAAAAGCCTGACCTGATGATATGTAAAATCAAATTCTATATACATAATAAGAGCCGTTTATATATATATATATATATGTAAACATAATAACAACCCTATATATTAATTGATCCATTAAAGGGGTTTATAATTACAAAAATTTCACCATAATATATATTTATCTGAAATGATTCTGTATTGTGTCAACGGCACCCGATGTAAAATTTAGATCGGCTAAAGTGAAGATAATAAAGAAATATAATATGTATATATATAAAGATAATATATATAACAACTACAAAGGTATATATATATAAAGGTATTTGAAGGTATATATATGTATATATAAATATATATAATTTACACACACACACACTACAAAGGTATATATATATATATATATAAAGGTATATATCTTAAAATACCTTGAGTAGAATTGCATCCGCAGCTGGGAAGACATCAAATATGCTCCCTCCAACGAAGCTCAAGTTCTTACGCCCCTGCAAATTAGCAACTACATGTGGCTGATCAAACACTGTGCACTTCAAGTGCGGGAAGGCGTCGACAATGGCGGTGGCCATTGTTCCGGTCCCGCCGCCGACATCCACCACCGAACTCAGCCCCTCAAACACTTCCTTACACTCCTTAATCATCACACTCGCTACCAACCTCGAATCAGCCGACATTCCGTCGTTAAACCGGAAGTTCAGAGTCGGCTTATGGCCGGCGTAATCCCAAAACGACGCCCCATTGGCTGTGTTAAACGCCGTCGGATCGTCATTCTGGAGCCAAGCCGTCAGGTATTGCCACGAGTTTATCAAACACGGGTCTAGCATGGCCAGCAAGAACGGCGAAAGAGTGAAGGGATTGTCGGTCAAGAGAAACCGGCAAGTGGGGGTGAGAGTGTACTCAGTTTCTAGGAGTTCATTTTCTAGGGCTATTTTCTCGAGAAAGAAGCCAGAAAGAGCTAAGCTGCGCATGAGGCGGCCGATGCAGTGGGCTTTTGATGGGTTGATGGGAAGGGCAGCGACGAGGTCGGAAAGTTTCATGGGCTTCCCTTGGTTGTGGATGATGTCAGGGATTCCCAGTTCAACTGCGGTTTTCAAGTTGAAAGAGTTCATGAAACCGAACATTTGGTTCCAAATGTAGGCTTCGGCTCCGAGGAGATCGCCATTGTTAACACCACAGACTCCATTGTCGTAAGCCATTACTAATTCTTGATATTTTAATTTGTTGGCTTTGTGATCGAAGCTGATCTCTACTTGTGGGTGAAATGTTGGAGTGGGCATGCATTTACGTGTATATATATGATTTTGGGAGGAGGATCATTCCGTCAGCCAAAAGGTCACCAAAACGGTATAAACTGTTATTTTACAGAGAGGGCTCTGATTTCTTCATGGCATTCGCTCTTCTTTTGGAAGACGTGTTTGAACCAAAATCAATTTTGATAAAATATTTATGAAAAATGTGTCATCACATCATTATATAAATATATATCTATATATGTGTGTATATATATATATTAGGATAGTATTTGTTAAAATAAGTGAGATAAGTTTCTAGCAACATAACTTATCTATAAAGTTTAAAATAAGTTATTTAAAGAAAAAATTGATAAATTTATATTGAAAGTTTAAAATAAGTCATCTCACTTCTTTTCAGAAAATTTTACAAAACTCAATAAAAAACACTTTTATCTGAAATGTTTTCCATATCTCATATTTTTTTATCTATATATAACAATCTTCAAATATTAAACTATGTTTTTAATTTATATGAGAATTTAAATTATTTAGAATTAAAGTTTTATTATATTCTTTTATTAAGTAGTTGAGAACATGCAATTTCAAAGAAATTCACAAAAACAAAAAACCATAATTAACACTTCCACTTGAGAAAAAAGATAAAGTAGAACTAATTACGATTCACAAAAAAAAAAATGTTAGTTGATTTTTTGGAAGCAACGTTGAGACAATGGTAAGACACAGCGGGGATTGACGAGATGGTGAGGCGAAGACAACGAGACAGCAATGAGGCGAGGTGAAGCTGAACTTTCTAGAAACGGCCATGACAGAAAAGAGAGAAAGTGGCTAAGGGCAAGGGTGGTAAATCTGCCTATTAAGTAAGAGTATTTTACGACTTCAATTATCCTCTCAATAATTTAATTATTTATAAAAATTACATTTCTCCTCTTCTTCTTTTTACTAAACGCAATCAGAAGAGTTCAGTCAAGTCTCTCTCTGTCTCTTATCACCACGGCTTGTCAAACATTCTTCTATTCATTTCTTTCTAAACGCGTGAACACGTACCAAACATTCACTGCTGTAGTCAGCATTCTATACATTTCTTTATGAACACGTGACAAATTAATTAAGAAAGATCTAGAAGAATATCTTCATAATTTTCAGGAAATGAAAATCTGTTGGACCCAACCACCCACTTATTAGATATCTAATATACAAAGGTTATGAATTATCATCATTCCAGTGAAGATCATAATTTAATTTATCTCGTTTTTGAAAAGAGTTTCAGCAAACAGGAGGTAGACTATCTAGAATATGGAGATTAAGGAAGATAATATACACATACATATGTATGCCATCAAATTTGACTCTGAAATAATTCAATTGGACCTGTATCCATATATAAAAAATTTAGACCGGCTGTTATTTAGCCGACGATTAAATTTGATACATCTTATAAGGTTAACATTTTAACTTTATATTTGTTTTGTTTGAATTATAAAAGTTTTGTTTGAATTTCATCATCAAAACATAACTCAACAATCTCCTACTTTTTTTATTATGACAAAACTTTAATACACACAAAAGTTTTTAACAATATTCTTATTCTTTCCCTTTTTATCAGTATCAAGAGTGACAATCCAAAAAAATTTGAAACACTTGGAGCCTTATGAGAGAAAAAACTACAAAATTAAAATTATATCATTACTCCAGTTTAATGTGACTAACTTATAAGAACACTACAACATGACATTTTATTTGCTAAAAGATTTATATGCCAAATTTTCTCAACTAATTTTTGTAATTTTTTAATCAGCGAATTTTGCATATATACATGACAAAACTGTAAACACTATAAGTGTTGTTTTTATTGAAAATAATATTGCATATACATGACAAAGGAAAATAAATTTCAATGGGGTCATTTGGCCCCCACTCGATAACAGTCGGCTCCAATTAATATTGATTTTTTTTATATTGTTAATAGTCTAATATTATTATTAGTAAATTTTAAAATTCACAGTCTTACAATTTATACTGATACTAATAGAAACAATTAATATTGATTTTTGTTAAAATGGGGAAAATATTGAAAAATCACGTTTGCCTAAGCTGAAAATTATTTAGGAAAATTTAGAAATTAAACAACTTCGAGTAGTTTTCTAACTTCAGTTCATATTTGGAAAATTTAAAACCCAAATTTTCTGTATTCAATTTAGGAGATTTTTGAATTTTAACATATTTTTTCTAATTTTTTTATTTTCTATAGATTAGTTTACTAAAAAAAAAATAAGACTGCTTTCCATGATTGAATACACAAAAAGAAACTGTTGCAGAAAAATTACAAAATAGAAAGGGTTAGTCCAAACTAAAATCGAACATGTAACATCCCGGTAACTCGGGGGACAAATAATAATCATTAATTTCTATATTTAAAGTTAACTATGATTTATTGAGATTTTGTGGATTTGGAATATTCAGCGAAGAATATTAAATCTATTATATTTTTGAATAGGAATTAAATCACTATTAAGTGTTTATAATTAATAAAAAAAAATAATATTAATAAAATTAGAGAAGTTGCCGTGAATGGTGATATGTATATATGTAATGATATAGTATATTAATAGTAATTATTAACTTAAAGTTAATGGAGATTTATGCTAACGTCACATTATATTAATTTAAAATATATCATGTGTGTGCGTATGTCCCTAGCTTGTGAAGGTCAAACGCTGTGCTGGGAAGAAATGAGAGAAAAGTCGGGAAATTGGCAGGGGCACGTGGCTGCGTTCGGCGGAAGTTGGGATTTTCCAGTAAAGAGGGCACCAAAACAGTGCCATTTTTTAGGGTGAAAGCAGTGCTGATGGCTGCCACGCAGTGCTTGCTGGGTTGCCTTCTTTTTTCCTTTAAATTGTTGTTTTACAGTATGAATTCGGGCAGTAAATAGCAGCAACAGAAGAAGAAAAATGGAAGAAGAAGAACAGCGCGCAGGGCCAATTTTTTGGAGAAATTTCAAGATTAAAGGAGGTTTAATCACGGTCTAATTAACCAGGTAAGTAGAGAATTAGGTATTAAACATTCTGTACGATTGAAATTTCATTTTTGGATCTAATTTTAATAATTTTAGGAGTTTAATCTATTTGCAGCGTGTATTAATTTGGTGCCCTACAAGCGTAAAAATGTTGTAATCAGCTAAAATGAGGCAAGCTCCCTCTACCCTTGCGATTTCTTTCCATTTTGTGAACCTCTAGTCTTCCCTTAACTCGTTTCAGTGTTGTATATTAATTAAATAAATTGAGGATGTTATTTGTGCGATTTAATTTAAATTAAATATAAGACTCGTTGGGGTTTTATTTATGGTGTGCCTACGTGGGATTTTAAATGGCTAAATTATTTATATTACGCAGTTAGATTTAATTAATGTGAGCCACGATTTTATTAATCGCTATTAAAGGTTTTACTTCGCAGCGGGAGTGCAAGAAAGGCAAGAAACAGCCGTGTAAAAGCAAGCACCTAACCCTCTCATCATGATCTTTAATTTTCGTGAAAGACCCCGTGATTTCTCGTATTTTATCCTCTCTCTTACTCTAATTTGGCGCCTAGCATTAATTACTGATTATTATTCATTTTTTTAATTTTAATTAAATTCGAAACTTCTAGAATTTAATTGTTGAAAGCCTACGGGGGTTTGTATCGCCCCCATTCCTTTCAGAATGATGCCGAACCCAGCTTGGGGACTAAGTTCCTAGACGTGTGAGATTATTTACAGTTTTCTCGGGTTTATTTATGGTTCGAATAAAACTATCGAGCAGTAAGGCAGAGGTCAGCTGTTTGGTGACGTTAGGGTAAACTCACTATCAAAAAAATCAGTTTTAGTGACGGGTTTTGTGACGAGGATGCTCCCGTCACTAATTTGTGACGAGTTTAGTGATGGAAAGCCGTCACTAAAGTGGTTTAGTGACTGTTTGAAATTACCGTCACAAAATTACGACGGGATAGCTATTTTCGTCTCAAATCAGTGACGGGATGGTATATCCCGTCGCAAAATAGCGACGAGATACATTCTCCCGTCGCAAAATAGCAACGGGAAAAAGCTCCCGTAGCAAAACAGAGACGGGACCGAGCTGTCCCGTCGCAAGTCTACGATGGGGACTGACGCCCAGTCGCAATCTACGACGGGACTGACATATCCCGTCATAGATTACCCTTTAAAATGCTAAACCCCCCCTCTTCCCCACTCCGAACCTCGACACCATTTCACCCCCCTCTCTCTTACTGTCTCACGCTCATTTGTTCTTCTGCGGTTATCTTCGGTGCTCATCAGTGAAGGTAAGTATTTTATGTTTTTTAGTTTGTTTTAGTTTTAATTATTTTCTGTTAGTTTAATTATATTTATTTTGTATTAGTTTAGTTTAATAGTATAATTTATTTGTATTAGTTTAGTTGTAGTTATTTTATTTTTGTGTTAGTTCAGTAGTTTATTTTATATTAGTTGTTGAGTTTAATGATTATTTTATATTAATTAGTTTAGTTTTAGTTTAATTGTTTATATTATTTGTAATGCTTAGAAATTAAAATGTAAAGTTTATTAATTGTTTATAAATTAATTCTTTAGTTATTTTGATATGTAATAATTGGACTAGGGAACCCGTGCAGTAAGCATACACGTAAATAATGTTTATTTTTTATTTTTCATTTTAAATATATTTTTAATGAAAAATACTATAATTTTAAATAAAATATGTAAAAAGTTATATACTAAAAATAAACTTACTATTTAAGAAAGCATATCTTTTATTGTCATAAGAAAATATTTAAGTGTATACATTAAAAAATTAAAAAAATTCTATTAAAAATATAAAAAAATTCTATTTAAAATATAAAAAATAATAAATAATAAATAAAATTTTAATTAAAAATTTTAAAACTAACACATGAAATAAATTAGATAATTATTTTAAAAATTAAAAAGGTATAGATTAAGATTATTATTTAAAATAAAACACTAAAAATGAAAAATAATATGAGAAATTAATTAGATAAATATTTAAATTAAAATATATAAGAAATGAAATATTAAAAATAAAATACAATAAAAAAGTAAACACTAAAAATGCACTACCGAATTTTAATATTTTTTTTAAATTAAACACTAAAAATACAAAATAAAATTTTACCGTGAAAAATGTATTAGTTTTTATAACAATAAATTTAACCATAATATTTTTAATAACTCAATGAAAATAAAATAAAAAATGTAACAAATCAAAATTTGAATAATTGTTTAAGTAGTAAAGGAAATAAAAGTTTAAATTGCATTAGTTTAGTTTAATAGTTAATTTATTTTTGTGTTTAGTATGTATGTTGAGTTTAATGATTATTTTATTTTGATTAGTTTAGGTTCTATTTTAATTGTTTATATTATTTGTAATGTTTAGAAATTAAAATGTGAACTTTATTAATTGTTTATAAATTATTTCTTTAGTTATTTTGTTATGTAATTGTATTAATAACATTTATTTTTTTGTTTTTAATTTAAAACAGATTTTTAATTTAAAATATTGTAATTTTAAATAAAATATGTAAAAAATAAAATACTAAAAGTAAATACAATATTTATGAAAACATATATTTTGTTGCCATAAGATTAAATATAGACATTAAAAACTAAATTTTTTTTTGTTTAAAACATTAAAAATAATAAATAAAAGTAAAATTAGAATATTTAAAATAATGTACAAAATAAATTAGATAATTATTCTAAAAATTAAATAGAATTTAAAAAGGTATAAATTTTAATTTTTTATTTAAAATAAAACACTAAAAATTAAAAATTACTTGAGAAATAAATTAGACAAATATTTAAATTCAAATATATATTTATTACAATATTAAAAATAAAATACTATTAATGAGTAATATAATTTATTGTTATAAAATAAAATAAGTACATTAATGGATTTTAATATTTTTATTTAAAATTTCAACGTGAGACATTTATAACTAATTTAGAAAATATTTTAGATACACTATTTTAACCATATTCTTTTTAATTACTCAATCAAAATAAAATAAAAAATGTAACAATTAAAAATTTTAATAATTGTTTAAGTATTAAAGGAAATACAAATTTAAATAAGTATTTAAGAAAAATTCAATTCAAACATGTATAGTTAAGTAAAAATATTAAAATTTATCTTAATTATTTATTATCTCAATTTATAAAAAAAGATACAAAATTTATCTCAATAAATTATTTATTATTATATTTATTTTTTGTTCATATTTATCAATTACCTATGACAGTCTGGAATGATGAAATATAATTTGGTTAGTTTTCAGGATAAAATATCTATTAGGAATCGTGCTTGTTATACAATTTTGAATTGAAAATGGAAGCTTCGTTGTATCGTCGATGGATTGATAATAGGTGTATGCCAAGAAAGAGTGGGATCACTCCTGAATTTTATGCTGGTGTTGATGAGTTTATTCAACTTGCATCTTCTCAAGAAAGTTTTATAAGACTAGAAGTGTTGAAATGTCCTTGTATGAAATGTGAGTGTTTGAAGTTTAAACCAGTTAATGAGGTGAAAAGGGATCTTTGTAAGCATGGGTTCATGAAAGGGTATTATTATTGGACGAACCATGAGGAAGAAATGTCAATAATGTCTCCAAATGTTTTTATAAATGAATATTATAGAGAAAATAATTTTAGAGATTAGTTTAATCCGTATGAGCAAATGGTAATGGATGCGGCATGACCGTCACATGGGCCTGCTACAATGCAAGGAGCGTTTAGCGAAAGTGGTCATCAGTCGTACAATATTGAGGAACTACCTAATGAAAATACAAAAGCATTTTATGAGATGTTATCTACTGCACAATCCCTATTATACTTGGGTTGTGATGCAGAGAGTGAACTTTCTGCTGCAGTTAGGATGTTGAGCATTAAATCTGATTACAACATGCCTGAAGGTTTTTATAATGAAATCATGCAGTTTATGCAACATACAATGCCAACTGGTAATCGTGTGCCCGATGACTTTTATCATACTAAAAAGTTGGTTTCTAAGCTTGGACTTGGTTGTCAGAAGATCGATTATTGTTCAAATAGTTGTATGTTATATTATAAGGATGATCAATTTGAGACGAGTTGTAAGTTTTGCAGTCATTCTCGTTTTAAGTCTGCAAGAAGTAGCAAAGCAAAATTTAAAAAAATTCCTTTTAAGAGAATGTGGTATTTGCCCCTCATACTAAGATTGCAAAGAATCTATGCTTCAACCATTACTGCTTCGAACATGAGATGGCATTATGAAAATCAAAGAGAGTTTGGGGTATTGTCTCACCCGTCTGACGGTGAAGTATGGAAATATTTTGATCGGACACATCTTGACTTCTCTGCTGATCCTATAAATGTAAGGCTTGGTTTGTGTGCAGACGAGTTCACTCCATATGGTCAATTGAGTCGCCCGTACTCTTGTTGGCCAATAATTGTGACCCCATATAATTTGCCTCCTGGATTATGTTTGAAAAGAGAGTTTATGTTTTTAACGGTTATTATTCCAGGTCCTTCAAATCCCAAAAGTAAGATAGACTTATTTTTATAGCCTTTAATTGATGAACTGAAATTGCTTTGGCACAAAGGAGTGTTGACTTATGACATATCCGCAAAGCAAAATTTTATGATAAAAGCAGCTCTGTTGTGGACTGTCAATGATTTTCTTGCATATGGAATGTTATCTGGTTGGACGACATCAGGTAGATTAGCATGCCCGTATTGTATGGAAAACACAAAAGCTTTTAATCTCAAGTACGGTGGGAAAACATCATTTTTTTATTGTCACCGATAATTTTTCCCATTGGATCACCCTTTTTGAAGGAATACAACTGCATTTCGAAAAAATAAAGTTGATAATTCTTGTCCACCTCGTTTAAGTGGAGAAAACGTATTTGGTAGAGTATGTAATGTCCCGTCTATCTTAGAACAACAAAATTGTGTTATGATCGGATATGGTGTGCTACACAATTGGATAAAAAGAAATAGTTTTTGGGATTTGCCATATTGGAAAGATAATCTTATCCGACACAATTTAGATGTCATGCACATCGAGAAAAATATTTTTGATAATCTTTTCAATACAATCATGGATGTGAAAGGTAAAACTAAAGATAATAGCAAAGCTAGAATCGACCTGAAAGAATATTACAGGCGGAAGGAGTTGGAATTAGTAGAACGTGGTGGGGGTAAATATTGGAAACCTAAAGCTCAATATACTTTCACGAGAGAACAAAAGTTAAGTATTTTTAAATGGATAAAAGAACTTAAACTCCCTAACGGGTATGCATTTAGATTGGGCAGATGTGTTGATGTGTTGATATGAAGAATGGAAAATTGTTTGGCTTGAAGAGTCATGATTGTCATGTTCTTATAGAGTGGTTAATTCCAACGACATTTTTAGGATTACCAGATCGAATTTGGAGTCCAATAACTGAATTATGTCAGTTTTTCAAAGAAATATGCTCAACAACGTTAAGAACTGAACATTTGGAAGATGGAATAGAACATCCCAATCATTCTATGCAAAATAGAGCGTGTATTTCAGCCTGGATGGTTTAACTCAATGGAACATCTCCCGGTACATTTGGTTAACGAAGCAAAGGTCGGAGAGCCAATCCAATACAGATGGATGTATCCATTTGAACGGTAATAATAATTTTATATTCATATAATTTATTGATTTTGTCGTATAGTTTATTATGTTCTTTTTCATAAATTAAGACAACTTTAAAATGATTTAGGTTCCTCATTACTTTAAAGAAGAAAGTTCGGAATAAGGCTCGCATAGAAGGATCTATCTGTGAGGCATATTTAATTGAGGAAACAGCCACATTTGGTTCATATTATTTTGAATCAAATATTCAATCAAGGAGGACAAGAGCCCCTCAAAATGATGATGGGGGAGAATCTTCGCATCCACAAATTTCTATCTTCAATTATTCGGGTCGTCTAGTCCAATGAGAAAAAGACTGTTGGATGTGAATGAATTCCAAACAGTAAAGTTGTATGTCTTGCTAAATACACCAGAGGTCGAACCTTATATTGAGTAAGAACCCAAACTTAATTATATTAATATATTTATATGTTCATATTAATAAACTTTTCATATTATGTTGATATATATATATTTTAATGTTTCAGCATGTACACAAACATGTTACGTGAATTATCGCCAGTAATCAGTGACGAAGAATTAGACAAACAAATCGAGGAGCTTTTTTGTGGTTGGTTCTATAATCATGTAAGTTTGTAAAGTTTAAGATATTTCTTAATTTAATATTAATTATGTATACATAAAGTGATGGAAATATTTGGTTAGGTGAATTTGAGTGGCGAAGTTATTGCAGACCCACTAATTCAGAGTATAGGATGGGGGCCAACTCCCAATGTGAAACATTGGCCAATGTATTTCGTCAATGGATAAAAATTTCATACTATTGAATGGAGTCAGAGTAGGTCGACAAAAAACTATGGTGTTTACGTGTCTGCGTCAGGAGGTGGAGCTCCACATATGAATTATTATGGAAAACTTATAAACATACTTGAGTTAGAATATACAGGCTTACCAATAAAAAGAGTAATTTTGTTCAAATGTGAATGGTATGATCCAAGTCCATGAGGAACTAAAATTCATGATAAATATGGAATTGTAGACATTTGATCATCAAGAAGATATAGGAAATATGATCCATTCATATTTGCCCAACAAGCTGAACAAGTGTATTACACGCTTTACCCTGATTACTTCGTGAAAAAAGTGGTTGGATGATTGTAATTAAAACAAAGGCATGAGGTACAATAAATGATCCTGAAGCTAACATGGAAAAGCCTTTTCAAGAGGATGAAATATTGCAACGGCTTGTAATTGATGTAAATATTGACCTTGGAGACACTTTACAAGATGATAATGGGCTAGTAGAGGAAGTTGATGTCTCCAATATCGTTGAGGAAGAAGAAAATGATATGTATGAAGAATCTGTTTCAGAAGAAGACGAGGAAGATATATTATCTGATGACAGAGATAGTGACCAGGAAGACATTGATGAATATATAGAAGAAGATGACTGATAGTTTTTTTTTTTGCACATGCTAATTAATAACCTTTGTATTTTTAAAATAGGAATATTAATAATTTGTGTACCTGTACTTTTAGTATGATGACTTTGATGTTAATGTAATTTTTTTTCATATATATATAATTATCGAAATAGATGTTAGAACATTCAACACCTTCGGGTAGGGGAAGAGGTAGAAGTAGAACGTCTTATAGGATCACACCTTCTCTAGATGCCAATTTTGGTTCGCAATATTCTTCTCTTGACTCCACACCTATTGTCCAATCCACACAATTCAATCTCCAGTCACCACCCCCACCACCACCCTCACAACCTTTTACTCCCATGCCTTATCAATTTCCATATCCTGGAACCATGATGCCACCATGGGGTTATTATGGTGTTCCACCTACTTTCTACCCACTAGATGTTGTACCACTGAGTGGCCAATATGTTAGGGGGACTTCTCATATGCCAAACAGACATTCCCCATACACATTCATGCCGACACCGCAAGGACTCAATTCATTATCTGTTTCTGCGCAACACTCTGAGCCCATTCCAACTGACTTGGTTGGCATCAGCCGAGTAGATGGTCGAAAACACTTATCTTGCGATGAACAGTGTAATCAGTGAGTATCGTATTTATTATTTTAAATTTATTACTTGCAATTATATTATACATTCAAATGAATATATATATCTTTTGTGGATGACAGTTTTATCCCTGAGAGTGGCCCACCAAGCAAACTAGGAAAGATTTGGAGGGCACGATACACTGAACCGTGGATTCAATGGGATGAAGTGCCGGAAATAATACGAAGGATGTGGCTTAAAGAATTTAACATAAGTTATTTTATAATTCTTTATTAATATAAGTTTGTATTTAAATTCTTATATGTATATATATGTTTCTTAACTTAATGTAGAAGACGTATTTCTGGCAACCCGAGGAAAATGATCGCATATGGCTCACATGGAATAAGTCTGGTAGACGAGGTTTTAGGAGCCATATGCATCGAATTAGAAATGGGGAAGACGAAACAATGTGGATGGATCCTGACGTGCATAAGGCACTTGATGTAAAGTGGGCAGAAGAAAGCAACAAAAAAAATTGCCACACAAAATAAAAAAAATCATGCTTCTAAGACCGGTGGGTCGCTCCACATTGGTGGGTCCATTCCATTCTCCTTGACTCGAAGAAGGCTGGTAATTACTTATGTTAAGTTATATATATTTTTTAATTTATTTAAATTATAAGTTTACTATATTATTTACTATATTATTTATTAATTTCTTATACAGGCAATTGAATTGAATCGTGAGCCCAATGAGTTTGAATTATTCAAGAGAACCCACACCAGGAAAGATAATCAAGGAGAAGAAGTGTGGGTCGATGACAGATCTAGGGCCGTCGCTGTAAGTGTATTTTATAAATTAAATTAAAATTTTTGTTTTAAAATAAGTTTTTAATTCATTTACATGAATGTTTTAATTTTATAGGAAAAATATGAAAGATTAAGTGTGGAGGCATCTTCATCATCCGCAAGTACCGGGGAGTCCTCATCGCCTACAGTTAATGAACACGACATCTTCTATCAAGTTATTAGTGGTCGGAATAGAAAGGGTCGAATATACAGACTGGGCTCCCAAGCTAATTTGTTATATCCATCTACCACCAATTGTTCTAGCCAATCATCTTCAAATATGTCACTAGAGTTTGAACAAATGAGACTTAAAGTCACCCAATTAAACGATGAGTTGCTTGAATCCCGAGCTGAGAATCAGCAATTACGACAGTGGTAAGAACAAGTGAAGGCGTGGTAGTCAGAAATGAATATAGTAATAAGTAGATTGACAAAACAATCTACTACAGATGCTGGATCGTCGATTGTTCCAGGTGGATCTGACCCGGTAGCTAATCAAGACGAGAATGACAATGATGCAGATGAAAATGCTAATAATAATGACGATTGATTGTAGTTGAATGTTGTAAACATTGATGATGTAAACGTGGGTAATATTAATAATAATATTAAATTTTAATTTTCTTTTTAATGTTAATTTTTTTTATTTTTAATGTGAATGTGGGTAATATTAATATTTTTTAATGTTATTTTTAATATTTTATTTAAATTTCTAAAAAAATTCTTGTTATTTTAAATTTTTTTATTCTTATAAAAGAAAATATTAATTTTAATTTTAATTTTAATATAAATTTTAATTTTATAAATTTAAAAATTAAAAATATATTAATTTCATAAAAATATATTATTGATTTAAAATATTAATATTAATTTAATAATTTTTTTCAAAATTATTTTTTTATTTAAAAAATATTTGTGACGAGCTGTCCCGTCGTAGATTGGTCATATTAATTTTATTATTTTTAAATAAAATTATTTATTTAATATTATTTTTTTATTTAATAATATTTGTGACAGGGTACTGCCCATCACAGATTTGTGACGAGAATTGACCCCGTCACAGATCTGTGATGGGGTACTGCCCTCATAGATTGTTCGTATTAATTTTATTACTTTTAAATAAAATTATTTAATTATTTTTAAATAAAATTATTTATGACGAGATACTACCCGTCACAGATCTGTGACGGACAGGATTACCCGTCACAGATCTGTGACGAACAGTACTACCCCATCACAGATCTGTGACAGGTGTCCCGTCATAAATCTGTGACGGAATTTCTATCCTGTCACAGATCTGTGACGGGTTACCCTCACCCCGTTACTAAAATTCTGTCACGCCCCCTTTTGTGACGGTTCGTTACCCCATCACTAAACCCATCATAGAAAAATTTAGTGTCGGATTTTATGTTTTTAGTGACGGATTTTTCCATCACTAAAAAATGATTTTTCTTGTAGTGACTATTGTACTGCCTTGAAGTGAACCGTCGGGTGGACACTCCTAGTCACTGGCCGTTGACTGGTGTCGACACTACTGACTAGCTTTGTCAGTATGTGATTTACTGCATAATTAGATGCATCGTATTATTGTTTATGATTTGATTTGCACATGGGTAGGGGATGCATGTTGGGATATTCATTTACTGAGTATGCTTGGACATGGACATTCTAGCATGGTTAGGTTGCATCTGGCACAGGCATATGCATCGCGTGTGGTTTACTATGTGGGCGGAGCATGGCCTGATGCGTGGATGTATGGGCGTCAGTGTATCACATTGATGCTCACTACGCCATTGCATTTTTATGTGCATTGCATGGTTCCTGGTAGTTATTAGTTCTCGACGGGAGGACCGTTTCGAGGGAGCCTATAGCTCGGGTGGCGGGAACACCGACCTGGAATAGCGCGCATAGGTTGCTGGAGGTATTTGTTACCGTCTAAGGCAGCGGCAGGTTGGTATGGGACTTGGGTGTCGTGTGCCTTATGTGGGCCCCAAGGACTGGTATGTGCTTTTATTATGCTATATTGTTGTGTTGTAGCATCTTATGGCTTGTGTGTGCTTGGGGGTTGTTATCCTGGGGAGATTTTATTGGGTTTATATAGGCTTCAGCCTCTCTTTCCTTATGCTTGCTGAGTCTCTCAGCTCATTGCTTTCCATCATTCTAGGTAGTGGCAATGTGGGCTATGGACAAGGAAGTTAGCTTCTAGTAGCAGAGTCGGTATGGTGTACAGGCAATCCCGTCAGTCCCTATCAATCCAGTTCATTCCTCGTGTTTCATGTGTGTTGGCACAAGAGTCTGTATTTATTCATTTATCTCGTGTCCGGTGTGCTAGCAGGATACCCATAGTGCATGCATGTGTATAGCTTCGCTTCCGTTGTTTTCATTTTTGTGTATGCATACTAGGGTAATTTTTGTCCGAGAGTAAAGAATGCAAGAACAGAATATAAAACTTCATGTTTTAGCAACAATGGCAGTCACAAAGACTGCTCCAAGGCTCAGATCTAGAAGAAACCATTCACTACTTTGGTAACGCCAACGAATAGAAACCATAAGCCACAACGAAGCCCCCAAATCGTAAGCCCAGAAAACCCCAACACCTCTCGGCCAAACACAAACGAAACCCTCTTTCACCCAAACAATCAAAGCCACACAAAGTAGGTTACCACAAAAGGCAGATCGATCACAAAGACGGTGGGTCAAAAGCACAAAGTCAAGAGAGAAAGAATACTAGTAAAAGAGACCTAAGTCTCGAATATGTAGAGGTTGTAATCGACATTGAAGGATCGCCTTTCGCACACAAGGAAATGCGGTTGCACAAATGGAAGGATGGATCAACCCAAAGAAGGTAAGAAGACCCCTATCACAATCGATTGAACATGGAAAGAGAGAGGAAGCAATCAACCAAGGAAGGAAACACGAGAAAGAAGCTAGGGTTCGGCCACAAGAAGGAAATGCCAAAAGGAGGGCCAAAAAATGCCTTTTTATATAAGGGCTTAAAGGCTAAGAGAAGTGGGTTTCTCCCATTTGAGCAAATGGGCCGAGGACCATTTCTCCTCTAAAGTGGGCTTGTGGCCCGACTTCTAAAATGGGATGTCTAAAGTGATGACGATTTGGGTTCTTCAATCTCAGATTGAAGCCTATGAAGATAAAACTCAACCGAAAAATCGTTATAGCCTTGGGCCTCATTAGGAAACAAAAAAACCAACAATCTCCACCTTGATTCCTAATGAGGCCAGCACACACATACAACAAATGCATAACCTAGCAACAAATGCAACAAATACAACAAATGCACAATTTAAGCAACACATGCATGAATTAGCAACAAATGCCTAATCATGCAATAAAAGCCTAATCATCCACACAGGAAATAGATTTATAAACATGCAACAAAAGTATAAACAAGCAACAAATGCATAAACTTGCAACAAATGCATAAATATGCAATAAATGCATAAACATGAGCTAGCACTCTCTCCATCCCGCTTAGGTTTGGATCTCACTAATTCTCCCATTTAGGGTAAGATTTCTCTCATCCTCCTACTTAGACTAGGATTTCTCTCATCCTCTCACTTAGGTTAGGATTGACTTTCCACTTTGTTTAAGGTGGTGGGAATAAGGATAGACAACCCTTCTTTAAAATGGAATAATGGACATACAATCCTTATCCATTGACTTATCCTCCCACTTAGGCTAAGGAACTCTCATTATAACATCTCACATCGAGCGATAGAAAGGTGCAGAACAACTTACCCTGATAGGCCTATGTGAACTTCCCAGGGGGTCACCCATCCTTAAGCTTCCCCAGCTCAAGCACGCTCAATTCGAGAGTTCTTTGCCTACATTCAACCCAAAAGGTATCTAGATGGTGTTGTTTCCTTCCTTACTTATCCTCGATATATATTACCATTCTCTAGACTCTTGGGGTATTACATTCTCCTCCCTCTTGAGCACATCACGTCCTTGTCATGAGACCTTACAACTGGTCCCAGCTCTCCCCCGTCCAGTGTCCTCAGCCAATTACCCCCAACCTTTGGCTAGTACACAGTCCCAACACACGGCCCGAGTTAGCTCTGATACCACCTGTAATATCTCGCATCGAGCGATAGGAAAAACTGGAACAACTTATCCTGATGGGTCTAGGCGAACTTCCCAGGCGGTCACCCATCCATGAGTTTTCCCAGCTGAAACACGTTTAACCCAGGAGTTCTTTACCTATATTTAGTCCAAAAGGTATCTAGCTGGTATTGTTTCTTTCCTTACTTATTCTTGATATATACTATACCCTTCTCTGAACTTTTGGGGTATTACACTCATCCTACTATTTAAGCTAGGATTTCACTCATCCAACCATTTAGGTTAGGATCTACTTCATCCTACCACTTAGGTTTGGATTTCTCTCATCTTACCACTCAGGTTAGGATCTTCCACAACCTTCCTTTAATATACCTCACTTGGATTATAAGAGATAACCATGTTTGTCTCTTCATGATCTTTTTCCTTTTCTTTTTGTTTGCCCTTCTCAACATAACAACCCTTAATGAAATGTCCAATTTTCCTACAACCATAACACTTCTTACCCTTCCCTTGGGTCTTGGATTTTGACCTACCTTTCCCTTTCTTGCTACCTTCCTCTTGATTCTTAAAGTTAGGTCTACCCCTCATCATATGGACCTCTATTTTCTCTCACTCCTTAATTCTAATTCCTTACTCCTAAGAGAATCTATGACAATTTCAGGTGTTAACGTGCCCCTACCATACTTAATGGCATTTTTAACTTCTTTATAAGTATCAGGAATGGCATTTAAAAAATTAATTGTCTTGTATTCCTCCAACACTGTTTTACCACAATTTATGATATCTTGAACGGAGTTGTTAAAGACATCTAAGTTGTCATCTAAGTCCCTAGAGGGGTCAATATTAAAACTAAAGAAACTTTCAAGTAAATAAAGTTTGTTGGGTGTGGATTTTTTCACATAGAGTTTTTCCAATTTTTCCCATAACTCTTTTGTAGAATCAAGTTTCCCTAGTTTCCTTAACACTGAATTAGAGAGATGCAAGATTATAGAAGTATAGGCAAGTTCATCAGCTTCAAGTTTTAGTTCCTCTTTAATACCTTCAGGATATTTTTCATCTATAGCCTTAGAGACTATTTGTTGAACTAAAATTCCCTTCATTTTTTATTGTCATATAGAAAAATCTCCCTTTCCATTGAAAACCCCCAATTTAAAATGTGTGGTCATATTCACTAAGTATATGCTTAACACAAATAAGTACTGCAACTTACAAAAAACACTAAGTTTTTCACACTGTATCCTAAACAATGGGTATGCACAAAACATATTCAATTAAAGGGCAGATTTTTAACAGGGATAATATTGATTTACTAGGCACAATTTTTAAAGCACTAAGTTGTTAAAACAACCACAAGTAAATCACACATAAAATTTCAAAACAAACACTGGATACCCACTAAGAGTATAAGAACTTAGATATGCAACCTAAGGAGACTTTAAAGAAAAAAACAAAAAGTTTTAATTTAAAAAAAAACTAAGGCAACAGATTCACAAAGAATTAAAGACCAATTAGGAACAATTTTTCAAGCACTTAGCAATTTCTGTAATCACATAGATTAACACAGGTAATCACAATTCTAGCAACAAGCAATGGTTACCACCACATAATATATAACCCCCAAATCTAATGGCCACCCCCACACGATGACCTGCTAGTTGCTGGAAACGAAAATCACAGAATTTAAACCACAGAGGTTACAATTACAGATCTCAAGACTAAGATTTGTGAATGATGAATGATCGGATTTGAACACAAGAAGGGCACCCGGGCCTTCACACGCCGCCGCCTGCAAGTCCACACACTGCTGGTCGGCAGGTGAGTGAGCAGCCACGTGCTGCTCAAGAAGATAACCCGTGACTTGCTGGATCCAGATCTAGGGTCTTTTCGACCCAACTCACAACCTACAAAGAGAAATCAAACCAACATTACAAGAAGGATAGTTTTTAGCCACGGAATTTAGTGACGAAAATTCTATCGCTAATTTTTTAAATATTTTTTTAATTTAGCGACGGAATTAGCGACAGAAATCCCGTCGCTAAAAAATTAAACAAATTAAAGAAAAAAATTAAAATTTAGAGACGGGGCCAACCCCTTTGCTAAAAAATAAAAAAAAATTAAAATTTAGCGACAGGGTCCATCTCGTCGCTAAAAACTAAAAAAGTTAAATAAAAAACATAAAATTTAGTGATAGGCACAACCCTGTCACTAAAAAATTAAAAAAATTAAATAAAAAATTAAAATTTAGCGATGGGCTAACCCCTTCGCTAAAAAATAAAAAAATTAAATAAAAAAATTAAAATTTTGGCGATGGGATCAACCTTGTAGCTAGAAAATAAAAAATAAAAAATAAATAATTCAAATTTAGCGATGGGGCTAACCACATCGCTAAAAAATAAAAAAAATTAAATAAAAAATTAAATTTAGCGACAGGTCAACCCGTCGCTATAAATGAAAAAAAAAATTAAATAAATAATTCAAATTTAGCGAGGGGTCAACCCCGTCCCTAAAAAATAAAAAAATTAAAAAAAAATAAAATTTAGCGACGGGTCAACCCCATGGCTAAAAAATAAATAAAATTAAATAAAAAATTAAAATTTAGCAACGAGTCACCCCGTCGCTAAAAAAAAAATTAAATTAAAATTTAGCGACGGGGTGAACCCTATCACTAAAAAATAGAAAAAAAATAAAGAATTAAAATTTAGCGACGGGG
This sequence comes from Diospyros kaki, assembly GCA_036245055.1. Taxonomy (NCBI): domain Eukaryota; kingdom Viridiplantae; phylum Streptophyta; class Magnoliopsida; order Ericales; family Ebenaceae; genus Diospyros; species Diospyros kaki. The sequence goes on along the minus strand of BSEG01000011.1, from coordinate 24,379,450 downwards.
TCAACCCCGTTACTAAAAAATAAAAATAAATAAATAAATAAATTAAAAATTTATTAAAAAATTTTACATTTAAACATATCATAATAATTTTTACTAACATTAATGTTAGTAAAAATTAAACTAATAATTTTCTAAATATATTAAAAATAAAAATCAAAATAAAAACATAATTTTTCAGTACTATTATAATAATTAATAAATTTTTATTTGAATTAATAATGAAATAAAATTAAAATTAATATTCATTTCCCTTTACTAACACTAATATTAAAATTAAGATCTTTAAATAAGTTTGACAAATTTTGGTGTATAAATATAATTTTGAAATATTTATAACAGAATACTATAAATATATTTTATATACATCAATAAACAAGAAGGCTTCCAGATCAGCTGGCTTGCATGCCAAACTTGATCATGAGAGGTTGGAGGTTCGAATCCGGTAGAAGAGGTTTAGATAATAGCTGGGAGTAATCTCCTAGCGCTGCCACGTGGCGAGTAGAGACGTGGCCATGTGGCGTAATGAGAGGAGGCTAGGGCCTGACGTGCGTTGAATTTTGAATTTTTGGGTTGAATTTAGCGATGGGGTCAACCCATCGCTAAAAATTAAAAAAAATATAATTTAGCAACGGGCTCAACCCCATCGCTAAAAAATAAAAAAATAAATAAAATTTAATAAAAAAATTAAAATTTAGTGACGGGGTTAACCCCGTCACTAATTTCGTCGCTGATTAGCGACGGGTACAACCCCCGTCGCTAAAAAAATTCTGTCATTAACCCCATCGCTAAATTTCAGCAACGTCATTTTTATCGATGGAAAGGTACCCGTCACTAAATCCGTCGCTAAAAAATTTACCGACAGATTTTGATGTTTTAGTGACAGAATTTTTCATAGCTAAAACGTTGATTTTTTGTAGTGCAAGATTAGATCTGATATGAAAACCACTTACCATGAAATCGGATCTGAAAACGGTGGGGCTTTTCAGATCTGATTTGAACAAGGCACTACCTAGGAGCCAAATAAGGCTTTGATACCAATTGTTACGGAAAAACTACAAAACAGAAAAGGTTAGTCAGACCAAAATCAAACCAGATTTAATCGAAAGTAAAGATTGCAAGAACATAATGTAAAACTTCCTATTTCGGCAACAATGGCAGTCACAAAGACTGCTCCAAGGCTTAGATCTGGAAGAAATCGTTCACCACTTTGGTAACGCCAACAAATAGGAACCACAAGCCACAACGAAGCCCCCAAAACGTAAGCCCAGAAAACCCCAACTCCACTCGGCTGAACACAAACGAAACACTCTCTCACCCAAATGATCAAAGCCAAACATAGTAGGTTACAACAAAAGGTGGATCAGTCACAAAAATGGTTGGTCAAAAGCACAAAGCTAAGAGAGAAAACTTACCAATAAAAGAGACCTAAGTCTCGAATATGAAGATGTTGCAATCGACATTGAAGGATCACCTTTCGCTCACAAGGAAAGGCGGTTGCACAAATGGAAGGATTGATCAACCTAAAGAAGTCAAGAAGAACTTCATCACAATCGATTGAACATGGAAAGAGAAAGGGAGCAATCGACCAAGAAAGGAAACGCTAAAAGGAGGGGCAAAAGATACCCTTTTATATGAGGGCTTAAGGGCTAAGAGAAGTGGGCTTCTCCCACTTGAGCAAATGGGCTGAGGTCCATTTGTCCTCCAAAGTGGGGATAGGACTTGTGGCCTGACTTCTAAAATAGGCTACCTAAAAGTGGTGATGGATTTTGGTTCTTCAATCTTGGATTGACGCCTATAAAGATAAAACTCATCCAAAAAATCATCATAACCTTGGGTCTCATTAGGAAACACAAAAACCAACAGAAACTAGATATAGTCTAAATAGATGAGTCATCATTAGATATTTTTATTTTCAATCCCATGGAATAATTTATTCTTCATTATCTTTGAATAAAGAATTTAACCCTTTAATATAGAATGCACCTAGATAAAAAAATGTCAAATTGAGGAAAAACAAATTCAAATAAGATTGTTTACATTCTAAGGTCATTGCAAGGTTTGCCCTTTGCTCATTTATGACAACTTTCATCTTTGTGTTTCCACTAATGCTTTTTTGTTGTTTGAATCTATTTTTAGATGCTACTGATTCTCTTGCTTGTGAATTTTGCAAGGTCTCTGACAAGATTGTCCCTTGTATCTCTCATCTTTCTTGAGGAGTCCCTTTGTTGTTATCATTGTAAGGACCAAATTTCTCATACATCATATTTTCCTGAGGAATGGTGTTGGCTTCAATAGATGTTTTTCTTTAGAATTAATTTTCTTTCCACATTGCATATTTGAGGCTGTTGTGATTACTTTTCTAATGTGAGCGTGTACCTTTGCTTCTTTGTGTTTTTTTATGGGGTTTGCCCCGCTAGTCTTTTGTAAACATTATCAGGCTTTTTTCTTTTTAATGCAGTTTTCATTTATAAAAAAAAAATAATCTCCCATTTTTTTATGATGGCAAAACTTTAATATAAACAGATTTTTAACAATATTCTTATTCTTCCCCTTTTTATCATTATTAAAAAGGGTAAACTTTCTCCATGATTTCTTCTCCCCCTTTTTATCATTATCAAATCAATTGATGGGTGACAATCCGAAAATAGTTGAAACACTGAGTGCCATATGAGAGAAAATCTACAAAATCAAAATTATATCATTACTAATGTCACCACAAACTTACAAGAACACTACAATGTGACATTTTATTTGCTAAAAGATTTATATGCCAAAGTTTCCTAACTAATTTTTGTAATTTTAATTTTAATCAGTGAATCAAGGGTTGTTTTTATTTTTTTCAATAGGATAAAACTGTAATAACGCCCAAATTTTGCATATGTATTCCTAGATTGAAGGCATTTCTATCATTTTTATAATAAATGGAAGCGTCAATTGTACATGGGATCTGAATTTTTGTTTATTAGTTATAATTTTTTTCAGTTTTATCCATTTTTCAGTTCTATGTACTCCTAGATTGAAGGCATTTCTATCATTTCTAGATGTGTGCCCTAGGTTTCTGTTGAAGATTGGTTAAAATTAAAATTATAGTTGTTGATGGTTTGAGTGGGTGTTGAAATTCCAGTGCTGCATTGAATTGAATGAATGCTTTATGTCAGTTTGATTTTTTTAGTTTAATATTAGTTTTTTATGGCGTAGTGAGTCTAGTGACAACGAATATCTTTTTCTTCACCGAGAAATCTCATGATGCAGTTTGGTTAAATCGATTTGGAAGATGTGTGTCGGTTAAATTGGATTTTTGTTTATATTTGGTCCGGTCTGGTTTGGTTTTTGGGCTGTGTTTTTAGTTCGATTCTCAGTTCGGTTAGTTTAAAGTCTAAATTGGTTAGTTCGGTTTCAGTTATTTCGGTTAGTGTATCAAGTAGATTCAGTTCAATTCGGTTTAATTATATCCTTAAGTTCAGTTCGATTCAATTAGCTAAAATCGAGCAGTTCGGTTCGGCTATAACCGAATGCTCACCCCTAACCCTAATTAATAATGTAACAGCCCACTTCTTCAGGGCGTGTTATGCCTTAGAAAATTTGGTCATTTTTTTTTTTTATCATTACATTATCCCGAAATTCCCTAAGACCTTATCTAGTGCGAGATATCTACACTAGAAAATAAATACAAAGCGGAAGCTGAATCGAACCTGCTCATGGCAATGCATATAATAATAACTGGACATGGCATTCATTACAAAGTTAATTCATAAGCGTCTGACAATAAATACAATGTACATAATTCTTAAACTACTCATATTACAACATAACATGGTACATTTACTCGCTTCTTGACGTCTCGCGTCACTACACATCACCAATCTCGGAATCATCTCTGTAAGTCCCGACTGGAGCGTTGAATGTTCCAGGGGCGAACCCAAGTTAGATGATGAACCATCTAAGTAAGGGTATATAATGCTATGTCATGAGTGTATGCAATGTCATACATCGTAGGTGTCAACTGCACCCCTCATTCTACCTACCATTTTAGCGGCCACCTCTTTCGAAGCCGAGGTGTATGGGTGCACCCTTGGTAAGGCAGCGGTGCCAGTTCTACTCCCTACGACCTCATATGCGTGTGATCGATGATATCAACGTGTATTTATGCATTTCATAGTCATGTATGTAGTCTACGTGATGGATACATATCAGGGCATGTCAATATGATGAAAATATTTTCGAGAAAATACCACTTACCTTCTCAAGTTTATTGGGCTAACTCGATATCCGTGCCTCACCTCAATTTGCGTGCCAATCTCAAAATTTGCACGAATCTCTTCAACTTCAGCTTCAAAGTATCCTAATCACCATAATTATTTAAATAAACATTAAAACCTATTTTTCTATAATTTCTGGCATTTTCTATAATTTTCTCTCTATTTCTTCCTATTTTTCTTCAATAAATCTAGATTAAATATTTCTAAAATATTTTCTCAAATATTTCACTACGAAAATTCATAAAATAATATTCTTGAATTTCTAGAATTTTCTAGGGAATTTTACTCACCTTTACTCAACATCTCCGATTTTCTCAATATGCGTGCCCTATTCTTGAAATGCGTGCCCGGGCCATTTTTCTCGCCAAAATCTCCAAGATATTACTAAAACATAATTTCCTATTTTTTAGGATTTTTCTAGAATTTTTTCCATCATTTTTCTATTTTCTTTTCTTTTCTTTCTTTTTTCTTTTCTTTTCTTTTTTTCCTCTGCTACTGTTCATCATCTCCTTCCTCCATCTACGAGCGTGAACCAGCCTTCTTCCTCTTCTTTTTTGTTTTTTTTTTCTTCTCTTCTTCATTCTTTTTCTTCTTCTTCTTCTTCTTCTTCTTCACGACCTACGCCTTTGCTCCTTCTTCCTCTCGGCCCTGCCATGCACGCACAGCGCCAGCCACCACCGCCGCATGCTGCTGTCTCAACCAGCACCGCCTAGAAGCTTTACTGCTGTCTCCATCACGAACTGCCGCCAGCACCATGCCCGCGACATCTCGGAGCAGCCTCCCCTGCTTGCGTCGGCCTGCTGGAGCTTGCGGCCATGGCTGCCATGGCCGCAGCTCAGCTACTTTCGGCCGCTTCTCGAGCTTCCGCAGCCTCCGTTGATTGCTGCGCCACCATCAGCGAGCTGCACCTTGCCGTGAACCACCACGACCCACTCCCTTGCCTCACTCGGACTTGCGACCATGGCTGCTTGAAGCTTGCGGCTATGGCCGCTTGCTGCCACCAATTGCCTCTCCCTCTTGCAATCTCATTCTCTTTCTCTTTCTCTCGGCTTTCTTATTCATGCTTCTCCATTGGCCAACACCCCCTGCCTATTTATAGGTAGTGACTGAACGTGCATATATAAATGTATATACATCACATTAATTGCTTCGTCAGCTTAAATCTTGCTGCATATCTCCCTTAAATCCCGCTGCCATTCTCTTCCTCAATTCTTGTTGCCATAATCTCTCCATTTTATAGCCGAAATCTCAGCCATAAAAGCTTCACAGAAGCTGGCGATCCATTGACGCCCACTACCCATTCATGCCCACACGCGCACATGCATCTATATATATATATAAAATATTTATTACATTTTAATTTAAGAAAATTACACGTTAAATCTCAATTTTCATCCCTATTACACTTGTGCAATTCTTTAATTGTAACCATGCCCTTATATCTTAAATTAATTTGTATTACAATACCGAAAATTCACAATTAATAACTTTAAAGTTACTTGATTTGGACGATTTTGCCCCAGTGTTGACACTGGGCTATCGTTTCATTCCAAAACCATTGAAGGGTTGTTCGTTACGCAAAATCGAAGTCTCCCTAGCGTTCCGTTGATTTTTCAGGAGCCTTCTACAACGATTCAGTTTTACAGCCTAAATGATAGCTGTATTTTAGCTGTACCGAAAACTGTTTCGAATTCGATTTCTTTCGATACCATAAATCCTATCTCGATACGCTCGACGAGACCATATAATTTTCCTTAGACAATTTCACTCTGAGACATTCCCTGCAGTTGATTCGGTACCTGAAATTGATATAAAATTAATTTTTCAGTATTCTAAATTCATCGAAATGACGTGGCAACCTTATCTAAACATGGGGTATTACAAATAAAACTGTTTGTAATAAATAATAATACTGTTTCTATCTTGTGACACAAAACAAGGCATACTTATATTTATTGGCTATTAATTACTTCTTAATATATAGTATCTCCTGTTGACTAAAGATAATATTCATCTTTTAGTCAATAGGAGATAGTAAATAGTCAATAGGAGATAATATTCATCTTTATTTTGTGCTGCTAAGATTATGAATAATTATCGAAATTGTCAAACAATTTACACAATAATAGAAAGAATTGGCACGTGCTTAGACCAAAATTAGCGACTGAGATTGTAGGGAGTTCAAACACGACTGTTTACTTTAGAATTCTTAATATATTAGTAAATGTATCATTCAATGTATGTAAACGTAATCGTAATTAAAAATAACAGAACACTTGAACGGGTGATGACCGCCATGATCACATCCAAAATCTTATTTGCCAACGTACACGTACGTACGTGTTGTAGACAGCTCGTTGAATAATTACACAACATAGAACTATTTTTACCGATCTAATTTGATTTCACTGCTATGGATGAAATGCTATGCCATTTAGTTTGAAAATGCTTATTCAAAACATTAGAATATGATGAATGCACGGAGATAAAGCTCAAGCGAGGGAAACATCAACCTCCAAGAAAAACCAAAAACAAAACAACGCCTGAAGAACAAGACTGTCAACTAAACACAATAAACAATAAGTCAACAATCAACACAGAAGCCTCCAAAGACATCGAAATCAAACCCACACTAGAGCCTAAAATTAAATCAAACAAACAACAATAAAGGAAAAACAAATTAATATTCCAAGGTCTTAGTTGATCATCCAACCATCAACTAAGACCTTGGAAAGGAGACGAGAAATAGAGATGTGATAAGGTTGTGAGCTGGAAGAGAGAGAAAGAGAGAAGATAATAAGTGAAGATGCACAAGAAAGTCCTATAAGAATTTAGGATCGAAAATAAAGCACAATGAAACCATTAAACATACAAAAGAACACAAAAGATTTATGTAAAAAATCCAAATTAGAAAAAATTACAAGTAGAAATAACAAAATATCACTATGATAATATTATTACAATAATTTTAGAGTATTGGTCACTCATTTATAAATCTATCATAGGTTCGATCAATGAGGAAAGATGATTGGAAATAGGGGGCTAAACAATGGGGGTTGAAGTGGAAGAGGGGAGAGCCAATCGAGCAAGGCGTTGGAGAAAAATCGATCGTTGGAGTCATCGACGAAAAATGATTATCTACTCCTTGACCATAAACCCGAGGTTGAGAGAAAAAGAGAAAATTAATTATATCCCTTATGATATTTTACTCCTTACGTAGAATTTAATGTCTTTATTTCATGTGTATAAATAGTATTCTCATACCCTTAATTAAACCTTTAAACATTTTATATTTTTTTAATCAATTACTAATTAAAGAATAAATTACAATAACTATTCTTGAGTTTTCCAAATTACAAAAAGTACTTGGCCCATGAGCTCACATTGTGTAGCTAGGCCAAACCCAAGGCACAGGTTAAGCCAAATGGGTCAACCCATTTTTTGTGGAAAATAAAAAAATTTTGAAAAAATTTATGTATTTAGATTTTTTAAGGTAATTACAAGATATAATTTTTTTTGTCGAAATTCAAAATGTGAAGTTGTGAATTCTATATATATATATATATATATATTATTGAATAGGTTAAAATAAATGTATATATTACTATTAGCTAATTTAAATTTTAAACACACTAAGTCATTGATAATTTTATATATAATTATATGTTATGTTAATAATTAAACAACCAATTGCAAGAAAGTAAAATGCACTTGAAGAAGTTCATTAAAAATTATATGATTCTCGTAACTTTTTATAGGAACTATCAACCTTACCTAATTATTAGCTTTTTACAAGGGTTAGAAAACTTTTATGAATCCTTCTTCACAGCTAGATCCCTACCTTAAACCTGAGTTAATACAACAATAAATAAAAATTCTAGACCTTTTTGATTATTGAGTACAAAAAAGAATGCACAATATTGGCTTTGCAATTGTTGCAACACTTCCTTTAGTTGTTATGCTCATCTTTACTTGCTTCATCTACTAACTCAATCATTTGTTGTTCGAATTTCAAATCAAGCCAAAAGAAAAACCACATTTATAGTGTTTTTGCTGACAATCTTGCCTTTTTGGATCCAACACTGTCACATGCAGAGAAAAACAGACTCCAATGATATTATGGACACTAAAAGGATTAGTACATTGCGGACCATGAAATCCAAAACTGAATATGTATATTGGTTTCAACAGCAACGAGACAAAACATTAAAATTATTAATTTCATCTTTAGAGAAACCATCTCCCTATTTAAATAAAAATCTAATTCCTTAAATGCACCAATTGTTATTTTAGTAGGTGCCTTTGTTGATCTTTTGTTTCAGAGTTCCTTTTGATATTCCCTATCTAAATGCACCCATACTATCTTCCCTAGGTTTTAAACAATTCTAATACAATTTATGCATTTAACTTATTAATTAAGTCCCTAGCTCGCATCTTTCTATAATCAACATCTATTTTCAAAACGTCACTAAAAGGGTTCACTACAACAAAAATGATTTGTTGACGCATATTTTTTAGGGCATTTTTTAGAAAGTGTCTTCTAAAATACCATTTTAAGGCACAATCTAAAAAAGTGCCCTAATATAATAATTTTAATGAGGCACAACAATTAAGTGCCCTATAAAATACCATTTTAAGGCACAATCTAAAAAAGTGCCATAATACAATAATTTTAATGAGGCACAACAATTAAGTGTCCTATAAAATACCATTTTAAGGCACAATTTAAAGAAATGTCCCAATAAAACAATTCTAATGAGGCACAATAATAAAATGTCTTAATAGACAAATATAAGTGTCTTAATAGATAAATCTAATAGGGGCATAATTTTTGAAATGCCCCATTAAAATAAGTCTAACAAGACACTCTGATAAAGTGCCCTAATAGACAGATCTTAAGTGCCCCAATAGAATAATTCTGATGAAACTTAGATATACTATAAAATAAACATAGGCACATATATTAATAAGATGATGTGTAGATTAGGTGGTCACGCGTGTGCAAGAAGAAAGAAAGGTTCAGGATTCAAACTGAGAGAGAAGTAAGCTATAGTTAAGAGAAGGCTTTGTGGGGGTATGAAAAATAAATTTATAGTAATTTTTTAGGCATTTTTAAGTGTCGCAACAAACTTAAATTTATAGTTATTTTTGAAGCATTTGTAAGTGCCTCAATACGTTTTTGGGGCACTATTACACGCGGCATTATTATTAGTACCCTAATAGTTAAAATGCCCCAGTAAACTATCTATTAAAGCATTTTTAAATGCCTCTTAATCCAAAATTTGTTGTAGTGGTCTAAGATCTTCGTCAAACATCCACTTTTGTGAGATCTAGCTATTAGGTAGAGTGATGGAATAATCATCTCCTATTATATTTTAGATTTGCTTCCATTGGTGCAAGAAATGACGTTTTCTTTTTTTTCTTTTTATTTTTTGTGCTTTATATTCTCAAAAACATTGTTCTATAATGAATGTTTCTCGTAAAAGAAAAATAAAAACTATGTTGTTGGAAATGATGGATCTAGGGAAGGGCTAGCCCCTAGATTCATAGGTTATTTTAGCCCCACTTCTCCCAAATGGAACAGATTCACAGGGCATATCTAGGGAAGGGCTAAGACTGCCCCTAAATCTGCCCCTGGTTGTTGGGTATTTACAACCTTAGAGTATAAGCATGATAAGATGAAGATATTCAAGTTGAGACAAATTAGAATATAAAATAGTTGTGAAATATTATATTGATTTAGCGTTAGATTGCCTATAAGTTATTTATCTGGTATTTATTTGATTATTTTGCATCTAGCTAGCAACAATCAAGTAGAAATGGTACACTATTATAGGCAAAGCTCAAATATGTTGATGCATAAAAAAGAAACAATCTATAGCATACAGTAGTAGTCCATTATTCAAATGATTTTTGAGAAAAGAAGGGGGAAAGTTGTCCAGCAACTCCAATGCCATAGTCAAGGATAAGCCTCAATGACAGACTTAATTCCCAAAGCTCAAGTGATTTTTGTTGGGTATCCAGAGATCATTATCAATGAAAGAAGAGATAAATTTGAGAGAAAAATGAATCTATATCATCGAAATAGAATCTATAGAAGATTTACACAAACTCTTTCTATCTCAAAAACCTCTCACACTTTCTAACCTTTCTATCTCTCTAGATACTCTCAACCTGAGATATACAACACAAGAAGGGAGAGGGTATTTGTAGCTAGGTGATCCAAGGGTTACCTAACTTGCTGCCAAAGTAATGAACAGTGGCTGGACATCTTCAAATCTCTTAACTTGTTGTCAAAGTAATGAACAGTGGTTGGACATCTTCAAATCTCCCCCTCCAGCCATATCTGGATTAATTGTTATCTGACAAGCATCCCAACTATGTCTTTACATAGCTCTAGCTTTTCTCGAGTAACAACATTTGTTAACATGTCAGTTGGATTCTCCTTCGTACGGATTTTTACTAATCTTAATAGATGTTGATCCATCACTTCGTGTATCCAATGATAACGAATATTACGGGAATGATACATTGAATTCTTGCTTAAATCCAGAGCACTTTGACTAGCACAATGTATCTTATAATCCTTTTACATGATCCCTAGTTATTGGAGAAAACGCTTTAACCATAACATTTCTTTCCTAGCTTTTGCTATTGCAATATATTTAGCTTCTGTTGTGGATATATAGAGTAACACACTTCTGCAACCTTGATTGCCATGAAATGACTCCCACTGCTAAAGTGTATAGAAATCCTGAAGTAGATTTTCTACCATCAAGATCTCCTGCCATATTTGTATCTGTATATCCTTCCAAGATTCGATCAATTCCCCTGTAGCAAAGACACATTTTTGGCGTACCATTTAAATACTTGAGAATTCATTTGATTGCCTCCCAATGTTCCTTTCCAGGGTTAGAGAGAAAATGACTTATTGTGCCCACTACGTGAGCAATATCTGGTCTGGTACATACCATTACATGCATCAGGCTTTCCATTACTGAAGAATATGTGAATGATTACATCTTCTCTCTCTTTCTTGGATGAGGGGAACAAACTCTTACTCAACTTATAGTGATAGGCTAATGGAATGCTTACCGATTTGGTATTGTGCATATTGAACTTCTTGATTACCCGTTCAATGTACTTGTCTTGAGATAGACATAACCTCATGTTCTTCTTATCTCGAACTATATGCATTCCTAAAATCTGTTGAGCTGGTCCTAAGTCCTTCATGTCAAAGGACTTGGAGAGTTCCTTCTTCAGCTATTTTATTTTTGTTGCATCTTGTCCCACAATCAATATATCGTCTACATATAGTAGAAGAGCAATGAAGTTCTCACAGGAAACCTCTTAATATACACACACTGATCTGCAGCTATTCGCTTGTAACCTTGACTCACTATGCACGAGTCAAATTTCTTGTACCACTGCCTTGCTGCTTGATTTTGACCATACAAGCTCTTCTTTAGCTTGCAAACGAGATTCTTACTTGAAACCTCAAAACCTTTTGGCTACTATATGTAGATTTCTTCATTCAAATCTCCATGAAGAAATGTTTTCTTAACATCCATCTATTCAAGCTCTAGGTTCAAACTAGCTACCAAGGCAAGAATGACTCTTATTGAAGTCATTTTTACTACTGGTGAAAAAATCTCATCAAAGTTAATTCCCTTTTTTTGCAAAAATCCTTTGACTACCAACCAAGCTTTGTGTTTCACCAACTTTTCGTTGCCATCTTTCTTCAGCTTGAACACCCATTTGTTTTTCAAGGCCTTTTTCCCTTGTGGAAGATTGACTATCTCGTAAGTATGATTTTTCTACAAAGATTCCATCTCATCTTGCATTGCTATCAACCATTTTTCTTTATCCTTATGAGATAAAACTTCTGAAAAATTCTCTGGTTCCCCATCTTCAGTAAGTAGAATGTACACAGATTATGGATATCTTGTCGATGGAATCTGACCTTGTTTAGATCTACGAACTTCTGGGTTAGGAGGTTCACCATCATCTGATTCTTGTGGTGGTCCTACAACTTCTGGTGAAGGGGTTATGGCTCCCCTTGCTCAACACCGTATGCTTCTTTCTCCTCTTCTGCTTCTGGTATTTCTTCAGGCACCAAATCATTATATGTGGCAAACTGTGTTGGTGCTGGTTTTGAAATATCTTTATGGGTACTAGAATCTAAATTCTAAGACACTATGGGCTTTTTAAAGTCTTTTATCGTCTAGCTTTCATGGAACACTACATCTCTTTTTCTGATCACCTTCTTCTCCTTTGGGTCCCATAACCTGTATCTGAATTCCTCATCTCCATAGCCTATGAAGATACATGGGGTTGTCCTTGCATCGATCTTTTGTCTAAGCTCCTTGAATACATGTGCAAAAGCTAAGCAACCAAATACTCTCAGGTGAGAATAGGAGGGGTTCTTACCAGACCACATTTTCTCCGAAACTTCAAAATTCAATTGTGTTGATAGTGATCTGTTGACTAGGTAGCAAGCAGTTCTATCTACTTCTCCCTAGAATGGCTTTGGCAGCTTAGCCATTTTGAGCACACTTCTGACAGTTTCCATAATAGTTAGATTCATTCTCTCGGCTACACCATTATGTTGTGGGGTGCGTGGGACAGTCTTCTCATGTCGGATGTTGTGTCTCTTGTAGTAGGCATCGAACTCCTTGGAAGTGTATTCGCCTCCATTATCTGACTGAAGGCACTTCAACTTCTTTCCTATTTCACACTCTACCTGTAACGACCCGTTTAAATGGGTCTTAGATGATATTTTCATTTTTGAGTATAGAGCATTTCATATGGGTCTAAATTGTGATATGCAATTATATAAAAATAAAGTGATATTTGTGGTTTAATTTTTGCTTGAAAATGAATTATTGTATGTGTGATAATTAAGGCATAAAATGGTGGTTTTAAAGTGGGCTTGAACCAAGGGTTTATAACCCAAAGAAAGTGACGAGTTAAGTAGTTTCATGGGCCTAACATGGATGGGCTTTTGAGTGGGCTTGGGACATTTATAAGTGGCCCTTTGCATACATATATATGTGCGTGTTAATTGTGTGTGAAAATTGGTGGTTAAAAGAAAAGGAATAAGGAAATGGAAATAAAGGCTAAAAGTCCATAATGGGCTTCATAAAGTAAGTGTTGTGTGTGTAGTGTAAGGGTCAATTGTGGAATAAGAGGAATGTAGTTGGTGATTTTGGGTGGCTAGCGAGAGGGTGTCCATACCCTCTTGCTTCCTTTGCAATTTTCCTTCCTCTTCTTTTGGCTCTCTCAGTAGTTCTTTTCCATCATCTTTTTCATTTTCTTCTTCCAATTGTTGTGGTAAAAGTAAGCTCTCAAGGTAGGAAGGGTTGAAAATCTTGAAGTGCTTTTCATTCTCTTAGTTCTTCATATAAAAGGCAAGCATTCCTCTCCATTTTTTCTATTTTGATGCAAGTTATATTCATATGAGTGATCCAAGTTACGTATATTCATATCCTCAAATGGTGTTTGAAAAGCTTGAGTTAAATGGTTGGCTTTCATCTTTTCTTAAAAGTGAGTTTCTTTCTAGGAGGTCCATGGGTCTTGTTTTTAAGTCTCTATGGGGCTTGTTCTTCCCCATTTTTCTTTCATGGAATGGCAACTTGGGGGTTATGAGATGTTCCATGGGTGTTTGTAGGTGTTTTTGTATGCTTTTGGTGCATTTCGGGTTGCACCGAGTCGACTTGGTTGGGGGTTAAGTCTACTCGGCCGAAGCTTGTGTTTTTTGGGTCTTTTTAGCCGTTTTCGGCCAAGTCGACTCATCCAGGAGGTCAAGTCAACTCTGGCCAAGTCAACTCGGATTTGCCATCGAGTCGACTTGGCCGTGGTTTTGACTACTCTATGCATGCTTCGCTTTTTTGGCCATAACTTTTGACATAGAACTCGGAATTGTGATCCGTTTGAAGCATCATAAACTGAACTTTGAGAGATTTTATTTGATATATAATATGATATATTTTAGTTATGGTTTTAGTGGTTTAAGGCTTTCCTAAATCTATATTACCCATAACAGTTATGTTTTGGGAAGTTGTTACGTTATGTTTTTGGTTGGTATGTCCACAGAAATCTCTTATATTTTGTGATGCATTGCTATGATTATCTTAGTACCTCTTAATATTATTTTGGTACAACGGCTAAGTTCTGCAAGTGTGAGACGGGATATCCCATTGAGTGCCTGGCGCGGGTGAGGTGGCCATAAACCCAACGGGTGATGCTCCTGCCACTGTGGTGGCTGATGGATTTTGATATATATATGTATGCATCCAATCATGAATGTGGAAGCCTAGAGGGCTAATGTGGCACATGTATTTTCTATCATTATATAAAATTGCATGAGCATGAGTTGGTGGCTTCTTGTGCTATGAGCCACATATGGGAAAAATGAGTTTTATGCCATTATTCAAATTGTGCAAATATCGCTCTATGAGTTGCATGTGTGCCTTGTTACTAAGTAAGGAGATACCAATTATTGAGGTATTAATGATGTAGAAGGCATGATTAAATGTTTTGTTCTAAATGTTGGGTAGTGGTATTCCATTGATTCCTATCTTATGCATGCCTTCAGGCAATGATTGTATCATCATCTATTTTTGCTATATTGTGCTTGCTGAGCCTTGTGGTTCACTTGTTTGCTTGTTGTCATTCGAGGTAAGGGACAATGTATAGCAGAAGGGGAGTCTAGTGGTGCTTGAAGTTGATTTTTAGACGTGTATAGAGACCTCCCCTGACCTAAAGATTTTTGGGACTTGTGAGAAGGGCCGGTGTCAAAGATTATTTTCTTTTGTATGTTGTTGGAGCCCTTGTTTATTTTGAGAAGTGTATGGCTTTTAAAGGCTTAAGAAATGTTGTAAGAATGATTATTGCTCATATTAGAAGTGAGTTGGCTTGTAATATAAAGTTTTTTTTGGATATGTTTGTTATGTGTTCCATTTTGAAAGGACCTTCTTTCGGATGTCCTATGCTAGTGGGTATATCTTGAAGCGGGCCCTGACATTACCATGGTATGAAATAGTTTAAAGTAATCAAATACTTGGTCCTTTGTCTTTATGAAATACACCCACACATTTCAAGAAGCATTATCAATGAATGTCAAAAAATAGTTCTTTTTGCCTAATGATTCAGCCTTCAGAGGACCGCATACATCAGAGTGTACCAAACTGGGCAACTTTGATCTTCTTGTTGAGGAGTAACTGAAAAAGACTCTATGTTGTTTGCCAAACAAGCACTGATTGTAAGAATTTGGAGCATTATTTTTGGCAATAGTAATGAGTTCCTTTTTTTCGAGGGTAGACAAACACTTCTCACTCATGTGACCAAGTCTCTAGTGCCACAGATTCTAAGAAGCCTCAATTTCTACTATGTTGAGGTTGTTTGAACATATCTTCACATGAGTCTTGTATAATGTTCCACAAATATGTCGTCAAGCGACTACCATGGCACATTTTATCAACTTCCATGTTCCATTGCTAAATTGATTGCCATAACCTTGTTTGTTAAGAGCTACTCCCAAAAGTAGATTCAGTTGAAGATCTGGCACATGTCTAACATCCTTCAAGGTGATTATGCTCCCCACGTTTGTTCATATCTAAACATCACCAATTCCAGCGATCTCAGATGAATTGAAATTTCCCATCTTCATTGTTTCAAAATGACTAGCTTTGTATGTTGTGAAGAAATCTTTATGGGGAGTCACATGGTAAGATACTACAGTATCTACCACCCATTCTATGTCTTCTCTTGAGACATGAAGGCATGTCTCATCATGGATGGAATAGTAAGCTACCTCTCCATGGATATTAACTAGTGTTTCTCCATCCTTATTCTTCTGCTGGGAATTGGCTTGACCTTACTCTTGTAGCAATTTTTGGCAGTTTTTCTTTAAATGGCCGTCAATACTATAGTGGTAGCACTTGTATGTCGGCTTTCTTCCATCTGTGGATTTGCCTCTACTTTTTGTTACAAGGGCATGAGTCTGGCTTGTGCTCATGTCCTTTCTTCTAGCTTATTCATTGAATAGGGCATCCTTAACCATGGACATCGTAAGTTTTACATCTGGGGTTGAATAGCTGAGAGAGACTACTAACGTCTCCTAACTGTTAGGAAGGGAACTAAGAAGTAAGAGCGCTTGTGTTTTATCCCCAAGCGGCATTTCTATAAACGAAAACTGGTTTACCAGGCTCTAGAACTCACTAGTGTGCTCGGCAACTGAAGTTCCACTACTTAGCTTCAGATTAACTAATCGTCTTATTAACATGGCTTTGTTTTGAGTGGTCTTAGCCTGGTACATGTCCTTCAGCTTCATCCAAAGGGCGTATGCTTCTGTCTCTTCTGCTACATGGTGAAAGACACTATGATCAATCCATTGTCGGATCTGACCGGTAGTTTTTCTGTTTAATTTCTTCCACTCTGCTACCTTTAAAGGATCAGGGTTTACACCTATTAATTCCAAGGGATCGTACAAATCTCTATAACTGAGGAGATCTTCCATCCGAGGTCTCCATAGTGTGTAGTTGGTGGAATTGAGCTTTTATCATAGCTCTTGATGATTATGACTCCTCAATTCAAATAATTTGTTCAAAATCAAAGTTGAATATTCCAAAATAGAATGCACTGTTGCATCTGGAAGGGTCAAAAATAGGTGATTTGACTATTTTGGGTCAAATTCTAATTTGTGAAAAATTCAGGGGCTAAAGTGTAATTTCTAAAATTTTAGGGGCTAAATTACAATTTCATAAAGATTTAGGGGCTAAATTACAATTTTAGAAAGTTAAGGGGCTAAGTTGTAATTTTAGAAAGTTTAAGGGGTCAAACTATAATTCTAGAAAACTTCAGGGACCAACCTATAAATTTGCCAAAGTCCAGTTGTATGCTGATGTGGTAGCCATATGGCATTGACGTGGCAGACGATGTGGAAGCTAACGTGGTCGTCTTCAACCTCTAGCAGCACGTGTGGCGTCTAACACACATAAAGGCCACACGCAATTTTGTTGGCGCATTCGGGCTTCGTTCGAATGGCTGAAAATACCACCGTGCTCGTCTTGGCACAAGGATTCTGTTGAAATGATCAAAATACCAATTGGACGTGATCAAAAAATTCGAGTTTGAAGAACAGAGGCTCTGTTATTCAATTTCCTTCTCCAACACTCAAACTTGGTGCTCCAATTCCAGTTGTTGGGTATCCAGAGATCATTATCAACGAAAAAGAGATAAATTTGAGAGAAAAACGAATCTATTTTACCAGAATATAATCTACAGAAGATTTACACAAACTCTTTCTGTCTCAAAAAACTCTCACACTCTCTGACCTTTCTATCTCTCTAGATTCTCTTAAGTTGAGATATATAACACAAGAAGGGAGAAGGTATTTATAAGGGATCCAAGGGTTGCCTAACTTACTGCCAAAGTAATGAACAATGGTTGGACATCTTCAAATCTCTTAACGTGCTGCCAAAGTAATGAACAGTGGCTAGGCATCTTCAAATCTCCTAACTTGCTGCTTGATGATGGTTTTTGGGACCGACCACCACGTGCCACCTCTATGAATGGACCTTGGGAATAGAACCTCGGACTTGGCGATGTCGAACCTCGGTGATAGAACTTGCAAGACAATGGAGTGATGGGGCTAAGGTCCCCCGGGTTGACCCCGACGCTCAAATTAGTAGAGTAAATGCAGATCGTAATAAATGTAAGAGCTAGAGAGCTTTCCCATACCTGGTGAGGACCCCTGCTTTTTATAGGTAGGTCTGTTATAAGGTGCTCGAGATGGGCAGGCATGACTCCTGATGACCCAGGTCAAGTTGGAACGAGTCTCGTAGTCCGGTCCAGATTTCTCAGACTTTACTTTGGATTGTGGACTTGCCACGTGTCAGTCTCTCGGTCAATCCACGTGGCAAGCGAGGCCGTTAGCGCGTAAGGGTATTCTTGTAATTTTAGGTAGTACCACATCACTTGCCCCCCACTCCTTGAGCTAAGCTGAGAATCATGCTGGGTTGAGGAGTAACTTAATTTATGAGGTTATTTGACTGTAGATTTTTCTCGAAATGCGTAGGAGTATTTTTAAGTATGAGACAACCAAGCCCCAAACTATTGAGGTTAGTTTTTTCCGCCCTTCTCTTTTTTTTCTTCCTTTGCTTTTTCTATTTATATTATTTTTATTTTATTTTATTATTTTTTTATATTTCTTTCTTTATTTTTATTTTATTTTTTTTATTGTCTTCTTCCTTGGCCAGGCAAACCTCTGCCTGGCCAAGTTGGCATGGCTAGATCTCGGCTATGGCCTAGCGCTTGGCTCGGCTTGGCTAAGGTCGGCCAAGGCCGAGGCTCGACCTCGGCCATGGCTGTGCCTTGGCCGAGCTCGACCACGGCTGAGGTGCGGCCAGGACTGGCCTGGCCGCCCTTGGCCATGGCTGAGATGCGACTAGGACCGGCCTGGCTGCCCTCTCCTTGGGGCACTTGCCCTTTCCCTTCTCTCTCTCTTTATATATATATATATATAGATATATATTGGGTCAGCCATGGCCAACCCTTGGGGCTCTTGCCCCCTTTCATTTTTTTTTATTTGCTGTTGCTTGTTTTTTTTTAATATATATATTTATATATATTTTTGTTAATAGCAACAAAGTAAGCCTTAACTTGACTAACCTAATTCTTTTGGCTTTTTTGCCACAGGTGTGGTTCAAGATTTCCCAAGCTAAGCCAAGCCTTTTGAGCTCCCTTTAGCTTGTGCTCGATTGTGGTTTTCCTTCTCTGACCTTTGCCTTGCTTTAATTCGAGGATGATTTAGGGCTCTTGACCCTTGGATTTTAGCCACTTCTTCGCGAAGAAGAGTGTTGAGTTTCTTCCGACCATTAGTCCACCTTCGTCTTGGGGACGACCTAGGGCTCTTGACCCTAAGATTTTAACCATTCCCTTGCTGAAAAGGGTGTTGATTTTCTTCTGGCCA
Source organism: Diospyros kaki (assembly GCA_036245055.1). Lineage (NCBI taxonomy): Eukaryota > Viridiplantae > Streptophyta > Magnoliopsida > Ericales > Ebenaceae > Diospyros > Diospyros kaki. The sequence continues at coordinate 24,360,217 of BSEG01000011.1, read as the reverse complement.
TTAGTCCACCTTCGTCTTGGGGATGACCTAGGGTTCTTGACTCTTGAATTTTCGCCACTCACACGCGAATGAAGGTGTTGGTCTTTGACTTTTTCTGGCCATTAGTCCATCTTCAGCTTGTGGACGGCCTAGGGCACTTGACCCTTTGATTTTTGCCACTCCCAAGTGAAAGAGGGTGTTGGGCTTTGAATTTTTTCCTTTGCCATTAGTCCACCTTCGGCTTATGGACGACCTAGGGCACTTGACCCTTGGATTTTTGCCACTCTCACGTAAAAGAGGGTGTTGAGTTTCTTCCGGCCATTAGTCCATCTTCGGCTTGTGGATGGCCTAGGGCACTTGACCTTTGGATCTTAGCCACTCCCTCGTGGAGGAAGGTGTTGGACTAGAGTTTTTTCTTGGCTATTAGTCCACCCTGACTGGGGGACGGCCTAGGGCTCGTGACCCTTGGATTTTACTTTGGCTAAGTGTCAAACTTTGTGAGATCGCTATTAGATGGAGAGAATCCGAAGTTTATCCATTAGTCGTAAAAAAGAGTACAAAGAGGTTCGGGGAATTCCTCTCCCCATTTATAAAACTTCCTTAAGTTTTGGACATTCCAAGTATGCTTCAATGGCTTGCCTTCCATGTCTTCTAGTCGATATGCCACCCAGACTTAAGGATTCTACCACTCGATATGGTCCTTCCCAATTCAGAGTTAGTTTATTCGCGTCTCGAGGATGACTCACATTGAACCATCGCAATACAAGATCTCCTGGCATAAAACTCCTAGCATGTACTCGTCAGTTATAGTACCTAGCAATGCGCATGTTATACGCAGTTTGTTGAATTTGTGCCAGGTCTCGGAGCTCACCATCCCCAGCGGGCTGTTTTTCTTCTCTTCGGGGTGGTGTCCAACTTCGCTCTCTAAAGCAATCTCAAGTAGGAGACGTTCTCCTATTATCCAACTTGGACTCAACTTTACCCAAACTCGCGCCTTATTGGCCAACGAAATCCTGGAGGTAACCTTGCTTGATAAGCTCCTAAATCTCTTCTTTTAACTGGATGCAGTCCTCTGTAACATGGCCGTGGTCATGGTGGAATCGACAATACTTCTTTTTGCTTCGAGTATTGGGTGGAGACCTCAGCGATGGAGGACGCTGTAGATAATCCTTATCCTCTAGTGCCAGTAGAATCTCTGCTCGATTGGCATTGAGGGGAAAGTAACTGACCAGGCTGCCACGGGCACCCCCAAAACCCAGACGATCTTAGGTTCGAGAGGGGTGATAGTCCGTCTTCTGTTCCACCATTGGCTTTTTCTTCTCTTTTTCTCTTTCCTTCCTGTCAGGTTGTTCAGCCTGCTTTATCTTCATCATCTCTTCAGCGATGATGTACTTGTTAGCCTGGGCAAGGACTTATGTGAAGGTACGAGATGGAGTCTTGGCCAAGGACTGAGCAAATGGCCCAGCCCTCAAGCCATTATGGGGAGCCACCATTGCAATCCGTTTATCAAACTCGTTGATGCTCAACTCCTCCTCGTTAAACCTAGACACAAAATCCCTTAGGGACTCACCTTGGTTTTGCTTGATGTTAACTAGAGCCATAGAAGACTTCCGGTGGCGCTTTAAGGGAGCGTAATGGGCTAGGAAACAAGTCTTTAGCTCTCCCTAGCTGTTGATGGAATGATGGGGAAGGCAAGAGTACTAAGTCCTAGCATGACCTCCCAAAGTAGCCGGAAAGGCCCGACACCACGTCACGTCTGACCCCGATTTCACCAACATGTGAAAGGAGAAAAGCTCTACATGATCATAAGGGTATGTGTTTCCGTCATAGAGCTTGATGGATGGGATATGAAACCTCTCTGGATATCATGGATATCGTGTACTTTTCCATCTCTATCAGCCAATTCTCTGCCGCTACTGCATCTGCCCCACCCTTGAACTCTGGTGGATGTAAGGCCAAAAAGTTCCTCAGAAGTGTACCTCCAGAACTAACCTCGCTAGTCGGTCCTTCTGTGTGTACAGTCTGTCTGTCATCATAGTGCTCCCGACTATGTTGCCCCTTTCTCAACTGAGCCGCAGTCAATGCCTCAATGGCTCGGGCCATACTAGCCAAGGCACCCTGGACATCAGGACCTTCTTGTCGTCGTGCACTATCTGTGTCTCTAGGCGCCTCAGGCAGGGGAGCATCTTGCCTCCGTCATGGGCGACCACGTCCTCTGCGATTATTCATTGTTCCCTGCACAGTTAATAGATCTTAAAAAGACAAGGACCTAACTGATACAACATCGAAAATATCCTAACTCTACCCGACAACCTAGGTGTATAGGGCAACTAACACTAGATGACCCTAAAACTCGCTCTGATACCACCAATGTAGGACCCCAACCTAGGTCCCCCAGATTAGCCATAGAACCCGATCAAGTGTCCCGAATAATGAATACAAAACCTGTCATGCATGCATCTCACATTCGAATAAAGCTGATCATGAATCTGAAAAATCTGAAACAAAATCCAAAACACCGCATGCATAACAAAACACCACAGGCCCAACAAGGTTACATTTACAATCCCTAGCCAAAGACAAATCCAAACCACAACCCGCCACAGAAAACATTGTAATCCCCAAAGTCTCAGAGTTCAAGAAGCCATAAGATAAAGCTAACTCGACCTGCCCTGTACACCATTTACGGAGACATTAGACTTCACTAGGTCCATCCCCAATCTTACCCTTGCCCTTACCTGGAATGAAGAGAAGCAAAGGAATGAGTCACAAGACTCAGCAAGCTCATACAAAAGAACTGGACAACAACAGTAAGCACTATAGAGTACCCTGCACCTAACATGCAGTATCCATGCAAAGCATGTCCATGTCAACAAACAAATGCCAGGTATCTTGTGCATAAAAGAAATGCGCACATACAAAGTTCTGGGGCCCACAAAAGAAAACAATGGCGCCCAAACCCATGATATATACCTGAGTGAGCCAGTGCAGACTGAACCTGCAACTTGTAAAGAAAACCTCAAGTGGGAGCGACCTTACCGAGTCACAACACGCTAACCCAAAAGAACTCGCGTGTGTGGAATATAACCAGCGCGGTGTACCCAACACTGTCACAGCTGTGGTCTCAATCTCAATCAAAAGCCGGCATCAAACAACCAGTAAATGCACACATATAAAATGCAGTGGCACATGGGCAGAAACCTGATACAAGGCCCCCATAAAACCAAGCATCAAGTCACGCCCGCCCACATAAGCAAATACACTCAATGCAGTGCTCATGACTAGCTAACTATTGGATAAAATAAACAACAATGTATGCACGTGGCCAAACATTCAGTCACATGAGTCCCCCAATGAATGCAGCCCAAATCCCGACACACAATACCCTGATATGCAAGATGTCAAAAAGGTGGGTGACTGACAGTATTAGCTGCCCTGGATCGTCTGTGGCCAGTCATGATAGTCGATAGTTGGGCCCATATCACCAACCATCATCTACCAAGACGTAGCGGTCGACAACCAGTAGCTTAACACTCGTCACCATAATAGACCGCCCTCTTGGAGGGAGAACATGACCACACCTAGAGACTTGGCTAACCCTGAAACCAAACTTGGCCCTAGGGTGGATACTACCTCGAGGATAACCTAGCTTCATTCCACAAAAGAATAGGAGAGGAAACTAACTCTCCATTGAAACAAGAACAAGACCCAATTTACTATTCACGGTCAAGTTACTATTCACGACCCAGTTACTATTCACAACGCGATTACTAGTATCAAAACTTATCCCGATTGATCGTGGTTTAACCATATAAGGACAATGATGATTTACTAGCAATTGTTGAGGATTAAAAGGAGTAAAATAATAATAATAATAATAATAATAATAATAATAAATAATAATTATTATTAAAATCCCCCCAATCCTTACACTCACGGCCAAATGCCATCTTCTGCAGCCTAACATTCAACATTTAATATAAAATATATATATACACTCACTCTAGTTTTATCATTATAATATTATAACACACCCACAGTGATCAATTCCATCCTCCCACTCATGGCCAAAGGCTATTCTTGAATGCATGCATTCATTTGTTTATTAATAAATTTACATGCTCCAGCTTGCACTCAACACCTCTCGCTCTATGATGCACACGCTCACAGCACTCAAAACACCCACTGCACCTATATATATGTACACTCAAGCATGGTGATTTACACACACAGAACCTCTTGGCCAAGGGCCTTCTCCTGCACCTAACACTCAAACGCGCACACACATAGTGAACTCCTTGGCAAACGGTCTCCCTCTTGCTCGCTGCACACACCCACAAGGTTATATATATATATATCAGCACCCACATACACCCATATACACTTCCAACAAGCTCCTATGGTGCACAGCCCACCTGCTACAATACATATATACATATCCATGCTACATTTATCCAGCAGCAGGATATTATCCAGGCCATCCGCAAACCATTACCGAAGCAACGAAACTAAAGAAGAAACAAGAAGAAGATGAAGGCTACACACTCACGACTGGACCAGCACATACATATTTATATATATATACTTTATGCTTTCATCTTCTTTTTCTAGAAACTAAACTCACAGCACTCGCGTATATATATATATATACGCACAGCAACCATGGCAGAAAAACACCGCTCACCCACTCGCCAATAATTAACAAGGACTCGAGAGGGAGAAATGGAAAAGATGAGCTTGCATAATCAATGAAGGAGAAGAAGAATGGGACTTGCATAAGCAAAGGAAAGAAATGAGAATGCTTGCCTGATTCACGAAGAAGAAGACTCCAAAAGCTGCCAAACTCTCCTCCTTCTTCCTTTGTTTTCTTCTTCTCTCGGCACTCTGAAAATTCTTCGCCTAATCCTCACATTCTCTCTGTTTATATAAGCTGAAATTAGAGACAAGAGGAGACAGTAACTAGACAGCCTAGAAACTCTCTACCACCACTCTAAAAGTTGGGATTTTTGGTCGAGAAATAGCTTGGGAACTCGCTCCCAGAAGCACACGTTCAACTGATTTCAGAGAATACCCGAATGGCCGACCCAGATCCGGATTTGAGAGGATTTAATGAAAAGCGGATATTTCTGGACAGATTTGATAGGGTTTCGAATTTTGGACATAACTCATTCGTCCGAGCTCTGATTGAGCTGATTCAAAATGGTAAGGAAAGCCAAGATATAGATCTACAAAATTTTTCATTTAAGTTTTGAGAGAATCTGGTTTAATCACAGTCAAAATTTAGATTGAATGAGGAGGCAGAATGCTGGAATGCAGCATTTACGGAATTCTGGGCAACTGCGACACACCGCACTAATTTGGCCATAACTCTCTCATATGATCTCAAATTTTGGTGATTCAAGATGATATGGAAATCTAAGAGAAATAGCTACAACTTTCGTCTTTTGGGTTTTCAAAGATTTGGTTTTAATAAGGGTCGAAATTAGCTTGAACTGAAACATTCCATACTGAAAATATAAGTAGACCCGAATCACCTACACCCTATTTGAATCACTCTCTCTCAATTCGGGTCACACTTGCTATCCTAATCGAATACCTATTAAATTAATTATGATACTCCAAACTTACACGCAACACTTAATTAACTAAATTCGGGTCATTACACTCTTACTCAAGGGTTGGTTAGAACCAAAATGGGGCAACTATTCCTTTCCCTTCTTAAGTTCCTGAATTTGACTTTCCAAAAATCACAACCGCCTTTCCTGCGAAGTCCCTCCTTCTCGTAAGGGGGAAGAAGTAGATCCTACAGCCTCAGAGGGATGGATTTCTTGGCCCAACTAGCGGGACTGATGGGGCTCCCGAGTAGGAGGAGGTGATTGGGGCTCCTTCCGCTGAGAGGGCACATGCAGACGATGTTGTTCATTCTGGTGTAGATAGCCAATCAAAAATTCAGTTAACTGTTGGACCTAATTTTCCAGTCTGGTGAGTCGGTCCTCTAGCATTGGATTAGCTGGAGGCGGTAGACTCTCCCCTTGTGTCAGGGCCTCCAGATTGGCACCAGCTTGGCTAGAGTCATGTCTCTTCGGGGAGCCATGTAGTTAGTTATGGCAAGGAGCGAAAGTAGTTGATACTTGTGGAAAGACTGAGGTCTGAGGTGAGGAATGGAAGTCTGAATCGCGAGGCAGGGAAATAAGAGGCTGGAGAGTATGAACGTCGAGTCCCAGGGTGGGTGCCAAATGATGATGGTTTTTGGGAACGACCACCACGAGCCACCTTTGCGAATGGACCTTGGGAATAGAACCTCGGACTTGGCGATGTCGGACCTCGGTGATAGAACCTGCAAGACAATGGAGTGATGGGGCTAGGGTCCCCCGGGGTGGACTCTGACGCTCAAATTAGTAGAGTAAATGCAGGTCGTAATAAATGTAAGAGCTGGAGAGCTTCCCCATACCTGGTGAGGACCCCAGCTTTCTATAGGCGGGTCCGTTATAAGGTGCCCGAGATGGGTGGGCATGACTCCCGATAACTTCGGTCAAGCTGGAACGAGTCTCGCGATCCGATCAAGATTTCTTGGACTCTTCTTCGGATTGTAGACTTGCCACGTGTTAGTCTCTCGGGCAATCCACGTGGCAAACGAGGCCAATAGTGCATAGGGGTATTCTTGTAATTTTAGGTAGTGCCACATCACTGCCAAAGTAATCAATAGTGGCTGGACATCTTCAATTTTATGGTAATTGAAACCAGCTTCATAGAAGAGTTGTGCCCATTCTTTCTTGGTTCTTTCTTTACCTGGGGAGATAGCTAACATCGTTGTGTCAAGAAAGAGTTGTGCTCGGAAATGCCCATCATCTTCTTTCTGGCTGTCCAGCACAACATCAATGATGATCACCTTGCCACCCTTTTCCTTGCTTGGAATTGTTTCTTTACATTTCTTCAACATCTTTATGCAAGTTTCATCATCCCAATCATGATGAATTTCCTGTGCCCAATATCTAGTCATAGTTAATATTACCATAATGTTTTACATGTTGGGAGGCATAATGTCCTATACCACTTAGGATTATATCATGTAAAATATATATAGAAACGCATAAGTTTAACATGGTTTGACCTCAATACCTACATCTACGAACCCATGATTAGGGGATAATCTACTAAGATAGTATTTGTTAACCAAGATATGAATTAGAAAATGTGGGATATGGAAAGTATCTTAGACAAAAGTGATTTCCATTATGTTTGTTAAATTTTTTAGAAAAAAGTTACATGATTTATTATTTTGAACTTTACAGATAAATTATATATATTGACAAAGTCTTATCTTATTCATTTTAATAAACACCACCTAAGTGAGTAGTTTAATTTGTATGACTAAACTAAAAACTAGCCAATATACATATGCAGACCTGACACCTTGACATTCATATGGTACCAATGTCTCACCTTAAGGCATTGTTTACCTTAGAATTCTTAATATATTAGTAAATGTATCATTCAATGTATGTAAACGTAATCATAATTAAAAATAACAAAACACTTGAACTGGTGATGACCGCCATGATCACATCCAAAATCTTATTTGCCAACGTGTTGTAGACAGCTCGTTGAATAACTACACAACATAGAACTATTTTTATCGATCTAATTTGATTTCACTGTTATGGATGAAATGCTTTGCCATTTAGTTTGAAAATGCTTATTGAAAATATTAGAATATGATGTTTTACTTTTTTTTTGG